>CM066987.1:117401836-118601836 GCA_033977485.1 Hydrangea macrophylla | reverse complement strand
TCACTCACATAGGTGTCATAGACACGCCACATCACATTATCATGCATGACAATGTAATGAAATGCAATAACACAATTACAGGTATTATAATCCTCTTCCCCTTAAAAGGGCTTGTTCCCAAACTTGTACCTCATGTATTGAATAGGTGCGGATATTGAGTACACATCTCATCTTCTAATTCCCATTTCACCTCCTTTGTTGTTAGGCTGCGCCATAACACTTTTACTTTCGATATCACTTTATTATGTAAGGTTTAATCCTTTTGATCCAAGATCTCTACTGGATACGCAACATACGTCAAATCACTTTGAATCTCATTCAGCATCGGAGTCATCACTTGCTCTCTATCCTCCGCTAAGTGTTACGTAACAATGATACATGAAATACTTTATAAACTTGAGCATACTTACTCGGCAAGTTCAATCGATATGCGACGGGTCCAACTCTTCTAATGATTTCAAAAGGTCCTACATACCTCGGATTGAGTTTCTCGTATCTCCTAAATCTAGTAATTCCCTTTGAAGGTGACACCTTCAAATACACCAAATCGCCCACGTTAAATTCCAACGGTCGTCTACACTTGTCGGCACAACTCTTATACCTACTCTGAGCTGTCAATAACCGTTGTCGAATTACCTTTATCTTGTCTGTCATCTCTTGCACAATTTTTGGCCCTTCGATAATTCTTTCTCCGACTTCTGTCCAACTAATCGGAGAACGACATACACAACCACACAAAGCTTCATAAGGAGCCATCCCAATACTTAACTGAAAACTCTTGTTATTTGCAAACTCAATCAACGGTAAGTGGTCTTTCCAATCACCCTGAAAATCAAGTACGCATGACCTAAGCATGTCTTCCAAAATTTGGATTACTCTTTCCGATTGACCATCAGTCTGAGGATGAAAAGAAGTACTGAAATGCAATTTGGTACTCATTGCTTCTTGCAAGGGCCTCCAAAACTTTGATGTAAAACTATTATCTCTATCTGAAATAATAAAAACTTGAATACCTTATAGTCTCACAATCTCACAGATAAACAACTTAGCTAACATCGTTGGCTTAGTTATTCGAAGTGGTAGGAAGTGCGACGACTTCGTCAAATGGTCAACAATCACCTAAATAATAGTATTTGATTTTTTTGACCTCAGAAACCCACTAACATTGTCCATTGTAATGTGTTCCCATTTCCACTCAGCAATCAATAATGGTTGTAACAATCCTGAAGGTAACTACTTCTATCTTCTAAGGATCTACTGAAATCCCTTTCGCCGACACTATATGTCCATGCAAAGCAATCTCTGTCAACCAAAACTCACACTTCTTCTGTAATAACCTGCATTTTCCTGCATGATCATAATTAAAATTTTCATTATCATTTGCATTATCATATTTAAAATTTAATATATATTGTCTGTTTATATGTTAATTTCAATTCTTATGTGAAAAGTTTAATTCTTGACTAATTTCATATTTGAAATTACTTTTGGGATCAAAATGCAATTTTCATAAAAACTTGCAATACCTGTGTTAAATTTCAAAACTGTATTTCAAAACGGTGGAATTATTTCTTTTAAACTCAAACTGTATTTTTATAAAATCAGAAAACTATTTCTAACGTTAAAATGAATTCTCTGTATTTTTGTGATAAACACCGTGTCACGAAAATACCAGTGTAGGTTTAAAACTGTCCGCGCAGTGTTAAACTTCCACAGAATTTTGGAAGTAAATGATTGAACAAATTTGTTTATACTCAATTATGAATGCTGATGCTTTTCCCTTAGGTCTTGTTTGGCAAATGTTGTAGTGTGTGTGTTGTCCTTATGCCATAAGCTAGATTTTCCAAACACACATTGACCCACCTCATCTCCACCTACCTCTTACTTTCATCAGTGGAGAATAAAGAGCAGTGTATACACATCATTTCTGCACACTCATTGCATTTAATGGAGGATAGTGGTTCATGAGTGGGGAGTTAGGCCAATGTTTTCTTAGTGGGTATTTGATTATATATACACCCAACCACACTACACATTCTGCACTTCCATCACAGCACAATTCAGAAATTCACAGAGAGTTTAGAGAGTGCAGAGAATTCTTCAGTTTGGTAGAGAGAGAGAAGAGCTCAATCCTCCATAGCCAAAGCTTGGATTTTGGGAATTTCGTAATTATATTTCTTTCTCAACAATATCTTCAATCTATATCACTGTGAGTATTCTAAACTCACTTGGAATGTAATTTCATATTTATTTGCTGAAAGTTTAGTCTAATTTGCAGAACACCATTTTCAATTTACGTATGAAAGCTTGAAGTTCAAAAATGGTGATTTTTCAAACTTAACCAAAATCGATTTTGTGAATTGAAAATGAAAGATCTTAGTCCCAATAAGCTGTGGTTCGAATATTACAGCTTAATTCATCCGTATTGCGACGTATCATTAATTTAAAGTTTTGTCACCTTTCGGTTTTACGTGAAATCCGAGAGCTACGATTGAAATTGGTTAAAACCGATCACGTATTCATAATCCTTGCGGAAAAACGAAGAGATTCATATATTATAAGATATATTTGGTTACAGAATCAAAATGGGTCAAAAACACCCCTGTTTTGCTGAAACAGGACAGTTCCAACGAAGAAGATGAAGTCTCAGCTTCATCTCGCGCGAGCGAAGAATCGCGCGAGCGGCCCGCGCGAGCGATCTTTCGCGCGAGCGGACCGCGCGCGCGATCGTGGATTACACAGGCAGACAGAAGAGTTTTCATATATAAAAGGAAAATCGGCTGATCGCGCGAGCGAGGGTCGCGCGAGAATCCCTTCGCGCGAGCGATCCGCGCGCGCGACCCTCCTTTTCACTGGCAGACATAAAAGTTTATATATGTAAATAAAAATTTGGCTAAATCGCGCGAGCGATGGTCGCGCGATAATACTTTCGCGCGAGCGATCCGCGCGCGCGACCCTGTTTTGCTCAGGCAGAAAGAAAAGTTTAAAATAAGAAAGGAAGAAAAGGCATATCGCGCGAGCGGCCCGCGCGAGCGACCTTTCGCGCGAGCGGCCCGCGCGCGCGAGGTCTGACAGTATGTGTTTTTGTCAGTTTTGTGTTTAAAGACTGTTTGGTTCAACTTTTATATACTGTTAAGGTTCTGTTTGGGATATTTTGTAAATCAGAGCTCTTTTTGGTTACATTTGATCGATTAAAACATTGTAGTATGATTTATTAATCCCCGTACGCATGTTGTTCTTTCAATTCAGTATTTTGCTTAAGTTCCAGTGCATATCATTCATGTGAGGTCATTGGTACATGCATATGGGTGTCGGTATGTGTGGAAAAGAGTATTGATAGTGTGGAAAGAGTATGAGTTTGAGTTGTGATTGTGGTTGTGGTTGTGGTTGAGTATGAGTTTGAGTTGTGGTTGTGGTTGTGGTTGTGATTGTGGTTGTGGTTGTGGATGTGTTTGTGGTTGTAGTTGAAAAAGAGGATGAGGGTGTCTTTGAAATGCGAAGGTGGCAAAAATGGACACTCCCTGACGCCCATGGAAGCGTTAAAGTGTGTGAAGCCGAACTTGGACACTCACTGGCACCCATGGAAGTGCTAAAGTGTGGCCTATGGACACTCCCTGAATGACTCGAGTCTGGATACCTGTGTGGGGGTTGCCCCGGTATTTGCATGGCGGTTAGGGTATTCAAAGTGTGAGGCATTGGACACTCCCTGGTACCCCGGACCAAAGTGTGAGGCAAACTGGACACTCCCTGGCGCCCCGTTGCTAAAGTGTGGCTATCTTAGTATTTCAAAGATACCAGGAGTAGGATAGAGGGTTGTTGGGTTTTGTCGAGAGAAAAGAGTCGGTTAGATGAGATGGTGCATTGTTCTCATACATGGTCACATATGTGTGAATTTATCTTTTAATTATTGTTGTGGTTGTTTTTCTAACAAGCTCTTTATTATGAATATAAACTTGTGGTATTTAAATGGAAATGGGAAAAAGGTAAACGAGTATGTCTTTACATTCAAAGCTATGTTTTTAATACTCACCAGCTTCTTGAAGCTGACGGCGTTGATGCGTCCTGGACATTCGTGTCCAGGCTTTGCAGGTAATAATCAAGATGAACCGTATGACTATGCTAATTGAGATCAGTTGCTGAGAAGAGAATTTACTTTTATACGCTTTATGTGTTTTAAGATATGATTTGGTTTTGTAATAAGGATGACTGTAATAGACTGTAAGTTATTGTTTTATTTCAAGGCGGTCTGTGCCTTAGTAAACCCCGTACTATAGGATGTAATAAGTTAGAAAATTTTTATAAGCCCAGGTTGCCCTACTCTGATTAATAGTTTTTATGTTGTTCGACGTTTGGGACGGAATCGATCCTTCAAACTGTCGCGACCTACGGGTCCATAAAGGAAATTAAACGCTTTCCATATTTATGCTACGTCGGGGCGTGACATCTTCAATTTCCCAAACAATCTCTTCTCGCGTAATCGTTGTAAGGCTAATCACAAATGATATTCGTGATCTTCAACACTCTTGGAATATATTAGGATGTCATCTATGAATACAATAACAAATTCATCTAAGTAGTCCTTGAAAACACAATTCATCAAATTCAGGAAAGCAGCTGGTGCATTAGTCACTCCAAACGGCATGACCAGAAATTCAAAGTGACCATATCTAGTTCTAAAAGTTGTCTTCTCAACATCTTCTTCCTTTACTTTCAACTGATGGTAGCCAGATCTTAAATCAATCTTCGAGAATACCTGAGCTCCTTGCAATTGATGAAACAAGTCATCTATTCATGGCAACAGATACTTGTTCTTGATGGTCAACTTATTCAACTCTCGATAGTCGATGCACATACGCATTGTCCCATCCTTCTTCTTTACAAACAAGACTGGAACTCTCCATGGCGAAACACTAGGTCGGATAAAACCCTTCTTGAGCAGTTCTTGTAACTAAACTTTCAATTCTTTCAAATCTACCTGTGCCATTTGGTACGGTGCTTTGTATACTGGTTGTGACCCTGGTACTACTTGTATCGTGAACTCAAGTTCTCTTTCAATCAATACGTCAAGTAACTCATCAGGAAAAACATCTGGAAATTCTCGAACCACTGGAATGTCATTTATTAGTGGTCTAAGAACTTGTGTGTTAACTGCACATAAGAAGCCCGAACAACCCTTCTTCAACATCTTACTTACTTGAATCACCGATATCAAGTACGGCGGTACAGTCACACCCTTACCCTAAAAAGTAAACTCTTCTTGACCTGACAGATAGAAACTGACCTGTTTCTATTCACAATTGATCTTAGCTTGACTAGCCAACAGCCAATCCATACCGAAAATAACATCAAAGTAGTTCACTATCAACGAATTCAAGTCGACGCTCAAGACTTTATCACCTATCTTGACCTCACACAACTTGAATACCGAAGAAGTTACCAACGGTTCACTAGTGAGTAATGACACCCACAAGTTATATCTTAACAGTTTGGACTTAACAGTTAAATGCTTAACAAAATTATGTGACACAAATGAATGTGTTGAAGAATCCATGAGTATATATGCGGGATATGAACAAATAGGAAGAATACCTGATACGACTGTATCATTCGTATTCCCCGGCCTGAGCTGGAAGTATCATCCTTGTTGTTGCTCGACCCCCTTTTCTTTATATACTCGTTGCACTACCTTTGATCCACTCGGCATACTCGATGCTCCGGTACTCATTCCTAGTTGTCTCTTACTTGGACAGTTCTTTGCTATATATTCCGGTTGGCCACACTCAAAACATTTCCCCCTTATCTCTAGGTTATAGCACTTAGTGTTCGATGTGGTAGTAGACACCCCATTTTGTCGGCTATCAGATTTAGGAGACCCATAGCTTTGTGGTTCACAATGATCGTAAAAGACTCAAAAGGACTCTCGGAAGTCAGCTCTATCTCTCAGAATGCTCAGAATGACCAAAATGCCCCTGAACTCCCAGATATTGGACCAAAAGTCCTGGAAACATGCTACGTCGTAAGCAAAATGATAAAATAAGTTTCTAAATAAAACCGGAAGAAATCGTCAGCTCCCAGAGACCCCCGGAAGTCCCGGAAGTTCCCCGAAAGTCCCCGTTGACCGGTTTGACCAAGGTTTGACCAGGTTTGACCGAAGTTTGACCAAGTTTGACCGAAATTGTCCAAATTCACCAGAATCATTAGAAAAGTATTAAAATAAGTTTTAAAAGAGAATCGAGCGAAAACGTCGGCTCCTGGGAGCTCCCAGAGGTTCCCAGAACTTCCCGGGAATCCCAGGTTTGACCAGTTTGACCAAGATTTGACTTTGGAATCGGGGCACCGAAACAATTTTCAAATATTTTTCATGGATACTAGAGGTCAACATCTTTCCAACGGTATATCGCACATAATTTCTGGATTTAAAACGAATTTATTATGAATTTCCAAAGGCGAAAAAGGCGATCAAATTGGCTTTTATCGCGAATACCGCAAAACTTTTCAAAGTGACCTATCCCCGAACTTTTTTTTTTATGTAAAGTAGACTCCATTACCTTTCCAACGGTATATCACAACCTCGATTTGGAGTTCATATGCATTTTCTGTGAATTTCGGATAAAATAGGGCCTTTTCGCGAATACCGGAACTTCGGGGGGCCTAAACAGCATTATCCAGACGAAGGGAGGAGCACTGCCGCCGTGGCACTGGCCCACTGTCGCCGCGGCACTGGCCCAGTGCCGCCGCGGCACTCCCTCCCAGAGCAGTCCATTTTTGTAATATGTTTTGTGGTCCCATTTTGATTAATTAAAAGCCAAAACGACGTAGTTTTATGATTTCAGATGTTTGGAGCCAATGGGAGTACTTTCTAAATCCCAAAAAACACCCCAAGTTGGCCTATATAAACACCCCATTACTCCTCATTTTAGGGGAGTCAAATGTGAGTTTTGGAAAAGTTTGGGAGAGAAAGTTGTAGAGATAAGGCTAGAGTAGAGAGAAAAGGAGCTTTCTTCTTTGATTTTCAAAAATAAAAGTGAGTTCTAACTTTGTTTTTTCTTCATTACTTCCATTTACTTCAACATTCAATACTCCCAACCACCATTTTAGTGAGCATTCAAGAGAGTGGAAGCTTCTTCCATGTCTAGTGTCATTACATATGAGTGATACACCAATCTACAAGTCTCATGCTTCATGAATATCATCTATTGATTATCATCTACTTGCTTGTTTATTTATTGTTCATCTCTTCTTATCCCATTTCTTTTTATTTTCTTTATTTACTTACTAGTTCATCATCATCTAAGTGATGACATGAAGTTTGGGGTGAGTGAATCCTTATGGATAGTAGCTCTTGACCTCAAAAACATGTTTGATAGATGATGATCATAACCTCAATACTTCCAAAGTATTCTTGGAATGTATTGAAGTTATGTCCAAAAATAAAATAAATCTCTCCAACAATCTTGGAGGTTCTTAAATGATGAGTTTGATGTAGGTATTCTAAGTGGCTATGATCCTTATTGAGTGTTGAAAACATGTTTTCAAAACATCTATTTCAAAACCCCTCTCAATCCCTCTCATTTGGTTTCAAGAAACAAAACTTTGTTTTCTCCAAAATCTTCAAAACAATGAGTCAAAACAGTGAGTGAGTTGAGTTCAAAGATTTTCCTAGAACTCAATACTCAACATATGGATACAAGGCCACTTGGAAAGTCTTCCTAACTCATTGGAGAACACCCATGATTTTTGGTTTGACTTGGAAGTACTTGGAAATGGTCCATTTGGGTCCCAACATTCCTTCCAAACATTCTGTTTTTGCTGTCACAGCAGCTAGGTCAACTTACGACCTCTTTTCCAGAACACTTTTCCAAAAGGGGTGGTCCTAAATTATTTTTCCCTTAATATTCAATGTCTTAGGAAACTTTCTGTATAAAATGGGCCTCTAGATCATTCGTTTTCATTTTCTAAGATTTTCTAACATTTCAGTCGACAGTACGAACTCTGTTTCTGAGTGACCCCTATTGTTTATATAATTCCTCTCAATCTGTGATAGATATTCAAGATTGGCCCTTTGGGTTGTGTTCTAGACACAATAAGGAACATCTCCATAAAAAATCATGCATTGAAAACATTCCTAACCCCTCTTTTCAAATTCCAAAAATCATGCTACTGTTCTGTCCACTATTCACAGCAAGTACATTTCAACTTTCTTTCTTTGATTTGATGCTCATATGCATTCCAAATTAGTTCATATCTTAGGAAGTAGTTCATACTACATTTGTACATATCCCATATTGATTTCATCCATCCATTCATACACATTTTAGACTTCTAAGTCATTCTAGGAATCCATAAACACAAAGCACACTACAACCTTGGCACATTCTAGATACATACATTGCATTCATGCAAGATTTGGGGTTTTTGTAACTCTTAATCTAAGGAGATTATAAGGAATGAACTCGATCACCCGTTCATGCTTCCCCTTGATCTAATCATCCTTTCTCATCCGTCCCGGGGATTGAGAGGTCTTCTTTTATCAAAGATTAACACGCATCATACTAGCTTGCTAAGCATATTTTGATTTCTTTGCTTATTTGTTTCAATAACGATTCATGTCCCCTTTAGATTAAGGAAACTTAATTACTTGAAGCGTGATTAGACGATTTTTCCTAGGTTTATTTGGGTGATCTTTCACTTTACATTGCATGATATTTGATTTAGATCTTATGAATGATATTTTATCTTTAGATCTTCCATTTTCAAGTTTCTTATGTAATGTAATATACTATCATAGTATTAATTGCCGAACCATACATAGTATAAGATGATTATTTGGATGCTAATTGAGGCCCGTCGAAAGATGGGGCGAGTTGAGGGTGTTTTAGTCGCGACAAAGGCTCCTTCCTCTCTCGTACCAAAACCCCGAACCAAGTTCTTTGGTTATGAAGGGCCGGTGCCCTTTATCCATTTGGGTGAGTCAAAATTAGGTTTCTTGGTTCCTTAAAGACCAAGTGGCGACTCTGTATCTGTTTTCAACAGACCTTTTTTCTCTCCTTGATTCAAAATCAAACGAATTTCAAAACATCAAAAAGCGGTGGAAGCCCGGTATCCACAATCTGGCGACTCTGCTGGGGATTTTTATTTTAAAAACAAAATAATACAGAGGTTTGACTCATAAGAAGCATCCTTAAAATCATCTTTTTACTGTGTTTGGTTCACCGCATTGCACTCTTGCATTCCCCCCCTCCGACTGTGTCTGAAATGCGGCGCTGACATTGTTCAGGTCTTGCTGTGCCAGGGCACAAGTCACCGTTGATACTGTACCTTCCAAGGTATATCAAAAAGAGTAAAAACCTCCGTACTGTCTCCCTGACGGTATATTGGAACTCTCGTCAACGGACCCTCTTTGACCGAACCCAGCCTTTGCATATAGATTCCTGTAGAACCTTTCATAGGACTGTTCGTTTATCTTTCCAGGTAGGACAATGCGATATAACTGCTGTATGCCCTGACAGGATTACCTGCGCGGTGTAGACGCTTATATGGCATAGAACAGAACCTCTTTCTTATGATTCCCAAGGCAATCACTCACATGTAGTCACATTGAGTTGACCTGCCTAAGCATCATGACAAGGATGTCTGCTCCATGCTCGCAAAGATATACACCGCAAACCTTGTTTATCGGTCTTGAGACATAGGAGTATGAAAACCTGCTAGAGAGTATGATCACTATAACCGTACTTACCAGCTTCCCCAGAAACTCTGTCCAAATATCCCAGATATAACCACATTAACCAGTTTTTCCCAGAAACTCTGTCCAAATATCCCAGATATAACCACATTAACCAGTTTCCCCAGAAACTCTGTCCAAATATCCCAGATATAACCACATTAACCAGTTTTTCCCAGAAACTCTGTCCAAATATCCCAGATATAACCACATTAACCAGTTTTTCCCAGAAACTCTGTCCAAATATCCCAGATATAACCACATTAACCAGTTTTTCCCAGAAACTCTGTCCAAATATCCCAGATATAACCACATTAACCAGTTTTTCCCAGAAACTCTGTCCAAAATTCCCGAAGTATCTGGGAAATCCATGTTATCCCTTGGTGATCATACTAGAAAGTAAGGTTAGCACACTCTGTATGGCTAGGACCTTATTTGTTTAGCTGCTATCTGTTAGAAATAGGAGCATCATATAGATTAGGGCTTACATCCGCATGTTTGTCCCATTTGCATGCACTATTCCCCGTCAATCTGCACGCGCTGTTTTGAGTCGGTCCACATCACTATCTTTGTCTGCCTAAAGTCACCACTGTCAAAGATCTAATCTAATCCTTTCAAAATCTGTCAGGTCAGTATAGATTCCCAAGGTCAACAGTCAGGGTCTTATTCGTGGGTCAGGAGTTTGGATAACCTTTTGATCAGAATCAGTGCGACAGCTTACATCAGCATGAATAGGGAAGAGTTGGAAAACAAGGTTACTGAATTGGGAGCGACCATAAGCCAGCAGTCTGACAGCCTGGCCCAGGTTCTGAAGTTCATGGAAGAACTGAAGCAGCGGCGGCCGCAACCTCCGCCCGGGTTTCCGCCACCGGAATTTGAACTACCCCCACCTGAGAATAATGGGGAAGAAGACTGGTTTCAGGGGGTCCCACCGTCCGCATACGAGAAGAAGCTCCAAGAAAAGATGGACAAGGTTGACAAACTGGAAAGCGTACTCAGGAAAAGCAAGGGTATCGATGATTACATGTTAGATCTGGAAGGCCTCTTCGAGCCTGTCAAGCTGAAACTGCCAGAGAATTTCAAAATGCCTGCCATCGATCGCTTTGATGGAACTGGAAACCCGAAAAGCCACGTGAAGCTGTGTATGAGTATCTTCCAGTCCATGGGTTGCACCCACGAGCACATTGCAATGCTATTCCCGCAAACTCTGGCAAAATCTGCACTATCATGGTTCCTAACCTTGGAAGCCTCCAAAACCCGGGCCTGGGAGGACATTGTTCGAGTCTTCGTCGATCATTACTCTTACAATCAAGAGCTGGATGTCACCATCAGGGATTTGGAAACAACCCGGCAAAGCAACAATGAAACCTTCGCTGCATTTCTGAGCAGATGGAGGAACAAGGTAGCCCAAATGACCCACCGGCCAATCGAGAAAGAACAGGTAAGGATGCTAATCCGGAATCTGCAGCCGCTCTATCATGAGAAATTATTCTACCAATCCATCTCCACCTTTGAGGAGTTGTTTGAAGTCGGAACCCGAATCGAAGATGCTATCAGGGAGGGGAAGATCAAAAAGGAAGACCCTCCGAGTCAGCCAAGAAGGCCCAACTACTCCCGGAATCCCCCGGATGTCAATGCCCTTAGCGGCCAACCCATGGCATACCCTCCAAGACCATACCAATCCTCCAACCAGGCAAGCCCCTCCAGCCGCCCTCTCCAGAAAAAGCCCCCTCGCAATTTTGCCAAGCTAGAAATCTCTCTCTCCTCAACCCTAGATCGCCTCCTCAAAAAAGGCCATCTCCAACTACTCCAGCCTCGAAATACCCCGCTCCCGCCTAACTGCGATATGTCCAAGCGATGTACTTACCACCAAGCCCCCGGCCATAACACTGATGATTGCATACGCCTCCGCCACGACATCCAAGACCTCATCGACCAGAATATCATCGAGCCACCACCGAAGCAGCCTCATATCACCCAAAATCCCCTACCAAACCACCAAAATGTCAACCTCATTGAGTCCAGTCCCGTACCTTTCAACCCTGCTACTTATATCACCCCCCTAGGACAACCCTTGCCTTGCATTGACATCCCGGATTCTGAGGGAATTCATCTGATCGGAGGGGAGAATGACGAGTGGCAGCAACAGCTTGACGACGAGCAAGACTTGTTCTTCCTGGAAGAGCATGACCTAGGGGCGGTAGACCTCAAATGGTATGATCCTAACGACGAGAGTGATGCTTCCATCTGGAACGAGCCGGAAAAGCCATTTGTGGGAACGGATTGTGATTGGTTTAAGAAGGATGGGACTGTAGAAGGGCCTACTCCTGCCGAGATTGATCACCTAACCAAGTCAGGCCGTCATTATCAGCCTCCACAGCCTGCCACTGAAGCCATCGAAAAAGGTCCAGTTAGAGACAAGGGGAAGGGTAAGATGGATGAGGTCATCGAAGAAGACAATGAGCTGATCAAGCAGCTAAAGAAAACCCAAGCACATCTCTCGATGTGGGACATCATGGTAACATCCTTCAAGCACAGGCAAGCCGTGTTAAATGCCTTGGCTGGGATTGAAGTCCCCATCGACCCCGCGCCGGAGGACATGGTAGCTTTCTTAGGTGCGCTTACCCCCGACCCGATCATTACATTCTCCGATGAGGACCTGCCGCCAGAGGGATCCGCGCATAACAAGGCATTATACATTACCGTGGGATGTAAGGAACAACAGGTGCCGTTTTGTCTAGTCGACACAGGCTCGGCCTTAAATGTCTGTGCCCTGAGGACTTCCACCGCCTTGGGGGTCAATGTCCTTGACATCACGCCATCTGTGTAATCCGTGAGAGCCTATGACAACACTAGAAGAAATGTGATGGGAACCGTTTCTCTCCAAATCCGGGTAGGATCTTTGGTGAGCACTGAGATCTTTCAAGTCATGGACATACCTGCCTCGTTCAATCTGCTGATTGGAAGGCCCTGGCTTCATGCCAACAAAGCTGTATCGTCCACTGTGCATCAAATGATCAAGTACATTCATGAGAAGGAGGTAAAGATCATCCTCGGTAATAGTTGGGGTAACGAAGTTTTCCCAAATTACGCTCCCATTTTTGAAGTCCAAATACCTGAGCTAGAAGAAGGAGAAATCGGAGGATTTCTTCATGGAAGAAGTTCATATGATCAAGGATGAAGACCGATTCCCTGAGGTCCACTCCGCAGTCGTCAACATTGTCCGCAAGATGAACTACTTCCCCGAAATGGGGTTGGGTCGACGCCAGCAAGGGATTCGGGAATTCCCACAGATCAAAGGGTAACAAGGTACTTTCGGGTTGGGGTACAAGCCCACTGATGAAGACGCCAAGCTACAGAGGCCATGGAAGAAAAGGGTGAAGGGTCTCCCACCATACCGCAAGACTCTGAATGGACAATTCGTCAAAGAAGGGGATGATTTCCCTTACTTTGGGTTCCCTGAACCCTGGGTCCATCGAACCACTGGGAGAAGGCACCCCGGGCTTGAAATCTTCGCTGACTGCGAGAGGCCCCCATATCAAGACCCGTTCTATCCCGATGAAGTTGAGAAGACCCCAGAGGAAGACTGGTTGAAATACCTGGACACTGAAGCAATCAAGAAGATGTGGGAGGAATCCGCTGAGGAGGAGGAAGAAAAGAGGGCCAAGAGCCAAGATGATCAGATCAAGCCAACTAAGGAGGGTCTGAGCAACCAGGCTGTAGAGTCATCTGTCTGTGTCTCCCAATCCCCTATTCCCCCGAAGTCTGTACTACCAATTATCGAGTCTGTACTGGAGTCGGCTGCTGTAAGCCCACCACTATCCAATGTAATCACTTCACCTGTCATGAATGAAATGAAAGACGATTTTGCTTACTCCTCTGTGTCTGACACTTATGAATGCACGGATCCCTCCGAGGATCTCCCAATCGAACTAAAGCAACTAATTGAAAAACCACCTGCTTATGAAATAATCGAAGACACTTTATCAGTTAACCTAGGTGAAATAGATAATCCACAGATTGTGCAAATTGGCTCAACCCTTAATAAAGAAGAAAAAGAAAAATTAACCCTCTTGCTAAAAGAGTTCAAAGATGTTTTTGCTTGGTCTTACGAAGACATGCCTGGGGTCGATCCCGACATCGTCCAACATCATATTCCTCTCCTCCCTAATTCTAAACCTGTCAAGCAGAAACTGAGGCGCATGAGACCGGAATGGGCACTCAAGGTTAAAGAAGAGGTGGAGAAGCAGTTCAAGGCAGGGTTCATCATTGTCACCGAATACCCGGAATGGGTTGCCAATATCGTGCCAGTACCGAAGAAGGATGGAAAAGTTCGTGTGTGCGTCGACTTTCGTGATCTGAACAAGGCCAGTCCCAAGGATGACTTCCCGCTTCCCCACATTGACGTCTTGGTAGATAACACCGCAGGACATGAGCTACTGTCTTTCATGGATGGTTTCTCAGGGTACAATCAGATTCTAATGGCGCCAGAAGATCAGGAAAAGACGACATTCACCACCCCTTGGGGAACCTACTGTTATAGGGTAATGCCCTTTGGACTCAAGAACGCGGGGGCGACTTACCAAAGAGCTGCCACCACTCTGCTGCATGATATGATTCACAAGGAGGTAGAAGTATACGTAGACGACATGATTGTGAAATCCAAGGATAGAGAAGGGCACCTGGTAGCGCTGGAAAAGTTCTTCGAAAGGTTGCGCAAATACAGGATGAGGCTGAATCCAAAGAAATGCACTTTCGGCGTAACCTCCGGTAAACTCCTGGGTTTTCTCATCACACAAAGGGGAATAGAGGTGGACCCCTCTAAGATCAAGGCGATCCTCGAAATGGCGCCGCCACGGAATGAAAAAGAAGTAAGAGGGTTCCTTGGAAGAATCCAATTCATCAGCCGCTTCATTTCCAAGCTCACAGCTACATGCGATCCTCTGTTCCGATTGTTGAGAAAAGGGGAGAAGTTCTAATGGGATGACCAATGCCAAGCCGATTTCGACAAAATAAAAGCCTACCTTCAAAATCCGCCTGTCCTTTCACCACCAATGCCTCATAAGCCCTTATTCCTTTACCTGTCCGTCTCTGAAAATGCCATGGGTTGCATGCTAGCCCAAGAAGGAGAAGAAAGCCACTCCGAAAAAGCCATATACTACCTCAGCAAGAGGATGACTGGGTATGAGCTCAACTACTCTACCCTTGAAAAAACGTGTTGGGCCTTGGTTTGGTGTACTCGCCGACTGAGGCACTACATGCTGGCCTTCCCAGTTGTGCTCATATCCCGCATGGATCCTCTAAAATACCTTCTCAAAAAACCCGCCCTGACCGGTCGTATATCCCGTTGGTTACTTCTATTATCCGAATTCGATATCAAGTATGTTACGAGCAAGTCGGTAAAAGGGAGAACCGTAGCTGAGCATCTCGCAGAACATGCCGTTGACTCCGAAAAAAGTGGGGACTTCCCGTTTCCAGACGAGAGCATCATGGAAATCAAGGAAGAACAGTGGAAGTTGTACTTCGATGGAGCAGCCAACATGAAGGGATACGGAGTAGGGATGATCCTAGTATCGCCGAGTGGGGACCACACTCCGTTAGCAGTCAAGCTCAATTATAACTCCACCAACAACACTGCTGAGTATGAAGCATGCATTCTGGGAATGGAAGCAGCCTTAGAGCTGAAAGTTCGGAGGTTGGATGTCTTCGGGGATTCAAACCTCATCATATCACAAGCCAGAGGAGAATGGAAAGTAAAAGAAGAAAGGTTGAAGCCCTATCATGATCGTCTCGACCAACTCAAGAGGCAGTTCGAAAATATCACATTCCTCTACTTGCCCAGGGAAGAGAACCAGCTGGCAGATTCCTTGGCCACTCTAGCTTCGATGATCAAAATTCCTGTGGGAGTCAGGATGATGCCCTTGGTAATTGAGCAGAGGTACGAGCCTTCGTTCAACATAATCGCCACAGTCGAAGAAGAAGAGAATGAAGCACCATGGTATCAGGATGTCTGGGATTTCATAGAAAAGGGGACGTTCCCCCAAGAATCCACCGAGAGAGACAAAAGGGCAATTCGAAGATTCGCAGCGCAATTCATCATTTGCGGCGGGAAACTGCTGAAGAAAGGATACAACGGTCACAACCTGACTTGCTTGTTTGGGAAGAGCTCCAGAAGAATGATGGAAGAAATACACGAAGGGGTATGCGGTCCGCACATGAACGGTCACATGCTGGCTAAGAAAATCATAAGACAAGGGTACTACTGGACAACATTGGAGAAAGATTGTTGTGAGTACGTGAGGAGGTGTCACAAGTGCCAGATTCATGCAAACATGATGCATACACCACCATCCCTTCTGTACAGCATGACTTCACCTTGGCCATTCTCAACCTGGGGAATCGACATCATTGGTGAAATCATTCCGAAAGCCTCAAATGGAAATCGGTACATCCTGGTAGCCATAGATTACTTCACAAAATGGGTAGAAGCTGCATCTTACACCAAGTTGGGGGCCAAGGAAGTGGCCAAATTCATCAAGAGAAATCTCATTTGCCGTTATGGAGTTCCCCATGAGATTATTTCAGACAACGGAAGTCATTTCAAGGCAGAAGTCAGGGATCTGTTCGAGGAATACAAAATCACTTATCACAAGTCATCACCGTATAGGCCGCAAACCAATGGGGCAGTCGAAGCTGCAAATAAGAATGTCAAGGCCATACTGCAGAAATCAGCAGATACCTACAAAGACTGGCATGAAAAGCTACCATTCGCGCTTTGGGGGTACAGAACGTCGATAAGGACATCCACGGGAGCAACTCCTTACTCACGAGTGTATGGGATGGAAGCGGTACTTCCGGTCGAAATAGAACTTCCGTCCCTACGTGTGATGACAGAATGTGAAGTTTCGGAGTCAGATTGGTTAAAGGAGAGATACGAGGAATTGGCTCTCATAGATGAAAAGTGCCTAGCGGTAGTTGACCATGTCCGAATCTATCAGAAGAGGATAGCCCGTGCTTTCAACAAAAGGGTTCGTCCAAGGAAGATTGTTAAGGGCGACCTTGTCCTGAAAGAATTACGAGCTCCGATCTTTGATCCCCGTGGGAAGTTTAAGCCAAAATGGGTCGGCCCTTACATTGTCAAGACCATTCTTTCTGGAGGAGCAACTTACCTCATGGACCTTGATGGTGTCGAATTCAAAGAACCGATCAACATGGATCGCCTCAAAAAGTACTATGCTTGACTATCCAATAACCATTCCTTTCAAGCCTTGCCTTGAACTACGCTCGACCTGATTCCCGCTCGGGGATACGTAGGCAACCACATCAGTTCGGTCGCTCCACCAACAAAAATAACCTTTCCCTTCAAGCCTTGCCTTGAACTACGCTCGACCTGATTCCCGCTCGGGGATACGTAGGCAACCACATCGGTTCGGTCGCTCCACCAACAAAAATAACCTTTCCTTTCAAAACCTTGGCCCGAACTACGTTGGAACTGATCCCCGCTCGGGGGTACGTAGGCAGACTTTCAAAAAGAAAAAGAAGGATGGTTCGCTAGGTTGAAAATCCGAAAGGACGCCTAGGCAAAAATTAGAGCTAAATCCAAAGTGAGCAATAACAAAAGAGAGAAAATAGCTCGCTAGGTCACCTCCTTGGTGCCTAGGCAAAAATTATGAGCACGTGAGAAAAATAAAGTCGCGGTCCTTACCACAACCCAAAAATCACCCTCCACACTAGGGGCAAACTTCGGCCACTCGCCTCGTTTGCCTGAACCTCTTCTAAACTAGGGGCAAACGTCGGTCATCTACCTCGTTTGCCTCACAACCATACATATCCCAAACTAGGGGCAAACTTCAGCTACCCGCCTTGTTTGCCTCTAACAACCCCAGCATGCTCAAGCAAGTACCAAAAGCAACAACTAATTAAAATCTCAAGTTACAAAATGTTTTTAGAAAGCTAAAATGCATAAAATGAGATTCCCAAAGTAACCAAGGTTCACCGATAAACAAACTTTGAATATTACATAGGCAGGAATAATCAAAGAAATAAAAGTCTTTCAAAAAGCAACCACATGTTCAAAGGCGCTTGGAGGAATGAGCAGAATCAGTCAGGACTAGTTTTGTCTTAGTGTCTTTTATTTCTTCAAAGGTCTTTAGAAGTAGGCCTTTACTCGGTCAGTCCAACCATCAATAAAAGCAGCAATAGTGGTAGCTCTGATCCTGGAACCAAAGACCCTCTCAGTAAACCCCCGGGGAACCTCCTGAACCTGTCCATACTGTCTGGCCAAACGGCGAGGATGATAGAAAGAAGTCTCTCTCAGACCCATCAACCACACTCTCTGGTGACCCCTGAGGCTCGTGGTGATAGCATAGAGGCCCCAACGCCTCACGATCCAGCAAATGTCAGCCTCAGATAAGGCGTTCATCATGCCCACCCAATCGGCAAAGGTATAGTGAGAATGAAGCACGGCTCGACGAAAGTAAACTGGTGGTATACGGCCCGTCCACAGCTGAAGGCGCTCGTAAAGCCAAGCCTGTAACACCAAAGGCGCCCCAGAAAGAAGAGGAGTCCCTTGGTTGAAGGCATTATCCAAACCATTCAAAGTTTCAGCTAGAACCATGGCCATGGGATTCCTGCTAAGTTTCAGCCCGAGGCACACATGCACTAAATCAACGGAAGTACTCGAGAATAGGAAGTGTGAAGTCATGCACAGTATCAAAGCGGCCCCACGGGAAGCATCATACACGCTGGGATTCCCAGGGCTGGCGTACCGGGCAATAATAGAAGCAATGTTGAGAACCTCACCTTGAATCAGCCGGCGGGAAATAGTGACAGAGCAATTCAGATATTCAACCAAGCCTCGCGTAGGACTGAGGGTATCAACAGAAGGGAGGATCAAGTTGGAGTCAGAATCAAAGCCAAGGATAGCACAGAACTCCTCAAACATGGGGCATATCTCCAGGCCATTGAAGTTGAAAACATGGCTCACCGGGTCCCAGTAACCAATGGAAGCACGCAAGAACTCAGTGTTTAAGGTCACCTGGCAAAGAGAAAACAGCTCGGTCAAGCCGTAGCTAAAGAGGTTGATCCGCTCCACGCCATCCGTAATGTTCAGCCAAGCTGTGAGTTGAGCGGGATCATACAAAGCCATTTTTTCTGTCGCGGCTCTAGCAAAATTCAAAATTTCGGCAGCACCTCCCCGTTTCACGGACTATCCCACCTGCAAAGCAAAAACACTCACTATCACAAAACTGCCCATCGCAGTAACATCCAGCAATCACAGTGCACATATATCAACAAGCACACAACTGCGCCTCTAAACCGGAAGATATCCGGCCTAGGAGGCAAAAAACATCATAATACTCTGTCAAAAGGTCACAAATTGTGCTACACATCGTCCTACACTGTCCAAATAATCATATCCCCAGTACAACCCAATCGAAAATAGAAAAAGAAAATAAAATAATAATTCCCGCTTGGGAAGCCTCAGTCCTCCTCTTCTTCGTCCTCCGTCGGACCGCCCGGAGTGTATGTCGGCGACGGCCTCCTCCTGCCACCTCTGCATCTTGGACCTGTCCTCGATGAGCCAGCCCCGCCTCTACGGTACTGCACACACAAATAAAAATGAGGGCAATCAGTAAGGGAACAACAAAAAAATACAAAAACAGAGTCGAGTCAGAGACTTACCAAAGACGCCATCTGATTGGCGGCAAATCGCCGCATACCATCCATCTGTCAAAGAAAAAAAATCCAGGGTTAGAACCTTATAACCTTACGAAAGTGCAAAATTAGAGACATACCCGGTGGTCTCGTGTAAGGACCAGGGACCGTAGGCTAGCCGCCAAGGCGTGACCCTCCTCAGCGTAACTCCAAGGAACATTGAGGACGCCCGCTGGCTGAGTAGGGTACCCACATGTGACTCGTGGCACCTCCATCACTTGGGGAGTGCCATCAGCGCCTAGAACATTGATGTTCCAATCCCAAGGGGGGATAGGGGCGGAAGCCTGAGGAGCCTGCCTCCTGTACATCTCGCGAAGCTGAAGGCACAGAATAAGTTAGGAAAAGATAAATCAAAAACATGGACAATGAACATAAACAAAAAAAATACAAAAAGAACTCACCTCTAGGAGTAGGAAGTTAGGCATCAGGAAACGGCCACGGTAAGCCTCGTAACCGGTCTCAGAAAGAAAATGGTCCCAGACATCAGTGCCGGCTAAGGCCGCCAGCAGAGCATCTCCAGAGAGGTCACCAGCATCCATCGCAGGAGGATCATGAGGGATGCGATACCGAGAACCACCAACCACCTGCCGGGAGACCCGCTCCCCAAGGAACCACTGCCTGCACTCGGTACTCTCCAGCAGAAGGCGGCAAGAGGTAAGAGATTTAACCGCTTGTATCTCCTCTGGGGCGGCGTAAGCGACGCCCTCCCAAGGCGTCCATTCAACACTAGAGGTCGTCAGCTCAGTTAAGTAGTTTCTGAGCAAAACAATTCGGTGGGCCCCGCTCTTCACCCCAACAACGTCCCTCCGCCATCTCAAACCTCGTGGGAATAGAGGCACAGGAGCCATGCCATCCTCATCCTCGCCTGATTCATCCGCCGGGGAAGGAGCCAACATCTTCAAGTATTCAAAACTCCAAAGCTGCACAGACAAAGGAGAAATCAAAACAAGTATGGAAATCAAAAAGATGAAAAAATAAAAGGAGAAAACAGTGCGTACCTCCCAAGCTCGCCAGAATCCCCCAGTGGATTTAACATCGCCCCGAGAGACTTCCCCATATGCTTGTAGAGATGGGCCAGGGCAGCACCGCCCCAGTTGTAGGAGGGGATCTCATCAATGGTCGCCAGGCAAGAAAGGAGCCTCAAGCTCACCCGGTCGTTCCTTGTCGCAAAGATTGAGCACCCGAGAACATACAGAAGATAAACCCTCAAAAGCTGGGAATTGTTCAGATTGTGATTACCTCTACCATAGGCCCGGTAAAGCTAGCCGCAGGGGAACCAATGTCTCTCCAGGTTAGGGGGAACAGCCCCAATCAACATCTCCACCGCCTCCGGATCGAGCTCATAAAAGTAGTCCAGAACCAGGCGCTTCCCGCCAACCCTCAAGCCCGTGATCATGGAGAAATCAAAAGGCGTCATAGTCATCTCTCCGAACGGCAGGTGGAAAGTGTTGGTAGTGTCCCACCACCTCTCGGCCAGTGCATAGAAGTGAGCCAAATCATTGCTACTTTTCGAAACCAAGCGGACGAAGCCTCCGAACCCGGCATCATCAACCATCCTCTTAATGGTGGGCGAAAGCTGGGTATACCATAAGAAAGCATGGGCAAGGCTACCATGGCCTTTCAATGCCACTTCCGGCACCTGCACACAACAAAGACGACAAAAGATGCACAAAATCACTATTCACGACCCAAGAGCCGAATTCACAAAATCCACATTCGAGCACAAATCGAACTTCTAACGATCTCTAGGTGCACGCTACGGCTCACAAAACTAGCATAATACATGAAAGCAGTCCTAAAAGGTCGAGAGTTTCACATACCAAGCTCGCTAGAGCCGCGGCCGAAAGATGGCGTTGGGGGTCCTGTAAAATCAAGTCCGGAGCTTGCACCTCGGCCTTCATCCGTCCCTTGGCCTTCTTAGACGGCCTCCTTGAGCTCGAAGCCATGGATCTACAAGAAAAATGGAAGTCACATTTAAACTTTCTTCTTAAAAATTTGGGCAAACCAAAACACCAATCAAAAATCCAACTACGGGGAAAGATTACTCACCTGAGCGCGCACAAGCTGCGTTTTGATGAATTTTGGCTCCAAAAACGCCCCAAAATGGCCAAGAATGAGCTTCTAGAGCTCAAAAACCCGAGATATAAGAAGATGAAGTCCGGTCACCCAGTGCCGCCGCGGCACTGGCCAACTGCCGCCGCGACACTGGCCCAGTGCCGCCGCGGCACTGCTCCCCGTGGGCCCCGCTTCGCTCCGTTTTGCTCCGTTTCGCCCCGTTCTGGCCCGTTTTGGCCTTTTTCAGCCCGTTTTTGGCCCCGATGGCCCATTCCAATCGAGATTTATGAGGTTTTACCCCAAGCAGACTAAAAGTTGTCAGAACTACCTCCAGCAGGCAAAAACTGGGAAAAATCGGCTCCCGAAGACCCGAATCGGTCGTTTCAGGACAATCGTCGCGAATTTCGATCAAACACGAGAATTCTAGTAACGGATCCTGGTTTTTAGTTAATGCACCGAATAAAGAAAAGAGATTCCCCGAGAACCCTGCATCATCCCCCGAGGACAAAAGCAGACAGATACCAGCTCTCGGAGACCCCGACAGGCTCTCTTGGATCGAGCACCAGAAGAGATTCCCCGAGAACCCTGCATCATCCCTCGAGGACAAAAGCAGACAGATACCAGCTCCCAGAGGCCCTGACAGGCTCTCTTGGATTGAGCACCAAAAGAGATTCCCCGAGAACCCTGCATCATCCCCCGAGGACAAAAGCAGACAGATACCAGCTCCCAGAGGCCCTGACAGGCTCTCTTGGATTGAGCACCAAAAGAGATTCCCCGAGAACCCTGCATCATCCCCCGAGGACAAAAGCAGACAGATACCAGCTCCCAGAGGCCCTGACAGGCTCTCTTGGATTGAGCACCAAAAGAGATTCCCCGAGAACCCTGCATCATCCCCCGAGGACAAAAGCAGACAGATACCAGCTCCCGGAGACCCTGACAGGCTCTCTTGGATTGAGCACCAAAAGAGATTCCCCGAGAACCCTGCATCATCCCCCGAGGACAAAAGCAGACAGATACCAGCTCCCAGAGGCCCTGACAAGCTCTCTTGGATTGAGCACCAAAAGAGATTCCCCGAGAACCCTGCATCATCCCCCGAGGACAAAAGCAGACAGATACCAGCTCCCGGAGACCCCGACAGGCTCTCTTGGATCGAGCACCAGAAGAGATTCCCCGAGAACCCTGCATCATCCCCCGAGGACAAAAGCAGACAGATACCAGCTCCCGGAGACCCCGACCGGCTCTCTCGGATTGAGCACCGAAAGATTTGATCAACCGTGGGAGGTTCAGAGATGGATCCTGGTTCCCGGTCAAGAAAATAAAGGTTCTCCCACCAGCCGGAACCGATTTCCGAAAGTCGGCCGTCAAGAACAACCAGAGCATCTCCCACGTCCAGATCTCCTGATTATCAAGAGTTCTCTCACAGCTTTACCAAAAGATCCCTCGGTCATCTTTGGCTGTCATCTGCTAAACGAAGCACATATGATCTATCCCACTCGTTTGCAAAGCACACTTCTCAAGTTTCAGAAGTTTTGCCCTTAGACCTAGAGTCTTCTAAACCTTGTTGTCCTTATCCGAGTCATCCACCACATCACAGTCGCAAACAATAGCACAACACCAGCCCACTCGGAGTGGCACACCCCACAGCACCTGCTCATACTAGGATCATAACACTGGACATGATAGAACTCATGACACAATTCATATCACATCCATGCATTGCATATCATCCTCATAGCATAACATCCGTATGTCTTGTGGTGCATGAGTGATTTGTTCCTTTGCGCCCTGAACTACGTCCTGGTCTGATTCCCCTTGGGATACGTAGGCAGCTCATGCAGAGCACGACCAGCACTAACCTCATCATCCTTTCATCTTTTGCAACGCTGTTTGTCCTAAATCTATAGCCTCCAAAAAGTCCTGTCTCTTCAAAACTTTGGCTCTCGCTTGCGACATGCGTTGCCTCGCAAGTTCATGCCAAAGAGGGGAAAACCGTAGACACCCCATTTTTTCGGCTATCAAATTTAGGAGACCCATAGCTTGGTGGTTCACAATGATCGTAAAAGACTCAAAAGGACTCTCGGAAGTCAGCTCTATCTCTCAGAATGCTCAGAATGACCAAAATGCCCCTGAACTCCCAGATATTGGACCAAAAGTCCTGGAAACATGCTACGTCGTAAGCAAAATGATAAAATAAGTTTCTAAATAAAACCGGAAGAAATCGTCAGCTCCCAGAGACCCCCGGAAGTCCCGGAAGTTCCCCGAAAGTCCCCGTTGACCGATTTGACCAAGGTTTGACCAGGTTTGACCGAAGTTTGACCAAGTTTGACCAAGTTTGACCGAAATTGTCCAAATTCACCAGAATCATTAGAAAAGTATTAAAATAAGTTTTAAAAGAGAATCGAGCGAAAACGTCGGCTCTTGGGAGCTCCCAGAGGTTCCCAGAACTTCCCGGGAATCCCAGGTTTGACCAGTTTGACCAAGATTTGACTTTGGAATCGGGGCACCGAAACAATTTTCAAATATTTTTCATGGATACTAGAGGTCAATAGCTTTCCAACGGTATATCGCACATAATTTCTGGATTTAAAACGAATTTATTATGAATTTCCAAAGGCGAAAAAGGCGATCAAATCGGCTTTTATCGCGAATACCGCAAAACTTTTCAAAGTGACCTATCCCCGAACTTTTTTTTATGTAAAGTAGACTCCATTACCTTTCCAACGGTATATCACAACCTTGATTTGGAGTTCATATGCATTTTCTGTGAATTTCGGACAAAATAGGGCCTTTTCGCGAATACCGGAACTTCGGGGGGCCTAAACAGCATTATCTAGACGAAGGGAGGAGCACTGCCGCCGCGGCACTGGCCCACTGCCGCCGCGGCACTCCCCCCCAGAGCAGTCCATTTTTGTAATATGTTTTGTGGTCCCATTTTGATTAATTAAAAGCCAAAACGACGTAGTTTTATGATTTCAGATGTTTGGAGCCAATGGGAGTACTTTCTAAATCCCAAAAAACACCCCAAGTTGGCCTATATAAACACCCCATTACTCCTCATTTTAGGGGAGTCAAATGTGAGTTTTGGAAAAGTTTGGGAGAGAAAGTTGTAGAGATAAGGCTAGAGTAGAGAGAAAAGGAGCTTTCTTCTTTGATTTTCAAAAACAAAAGTGAGTTCTAACTTTGTTTTTTCTTCATTACTTCCATTTACTTCAACATTCAATACTCCCAACCACCATTTTAGTGAGCATTCAAGAGAGTGGAAGCTTCTTCCATGTCTAGTGTCATTACATATGAGTGATACACCAATCTACAAGTCTCATGCTTCATGAATATCATCTATTGATTATCATCTACTTGCTTGTTTATTTATTGTTCATCTCTTCTTATCCCATTTCTTTTTATTTTCTTTATTTACTTACTAGTTCATCATCATCTAAGTGATGACATGAAGTTTGGGGTGAGTGAATCCTTATGGATAGTAGCTCTTGACCTCAAAAACATGTTTGATAGATGATGATCATAACCTCAATACTTCCAAAGTATTCTTGGAATGTATTGAAGTTATGTCCAAAAATAAAATAAATCTCTCCAACTATCTTGGAGGTTCTTAAATGATGAGTTTGATGTAGGTATTCTAAGTGGCTATGATCCTTATTGAGTGTTGAAAACATGTTTTCAAAACATCTATTTCAAAACCCCTCTCAATCCCTCTCATTTGGTTTCAAGAAACAAAACTTTGTTTTCTCCAAAATCTTCAAAACAATGAGTCAAAACAGTGAGTGAGTTGAGTTCAAAGATTTTCCTAGAACTCAATACTCAACATATGGATACAAGGCCACTTGGAAAGTCTTCCTAACTCATTGGAGAACACCCATGATTTTTGGTTTGACTTGGAAGTACTTGGAAATGGTCCATTTGGGTCCCAACATTCCTTCCAAACATTCTGTTTTTGCTGTCACAGCAGCTAGGTCAACTTACGACCTCTTTTCCAGAACACTTTTCCAAAAGGGGTGGTCCTAACTTATTTTTCCCTTAATATTCAATGTCTTAGGAAACTTTCAGTATAAAATGGGCCTCTAGATCATTAGTTTTCATTTTCTAAGATTTTCTAACATTTCAGTCGACAGTACGAACTCTGTTTCTGAGTGACCCCTATTGTTTATATAATTCCTCTCAATCTGTGATAGATATTCAAGATTGGCCTTTTGGGTTGTGTTATAGACACAATAAGGAACATCTCCATAAAAAATCATGCATTGAAAACATTCCTAACCCCTCTTTTCAAATTCCAAAAATCATGCTACTGTTCTGTCCACTATTCACAGCAAGTACATTTCAACTTTCTTTCTTTGATTTGATGCTCATATGCATTCCAAATTAGTTCATATCTTAGGAAGTAGTTCATACTACATTTGTACATATCCCATATTGATTTCATCCATCCATTCATACACATTTTAGACTTCTAAGTCATTCTAGGAATCCATAAACACAAAGCACACTACAACCTTGGCACATTCTAGATACATACATTGCATTCATGCAAGATTTGGGGTTTTTGTAACTCTTAATCTAAGGAGATTATAAGGAATGAACTCGATCACCCGTTCATGCTTCCCCTTGATCTAATCATCCTTTCTCATCCGTCCCGGGGATTGAGAGGTCTTCTTTTATCAAAGATTAACACGCATCATACTAGCTTGCTAAGCATATTTTGATTTCTTTGCTTATTTGTTTCAATAACGATTCATGTCCCCTTTAGATTAAGGAAACTTAATTACTTGAAGCGTGATTAGACGATTTTTCCTAGGTTTATTTGGGTGATCTTTCACTTTACATTGCATGATATTTGATTTAGATCTTCCATTTTCAAGTTTCTTATGTAATGTAATATACTATCATAGTATTAATTGCCGAACCATACATAGTATAAGATGATTATTTGGATGCTAATTGAGGCCCGTCGAAAGATGGGGCGAGTTGAGGGTGTTTTAGTCGCGACAAAGGCTCCGTCCTCTCTCGTACCAAAACCCCGAACCAAGTTCTTTGGTTATGAAGGGCCGGTGCCCTTTATCCATTTGGGTGAGTCAAAATTAGGTTTCTTGGTTCCTTAAAGACCAAGTGGCGACTCTGTATCTGTTTTCAATAGACTTTTTCTCTCTCCTTGATTCAAAATCAAACGAATTTCAAAACATCAAAAAACGGTGGAAGCCCGGTATCCACAGTGGTCACATTCGTATTCAAGGGACAATTTCTAGATATGTGCCCTAGTTGTTGCAAAGGTAATAGGTGCTCAATTGATAGCAGATTTCTCTGTGTCGCAGGTTACATGTAGGGCACAATGGTCTCAAGTCTCCAACGAACGTACTCCCTCCTTGGCCTCCCACATACGATCCTGAACTCTGTGTGAACGATTTCTTTGCATTACCTTGACTCTTGCCCCTATTGTCAGTTGCTCTCTTCCCTTATTGCCCTTGTCGATATTGATCGACATTCTTCTCAGCTATATGGGCGACTTCCTTAACTAAAGCAACGGTCGGGTGTTGTAACATGTCCACACGGCTATGGATATTCTCCCTAAGCTCTTCTTCAAACTTGCGAGCTTTATTCTCATCAGTCAAAACTATAGTCTTCCAAAAATGCAATAAGACATTATACCGAGAAACATACTCACTCACAATCATGTCTCTCTAAACCAAACTTGCAAACTCTTGGCGCTTCTGAGCATGAGTTGATTGCGAAAAAAAACGCTTGTTGAATTCATCTTTGAATGCTTCCCACGTAGTTGGCTTCCCTTGTTCCAATACGTTATTCCACCAATCTAACACTTCACCCATCAATGTATCGGATGCGCACAAATTTTTTTCCTCATCGGTACAGATCACGGTACGGAAATGTCTTTCCATGTCAATCATCCAATGATCGGCCAAGTCTATGTCAACTTGTCTATGGTACAAGGTCGGTTTTCATTTATGGAATTGTTCCACAATTGTGTGTTGAGGTCGCGGTACTGGTGGTGCATTGATATAACGAATTTTGACCGGTGGAGCCTGAACATTCATCTGATCTCGTTCACTTACAGTTTGAACAAAATTCCCCACCATGTTCACTATCTGATCCATCCGCGAATGCAGTGACAACTCTCTTATTGGGTCAGCCATAACGTTTCAAGAACTCATCTTGTTAAGTTTGATGCATAAAGACGATGCATGCTCTGCTACAAGGTATATATATGTGCACAAATCACCATCATAATTAACAAATGCAACCATGATGCATTTCTGCAATGATAACAATAAATCATCATAAACATACACTCCACTCAACGTCACTCAGCATATAACGTCACTCGTTCTGAAGGCTCTAAACCTATGGCTATAATACCACTAAATATCACAACCCGATCCTACAAAGCGGAATCTGAGCCCATGACACGCCACTAAGGCTCTTCCTACTCATTTCAAGTTATAGCACCAGAAAAAGAACTTTAAAGATAACAACGAGTTGTCACTCTTTTGAAACAATACACCCGAAGTTAGTAAAATCTGTATAAATTTGTAAACGTAATTATATTTTGAAACGAATGAATTTATATTCAAAGGGGTCCCAAAGGTGCCCTAAGAACCAATCAAAATATTTAAATAAGTTGCGGAAGGGGTATAAAACATTTTCATGCAGGGGTCATTTCGACCGGTCGAGATGCCCCGTTCGACCAGTCGAGTGACCCCTCGGCAATAATCTTTCACCACAGAGGGTACTTCGATCGGTCGAACTGTCCCCTTCGATCGGTCGAATGACCCCCTGACAGCAATCCTTCTTGCACTAGGATATTGCCTAAGGTCAAGCAACCCTTGCTATCGTAACATACCTCAACATTAAATCAAGACATGAACTCGACAAGTAAAACATTTCAAAATGCGAACTCGAGGGTTCGGATTCATACTAACTTAACCAACCCATTCTATGTGTTCAAAGTCAATACAAAACCTAGTTCTAGTTTACTCGAAAGTAATTCTTTACAAAGTTTGGAAACAGAATAAAACATATACAAGGTTATTATCCATTTCTATTACAAGTTCCTTAACAAAACAAATGAAATAGACGATTCGATTACGAAACTACGGGATAACATGACAAATTGTCTTCTAAGTGAACTCTCGATATCTCGTGATCACTTCCTCAATTCCTCACCGACATTAACACCTGAAATGGTTATCTGAATAACCAGACATATTTGATTTGCTTAAGATGATGCTTAGTGAATAAAACAACCATGCACATGAATGATAAACATGCTCGCATTCACATCTCTACATTTCATACTAGTCTCCATAATCTCAAGTGTACATTTCATACTCCTAATCCGCAACTCCTCGCCAATAACTCCACGTGAAAAGGTAAGACCCATGATTCTTTTTCTCCAATCGTGCAACCTTAATACCTATATCGGCTCCACAAGATGGCTTGGTAAACACATGCTCCTTTGACCCAAGGAGTTAGAATATGAAATCTTGAAGGAAATAAACGGGCAGAAGTCCGTCGTTTGCCGCCGTGAAGCTCTAAGCAACCAAAATCTCCCTTTGACCTCTTTTTGAAACTTAGGTTAGAAGTTTATGAAAATATCAACCATCTTTATCTATATATAGGCAATATTTTTCAAAATTGTGTTTACCTCCCCATGAGTTTTCAAAACTCCTATCAGTCTCTAAAACTTTCTACTTAGCTAATTCATAGCTTCACGAGTGCAGATTAAAAATTATAAAAGTTTCCAACTAAGTTTCGTTTGGTTGCTAAATCACAAGTTTTTACATAACTTTTAAGAAATTGTTAATTAGCCTACCAAATTAATAGCGTGCTAATTCGTCCTCACCCAGATACTGAAATTAACAACAGAAATATATTCTAAACCAGAAAATAATACAGATAGTGAAATACACAGGTAAAAATTTATTTTTAGATAAACATCTAAGGTATTCCACAAAAAAAACGTCTCCTACTCAAAGAGACTTCACAACAACCAACATTCATTTTACACAGTCTCAAAGCGTTTGATCGGGAGAGAACAAGTCCTAATTACATGCCTTAATTCACATTTTTTATCCTGTTTATGTGTACTTTTACTTTGTTTTCTATTTTCTGTCAAGATTTAGACGAAAGTAAGATTTCCAGGCTTATTAAGGAGAAAAAACAGAAAGAAAGAACCAGAAAAGCCGCTTCATGTGACAATCTAGAACCTCGTTCACGTGACCTCCCAAAATCGCGCTCTCGTGGCCCACTCGCACGATCCGTACAAAAAAGTAAAAATGCGTATTTTTGATTGCTGAAGACCTCTACGCGAACGAAACTGCCTAATTAGGTCCAGAAAGGGAAATACAGTAGTTTTAGTCTAAGTAGGTTTACAAAAGCTCTTCTAATCCCTCTACAACTATATATAGATCAACCTAAAGCAATTGGAGGGTTACACACATTATTATCATCAATACTTACATCCATTGGTGGCAAGAGAAGAAGAAGATCTAGTTTGAAGGTTTCTAATGGCTACAATCAACTTTATATCAATATTTTTCTCAATTATGCGCAACTAAACTTCTCTTCTAGGGTTTCAATGAAACCCTAGCCATGTAAAGGGGGACTTCTTGCTTTCTTACTTTAGGATTTTATGTAATTGGATAGTAATTGTATGTTTGAGGATTACTTATAGATAATCGGATTTCTAATATAATAATCAAGAGTACTTTGGATTTATTCTTGTCTTAAATTTTTCCTTATGCTTATTGAATCCAATATTCCTTGATTTCTGTGATTGATAGGAATATTTACATGCAATAGTGGTTATGTGATTGCGATGTTTATATCTTTTATAATTCATGCTTAGGAAAGATGAGTTATGCTACACCATAGTTATAGGTAGATAATTCATGTGAACCAAAGATGAGTTATACTTAAGTTAAACTAGTAATATCCTCTTGTTGATACTATTGGGCTTAAAGCTACGATAGATCGTAACTATCCAATCATAAACTTAAAATAGAAAGTCTAGACCTCTGATGCATAGTGATGGATTTGTAATCCTAGATCTCAGTCACTCATATCAAAACAACTTTAAATTTCGCATTCGTTTACTTAGTTTAATTTTATAATATTACTTCCTTAATTCTATAATTTAATTTCATAGTTTAGTTAATAGTAGGAATTAAATCAACAACCAATCAAATGTCCATTTCCTATAACTAAATAGATTTAGGTTTTCTTAATTAAAGGACAAAAGTAATCAATCCCTGTGGTTTCGACCTTTACTTGCGCACTACAAATCTTAGAAAGTAAAGCATACTTTTATATCTTGATTATAACAAGATCAATTTTTGGCGCCGTTGTGGAGATTGCAATATTTTTGCCATTAATTTTTAGAATCTTAATTTACTTAGTAAATATTAGGTTAGATTTTACTTCCTTTATTTTTAGTTTAATTCTTGAGTCACTAAAATTATCCGTGTTTTGCAGCTTACAAGTCATAGTAGTGATTATAACAAAAGTAATCACTATTTTTAGGTGTGAAGTGAGCACTGCATTAGGTAGGAAACCTGGGGCACTGGGCTTTGACTCGAACCACTGCATAACAGGATAATTACATGCATCATAGTAGTATTGTGTGCTTGCGTGCTTGATTATTTGTGCAGTTTATTTTCTTATTTGTTTGAGTTAGTCTTTATAGTAGTGTCAGTTCTTTAGTTTATGTTTGGTACCCGTTTGAGTAAACCTAAATTACATATGTTTAATCTTGAACTTGAACGTACCCTTAGAGCCCTTGGGTCTTCAACCCAAGCTTCTAGAGCTCGGTTGATGCTAGACGACGAATCCACACCTCAACTGTCGTCTTTGTTTGAGTCTGGAATTCAAAGTACTCTTAAACGTCTAAGGAAAACTAGAACTGTTAAAATCAAACCTATTCTAATGACTGATTTTGGAAATAACGGGAATAATGGAAATAATCAAAATAATGGAGGCAACCCTAACATTCCTCCACCTCCACCTTTAAAAGATTACTTTACTCCCACAGCTTATACGCCACCATCGTGCATACAATTACTAGAAGTGACTGCCTCTCACTTTGAGATCAAGTCATCGACCATTGCACTCCTTCCGTCGTTTCACGGTCGCGCTTAAAAAGATCCCTATCATTATTTGGGTGAATTTCAGGATATCTGTGCTACATTAAAAATTCAAAACTTAATAGATGATGAGTTAAAATTACGTCTTTTCCTAAAGATAAAGCGAAGTATTGGCTCCAATCTTTGGAGCCAAACTCTATAAGAATATGGGATGGGTTGCATACTGCATTCCTATAGAAGTTTTTCCCTATCACTCGAACAAATCAAATTAGAAAATCCATAACGTATTTCATGATGCAAGATGGAGAAACCCTTTATGATACGTGGGAATAATTTAAGGAACTTCTACGCGCTTGCCCTTATCATCAGATACCTAAATGGAAATTAGTACATGTTTTTTTATGAGGGACTCATTCCCGCCGTTTGCAACACAGTCGATGATGTTTGTGTGGGCACGTTCCTCCACAAAAGTGTCGACGAAGCCTAGAAGATATTCGAAACCTTAAGTAAAAACTCAATGCACCAAGCTATGTCCGTATGACTTGAGGGGTATCTTCCACCATAACCAAAAAGAGAGGTTAAAGTTGAGTCAGGCCATTCATTTGAAATTCAAGAACTATCTAAGAAACTAGACCAATACATGATGATGGGCCACATTCAGGACCCACCTCTTCCTGCTAAAATATATCAGTTATGTTCTGATCCATCACATTATACACTTGCATGTCCGTCCACTTCACAATTTCTGGAATATGTGGAACAACATTTTAATGCTGGTCAACAATTCCAAAGGCCCAATTATAACCCCGCTGGTTATAGACCGGACACTGTTGGGTTTGTGCCCTCAAACCATTACTTTATGTATGAGACATTGACATTTTAATATATGGATATCAGCTTTACATTTCATTGTGTATGTTCTTTTCATGAGATGATTGTTAATCCTTAAGTATTATAGTAAGTAATTCGTGTGTGTATGAGATGCACACAAGTGAGATACGAATTACTATTCTTTAATACTTAGAATGTGTCACAGTGGATGATGAGACTGGATACCTCATCAAGTCTACACTGTAGCATAATTAACTACCATTGGATGGAGTGATTAATCTCAATCACTAGAGTGTATCTCTTAGTTGATATGCTAGTGCTTATAGTGCATTGACGGACCTGAGTTTCCTATTGACGCTTAAGACTGTCAAACAGTCAATAGGAACTCATAACTTGTATAAGGTACGTGTTCTCAATCTTGAGACGATTATGAACACAGACTGTGGATATGACTGCTTTGACTTACCAATCAGTGAGGTCTATAAAAGATCAACACCTGGGTATCTTGGGTATGTCATATTCATAGGGTTGTGAACATATATTGTCAAGATAGAATCTACCCTCTGTTTCAGAGTAAGCATTCCCTTGAGAATGTCACCATGTCGATTACTGAGTACTGCAGTCTTGTTGATAAGAGTTATCAACATGTTTGGTAATCATGAGAGGTGAATGGGACTCAAGGAATACAAGAAGTAATCATGATTCAGGTTGACAGTAACAGTTATCCGATTACCTGAATATGATTACGAATGCTGACGGTAGAGGGACATTAGTACAACATACAAGTCTAGTTATCGCTTCGGATATGTTCTTTTGCGTTGGAGTTCAGTTATCGTTTTATAGTGGAGTAAACTTTAACTGACCAGTTAGTTAGTTTGCTGATCAAAGAGTTTGGTCATGGTGATTAACAAACTGGTCTGAGCCAACAATAAAGAGCCTAGGAGGTCCCACTCTTAGCTCCGCCAGGATGCTTGGAAAGATGCTTGAGGATGATGTCCAGACAGGTTCGATCGATCGAAGATGTCTCGATCGATTGAAGTCTGCAGGTTCGATCGATCGAAGATGGTTCGATCGATCGAATGTTCGATCGATCGAAGGCACTTCGATCGCTCGAAGTCTAGGTCGGTTCTGGGAATCTATAAATAGGGCAGCTGCGTTCTGGAAAAAGTTGTTCGTCGTTTTGAACGTCAGAAGCTGCAGAAACTGTTTTGGAGTCCCAAAACCTTCTCTATCCTCTCCATTAGGGTTCCCACCAACCCTAGTCTTTCTGGCAGGCATCCGCAGGAGTCATAAGGGTGAAGATCATCTAGTGGAGGCTGCTGGAAGTTGAAGATCAGAATTGGGTTCAAGACACTAAGGTATAACTCGTGTCCCCTCTTGTGCGCATCTGTAGAATTGACGAGTAGAAGATCCGGGCATGCCAATAAAGTTTCATAACTTGATTTTTCCGCTGCGCGTTTAAACTTTCCATTTAAACCTGTTTTTCCCACAATTGGTATCAGAGCCACGCTCGTTTGGATCTATAGATGCGTTTTTTGGAACACTATTTTGATTTGCATGTTGATTTTAGAACTGCTTTCGAAACTGCATCGTCACAGATCTGTTTCTGCAGTGTTATCGCAGCAGTATACAAATCTGTGATTGCATTGGATGCAAGATGGGTTCGATCGATCGAAGTAGTCTCGATCGATCGAACACTCTGTACTCGAGCGATCGAACAGGTTTCGATCGATCGAAACCTTCTGTTGTTCGAGCGATCGAATAGAGTTCGATCGATCGAGACAGACTCTTTGTCAGGATCTTTGTTTCACAGTTTTAAAAGTATTTTGAAATTAAAAGTTTAATTTTAACGTATTCTGCAAAATTTTTAATCATTCTGTGAAATAGAATGTTCAAGCGATTGAACAGTGTTCAATCGATCGAAGGTTCGAGCGATCGAACGGTCTTCGATCGATCGAACTATGACAGAGAAGTTAGATGCTGTTTTGAGTTCTAATTCAGTATGTAAAGAGTTTATATACTGTGTGAATCAATTAAGGTTTCCAATAGTTATATTTTGTTATATATATATGCGTGGATGTGTGTTCAACTAACCTTTTGCAGCAAAAGTTAGTCGCTATCTCCCATGGCGCCAAGAGCATTTAATTTTGTGTTTGAATGTTTTAGATTGGTGTGTTGTTTTAAGTTTGGTTTGGTTTTAAGGCATATGTAAAGGGCGCTGCGACTTCAATCCTACGAAAAGGAAAGTCGCACCGGTTTCCCTAGCCTTTTATTTTGTTGTTGCTATTTCTATTTCTAGATAAATTGTAAGCTTCAAAAGAGGCATAGGTTCAATGTAATAGAATTAGAATATCCACTAAGATGGAGCAAGGAGCCGTTGTCCATGAAGATGGAGCTGGAGGCGATCAAACCAAAAGCAGGTTCTATGGAGATAGAGCCATGGGAGATAGAGGCATCGTTTGGATGTCTTTTATTTCATTTTAGTTTTTTGTTTTATGTGCTTTGTTTGTGATTGGCGTATAATACATTGTTGCATGCACGCAAAACAAGTTTTCTAAAATAAAATTCAAAAACCGTTTTCAACACATTAGTAAACATTAGATGTTTATGGGAAGTGTGTAGAAACAGATTTTCTCAAAAAGCAAAATCCTTTTTTACTAAATCTAGTGGGAGAGGGTCTTATTAATTACACCCACGATCTTCCATTAACGGTTCACTGTAAGATGAGTGATGCATTCTGTGTCACCTCGCCAGGGGTGATCATTCCATACGGAGGGTGCATTACTCATTGGTTACTAGATGTGAACTTCTTTTGATAGGATCAATCAGACGTGTTAGAGGGTGACCACCATACGGAGGCACTACTTGAGACGGTTATGATTGGATCCTAGTTAATGGTACACACTAGCTAAGCTATGGATAAGGGATCCCACACGGGGCATTATTCAGAAACTTAGAGATCAAATAGGTTCGGAAGTCATAGCTTGTTTTGCAAGAGTTGCATAGCGGATAAGTTATGATAAATCGAAAGATCGAACATTGAACACCACACGGAGGCTTTATTCTTTCGTTTCGATATTCCGGCGATTTTGTTTTAAAATAAGAGTTTTAAAAGGATTCTTTTATTTCAAACTGTCAAATTCTGATATCCATATTTATTTTGTTTTGATTTTTACAGTAAATCATAATGTCTGGATCTGCATTTAGTCCACTTGCCACCATACTCACTCAAAACAAGTTAACTGGAAACAACTACACTGAATGGAAACGTAACCTTGACATCGTGTTAACTGCGGAGGATCACATATATGTCCTCACCACCCCATGCCCCGAAGAACCCGCTGCAAATGCTTCGGCTGCTGCTAGACGCGAGTTCGATAAATGGAAAAAGTCGAATGGGATGGCTCGTTGTTACATATTGGCTTCTATGGCTAATGTGTTACAACACCAATACCAATCGAACAATTCTGCCAGTGACATTATCGAATCCCTGAAAAAGATGTTTGGGGAGCATGGCAGGCCTGCCAGACAGGTAGCTATGCAGAAGATAATGAGTGCTAAGATGTCGGAAGGGACTCCAGTCAAAGAACATGTTTTGAAAATGATTGGTTATTTAAACGAGCTGGAGACCCTAGGTGCCAACATCGATGCACAGACCCAAGTTGATATGATCCTCAATACGCTGTCGCCATCATTCGCTCAATTTAAACTGAATTATAATATGAATAAAATGGATTTTTCAATGAGCGAATTGATGAGCTCTTTATTGGCAGCGGAAGGGGTGATCAAACCTGGGGGCAGCGTTTTAAACGTTGAGAAAAGCGCTTCCTCTTCCCGATCTATGCCGAAAGGAAAGAAAGGAAAGAAGAAGGCTAGTACTGGTGGTTCAAGTGTTGGACCGGTCCCTAAGATTGCAAAATCTAAGGGAAAAGGTAAGGGCAAAGGGAAGGTGGGTGGCCAAGGCAAAGGAAAGTGTTTCCAATGCGGTGAGAAGGGCCACTGGAAGAGGAACTGTCCAGAATTCTTAGCTACAAGAGTTCAAGGTATGATTGAATCACATGTGATTGAAGTAAGTTTTATAACGGATACTTCAAACACTTGGTGCATTGATTCTGGTGCGACTAACCATATCTGTAATTCATTGCAGGGGTTCAGATCAACCAGGAAGTGCAGTGATGGGGAAATCGTACTTACTCTAGGTTCTAGCGCAACCGTTTCTGCGGTTGCTATAGGAGTCGTAGTTTTAGAATTTCTAGACAATAAAATTTTGATTTTATCAGATGTACTTTACGTCCCTTCAATGAGACGTAATTTAATTTCAGTTTCTAATTTATCGAATAATGGTTATTCTTTTAATTTTGGAACTGAAGTTGTGATTAAAAGAAATAGTTCTTTTATATGTTCTGGTGTTAAATCAAATGGTTTGTATGTGATTACTCCCAATATTTCTAAAGATTCTTGTATGGAACTTAATAACTCAGTGGTAACTGTACCATCTAAAAGAAAGAGATCTTCCACTAATCCAACAAGGCTTTGGCATATGAGGCTTGGTCATATCAATCTAAATAGGATTGGCAGACTAGTCAAAGAAGGGGTCTTAGGCGATTTGGTTCTCGAACCAATAGAAGTCTGCGAGTCTTGTTTAGAGGGTAAGATGACCAAAAGGCCCTTTCCTGCAAAGGGCAATAGAACCAATGCATTGTTGGAATTAGTTCATACTGATGTGTGTGGACCAATAAATATTAGAGCAAGGGGTGGTTATGAGTATTTCATAACATTTACTGATGACCACTCTAGGTATGGATATGTGTACCTAATGCAGCACAAGTCTGAAGCCTTTGAAAAGTTCAAAGAGTTTAGGGCTGAAGTGGAGAAGCAATTGGGCACACATATCAAGGCCATTCGATCTGATCGAGGTGGCGAGTATCTCTCTAATGAATTTATTGATCACCTCGTACAGAATGGGATTCTGTCACAGTTGACTGCACCTGGTACGCCTCAGCAAAACGGTGTAGCGGAGAGAAGGAATCGGACTCTTTTAGACATGACTAGGTCAATGATGAGTTATTCTGAGTTACCTTTATTTCTTTGGGGTTATGCTTTGGAAACCGCTGCTTACATACTAAATCTAGTACCAAGCAAATCTGTTCCCAGGACACCACGAGAGATGTGGATTGGGCGCAAGCCTTCTTTGCAACATCTCCGGATATGGGGATGTCCGGCACATGTGCTAAAAGGAAAGATGAGCAAGTTGGATTCTAGATCGGAAGTATGTTACTTCGTGGGGTATCCAAAGGGTACTTATGGATGGTATTTTTATGATCCAAGAGAACAGAAGGTGTTCGTCAGTACGAATGCTATTTTCTTGGAGGATGATTATATCATGAACCATAAACCTAAGGGAAGGATAGATCTTAGAGAGATAGAAGGAGAGCCCTCAGTCCAACCCGTAGTTAATAACGATGTAAATCAGGAAAACACCACTTCTTCACCTATTTCCGCACCAGTACCTCGTCGTAGTGGAAGGATTATCAGCCAGCCTGATAGATACATGTTCTTAGGAGAAGTTTTTGAAGCTGTCTCCATAGAATCTGAATCTGATCCTACCACATACGAAGAGGCAATGGCTGATGTTGATTCAGCTCATTGGGTTAAAGCTATGAAGGCTGAATTGGAATCTATGGATTCTAATCAAGTCTGGGATCTTGTAGAACTTCCAGCCAATATTAAACCCATTGGCTGTAAGTGGGTCTACAAGAGGAAAAGAGGATCTGATGGAAAGGTTGAGACCTTTAAGGCAAGGCTTGTTGCGAAAGGTTATACTCAGAGGGAGGGCATTGACTATGAGGAAACCTTCTCGCCGGTGGCCATGCTCAAGTCCATCAGAATACTCTTATCCGTTGCTGCATGCCTAGATTTTGAGATCTGGCAGATGGACGTCAAGACTGCATTCTTGAATGGCAATCTTGAGGAGGACATCTATATGCAACAACCAGAAGGGTTCATAGCTGGTCGGAAAGGTAACTTGGTATGCAAGTTGCAAAAGTCCATTTATGGGCTTAAGCAGGCATCCAGAAGTTGGAACATACGATTTGACCAAGCGGTCAAATCGTTTGGTTTCATACAGAATCTGGATGAACCTTGTGTATACAAGAAGAGTGAAGGGAAAGTGGTGGTTTTTCTTGTGCTTTACGTTGACGACATTCTACTCATTGGAAATGATGTAGCGGCATTGTCAACGGTCAAGGTTTGGCTAGCTAGTACTTTCGATATGAAGGATCTAGGAGAGGCGAGCTATATTCTTGGGATAAAGCTCTTTCGGGATCGCAAGCGAAAGATAATGGGATTATCTCAAGCTGGTTATATCGATAAAGTGCTAACTAGGTTTTCAATGGATAATTCGAAGAAAGGTTTGTTACCTTTCAGGCATGGTTTAGCGTTCTCCAAGGACCAGTGTCCAAAGACACAGGAGGAGAGGAATCGCATGACAGGAGTTCCCTATGCTTCTGCAGTGGGAAGTCTCATGTATGCGATGTTATGCACTAGACCAGATATCTGTTTTGCCGTTGGCATGGTTAGCAGATATCAGTCGAATCCGGGTCCAGAGCACTGGACAGCCGTTAAGCACGTTCTTAAGTACTTGAGAAGAACTAAAGATTACATGCTTATGTACGGTGGTAGTGAGTTAATTCCAGTGGGATACACTGACTCGGACTTTATGTCAGATAAAGATTCGAGGAAGTCGACGTCCGGTCATCTCTTTACCTTGGGAGGTGGTGCTGTCAGTTGGAGGAGCATTAAGCAGAAATGCATTGCAGACTCAACTACAGAAGCTGAGTATGTGGCTGCTTGTGAAGCCGCAAAGGAAGCTGTTTGGCTCAAGAAGTTCCTTATGGAACTCGAGGTGGTACCAGCGTCGCTGTCGCCTATTACGCTTTATTGTGATAATAGTGGGGCAGTGGCTCAGTCCAAGGAGCCAAGGAACCACGGAAAGGGAAAGCACGTAGAGCGGAAATATCATCTTATCCGAGATATTGTTCAACGTGGAGATGTGACTGTCACCAAGATTGCCACAGCTGACAATCTTGCTGATCCGTTTACAAAGGCCTTGCCACAGAAGGTCTTTGATCGTCATCTAGATAGTCTAGGTCTTAGATGTAGTTCTGAATGGTTATGAGTGCAAGTGGGAGTTGTTGGGTTTGTGCCCTCAAACCATTACTTTATGTATGAGACATTGACATTTTAATATATGGATATCAGCTTTACATTTCATTGTGTATGTTCTTTTCATGAGATGATTGTTAATCCTTAAGTATTATAGTAAGTAATTCGTGTGTGTATGAGATGCACACAAGTGAGATACGAATTACTATTCTTTAATACTTAGAATGTGTCACAGTGGATGATGAGACTGGATACCTCATCAAGTCTACACTGTAGCATAATTAACTACCATTGGATGGAGTGATTAATCTCAATCACTAGAGTGTATCTCTTAGTTGATATGCTAGTGCTTATAGTGCATTGACGGACCTGAGTTTCCTATTGACGCTTAAGACTGTCAAACAGTCAATAGGAACTCATAACTTGTATAAGGTACGTGTTCTCAATCTTGAGACGATTATGAACACAGACTGTGGATATGACTGCTTTGACTTACCAATCAGTGAGGTCTATAAAAGATCAACACCTGGGTATCTTGGGTATGTCATATTCATAGGGTTGTGAACATATATTGTCAAGATAGAATCTACCCTCTGTTTCAGAGTAAGCATTCCCTTGAGAATGTCACCATGTCGATTACTGAGTACTGCAGTCTTGTTGATAAGAGTTATCAACATGTTTGGTAATCATGAGAGGTGAATGGGACTCAAGGAATACAAGAAGTAATCATGATTCAGGTTGACAGTAACAGTTATCCGATTACCTGAATATGATTACGAATGCTGACGGTAGAGGGACATTAGTACAACATACAAGTCTAGTTATCGCTTCGGATATGTTCTTTTGCATTGGAGTTCAGTTATCGTTTTATAGTGGAGTAAACTTTAACTGACCAGTTAGTTAGTTTGCTGATCAAAGAGTTTGGTCATGGTGATTAACAAACTGGTCTGAGCCAACAATAAAGAGCCTAGGAGGTCCCACTCTTAGCTCCGCCAGGATGCTTGGAAAGATGCTTGAGGATGATGTCCAGACAGGTTCGATCGATCGAAGATGTCTCGATCGATTGAAGTCTGCAGGTTCGATCGATCGAAGATGGTTCGATCGATCGAATGTTCGATCGATCGAAGGCACTTCGATCGCTCGAAGTCTAGGTCGGTTCTGGGAATCTATAAATAGGGCAGCTGCGTTCTGGAAAAAGTTGTTCGTCGTTTTGAACGTCAGAAGCTGCAGAAACTGTTTTGGAGTCCCAAAACCTTCTCTATCCTCTCCATTAGGGTTCCCACCAACCCTAGTCTTTCTGGCAGGCATCCGCAGGAGTCATAAGGGTGAAGATCATCTAGTGGAGGCTGCTGGAAGTTGAAGATCAGAATTGGGTTCAAGACACTAAGGTATAACTCGTGTCCCCTCTTGTGCGCATCTGTAGAATTGACGAGTAGAAGATCCGGGCATGCCAATAAAGTTTCATAACTTGATTTTTCCGCTGCGCGTTTAAACTTTCCATTTAAACCTGTTTTTCCCACAGACACAACATGGAGACCTCACCCAAACCTCTCATGGAAGTCAAATAGTGAAGGACCGTATTCAAAACCTGAGACGATAAACTTTCCAAATGCATATAGGCCTCAACCTAATAAATACTAACAACCTCCCTTCTGTGCTAATCCTCCCAGGGATAAATCTTTTGAAGAGAGTGTGTTGGCATCTTTGAAAAACTTAGAGGCCCAATCTCAATTGCAATCTCAACTCGTTAACTCCCATACACAATCTATCGCTAAGTTAGAATCCCAAATGGGACAACTAGCTAATACATTAAATCGTCGTAATGAAGGGAAGTTAGAGAGTCAACCAGTTCAAAACCCTAAAGGGCACTATGAGGTATGTACAACGAGTGACCAAGTAAATGCAGTGTCAATAAGAACAACTGAGCATCCTAAGGAGGTCGTACCTTTCCCGAACCTAGAAAAGATAAGGGTAAAGAAATCGATAAAGAACATGATGAGAATAAGAATAAAGTCACGAAGGACTCTACTCCGTCGGTACCTAATATGTCTAAAGTGATAAACCCATCAAATCACATGCCTAGGATGCTATTTCCCCCAAGCGTAGATGGCCCATCTCACTTTTTGAAGAAGGGAACACGACCGGAGGATATTCTAGAGACTTTTAAAGAAGTAAAAATTAATATACCACTACTCGATGACATTAAGCAAATACCACCATATGCCAAATTTCTAAAAGACTTATGTACTCAAAAGATGAAGTCTAGAAATCATCTATCTAAAAAAGTATTTTTAACAAAGAAGGTTAACTCTATGTTTCAACACGACACACTCAAATACAAGGACCCGGGTACACCAACAATCACATGTCATGTAGGTGACAAGTATATCCACCGGGCCCTTCTCGACCTTAGAACGAGTGTGAATCTATTACATTATTCAGTTTACGAACATTTAGGCTTAGGAGAATTAAAACAAATCGCTGCTACCTTACAGCTAGCGGATTATTCAATTAACGTTCCACGTGGGGTGATAGAGGACGTGTTAGTAAAGGTGGATAGATGTTATTAACCAGTTGATATAATTGTGCTAGACACTGAACCAGTCCTTGATGATAGTAAACACGTCCCGGTTATCCTTGGATGTCCTTTCTTGGCTATAGCTAATTCAATTATCAACTGTAGGACTGGAGTAATAGATATCACATTTGGAAACATGACCGTTCATCTTAAAGTATTTAACGCATCAAATCAACCTTATAGAGATGACGAGGAGTTAGACTATTATGCAATAGATTTAATTGACGAATTGGTAGAAGAGGCGACTCCTTTTATATTAACTAAAGAAGTCTTGGAAGCGTGTTTATCTCACTTAACTTTACTGATTTTAACATTGATACAAATATCAAAGAATTGAATAATTTATTGGAGTCAGTAAACATGACTAGTGTACTTCCATGGATGCTCAAAATAGAGGCCTTACCACCTCTAGTGCATGAACTTGCATTACCATCTATCGATACTTGAACTTAAATCGTTACTAAACTCGCTGAAATATGCATTTCTAGGACCCAACATGATACTTCCGGTTATAATTGCATTAAATTTAACTATGATTCAAGAAGTAGAACAGTTACAGGTCCTAGGAAATCATAAGAAAGCGATAAGGTGGACGATAGCCGATTTAAAAGGGATTGACCCATCTATTTGCATGCATCGAATTTACTTAGAAGAAAGCGCTAAACCATCTAGAGAAATGCAACGACGTCTTAACCCTAATATAAAAGAGGTGGTCATGAAAGAGTTCATTAAACTATTAGATGCAGGTATTATTTATCCGATCTCCGATAGTAATTGGGTCAGCCCCAGTAGGTTGTTCCAAAGAAATCGAGTATTACGGTTGTACCAAATGAAAAAGGAGTCCACATACCCACCCGTCAAACTACTGGTTGGCGGGTATGCATTGACTATTGTAAACTTAATACTATGACTCGTAAGGATCATTACTCTCTTCCATTCATCGATCAAATATTGGAACGTCTATCAGGTCAAAGCTTTTATTGTTTTCTAGATGGATACTCTAGTTATACCCAAGTACCTGTCTATCCTGACGACCAAGAGAAAACAAGGTTCACATGTCCCTTTGGCACCTTTGCTTATCGCCGTATGCTGTTTGGTTTGTGCAATGCATTGGCCACTTTTCAACGGTGTATGATGGCAATTTTCTCGGATATAGTTGAAAAATTTTTAGAGGTGTTTATGGATGATTTCTTGATTTTTGGTTCTACAATTGACGAGTGTCTCCAAAATCTTCCAAAAGTCCTCGCCCGTTGCGAGGAAGCGAATTTGGTTTTGAGTTAGGAGAAGAGCCATTTCATGGTTCAAGAAGGAATAGTGTTGGGTCATGTTGTATCGAAACGAGGTATAGAGGTCGATAAAGAAAATTTGAATTAATTGACAAACTTCCACCGCCATCTTCCATCTGTCAAATCCGTTCATTTCTCGGTCATGCCAGATTTTACCGTAGGTTTATCAAAGATTTTAGCAAAATTTTAGGACCCTTGTGCAACTTGCTCACCAAGGATGTCTCGTTCGTATTTGATAATGAATGTCTTAGGGCATTTGAAACATTAAGATCTCTACTTTCCATGGCTCCGGTGATCCAATCCCCTGATTGGTCACTTCCATTTAAACTAATGTGCGATGCTTCCGAATATGCTATTGGAGCTATTTCAGGGAAGAAAGTGAATAATGTTCCTCATGTGATTTATTATGAGAGTAAAACCCTTAATGACGCGTAATTGGACTATACAACTATTGAAAAAGAATTGCTAGCAGTCGTGTTTGCCCTTGACAAGTTCTGTTCATATCTTTTAGGGTCCAAGGTTATTGTTTATACTGATCACGCCGCATTGCGTCATCTTTTAAATAAGAAAGAAACAAAACCTCATCTAATTCGTTGGATCTTACTCCTTCAAGAGTTTGATTATGAAATAAGAGATAAAAAGGGTCGTGAAAATGTTGTCGCCGATCACCTGTCACGAATCTTTGTTGAGTCTAACAATATTACCCCTCTCTAAGATTTGTTACCGGATGAACAATTATTCGCTCTAGCTGCCATGAAACGTCCGTGGTTCAGTGACATTGTTAACTTTTTAGCTATGGGATATACCCCTCATACTTGGTCTAGCCAAGTTAAAGATTGTTTCTTTTCACAAATTAAACATTATTATTGGAACGACCCACTTTTATTTAAGCATTGTTCTGATCAAATCATACGATGTTGTGTTCCCGAGAGTGAGTTCAACTCTATTTAAAACTTTTGTTACTCTTTAGAATGCAGAAGACACTTTGGTGGCTGTCGTATGGCTGCTAAAGTCCTCCAAAGTGGGTTATATTGGCCAAACCTGTTTAAGGACGCGCATGAATTTTGTCAAAAGTGTATGCGTTGTCAACAAACAAGTAATATGTCCTGTCACGATGTGATGACTCTTACTCCGATCCTGATTATTAAAATATTTGATGCGTGGGGCATCAATTCTATGGGTCCGTTTCCATCATCCTATGGTTTCGAATACATTCTAGTCGCGGTCAACTATGTTTCTAAGTGGGTAGAGGCAGTGGCGACAAGAACCAACGACTATAGAGTGGTGGTTTCTTTTATTAAAGATAATGTATTTTTTCGTTTCGGTACGCCAAGGGGTATTATAAGCGAAGGGGGAAAACATTTCTGTAATTGTCACTTTGAGGCCCTCGTTCGAAAATAGTCTATCACTCATAAGGTAGGAACCGCGTACCATCCTCAAACCCAAGGCCAAGTTGAAGTTTCGAATAGAGAAGTAAAAAGTATACTAGAAAAAATGGTACATCTAGATCGCAAAGATTGGTCGCAACAACTGGGCGTTGCACTATGGGCATATTGAACAGCTTATAAAACTCCTATTGGAATGTCTCCAAACCGATTAGTCTTTGGAAAAGCGTGCCACTTACCGGTGGAACTTGAACATAAATCTTACTAGGCTATAAAAGCACTTAACCAAGATATTAAATCGGCGGGATGCCACCGTAAACTTCAAATACAAGAACTGGAGGACTTAAGAAAAGAGGCATATGAGAACGTAAAGATATACAAAGAACGATCGAAAGCTTTTCATGACAAAATGATCGTAAGGAAAAATTTCGAGGTTGGATAGCACGTTTGGTTATTTAACTCAAAATTCAGGTTATTCCTTGGAAAACTACGTTCCCGATGGGACAGCCCATTCATAATAACTCAGGTGTTCCCGCATGAAATGATCGAAATACAATATACAAATGGCGGAACACCTTTTAAGGTAAATGGCCAACGCCTTAAGTTGTACTGGTATGAAGAAACAGATGAAAGAGAAATTGAATCTATAGATCTGGTAGATTCGATCTATTTTGACTGAGCACTAGCATCGGTCGAGCTAACGACGTAAAACTTAGCACTTCTTGGGAGGCAACCCAAGCATTTGTTAGAGTTTTCATTAATTTTGTACACTTTTTAGGAGTTTTTTGGCCAATGTCTAAGTTATTTAATACCCAATAGACGACTATACAAGAAAACAAGTGAAAAAAGAGAAAAAAAAATGACACATCGCGCGCGTAGTCCACTCGCGCGAGTTTGTGCACTTAGAGAAAATTTTGAAAACTTCTTTATATATACCCTCAGTATCACATCGTACTAGAACTCGCGCGCGCGAGGGTGTCGTTCGAGCGGCCTGCTCGCGTGAGTTTGCGCCTTAGAGAAAATTTTCAAATTTTTGTTTATAAGAGCTCTCAGTTCTTTCTCGCGCGCGCGAGGTTGTCCCTCGAGTGGCCCGCTCAAGTGGTTTTCTAACTTAGAAATTTTTTTTATAACTTCTAAAACAAGCCTTAGCTTTACATCGTGGAGGGACTCGCACGCGCGAAGTCTGCTCGCGCACCTTCCTGTACCCTTATAAATAGGGCTGTCTCAGCCCTAAATTTTCTAGTCTTTCTTTTCCCTCTCTCTCTCTCTCTCGTGATAAATTTCTCTGTCTTTCTCTCCTCCCTCCTTTCTCCATCACCAATACCACCACACACCACCACTCACCTCCACCACACAACGCCGACTACCATTGGCTAGCCACCACCAACCAACGCCGCCGCTAACGCCAGGACACCGCCGCCGCTTCTGTTTTCCCCCCTTCTCTGCTCCCTCTTAATCCAGGTATATATATATGTATATATATTTATACATATATCTATACGTACATATATTTACCTATATGGACATAAAAATACAATTATAGTTCAAAGTTCAAACGAGATCAATTATTCATGAACCCTAATCCTTATCACACTGATAAAACTCTAGGGGTTTGTGGTTTTGGGGTTTCTATACCCGTATATATATATATATATATATATTTCTGTAAATGCACCCCCCAAACCCTATACCCTAGCTCTATACCCACACAGATTCAGTCACACAAAGATAAATTTCTAAAATTAACTCTAATCTATATATATACACTGAGAAAGTTTTAGGGTTGTGATGTGAGGCTTACGTGCATCTACATATGAATGTTAATTTCTGCAAATATATATATACAGATGTGGATCTAGATACGTAAATAATACATACTTATGTTTGTGAATACATTCATCCGATCACAACCATACCCTCATAGCTTGAACCCTAACCATGTGTGGGTAGCTTTAGGGTTTGTGAGTTGGGGATTGATATACCCACAGATATATATATATATATATATATATGAATGTATATACATATTTCTGTAAACCCACACACTGAAGTATGATTATTTGTGGGTGAATTTATGTGTGTGTAATTGGTGTATAAACTTACACACATATTGATTTGCATCTTGATATATAGGCAGAAATATACATATTTATGTAGTCCCCATATGATTAGAGTTTGGGTAACTCCACCATACACAAATACTCAAACCACACAAATACTTAAACTGATTCTAGTTAGAGTATACATAACCCTTACTACAATAACATAGTCCCACATATACAACCACAACTACAACTTTTATACATATATGGATGTTAATTCCAGCAGTCAGGGGTAGTGTTCAAGTGAAATTTTGGTCATAGCCTAAACCTAGATCGTGAAATTAAACTTAACAGAAATTGTTCTTATACAATGTTCATTCTAATTTCCCAATAACATTAAAATTCTAAGCCGAATTTAGAAGCTAAGTTACGATAACGCTAATTCATGACCCCGTACAAAATTGGTTTAGTTGAGTTTATTGTTGCTAAACGTTCCAGCTTATAAACACTGCGGGTCTATTTAGTAAGTTGTTCTTACAATGTAAATCCAGAAATTCTATAAACAAGTTTTGATCAACGTAACTTCATTTGTATAAACTTTAAAGTTTCAAATTCAGTTACATGTGCACATTACAATTCTGATTTCGGTATCTCACTAATAGTTGTGTAGGTGGTAAAAGCACATTTGAATCCAAACTTTTAAACTCTTATGTCCTATAAATAGGGTTCAATTTACAATAAAGATGCACTGCTATTATGAGTTTAATCAAATTTAACATATACAATACTCTTAAGAATTATTTTCATTATTCATTGAACACACGGCAAGTACCCCGTGACTTGCCGCAATGTGTGTGCCTTTGTCAGGACGATGAGCGGGAAGGGGGCAGTCTCTTCTCACAGTTGCTGGGTATTCCCCCGTGAACCCCATTTTATTTAAACTATTGATATTATATTGATTGTATCCCTTGCTGGGATTTTTCTCTTTGTAGGTGACCTTTTCCTTTCCTTCTCCCCTGTCACTTTTTTCCTTTTTCTAGACATTTCCAAATTTTTTCTTTTACCAACACACACTCTTATACCATGACCAAAAGAACAGTCAAATCTGCCTCTAGTTTCCAACCACCACAAAAGAAATCAAAAGGAAAAGAGAAACAGACCGACCCTCCCCCGAATGAACCTAACCCTAATGAGCTTTCACCAAAATATGCCAACCGAGCCCTAAACTACGAGACCGCCATCGATGCTGACTTCTTCACATCTAATTTTGATGTGAGGTGGGGCTACAATACCTTGACTGCCCAAAAATTGGCCCCACTGCTCTTCTTTTGCAACCCTAACCTGATTACCTACCCCCGTCTAGTCCGCCTGTTTTACTAAAACCTAAGATACCATAAACAATCACTAAGCCAACACGCCTATCTCAGCACCCTTCCACTCCTACTAGATCCCAAAACTCAATATTTTATCTAAACTACACCTCTTCACCTATATCACTCAGGACGTGTGCGACGGTCGTACTGGTTCAGGGCAAACTATACATTGATCCCATATGCCCTACCAGATGTGGTTTATCGACCATGTCTTTAAACAAAACCTTTACCCCCTTGGTCATGAACAAGAGAGAACCAAAGAGATCCACCATACCTTCTACGCTGTCTATTACGGCGACTGGTTTCACCCAGGTCTTGTTTTTATGGAGGGCATGCATATTGCCAACCATACCATTGACCACTCCACCGATTCCAAACTCCTATTGCCTACTCCCGGACCATCACAGTGATGCTTCGGTCCAAAGCCTTTTCAATACCTACTGACGAGCTTGTAGATAGACGTATCCCAGAGTTCACTTTTGCTGATTGAAAGTTGAGCCTAGATCGCCTAGATATGAAGGTTAGGAGGGCTAGAGACCAGGCCCAGGCGCGATGGGAGTGAGAGGCACAGCATCCACCTCCACCGGAGGATACACCTTATGCTAGGACTTATGGTGACATTTTTGCCTTCTGAGGTGAGACCCTCAGGCTCTAATCCTATATACGATCTTATTTCCAACTAGCACATCCCGATCAACTAGAGGACATCTTAGCCCAAGGAGAGGCTGCCTATCAGTCTGCATTTCCATAACTGGCACAGTAGGTTACTGAGGAGGCTGGCGAGGATGAGGAGGCTGGTGACGAGGGAGGTGATGGGGGTGATGGGAGTGATGGCGATGGTGATGGTGATATTGGATAGGGTAGTACAGAGTTAGAGCTGGTGTTAGTGGAGGGCGATGACGACTAGGATGGGTATGGTTGGATGATTGGACATATTTCTCTTTTCTTGTATTTTGTGGGTGGGTATGGATATTATCTGACACTGGCATGTATATTCTATTATATCTTTGCTTTTACTTTCAGTTACTTTTTCTGTTTAGTATTAGGATACTGATGTACCCGACTTTGACTGGTCTGGTTTATTTATTGTCCTTCATTTCATTCTTTTTATTTTGGGTCTGTATTTATTTTATTTCTGCACTTTATTTTTTTCTTTTCTTTTTGGTTTGGTTATATTCCTGTCACTTACATACTATACTGTTAGCTTTATTGCTTGATGCTCATGCTTATATTCCCACAATAATTAAGTAATGGAATTTGGAACTTTTGCGACATTCATCACAATTATTAGATACGAGCAACTCCAACCCCATTGCACTATATAGGAATCAATAAGGTTCAGGTTTGGGGGAAGTAATGCCCAAATTGAATTAATATTAAATTGATGTCGCATATAGTTAAACCTTCCCGCTTATTCGGAATGCATGATGTCACATCACCAGGAATATCAATTTTTGATTTTTGAATTATTAACAAGAACTAATAAAGTTTCAGTTATGATTTAATTTTGGTTTCATGTTTATAATTTCAAACATTCCATATAGCTTACCTCGACCCTCGATTATTATTTTCATCCTAGTACTATAGACCATCTTCTATCTCCTCCTTCTTCACCCGATAGATCCTCTAGTGGGTCGAGTCGTCATACCGACTCTAGTTCATCCTTCGATGATACCTCGCTGAGTCATAGTATAGCCAAACCCTACGGTCCAGTCGGTCATCCTGGTTGGTGCCTTCGTTGTCCTCGTGTCCCCTTTGCTAGTTATTCTGATTCTTTAGACAAGGACGACCTCTTTGGCGATGATCCCACAGCTCTTGATGGTCTTTATGGTGCCCCACCTACTTCTTCTGAGTCTTCTTCTTCATCAGATCCGGCCGAGTACTCGACTGATGACGAAGTGGGCGAGGATGATTAGGGAGTTATTTCGAGTCTAGATGTTATTCATTCAGTTAAGCCTATTACGACCATTGTCCATGCACTCGAGGTTACCTAACCTTATAGGGATTTACCTGATTACGTGTCGGATATTGTTCGACAACATCCGGGTCATCCTAACTGATCTCTAGAGGACATAGCCTCTATTTTTATACTATATGCCGGTCCTAAGGATGATGAGGTCGATTTGGGGATAGGTATCACTGAGGATGAGGATGAGGAGATAGAGCTGCCGTTTGATCCAGCTGAGCATTCGAATTGGGAGTTGATTAACTCTTATGTACGTGCTGACACGCCACCTTCTTCAGATGCTTTCTGCGGAGTGGACGTACTGGTTGTCTTCACTAAGGCATATATCCATGTCATTGTCATGTTCCCACCTGCATAGGGACATGCGGTGACTAGGTTTGGGAGAGTATTATGGATTTTTTGTCTTTTAGGAGTAGTCTTTTTATTTTTGTTTCATTCGTTTTCAGTTGTTACTATTTTCAGTTGTTAATAGTTTTAGTACTTTTAGTTTTATTTCATTTTAATAGTTTCAGTTGTTTTCATTTCGTTATTCATTTTTGTTATTCCTTTCATTCGTTGTAAAAAAAAATCTAGTAAAAGTAGTAATAAATAAAGTACGTATTCTTATATGTTTTCTTAATATTGTTCAACGTTGCATTACTTCTTGTTTGAGTAGATTTCATTGAAACTTGAGGTTAAGAGAGTATGTAATCTAATGTTTACTGAAGTTATGAAGGTATGTCGTGAAAGTATATATCGTTGGAATCATTATTTTATATCTTACACTTGCATATCTACTTTTGCACGACACATAGTCATGTGGATGGACATTTATATTGAATTATAATATACTTCGGATTTCTAGATAGCAATAGTGTGGAGACTAAACCCGGTGAGCTTTAGAGCCTTTCATCCTTGTTTGAGGGTTTTAAAATTACTTTATCGAATCTCTTTGACAAAGCGCAAAATTTCATTGAGCTCAATATTTCTTTATTTTGATTGAAAGTCGAGTTAGTATTGTAATTACCATGTTTAAAAAAAATAAAAATTCTATTTCCCTTGATATTGTAACATTAAAGAATTATGTGGCTTTAGGAGATGATATTAGGCCATCTATCTATATAAACTCTTTTTGACCTTTGACCTACCCAATAAAATATTTTTGTATCCTTCGTTCGCCCTTTGAGCCTTTTAATGAGCCTTTTAATAAGCCTTTTCTTTGTTCACCTATTATCCTACCCATTTCGATGTGGAGTTCACAAATATATGAAAATTACCTAACCCATGTCCAAGAGTAGTTGAAGAATAATTTTTCATATAGAAATTGGGCTAAGAAACGACTAACAAAAAGTAGGATGTTGATTAGTTAAAAAAAATGATGTAAAGAAAAGGTATATATCGCAAAATGTTTGAAAAAAAAACAAAAGAAAAAAAAAGCAAGGAAAAAGAAGAAACAATATATGAAGTAGAAGTAGAAGAAATAAATAGTCGATGTAGTAAAACCCTTGTGTTATACGTTAAGGCTATTCCTATCTACTTACGAACTTTTTGAATCCCTTTTACCCTTCTTTTCTTAGCTATAACCCATTAACTGACATTATAACCTTTGTAAAGTCCTATTTGATCCTAGGGAAATGTGATTTGAATATGGAACCGATAGAAGAAGGGAATAAAGCATGGTAGTAATGATATTTACTTGACGATCAATATCTATTCGTGAGATAATTTTTCTGTCGTGTCGTATGTTGTTCTGTGTCATATGCGAGATTTATTGCTTTATATATGATTATCTCCTTTGCATATATATATATATATATATGTATTCGAGTGATTACACCTATTTTTGAGAGATTTATTTCAGAGTGTAATTAAAAACGTGAGATTTGTAGTCAAAGCATCGCTAGATAGTTATCTGAGTTATATTTCAAGTTCACAATAATAGTGTATCCACTTGATTACCATTCACACACATGCAGGTCTTCGATATATTCTATTGATTCTCTCGATATATGTTTTCGGATTATTTTCATGATTTAGGTGGACGTACGATTACATTACTCTCGATGATTTAAATTTTTATTTGAGATTCCGTTTGGTAAGGAAAGATACGAATGTTGAAATATTGTAAATTTACATAAATATTCTTTTTTTTTCTTTTAAAAATTAATAAAGATGGTTGTGGGTGACTTGTTGACGAGAACCCTCACGAGACTTCATTCGTCTGACTAGGGACACCTAGAGGTTTAAAAGGCTTGTTGCATATGCTAAATTCAATCGCGATCCATGCGAAAAAGAAGTAGGAATTTTATCTTTATCAGTAGGTTTATTTTTCTGTTCTTTTTGCTCGGGAACTAGCAAAATGTAGGTTTGGAGGTGTGATCGAGAGAGGACAAGTCCTAATTACATGCCTTAATTCACATTTGCTAGCACTTTTTATCCTATTTTTGTGTACCTTTACTTTGTTTTTCATTTTCTGTCAGGATTTAGAAGAAAGCAACAATTCCAGGCTTATTAAGGAGAAAAAATATAAAGAAAGAACCAGAAAAAAGCCACCTCGCATGATCGGCTCACTCGCGCGATAATCTAGAACCTCGCTCACGCGGCCTGCTCGCGCAACCTCCCAAAATCGCTCTCGTGTGGCCCGCTCGCTCGAACCGTACAAAAAAGTGAAAACGCATATTTTTGAGTGTTGAAGACCCCTATGCGAACGAAACTGCCTAACTACGTCCATAAAAAAAAATACAGCAATTTTAGTCTAAGCAGGTTTACAAAAGCTCTTCTAATCCCTCTACAACTATATATAGATCAACCTAAAGCAATTGGAGGGCTACACACATTATTATCATCAGTACTTACATCCACTGGAGGCAAGGAAAGAAAAGATCTAGTTTGAACATTTCTGATGGCTACAATCAACTTTATCTCAATGTTCTCCTCAATTATGTGCAACTAAACTTCTCTTCTAGTGTTTCAATGAAACCCTAGCTATGTAAAGGGGAACTTCTTGCTTTCTTACTTTAGGATTTTATGTAATTGGATAGTAATTGTATGTTTGAGGATTATTTATATATAATCGGATTTCTAATATAATAATCAAGAGTACTTTGGATTTATTCTTGTCTTAGATTCTTCTTTATGCTTATTGAACCCAATATTCCTTGATTTCTGTGATTGATAGGAATATTTACATGCAATAGTGCTTATATCTTTTATAATTAATGCCTAGGAAAGATGAGTTATGCTACACCATAGTTATAGGTAGATAATTCATGTAAACCAAAGATGAGTTATGCTTAGGTTAAACTAGTAATATCCCCTTGTTGATACTATTGGGCTTGTAGCTACGATAGATCGTAACTATCCAATCATAAAACTTAAAGTAGAAAGTCTAGACCCCCGATGCATAGTTAGTGGTGGATTTGTAATCCTAGATCTCAGTCACTCATATCAAAACAACTTTAAATTTCGCATTCATTTACTTAGTTTAATTTTAGAATATTACTTCCATAATTCTATAATTTAATTTCATAGTTTAGTTATAGTAGGAATTAAATCAACAACCAATCAAATGTCTGTTTCCTATAACTAAATAGATTTAGGTTTTCTTAATTAAAGGACAAAAGTAATCAATCCCTGTGGGTTTGACCTTTACTTATGCACTATAAATCTTAGAAAGTAAAGCATACTTTTATATCTTGATTCTGACGAGATCAGGGTTTTCTAACACAGATACCCAAATCAACTCATGAGTCAAAACACACTCACACAGGTGTCATAAGACACGCCACATCACATTATCATGCATGACAACGTAATGAAATGCAATAACACAATTACAGGTGTTATATCAAGGGCCAAGCCATAGCCAATTTTCTGGTTGATCACCGAGACCCTACTGATCTGGGAGATCCGTCACCAACACCTAAAATATTAAACACATCCTTAGTTCCGTGAACATTAATCTTTGATGGGTCTAAAAATGCAGAAGGTGTTGGGGCAGGGGTGGTCATTGTATCACCCAAATATAAAAAGACAAAGATGTCGTTTGGACTCGATTTCAAATGTAATAATAATCAAGCTGAATATGAAGCACTTATCATCAGACTTGAGATACTCCTTGACATGGGGGCATCATCCGTACATATAAAGGGAGACTCGGGGTTGGTTATCGGATAGATATCCGGTGACTTCCAGATAAAAGCTGGGAACTCTTCCCATTTCACTCCATGGCCACTCAACTCATGAACTCGTTCAATGACATAAGCGTAAGTTATATTCCAAGATCAACAAATATGGAGGCCAATAGACTAGCGAAAGCAGGATCAGCCTCATCTTCTATAAAGGGTTTGGAGGATCGGGTAATGTCAGTACAAGTCCGAGCACTACCATCCGTGGCAAAGAGAGGTTGGTATATGTGACACCCATACCCGGGGAAAAGGTCTAATTATCCTTTAATATGCATTAATTAATAGAATTAGTATATAAAATAGGTTAAGGGGAGGCTTAGGACTCACCGGTGGAAAGTGTTTAATGAAAAACACAATTAAAAAATCCCCAGTGACGTGAGACAGGTAATGAAGTGGGACCCAGTGAAGGGGGCCAAATAAAATAAAGTGCATTTAAATGAGTAGATGCATTCTTATTTGATTAATTTGATATATGTGTTTAAATGTTTTCATATTATATTATTGAATATGTTAGCTTTTAATACCAGTTTGGATACTTGTATAGGGACATAAATTAAAAAGTTCATAATTAGTAGGTACGTTAGCAACTTCATAAAATATTTAGGACCACGTGTGGGACCTATACGGGACTTAGACAAACACTCATTTAGATAATCGAGTAGTTAATGGAATGTTTGGGGGATTTCATAATAAGAACTTAGAAGTCAAGGGGTGCTAAAAGAAAAAATGTTTGGCATCGAGAGAGAGGAAAAAGACCCTTCGACGCCTCTCTGACGCCATTCCATCGCAGTGCTGTCGCCGTCGTTCGTCCAATTCGCGAACTGAAGCCATATTCAAACTCGTGGAGGTGAGACGGTTCTTTCTGTTTTAAACGTCAAATTTTAGTGACCTGTTCTAATCGGTGAGACGCGGGTTGCCGAAAACATGTAGGAAATATACCAAAGTGAAAATTGAAATTTGGAAGAATTCAGCACTTTCTAACTTAATATGGGTAGAATTCGGCTAAGGTGAGTTTTCTAACTTAAGCTTGATGTGGTTTATGTCATATGCTTCAATTACTAGCTAGAGATCATTAATTCTGGAATTGGTTGCTTAGCTTATGTTAGAATTAGCCTTTGTATGTTAGTTATGTGAGAAATTTGTATGCTTATATGGTTATATGCTTATATGTTTTTAAGTTGTCAATGAATAATTGGGAATAATAGTTCATTATTGGGAGTAATAAGGAGGGAGAAGAGGAAGAATCTGATAAATACAGAAGTCCAAGGAATAGAAGTGACTGCACGGCCAAGGAAGTGGTCTTCCTATCTGAATGAACCATTAACCCAGGAATTCTTTAATTACATATGCTTATGTGCTTAAAATTGTTGCATTATACATGACCATGTCATTTAAGCATGTTAGTTAATTCACTAGGCGTGATGCTTATGAAAACTAATTTTCTATTTCTGTTGTGGTACATAACAACCACTGCAGGTTCGGAGCAAGGCTCAGAAAGGAGGTGACATGTGCATTGGGAATAGAAGAAATGGGGCTGAGTTGTTTTGTTCTTGGTTTTGTCAACATGTAAGAATTGGCAAGAAAACTTGTAGAAGTGAACTCGTGTAATATGATAACACTTGTAATGTGTCTAATCTGTAGGATCTTTAACTTTGTTAACCTTTGTAAAGTGAAACCTTATAAATTATGTGGGTTCTAGAACGTGTGGTGTTGCCATGTTAGTAAATTATGACTTGTAATCTTGTTAATTGGTTAGCTTGGTAACTTGGGATTGTTTTGACAAGTTTAAGGTGGTTATATTAATATGTGGTTGTAGACACCCCATTTTTACCGTCCTTTAAAAAAATATATACAAAAAAAGAAAAAAATAAAAATAAAAAGAGAACTGACTCGTGCAGGGGGCCCACCGGGCACGCAAATCGAGGAAAAGACGAAAAATCCATCGGGGATGCCAACAAGGGTTTTAATGGCCATTCTAGGTCATTCAGAGTCATCAATCATACGGAAGTTCAAAACGGCGGTCGTCGCTCAGCGCGGGTCCCGAATCGGCTAACCGGGAGGTCAGAAAATGAGTCGGAATCAAGACCGGGGCAACCGAAGGCAGGTCAAAGCGACCGTAAGTCAAAGAAAGCATGGAAATGACTTCTGGGAAAGGAAAATGGGTCCAGACGGGCAATCAGAGGAAGAAGCGGTGGCCTGTTGGTTTTTACAGTCCAGAATCGGCATAGGAGAGGGCAAAATGGTCATTTTGATCTCAGGCGCAGATATCACTAATCCAACCGCACGGATTTGAAAAGAATGTCAATACAAACGCAAAGGACTTTGAATCGGTCAGATCCGACGGTCGGATCACGAGATATCAGCGACCAAGATTCGGGGATCAGTGTAGAGAAGGGCGAAACGGTCGATTTTGAGCCCGGATGCAGAAATCACTGATCCAACCGTACAGATTTGAAGAGAATATCGATACAAGCATAAAGAACTTCGAATCGGTCAGATCCGACGGTCGGATCAAGAGATATCGGCAACCCTAATTTTGCAGTCCAAGATCAGCATAGGGAGGGGCAAAATGGTCAATTTTGAACCCGGGAGTAGAAATCGCCGATCCGACCGTGGGGATTTGTCGGTAAAGCTAAATGAAGACTAAATATTTTCGAATCGCTCAAATCGGACGGCCGGATGGGAAAAACAAGCTTCGGAAGACCGAACGGCCAAGATCGGGGGTTGTAAGGATCCGAAATGCGCCCCGTTCACACCGGATCCTCCCCAACCCAAAATCCTCTATAAATAGGACCCTTGGGTGCTGCACTTAAAAAAAAAAAAAGAAAAGAAAAAGAAAAAAGAAAAAGAAAAAGAAAAGGAAGCTCTCTCTCTCTCTCTCTCTCCCCCAATCAGAGGTTGACACGTGGCATTTCTGCCATGTCAGCATGTTGACTGGCCACTCAGACGCTGCCACGCGTCACTTGATTGCCCAGTCAGCACATCCAGTCAGCTACCCAATCAGCGCCTCGTCAGCTTTGACCTGCCAATCAGAAGGCGCCACGTGTCTCTGACTGACACGTGGCCTGCTGACGTGGTATTTGGGCCCCACTTTTGGTTTTTCCCAATTTTCTCCACTCCGGATCCAGATTTCAACGAACGGACACTTGTTCCTAGCTAATTTGGCCATTCCGGACGCACCCGTGTGCTCAGAATTGCAAAATTCCATCATTTGAAGCAGTTTCTCCATTTTCAAGCTCATTTCTGCTCAAACCGGCCAGTTTGGCGCCGGCCGGTCCCGCCCGAAATCTGCCTGAACCGATTTTGCTCCGGTTTATACCACTTTCGGGGTTTTCGGCCGTTCCAGACTCACCGGTGACCTCCGTTTGGGCCCGTTTCAAGCCAAAATTCAACTTGGGCCCCGTTTAGCTATTTCCGAGCCGTTTTCTCAAGGTAAAGGACCGTTTTCTCTTATTTTCTTGACACCGAATCCAATGTAAATGTAATAAATAAGTAAAGGACGAAGAAAGACTCTTTTTATTTTATTCCTTTTTACTTTCTTTCCTTCTTTTCTACAACCGGCCTCGCCGTCGAATACTTGAAATAACGATCGGCCTCATCGTCGAATACTTGAAAATAACGATCGGCCTCGCCGTCGAATACTTGAAAATAACGATCGGCCTCGCCGTCGAATACTTGAAAATAACGACCGGCCTCGCCGTCGAATACTTGAAAATAACGACTGGCCTCGCCGTTGAATACTTGAAATAACGACCGGCCTCGCCGTCGAATACTTGACCCTCACCATTGTGAACTGGCTAGATCCTAGTTCACTTGATCTTTCCGGTAGGCCGGATATTTTTAACTCTTGTACATTCATAACTTGTCCTCTCTCAATTTTTTCTTGCTCACTTAACACTTACATAAATCATTGTAAAATCCTAATTCAAAACGGGCGCCGACCCTTACTTCCGGTAACTTTCAAAAACCTTTCTTTCAAAATGAACACTTCAAGTTATCCCGTTGTTCAATAACGCCGATAATATGAATGTTCAAATTCAAAACGGGCACCGACCCTTACTTCCGGTATTCAAATCCTTTCTAAAACCGAACATTTCGATTAGTTACGTTGTTCAATAATGTTAACGACTTGAATGTTCGAGACTCAAACGGGCACCGACCCTTACTTCCGGCAACCTTTTCAAAACCGAACATTTCGATTAGTTACGTTGTTCAATAACGTTAACGACTTGAAAGTTCGAGACTCAAATGGGCACCGACCCTTACTTCCGGTACATAATCAAGGTTAAAGTCTAGGACTCGATTACGGTGATCGACGTCCTAGCTACACCGACTTTTCAAAAACACTATAACACACGAGCACGGTCAAACGCGACCAAAAAATTTCAAAAAAATAAATAACAAGTTAGAGCTACGTTTGGCCTGATTCTCAACCCGAGATACGTATGCAACCCCAAAAGGGTGCGGCCATAACTTTTCATCTTTTTACCTTTTTTTTCATTCTTTTATCTTTATGCCCCGTTATCATGAAAATCGCCAATTTGGCAACCATGCTTCGTCATGGATGTTCGAGGGTGCTTAATACCTTCCCTCGACATAACCGAGTCCCCGAATCCCTTTCTAAATCTCTGGTTTACTTATCAAAAACATAGGCCCACTTTCCCAAACTTTAAAAATATAAAGATATATTTCCGTATCTTTATCGGGATCCTAACACCCGTACAAAGTTAGGTGGCGACTCTGAAAAATCTACTTGGCCTATTTTTCAAAATAAAAAAATACTTCTCCCACATTCCTCTTTTTCCATTTTTTTTTTTTTAAAAACACTCTTATATATATATTTAAAAAAACCTTTTTTTTTTCCGTCGCGGTGCGACAGTGGTAATGTTGGAGTTTGAATTTATGCTTTAAAAATCAAATTTGAATTGTTGTTGAAGCGCTGCTGGGTATTCTGCTGGTGTAAACCAGTCAATTGGGTCGAGCATTCAGTCAACTGGACCACCCCTTCCCCAGATTTAAACTCTCTATATTTGGCACCTTCAGTCGACCGAATCCATGTTCAGTCGATCGGACCCCTTAAAGTTCAGTCGACCAGACCAGGCAGTCAACTGGACCTGGGAATTCTAAAAAATTAGTTCTCTGTATCTTGCATGTCCAGTCGACTAGGTCCCCAATCAGTCGACTGGATCTGGCTATTCAATTGTAAATGTTTTTACTATGTACTTGGGATTATTTCTTGTAAAACAACACTATTAATGGATGATTTAGGATGGATAATCCTTTGTTACACAGTCCTAATCCGCTTAGGGTGGGTTGGGGTGTCATAATTTTTGGTATTAGAGCAATATGCTAGAGCTTTTAGGGACAAGAGACGTACGACTTGTAGTGTGCACACAATGACACGTAACTACATGATCATGCATACTCGTTTACTTAGCATGCTTTTAATATTGATTAGCATGCTATGTGATTATTTAAAGTAACGTGTGTGTGTGTGTATTATAATGTGGGTGTCAGGCATTATGTCTGGAGGTGAGACCTCAAACCGAATGGAACGGGTCAAAAGAGCAATCGAAGGGTTGGTACGAGTAGCAGAGACACGTGTGGTCGAGGAGATACCGGTATAACCGAATCCAAATCTGAGGGAGAAAGTTGCTACCATCTCGAAATTTCATAAGCAGTAGCCAACAAAATTTCGCGGGGAGGCTGATTCGATGAAAGCAAACTTTTGGATCTTGGATATGGAAAAAAATTTCAGGGTATTACTGTGTATGGAATAACAGAAAGTTCTATTTGCCATCAACACGTTAAAGGATGAAGCACAATATTGGTGGCATACTAAGTTGGGCTCGGATCAACCGACTACTTGGTAACAATTCTTGGAGATATTCAATGTGCAATATTTTTCTGAGTCTTTCCACGGTTAGAAAGCACAAGACTTTATGGAATTGGTGCAAGGAGGAAAGACAGTTAAAGAATGCTCAACACAGTTTACAAGTTTGGCAAGGTTTACCGGGGATATTGTAACAATCGAGAAGGTAAAGGCGAGGAAATTTGTAGCTGGACTTCGAAATGATATTCGAGGACGAGTGACAGTATTTTGACCTCAAACTTATGCTGAGGCACTAGATATTGCTTCCATTGCTGGGAGGGATCTTGGGTATACTTCAAGTATGCAACCACCACCGAACCATCAAAGCAAGAGGGCCGGATCAAGTCAATTCAGTGGTCAGGAAAGTATAAAAAGGCAAAGCTCAGGGGGTTTATCAGCTAGTAGTGGTAGTGGTTTCAGTGGAAATAAACCAAGGTGTCAAACTTGTCAGAAATTACATTAGGGTCGATGCAATCAGCTTCCAAATCCGATTACTTGTAACATTTACCGACAACCAGGACATATGGCATTAAATTGCCTCAATCAGAACATAGATATGAGAGGTCGATGCTTTACTCGCAAGGAGTTGGGACATCAGGATAAGGATTGTCCTACCAGACGACAAAAAGCTTCAGGTTCTGGATCATCTGCGGCCAGCGCTATCTAACCAAGGACTACGCAACCTCTGAGGAGGGAGCAACAAGAGGCAAGATCATTTCAGCTTAAGCCAGGAGAGACCGCCTCTACCGACATTGTTGTTTCAGGTATGGTTCCCATTTGCTCACACCTAGCAAATGTACTTATCGATTCAGGATCCACACACTCATTCGTGTCACATCACTTTGCTAAACATCTAGATAAGCTATTAGAGTTCCTAAACTATGATTTATCTATTACGATACCGTTGGGGGCTCTGTTGGTTAGTTCGGGTGTGTTTAGAAAATGTAAAATTAACATGAATTGTAAAGAGTTAACCATTGATTTGGTACCATTAATTATTCAGCACTTCGATGTTATATTGGATATGGATTGGTTAGCGGCTAATCATGCTAATATTGATTGTAAACACAAAGGGGTAGTATTTCGTATGCTGAATCAAGATGTGTTTTATTTTCAAGGCAAAAGTGTTGTATCACCGGCGAACATCGTGTCAGCTATTGAAGCTTGTTGTCTGTTAAAGAAGGGTTATAAGGGATTTTTATGTAGTATAATTGATATTAGAGGTCCTGATTTAAAACTTGAAGATATTCTGATAGTTAGAGAATTTTCATATGTGTTTCTAGAGGAACTACCTAGTGTGTTAATTGACCGAGAGATTGAGTTTAGTATTGATGTTAAGTCAGGAACGCAACCTATTTCATGAACACCCTATCATATGGCACTAGTTGAGTTAAAAAAAGTTAAAAATTCAGTTACAAGAGTTGCTAGATAAGAGTTTCATTCGACCTAGTATATCCCCCGTGGGGTGCACTGGTATTATTTGTGAAGAAGAAAGACGTGACAATGCATATGTGCATTGATTATCGGGAAATCAATAAGGTAACAATTAAGAACAAATATCCATTGCTGCGTATTGATGATCTATTCAATCAGCTTCAAGGGGATCACATATTTTCAAAGATCGACTTGAGATAGGGGTACCACCAACTTGAAAGTTAAAGCAGAGGATGTGGAGAAGACCGCCTTCAGAACCTGATACAGACACTATGAATTACTAGTGATGTCATTTGGGGTTACTAATGCGCCTGTTGCTTTCATGGATTTAATGAACCGTGTGTTTAAATCATATTTGGATGAGTTTGTGATAGCTTTATTGATGACATTCTTATTTATTGCAAGAGTTCAGGGAGCACGAGCGACACTTGAGATTAGTTCTGTAGCGACTTCGAGAAAAGCAGTTATTCGGGAAGTTAAAGAAAAGCAAATTTTGGTTGATAAGTGTCACATTTTTGGGCCATGTGATCTCCAAGGATGGTATTTCTATAGACCCACATAAGATTAAAGCTGTTATGAATTGGTCAAGACCGACCAATTTGTCAAAAATTCAAAGTTTCTTGGGATTAGCCAGATATTCTAGAAAATTTGTTAAGGACTTTTCTAGAATTGCAACTCCAATGACAAGGTTGATGAGAAGGATGTACCATTTGAATGGAACAAGGAATGTAAGGATTGTTTTTTAACATTGAAGAAAAAGTTAACAACGACACTGATACTTGCAATTCCAATAGGTATTGGAAATTTCAGAATCTACAATGATGCTTCTCATCAAGGTTTGGGATGCGTGCTAACACAAGATGACAAGGTAATAGCCTATGCCTTGCGATAGTTGAGACCTCATGAAAAGAATTACCCAACACATAACTTGGAGTTAGCGGTAGTAATATTCGCTTTAAAATTTTGGAGACATTATCTATACAGGGAGACTTTGTAAAAATTTACCAACCACAAAAGTTTGAAGTACTTGTTCTCTCAGAGAGACCTTAATATGAGACAAAGAAGATGGTTAGAACTTATGAAAGATTACGATTTGAAGATTCAATATCACTCGGGAAAAACAAATGTGGTCTCCAATGCCTTAAGCTGGAAGTCATTGAAAAACTTGGCTTATACCCTGATGGGATAGGAAAATTTGGTAAAGGAATTTGAACAATTAAAACTTGGAGTGATTCCTAGAATCGAAGGTGGTTTGATGGCTGCGATTATTGCACAGCCGAGTTTCATTGGTGAAATCAAGACTAATCAGCTTCTAGATCCATAATTCAAGAAGATTGTGGATGAATTACCTGAGGTTAGAAGGCCAGAGTTCAGTTTTCAAGATGGTGTTTTGAGATACATCAACCGTTTATGTGTACCTAAGGTTGGAGACTTGAGAGATAAAGTTATGGAATAAGCTCACAATACCAAATATTCGGTACATCCAGGTAGTACCAAAATGTACCGAGACTTGCGAGAAATTTATTGGTAGAGTGGTGTGAAATGAGAAGTCACAGAATTTGTCGCTAAGTGCATGACTTGTGAAAAAGTAAAAATGGAACATCAATGACATGGAGGAGAACTACAACCTCTAGAGATACCACAGTGGAAGTGGGAACATATTATAATGGATTTTGTATCGGGATTTCCAAGATCTACAAAGTCAAATGATAATATTTGGGTGTCATTGTTGATCGGTTGACTAAGTCAGCCCATTTCCTACCAATCAAGACCAAGGATCCGTCGAAACTTGCAGAAATTTGTATTAGAGAGATTGTTAGACTTCATGGGGCACCAGTTTTGATAATGTCTGATCGAGATACTCGATTCGTGTCAAGATTTTGGGAGAGCTTACAAAGTGCTATAGGGACAACTTTACATTTAGCACTGCTTTTCATCCCCGGACCGATGGTCAATCCGAGAGGGTAATTCAAATTTTGGAAGATATGTTAAGGGTATATGTTATGGATTTCCAAGCTAATTGGGAAACTCATCTGCCATTAATTGAATTTTCTTACAATGACAGCTTTCAAACTACTATTGGAATGGCGCCTTATGAGGCATTATACGGAAGAAAGTTTAGATCGCCGGTTTGTTGGACAGAGGTTGGTGAAAAATAGCTATTGGGACCAGAGATAATTCAAATTACTACTGACAAGATTCAATTGATTAAACATCGACTACAAACGGCTCAAAGTCATTACAAAAGTTATGCAGATACAGTTAAAAGACCGTTGGAGTTTGAGGTAGGTGATTATGTGTTTATGAAGGTATCGCCTTCAAAAGGCATAGCTCGATTTGGTAAGCGAGGTAAATCCAATCCAAGATATGTTAGACCGTATTTGATTTTAAGTCAAGTGGGACCGTTAGCTTATCGGTTGGAATTGCCACAAGAGTTGACGAATGTTCATAATGTATTTCACGTGTCTATGCTACGATGCTATGTATCAGATCCAAAACATGTCATCATTCCAAAGCCATTGGAAATTCGGGAGGATATGACTTATGTGGAGCATCCAGTGTAAATTCTTGATAGAAAAGATCAAGTGTTGAGAACTAAGGTGATTCCCTTGGTAATGGTCCAATGGCGGAGCCATTCAGTTGAGGAAGCTACTTGGGAGTGGGAGGATGAAATCCGAGCAAAGTACCCGCACTTGTTCGACACTTGAGGTAAGAATAAGTTTGGGGACCAAACTTCCTTTTAGGAAGAGAGAAATGTATCACCCGTACCCGAGGAAAAGGTCTAATCATCCTTTAATATGCATTAATTAATATAATTAGTGTATAAAATGAGTTCAGGAAGGCTTAGGACTCACCCATGGAAAGTGTCCAGTGAAGAACACAGTTTAAAAGTCCCCAGTGAGGTGGGACAGGTAATGAAGTGGGACCCAGTGAAGGGGGGTGGATAAAATAAAGTGCATTTAAATGATTAGATGCATTCTTATTTGATTAATTTGATATATGTGTTTAAATTTTCATATTATATTATTGAATATATTAGCTTTTAAAACCAGTTTGGATACTTGTATAGGGGTATAAATGAAAAAAGTTTATAATTAATAGGTACGTTAGCAACTTCATAAAATATTTGGGACCACGTGTGAGACCCATACGGGACTTAAACAAACACCCATTTAGATAACCGGGTAGTTAATGGAATGTTTGGGGGATTTCATAATAAGAATTTAAAAGTCAAGGGGTGCTAAATGTATATAATGGCATGAGTCATTGGTCTGAGTTGAGGAAAGAGAGACATGTGTCTCTCTCAACTAAACAAAAAGAAAAATAGTTGGCACCGAGAGAGAGAGAGAGAGAGAGAGAGAAGAAGAAGAAGAAGAAGCTTCGACGCTGCTCCGTCGACGTTCCGTCGTCATGTCGTCGTGTCGTCGCCGCTGTTTGTCCAATTTGCGAACCAAAGCCATATTCGGACTCATGGAGGTGAGACGGTTCTTTCTATTTTAATCGTCAAATTTTAGTGACCTGTTCTAATCTGTGAGACGCGGGTTGCCGAAAACATGTAGGAAATATACCAGAGTGAGAATTGGGTTAAAATTTGGAAGAATTCAGCACTTTCTAACTTAATTTGGGTAGAATTCGGCTAAGGTGAGTTTTCTAACTTAAGCTTGATGTGGTTTATGTCATATTAATTACTAGCTAGAGATCATTAATTCTGGAATTGGTAGCTTAGTTTATGTTAAAATTGGCCTTTGCATGTTAGTTGTGTGAGAAATCCGTATGCTTATATGGTTATGTGCTTATATGTTTTTAAGTGGTCAATAAATAATTGGGAGTAACGGTTCATTATTGGGAGTAATAAGGAGGGAGAAGAGGAAGAATCCGATAAATACGGAAGTCCAAGGAATAGAAGTGATCGCACGACCAAGAAAGTGGTCTTTCGGTCTGAATGAACCATTAACCTAGGAATTCTGCGATTACATATGCTTATGTGTTTTAAATTGTTGCATTATACATGACCATGTCATTTAAGCATGTTAGTTAACTCACTAGGTATAATGCTTATGAAAACCATTTTCCTATTTCTATTGTGGTACATAACAACCACTGCAGGTTCGGAGCAAGGCTTGGAAAGGAGGTGACGTGTGCATTGGGAATGGGAGAAATGGGGTTGAGTTGTTTTGTTCTTGGTTTTATCGACATGTAAAGAATTGGAAAAAAACTTGTATAAGTGAACTCGTGTAATATGATAACGGTTGTAATGTGTCTAGTCCATAGGATCTTTAACTTTGTTAACCTTTGTAAAAGTGAAACCTTGTAAATTATGTGGGTTCTAGAACGTGTATTGTTGCCAAGTTAGTAAATTATAACTTGTAAATTGGTTAGCTTGGTAACTTAGGATTGTTTTGACAAGTTTAAGGTGGCTATATTAACATGTGGTAATGTTGGAGTTTGAATTTGTGCTTTAAAAATTAGTTTAGAATTGTTGTTGAAGTGCTGCAGGGTATTCTGCTGGTGTAAACCAGTCAACTGGGTCGGGCATTTAGTTGACTGGACCACCCCTTCCCCAGATTTAAACTCTCTGTGTTTGGCACCTTCAGTCGACCGGGCCCCTCAAAGTTCAATCGACCGAACCAGGCAGAAAACTGGACCAGGGAATTCTCAAAAATTAGCTCTCTGTATCTTGCATGTCCAGTCGACTGGGTCCCCGATCAATCGACTGGATCTGGCTGTTCAATTGTAAATGTTTTTACTATGTACTTGGGATTTTTTCTTATAAAGCAACACTATTAATGGATGATTTAGGATGGATAATCCTTTGTTACATGGTCCTAATCTGCTTGGGACGGGTTAGGGTGTGACAGTATACCACAACCAATTCGGTCTTAATGGATGACGATGATTGGAGAATTCCTATCATTGAATACTTAAAACACCCAAATGTTAGGGTGGACCGAAAGGTAAGGTTGTTTGTAGTCCGATTTGTGGTGCTTGATGGAGAATTATTCAAGAAGGCTATCGGTGATGACGTGATCCTAAAATGCTTAGGCAAGAAGCAAGTTATGCAAGTGATGGCCGAAGTCTATGAAGGAATTTGTGGAGCTCATTAGGCCGGAACAAAGATGAAGTGGCTATTGGAAAGGTGTAAACACTATTGGCCAGGGATGTTAAAGGATTGTATTAGTTATGTCAGGGGTTGTCAAGATTTCCAAAAGCATGGGCCCATCCAGAGAGTACCAGCCAAAGAACTCCAACCATTTATAAAGCCTTGGCCGTTCAGAGGATGGGCGATGGACCTGATAGTTAAAGTTTTTCCTCCTTCCTCAGGCCAACACTATTTTATAATAGTGGCTACAGACTATTTCACAAATTGGGCCGAAGCCATACCATGTAGGACGGTAACCCAAGCTACTGTGATCAACTTTATCGAAGAACATATAATACACCGGTTTGGCCTGCCAGAAACCATCACAGCCCATCAGGGATCTGTGTTCACAGGGACAGAAACTATTGCTTTTGCTGAAAGTGGAGGAATTACCATTCTTAATTCCACTCCATATTATGCTCAGGCCAACGGACAGGCCGAATCAACTAACAAGATCCTGATTGGGATTGTGGAAAAGATGATAAAGGAGAAACCTAGGGAGTGGGATAAGTTACTATCTGAAGCCCTCTAGGCTTATCGGACCTCTAAGAGGTTCAGTACTGGGGTTACACCATTTATGCTAACCTATGGGCATGATGCCATGTTACCAACGAAGGTTACAGTCCGATCGGCTATGAGGGCCTTACAAAATTAGCTTGAGCCCGCTAAATACACAGAGGCCATGATAGATGAGTTGGAGGGGCTGGATGAAACAAGGCTGGTAGCCTTAGACTCATTAAAAGTACAAAAACAACGGGCCGCCCGAGCATACAACAAAAGGGTGAAGAGAAGTCCTTCTGCATAGAGGACTTGGTTTGGAAGGCCATTTTGCCTATTGGAGACAGTGACAACTGTTATGGCAAGTGGTCAGTCAATTGGGAAGGTCCTTTCATTGTCCACCAAGTTAAGAAATGTAGAGCACACAGGCTGCGTGATTTAAACGAAGAAGTTCATGCAAGGCTAATAAATGGTCAGTATTTAAAGTCCTATTATCCTACTTTGTGGGAGACTATTGATTTGAAATACAAATTGAATCCTGGGTTAGAGTATGAGCTGCTTGTAAATTATAATCCTGAATGAATAAAAGTCCATTGCATTAATAGTTGAGCATAGCTTACTTACAAAGTGCTTACAAGAAAAAAGAAAGAAAGAAAGGAAGAGGGAATAAAAATAAATATACACATGTTCATAGATTGAAAATCGGCCTCTAGGCCAATTCAAAGTTCCTAAGCTTGGCTTGTAGCTCCTCCCAAGTCCTTTCTGTCCCAGTCCGGTCTTGTTTAGCTTAGTTCAGCCGTTGAGACCAAACATGGGCAGTTGGATTATTAGCCTATAGTTGGTCGCTGCATTTTTTAGCATTTCCACCCAACTGAGCAAAAGCCTCATCAACCTTTACTAGGGCTGTATCATTAGTAATGACCTTGGCCTCACATTTTTCCAGTTGTGCCTTGGGCGTGGTAATACGAGCTTGAAGCCAGGCATTTCGGGCTATTATTTGATCCCGAGTCACCTTCCCAGCTTCATACTTCATTTTGGCAGATTAGACAAATTTCATCACCTTCTGCCGGGCATTGAGATGAGCTTTGGCCTCGGTTTGGATAACTGAGGCCGATTGATCCAAGATGCGGCAGCCGGGTAGCCATTCCTGGATTTCCCAGAGCAAAACATGCTACCCGACTGAGAGTGATGAATCGGAAATAAAGGTGGCTAAGGCAGCATTGACTTTAGTGGTTGCTGGGAGACTGCTCAGCCCTTAGGAGTTGAGTCTGAGAACAAGGTCCTTGGACTATTGCAGACTTGAGGGAGAAGCTGCTTCAGGCTCAAGAGGACCCAGGTTGATGGTTTTAAGATCCTGACTAGTAAAAAAGTCATCAAAAGGAATGAACGGCTCTGGACCCAAAGGGGTGGCCTGTCCAAGAGTCCAAAGTTAAGGGTTAGTACTAGCAAAAGACATAAGAAATATGCCCGAACATAAAGTAAACTACCTAGCAGGTGCGGATGTGGAAGCTGATATGCCTTGTGGTACAACGGCCTCGCTGCTTGGCTGTGAGGTAGAATGATGGGATGATTGCTGGCTTAGCTCAGGGGAAGGGGCCATAACTGTCTCCTCCACAACTCCAGTGCCTATGCTTGCTGGATGTTGTTGCTCTTCAATAGATGGTGCTGACTTCTCCAAAAGAATAGAACTAACAGGATCGACCGATGTAGTCCCTTCTGTAGCATCTACGACTAATTCTATTACAGCAGCAAAATTGGTCCAGCCTGTTAAGTCATCTCTGACATGGTCTAATACCGTTTGGACCAATTATTCGACCTCTTCTCTAGTTGTTTCCATAATTAAATCGCCCCCAAGCAGGTCTTCACTGTTGGAGGATAGAATCACTTGCTCTGGTGCATCCTCTTCAGTAGGATCAACATCATTTCCATCTGAAAGAGTTAGAGGTGGTACAACTTGGATGGGGATGACCCTCTCTGCGACTTGTTCAAGGATGGCTGTCGCCCATTCAGGAGAAGTCGGAATAAGAAGATCGACCGGTAGGACTCGTTATCGGACATTAGAGGGTTGAGTTGGTTGCGTTTGAAAGGTCTTCCCGTTCAGCAATAGTTCTTCACCAGAGTCCTCGTCCACAAGCTGTAAAGGAAAAAAAGAAAGTAAGAAGGGAAAAAGGGTAAATGGGAGGAGGAGAAAAGAAAAGAATAATACCTGTGTGGACGAGGTGGCAGCCTTTTTCTCTTAGATGGCCCCTGGCTTGATGCCTTCTTGGGTGTCGGTCTCTTCGCTACCTACGGGGGCAACACAAGGTAGATCTGCCTCTGTGATTGATGATGTGGTAAATTGAAGAGGTACCTCAGAGGCAGTACTCCTGAATATTTGGGTGGCCTGATCCGACCACCAATTTAGAAATTCTTCGAAAACGACCGGTCGGGCTGAGAATGGTTTAAAGATAAATGTTGCTTTTAACCTGTCTGATTGTTCCTTTATTTTCTGCACCTGACTGTCATTCACAATGAGGCTGCATTCTACCCAGTTGACATTTACAATTATAGCCAGCGGGATGGGCACCATTTGAGAAAGCCCAAACTGACAGGCGTAGAGAGGAGCGAAATAATATTTTGCCTTGCATTTGTTGTTATTGGGAGGGATGCTTGGCCTAAAGATAATATTTCTGGCCACCAAGTAGCTACAGAAGGTTTCATTATAGGTGGTTTGAGTGCCCGAACCCCAACTGGATGGGTTGTTGGAGAGTTGAAGGAAAGAACAAAACTAAAGAGAGAAAAAAAGGGGTAAAGAGATAAAGAGCCCGAGATGAGCATCCTTCGTAGAAGAAGGTGAAGTATTCCTCAAAAGAATGAGAAGTAGGTACAACATCCATGTATTGGACAACAAAGATGGGAATATCGGCCAGCTGACGGGCTGCTGGTTGGAATTCTGGGAAATAAGAATACATCCAAAGGTATAATATCCATATCAGGCTTCCACCGGAGCTAAAGCCCGAATGGACAAAATCGGTCACACCTTGAACTAAGTGCGCCCAGACAAGAGTGGCTAAAGATAGAGGCCTACCAGATGCCAAGGCCAGGGCAAGGGTGGTGTAATCTTTGGTGATGGCGTGACTGGATGAGCAGAAGAGATACATGTTTAGCCAGTAGATGAGGAAGGCGGTACGCTCAGCATCGGTCACTTTGGTCCCTTCCTTACCTATAAAAGTAGCCAAGAAACCTCCATAAGTTGTAATGGGCCTATAGGATACGGCCCCATCTCTGACAGATTCTTGTTGGGGATAGGAAAAGCTAGCCGTTCCAACATCGAGCCTTGGAATAATCTCTTGTCCATGAGGGTGGAGCCCGAGTAAGTAGCTAATGTCCTTGACAGTTGGCCCCATTGGGCCACAATGGAAAAGGAATCCATTACACGAGGACTACCAAAACAAAAGGGTTGAGAAGAAAAGAGATCGGTCTATCTCTAGCTTGGACCGACTGAGCATGATAGCATCGTAGATGCCTGTGCGCTTACAGATTTTGACCTTAGAGGCCGATACCCTTGTCACCCACTTGTCCCAGTTCGCAGCAGGTGTAGGCCAACCCCTAATTGGATGAGTAGCAGACCATGCTTTACTCCAATGAGCTGGAAGTTGGAGAAAAGACTCGTTGGCAACTGGTGGAAAATAAGGATTAAAGACTGCCGGAGTGTCATCGCGAAACGCTGTACCAAGGCCAGGCGCTATCGGAGTGCCATCAGAAGTACAATAGTAGGTGAAGCTATCTGTGGAATGGCAGAGGCGTGGGCCTTGGCTAATTGCCTCATTTCTCTACACTAATTATGTGGAGGAGGAGCATCTAGAAATGTTTTCTTGCCTTTAGAGGATGCTGGTGGAGCAATTTTGGGTGCCATTTCAGTGGGTGGAAGGAGGATTTGCTCGCTGGAGAAGGTAAAGTTTTTAGAGAGAGAAGCTCTAGTTGGTGTTTTTTAGAGAGAGAAAGAAAGACAGAAGAAGATTATGAAAGTGAAAAGATTTTTTAAAATCCCTTCATTTTATACGTTTTAGCATTTAATAAGGAGTGACTAGTGGGATTCGTGAGATCTGACAATCTCTGCATACTGGATATGTGGCAAGTTCAAATTCAAAACGTTACATCAATCAAGAGCGGGATGATTAACATGACCTTTTGGGGGGCAATTGTTTGTTCCCAAAAATCTCCAAAGGTTTTTGAGCCCGAGTTGGATGTTGGAGTGGGTTTGGAGATGACCGGCCTAGTCCTTGTTCTGGAGAGGTCGACCCAAGACCACGAAAGGCAATCGGGCTCAAGAGGTGAAAATCATGTAGTACAGGAAGACAAGGTGTAAGCTAGCGTCGGAAGGAGCCCAATAAGTGATCAAGAGAGCACGCACGACGATCGGACACCATACTCGGAGAAAGTAGTAAAGGCCGATTGCATGAGCCCGATTGGTTAGGAGCATGCGTAAAATCGTCATCAGGCTCATGTGCGTCAGGAGAGCATGACAAGTGGAATTGCGCCCGATAGGTAAGGCGGTTCTGTTCTTGGTTGTTACGACAGATCTCGTCCTGAAATTAAGGAGGCAGAGTCTGTTTGGGAATTGAATCTGATCACATCCAGCTGGATATGGGAAGGTTATCCCAAAAATATTGGGATTGACTCAATCAGGATGAGGATAAGGAAAGAGTTGGAAGTAAGGAAGGATTCTGCTAGTTGTCTCTTGCTTGGGGCGCAATTCAAGGAGTTCTTTCCATATCAGGACTGTTTAAGGCCGATATAAATGCAAAGGCGGGCCAACCGTGAAGAACAATTCGCGTCACGTCGAAAACAGCACTCAATACAGCATTCAACCCTGTGTTTCTTCCTGTGATCCCGTGCTCATAGCAAATAGGTCTGTGCCTGTTGTTTTCTTCTTATTGTTTTCAATCTTTTGAGCAATTAGAGCTTGTTCTGATTCTGTTCTGTGGTTATTATTTTCCAAACATTTAATAAGATATTTCTTCGTATTTTATTGATCGTTTGTAATTGTTTACTTGGGAAACTCTTGCATTAATTGGCTTGTGCACTTCAGTACTCTCATAGACCTTTTGGTGAGGGTACTTTCCTTCTTACCTCACACATCGTCTTATTAGAAGTCAAATTCGTTAAGCCTTGAGTATCACTCACTCAAGCATATAGGAAATTAGTATGCACACACCGAACCTATTTGACTCTGGCACGCCGACACAAAGTACATAGCAGACAAGTAGGGTGAGGGAAAAGGAGGGAAGCCACTAAATTGAAGGCTTAGAGATCCTTTTTGTTGCTAGTCAAAGAGATGCTATGTACATGTAAAATACCGAATAAAATTCTGCTTTGAAGGTGACATTACTTATTACATATGGTCGATGATGCAATTTTCACGCCCCTCCTCCCTCTCGCTCTCTACTTGAAAATTGACAATGACAACCCCATCTATACTAATATTAAAAGCAGAACTATTTTCCTTCCTATGAGTTATGCCACGTGGCAGCCCTCTCTATTTCTTACTGCCTATGTGGCATCCCTCTCTATTTTTCTTTCTTTTTTTCCTTTTTATATTCCACAAATTAAAGGGGCAAAGACTCTACATCTTTTCCAAGATACAATATAATATAATAATGAAAATAATAATTAATATAATAGAGTAAATTCTTGACATTTTCAGTAGATAAGAATATTAATTTCAAAAGGCTTTTCCATAAACCTAAAACCCTCTCTTCATAAATTAAAACAAATGCATTTAGCATTATATAGATATGTATGTAGTAGACATGAATTTGTTTTTTTGATTAAGTACATTGTACACATTTTTCTAGAAATATATTTACCATTATATATATATGTATGTATTTAGTAAAGTTCATGAATAGGAGTTAGGGAGATAACATTAATTTGTTTTTTGATTATATATGTTGCACACATTTTTCTATAAATACTTTTGAATAAACCAAAAAGCCTATCTACAAAAAACTAGGGGTGCAACTCGGGCAGGACCCAAAGGGTTTTGGCTCTGCCCAGGCCCGAGCCCGAATTCAAGTAGTCTGCCCAAGCCCGAGCCCGAGCCCAACATAAACCCGAACTTGTCAACCCGATCCCGGTTTGTGAATTAGTTCTACAACCCGAGCCCGAGCCCGAACCGAATTGAGCCCGAATTACAATTTTTTTTTGGTGCAAATTGATTTTTAGTAGGTAAACAACAATATGTAGAGTATCAAATCTACTTTTATTGTTTAGATTTGAGAAAAAACATTCATCTATTAATTTAGTGTTAGAATAATATCTAATAGTGTATTATTATCACTAAAAAACACTAGAATATAATGTCAAAAATAATACATAAATAGAATTCGGGCTCGGGCTCGGGTTCCACGGGTTAGCAATTTTTTGTCCAAGGCCCGCCCGAATTCAATTCGGGCTTCCAAATTGCTACCTAGGCCCGTCCACTGTGAAAGTATTATGGGCCCAAGCCCGGGAATTTTCGGGCCGGGCTCAAGCTTCCCGCGGGTTGACCCGTCCGACTTGCAGCCCTACAAAAAACAAATGTATTTAGTATTATACATGTATGCGTTTAGTGAACATGAATTTGGTTTTTCATTAACTACATTGCACACATTTTTCTAGAAATGTATTTTACCATTATACATATATGTATTTAGTAAAGTTCATGTGTAGGAGTTAGGGAGATTACATTAATTTGTTTTTGATTAAAATATAGGGTCCTTTAGATTTCAGTCATTTATTGTAGCATTTTTTAAAAATTGATCCATTCTATAAGTCAACTTAGAAATTAGTCCCTCACCTGTTTTATGACTAAAATACCCTCACTCCCACAAATTAGGGTTTTTAAATACCCACTCCCACAAATCAGGGTTTTTAAATGCAAAACCCATATAACTATATATAATCAGGATTTTTCAAAATCCACAAAATACATACATCTATATATATTTATCTTATAAAAATCTAGAAATTGACCAAACCAATGAGAGAGATAAATAAATAATTAAATTTCTCACTAACCATAAATGAGAAATTATATATATTATAGTGAGAAATTCTCACCAAATCACGAAGAGAGAAATATGGGTTTGAAGGAAAAATTTGTCACAAAAAAAAATCATTTCTCACTGATCATAAATGAGAAATTACAGTATATGTTATGGTGAGAAATTCTCACCAAATCAAGGAGAGAGAAATATGGATTTGATGAGAAAATTTCTCACAAAAAAAAAATCTCACTAACCATCGCTGGAAGAGGTGACCCACATATCCTACTCTCTATCTCTAAAACTGGGGTTGGTTTTTCTCTATCTCTAAAACTGTTGAAGGTGGGATGAGAGGAGATATATATATATATATATAGATACATATAAACATATAAAGGAGAGGAGAGAGAGATCGTGAGATGAGAGAGAGAGATTCGAAACAGTCACTACATCTCCTAATCTCTTTTACATGGAGGAAACACATGTGGACACAGATTTGAAAAGGAGAGGAGAGAGAGATATATATATATATAGATACATATAAACAGATAAAGGAGAGGAGAGAGAAAGAGAAACCCATTCCTAATCTCACTCACCATTCTGGAGAGAGATTAATATAGAGAGAGATGACCCATTTAATGGGTAGTAAAGGAGAGGAGAGAGAGAGATCGTGAGATGAGAGAGAGATAAAATTGCATTTAATTATTGCTCTCATCAATTTAAAATTCCTAATTTAAAATTGATGATATATATATATATATTTAATGATGAGGATAATTTTGTCCATAAAAAATACACAGATTTGGGGTAAAGGACTAATTCTTATATTTCTTAACAATTAAGGATAAATTTTAGTGTTTAAAAAGTCAAATACACTAAATCTATTTTTGACCCATTATGAAGGACTAAATCTTATAATTCTATAAAATATATTGCACACAATTTTCTATAAATGCATTTAGCATTATACGTGTACATATTTATTGAACAAAATCCCTTATCCATATATTTATTTAGTGAAGTTCATGTATATAGGAAATGGGGAGATATACATGTACCCATTAAGTACTTAATATTATTACTAACTCTCCTTTTTTTTTCCCCCTATAAATATTTTAAGTATTCTCCTTATCTTTTTTGGGTTTTTAAGAGAAGGCTTGCAATTGTGATTGTTCTGGAAGTTGACACTTAATTGGCAAAAGTTATGCATACACTACAGTCAATGCTAATATTTAGTCGCAAATAATCTGAAATTTTTTAAAAAAATTTTAAATAGCCCGTGCATAGCATGGGTTCTTGCCTAGTATATATATATATATATATATATAAAGGTTGAAGCAAATGAAGTCTCCACAATAAGCCACATCATCTTCCAAAAAATTCTATGTGGCATGATTTCCCGCAACTTTGCTAGCATTCATTCAACCTTTCGCATATTTTCAATCTTATATACTCCCTCCGTCCCATTTTATGTGTCCATCTTTCCTTTTTGGGATGTCCCAAAATTGTTGTCTACTTTATTAAATTAGTATGCAAATTTTATTTTGTTTCCCAAACTACCCTTCCTTGCATTCAACACCAAAACAAAATAACAAAAGAAAGTGCAATGACTATGGGCAATTGTGGAAAGTAGGTGTAGATTCTTTTTGTCCCCTTAAATAGTTGAATTCCCCAAAATGGACACATAAAATGGGACGGAGGTAGTACATTTTTTCCTTCTTTTTTTTTTCCTTCCCCTTTTTGGTATTTTTTTTTATGTAAATTATATTAAATTTAAATAGGGACATTGGGATGGAACATTGATAAAAAAAAATAGTGTGCTTTCTTGGAACAATAATAGATTTCTTTAACACTTGAAAATTTCTATGTTTTCAACCTTGTATATCTATAAAAATAAATCAAAGACAAATCTTTTACCCTCTTCTAAGGTATGCCACATGACACCTTCTCTATTTTTTTTCTTTATTATTATTATTATTATTTTTAAATTATGTTATAATGGCTCTACAACTTTTTTCTTTTTCTTTTTCTCTTTCTTTTTTTGTAATTATTTACTTTTTAACACTAAACTTGATTTTGGTCAAATGTATTTAGATAGATACATTTTGTTCAAGAGAGCATTTTTGCTCATCCAAATGTTGTTTAATCTTGAGTCCCACTGTATTGGCCAATAGGATGCTTGGGTGAGCATTGATGAACCATATTTTGGGTGAGCAAAAGTATTTTCTTTGATAAAATACATTAGACACATGTTGTTTTTAGTATAATGCATGTATGTATCTAGGATTATACATGAATGTATTATGGGAGATTCATGTATGAAAGTTGGAAGTGATACATGTATACATTAAGTAGTACTTGAGTTCGATCGAATTCTCTAACTCATACTATATAAACCCATGTATTTTAGATATCCTTCATCACTCTATATTTTTGTTTCTCTCTATGAACAATCTCTACCGACCCTCAAATCGTCTCTACCTGATACTCCAAACCCGTAAGGATTCACTTATAGCTAGTTTTGTAACATTGTGATTTTGCAGATCATGTGAAAAATCTTGTTTTCCTTTTTTTTTGGCCAATTTTTAGTTTTCATTTTCAAAAGAAAAAACGAAAACGGTTATCAAACGCGTTCCTATTGTGCCATGTAACATTTTCTGATTTTTTAATTAATATATATATATATATATATGATATGATTATTGTATATATATATATATATATTTTAGCGACCGACTTCGTTTGTTTCTTTGATTTTCTCGTATTGTTTCGTTAAGTCTTAGGGTATGTTTGATAACCCAATTAAGTGCTGAAAATGAAAAGATTCAGCACTTATTCTTTTTCAGTGTGTTTGATAACATACCATTTAATTGAAAAGGCAGCCAAAAAACCACTGAAAACTTTAAGTGAAAATTTTATACTGAAAATAATCACTGAATGCATTCTATTTCAGTAGTTGAAGCACTCTTTTCAGTATTGCAAATTCAATCACTTAAAATTTGCAGTACTTAAAATTCAGCACTTAGTTTTCATCACTTAATTTTCAATTTTATCAAACGCACCCTTAGTTAAATTAACTTTTTCATATTTATGTTAGTATGAGCTAATAGTAAAGAGTATAAAAAAAAAAAAAAAAAGAATAATGTTAGGTATACATACTTTTCTACACACTTTTTGACACACAGCTTTAAATACTTGCATCCTGTGATGTGTAAATGGTGCACAAAAAGGTGTGAAAATTTCAATCTGCACAAAGTACATATATTTAAAGTGTAGTGTGTCAAAAAATGTGTAGAAAAGTGTGTATACTTAGACTCCCATGCATGATGCATTGCACGGCTGTCGACTAGTAAATAAAGAGTAATGCTAGGCATACACATTTTTTTACACACTTTTTGACACACAGCTTTAAATGCATGTACCTTGTGTTGTGTAAGTGGTGTAGAGAAAAGTGTAAAAATTTCAAACAGTACAAGGTACATGCATTTAAATCATAGTGTGTCAAAAAGTGTGTAAAAAAGTGTGTATACCTAGCATTATTGGTAAATTAATAATGATGAGAAACCTATTCTTAAGGTCTTTTCTTATTTGGATGGGGATTTTTGTGAGCTCTACGATTACCGTTCCTTCTCAACCCACACACCTCACCACGCCACGACATGATGAAACTACTCCCATCATCCCAATCCCAATCCCAATCCCCAATCTCATTCCCAAAATAAACAAACAACAAAGCAATTAAAGCCCAAAAAAAAACATAAGAAGAAAGATTCCTCAGAGACTTCCCATCTCTCCGAACAGCAGCGGCAGGTTTCTTCCCAGAGGTTTCCGGCGGAGCAAAAATGGCCGCCGCTGTTCGCATTCTTCTCTTCTTCCTCCTCATCATGATCATAATATCCTTGTCTCTCTACCCTGTTTCTATGTCGATTATACCCGACAACCAGGCCCAGGCCCTCCTCAAATTCAGAAGCTCTCTCTCAAAAAATAATAATAATAATAATGGTGCAGCTCTGGATTCTTCTTGGAATGAAAACTCATCCCCATGCGACCCCAAAACATCATGGGATGGTGTGATGTGTTTGAATGGGGTTGTCACTGGCCTCCATCTGTCCCAAATGGGATTATCTGGTACCATTGATATTGATGCCTTACATGAGCTTCCTGGTCTTCGAAGCATCAGTCTCGTCAACAATTCATTCTCGGGTCCAATACCCCAATTCAATCGTCTTGGTGCCTTGAAGGCCATTTATTTATCTAGAAATCAATTTTCCGGGGATATACCTTCTGATTTCTTCATCACAATGGGGTCTTTGAAGAAGCTCTGGCTTTCAGGTAACAAATTTTCTGGGCAAATTCCAGATTCTATTCGACTAATACCACATCTCATCGAGCTACACCTCGAATACAATGAATTCTCAGGACCCATTCCCTCAATTGGCCAATCATCTATAACTTCACTCGACATGTCACACAACAAATTGGAAGGTGAAATACCCGCAACTCTTTCCAGATTTAACACCCCATCTTTCGACGGAAATTCAGGGCTCTGTGGGAACCAAGTGAGGAAAGAATGCCAGCAACAACAACAGCAGCCACAGCCAGAGGCAGATGAAATGCCAAACAAGGCTCAACAACAGCAAGACTATTCCAAGACGGGTTGGGTGGTGCTAGGCCTAATGATTGTATTGGTCTTGCTAACAGTAATTATCAGATCAAATCGCAAGGAAGATCGATTCGACATTCTTGAGAAAGAGAATCTGGACGAGATGGTGGAAGTTCGAGTAGCCAGTTCCAACAGGAGGAGGAGGAGGAGGAGCATGGAAGGCAGTAGTTATAGGAAAGGAAATGATTCAAGTCGTAGAAGAAGAGGAGGGGGAGGAGGGTCTCATCATGGTGAATCGATGGGGAATCTTGTGGTGGTGAATGACGTAAGGGGTGTGTTTGGGTTGCCTGATTTGATGAAGGCTGCCGCTGAGGTGCTCGGCAATGGAGGACTGGGGTCTGCCTACAAGGCCGTGATGTCCAACGGTGTGTCTGTGGTGGTGAAGAGAATGAGAGAGATGAATAAATTGAGCAGGGATGTTTTTGATTTAGAGATCAGGCGGCTTGGAAGGCTGAGACACCCTAATATTTTGACCCCTCTGGCTTACCATTACAGGAAAGAGGAGAAGCTTTTGGTGTCCGAGCACGTTTCCAGGGGCAGCTTGTTGTATATCTTGCATGGTATACATATATAGTATATATACACACACACAGCTAGTCCTTGTCCACTTATATCAATTCAATTCCTTTCCATTTCATGATCAAGCTTTCTGATTCACATATTCTTCCAATGGTTAATTCACCCGAAACCCATTCTTGTCCAGAACAATAAATACATTTGATTAGATTTTGTTATCAAGAATTTAATTCATAAATAGATAGAAATCCTTTCATTATGGAATCAGAAACTGCCAACAAAGAAGACGGGTTCAAACACAGAGACTTGCAAGTAATCAACTTAATTTCCCGGAATCTTAGTAATATTTAGTTGCAATCTTTTTTGGAACCTTGTTTTAACTGCTAGATCATTGACTTGGAAGTTATTCCTAGACCATTGGAACCTCAAACAAATCCCCTTTTCATCAAACTTGGACTTTCTATTTATATTTTGATTTTTGTTTTCCCCAATGTTATTCCTTGAGATTTAATCTAAAAGGACTAAAATATACTAAAAAAAAAAACATGCAATTTTGTCAGGTGACAGAGGGATTTCTCATGCGGAGTTAAACTGGCCTACTCGTCTAAAGATTATAAAGGGTGTTGGCAGAGGACTGGCTTTCCTCCACTCGGAGTTTGCATCGTATGAGCTGCCCCATGGGAATCTCAAGTCTAGCAACATTCTTCTCAACTCAAGTTACGAGCCATTGCTTAGTGACTATGCCTTGTATCCATTAATGAACAACACCCAAGCAGTGCAAGCAATGTTTGCTTATAAATCTCCAGAGGCAATACTGTATCAGCAAGTTTCACCCAAAAGTGATGTCTATTGTCTTGGTATCGCTATTCTCGAAATCATAACCGGAAAGTTTCCTTCACAATATCTGAACAATCAAAAGGGTGGGACTGATGTGGTTCAATGGGTCAGATCGGCAGTTTGTGATAAGAGAGAAACAGAATTGATTGATCCAGAGATAGCGAGTAGTGCTGCTGCTGCGAATTCAATTGGACAGATGGAGAAGCTACTCCACATAGGAGCTGCCTGTACTGAAAGTAATCCTGAACAGAGGATTGACATCAAGGAAGCCATTTCAAGGATAGAAGAGATACAAGTTTGAGGCTTCCAAAGGATTGTTATATTAGAGTCTAATTAACCCACGTATTTGTGAGATTACGGTTAGGCAGAGGTTGTCAAGATGGAGCACTAGTCGTCGTAGTCGAGCGTCATGAGCTCTGCACTCAGGAAGAGATCAGAGCAAATGAGAGCTTGGAAAATTGGATCAGCCCGACTGCGAAACTGTTGCACGCTTCAACTTCACAAAGGAATAGCAATCTCATTTTCTTAAAATCTGAAGGAAAATGAAGCCGGACACAAGAAACAGCTGAGGATGATGAAACCATATCCAATCACCATTCATTTCCAAGAAAGCATAAGATTCAAACTTATCACATGTGTGTTGTGTTTGTCATTTTCTTCAAGATGCCGAGTGGGGAGCCATTTTTGTTGAAACTGAAGCTCATGATTCTCAAAAGCTGATATTTAGTTTTGCCACACAAGTATTGAAGTGAATCCTCGTGGCCTAGGGTTACGATCTTAGGAACCTAAAATCAGACCTTTCTCACCAAGATTAGATGCCTAAATTAAGTTGTGAAGCTTTTAATTTCTTGTACAGTATATGTTGCAGGCTGGAATGAGCAAATTTTTGTTATCCGTATCACTTTGCAAAGCATGACTGGTCATTCAATTCTTTTTTCCCTCCAGCCATGATATTCCTTTTTTATGGTTATAGAAATTGGAGGGTCTAGGGGGTTGCACCAGTGAAGAGCTAAAATTAGACTGTTTAATTGTGGTGGCCTCGGGAAAGAATCTTCTTGCTTGTTTTATTTAAATGCGTTCTCATTTCTCTACATAATTCCAATCATTTTTGTAAAAGCATTATCATTCTCTTTAACAAATCTTGAAACATCTTAGGAATGATGTATTCTCATCTTTACCCTTTTTTTTTCCCCCTCTCTCTCTCTTCTTGCTGAAAACACATGCAAAAGAAAGGTGTAACCCTGGATCAAGGGCATACACACAAGTATAGCAATGCTGCAAACTTGGGTTTTAGTCAATAAAAGCATCAGATTTGATACCAAAGTTAGTTTGAAAACCACCAAAGTTGGGGAATAAGGAGTAGTTGCATAACAGATTTAGCATTCAGAAATTGTTTGTCCAGTACTCGAGTCCATGGAAAATATAGTTGATCTAAAATTGTGCCATTTGAACTGTAACGGTGGTTAAGCTTTTGGAAAACGGCCATGTAATGTATTAACTCCACAATCCCACAGAAAATGGAACAATGCGAATAATTATCAAAAATGGTATCTTATTTGGTTATTTGGTAACTTTTTGCTTGTCAAATGGACGAGAAAGTAGTAATGCTATGCTTTTCTAAAAAAAAAATTTTTTTGTTTAAAAGTGTTTCTCATCACATGTGACAGTGGCCTCAATTGATTTTGATTGGTTGATCCCATCATTATTAAAGAGTGTCCCACTACCTACCACATGTGTTTTTAAAACACTTTTTAAGGGAATTTTTTTTTTTTTTTTGAGAGTCGTAGCATTACTCCGAATAAAAATAACGGTGACAGTACACTCAGCAATACATGCAGAGCATTGTTTTTTGTTTAAAAGACCGTAGGAAACGGTCCATTTTCAAAGTAGAGAGCTGAACTTGATTTTGTTAACGGCCATAGCCAAGCCAAGCCAAGCCCACAGCCAAACGAGCGCTAATGGCAGGAACTTGTGACACGTAGACGCAGCATACATCTCTACTCTCTAGGAGGTAACTTGGATTAGAAGCCCCCAAATCCGAATTACTAGTATTAGAGAGTACTCCCTCCGTCCCATTTTATGTGTCCATCTTTCTATTTTGGGATGTCCCAAAACTAATGTCCCAAAAGAGCATTTAATGCTAAATTTTTTGCTACTTTCCCAAACTACCCTTGTTGACTAAAAACACCCAAACAAAAAATAAAAGAAAGAATGTGAGAGAAACTCAACTCAAAAGCAGTCAAAAGATTTCTTTACAGTCATACATACGTATTTCTATACAGATTACAATCAAAAGAGTATGCAAGTGAGACAGAGAGTAAAACATTTCACTATGTTCATGAACACAAAATCCTATACAGATAATAGTCAAAACACAAAATCCTATACAGATAATAGTCAAAAAGGATTTCTTCTTTGCATGCAGTAATTGTCCACTGTGCATTAGCCTCCCTTCCATGTAAATCTAGATTAAAACAGAGAAAAAAAATCAGAAATTCCTTGCTTCAAATTAAACCTTAATTGTAAAAAAAAAAAAGGAAAAAGAAAAAAGAAATAAAAGAGACCAAACCTTTAAATTGGTCTTGTTACTGTTGTAAGTGGCAAAGCACATCTTCTACAAGCTCATGATCACATCCAAGTTGAATAGGTAGGCAACCATTCTTTTGTAACCGACTTTTTCCCATATGTGGCAATTTATAGTTGTTTCCTCCATGAGCCTTCATCACTTCAATCATGCACATTTGGAAAGTTAGAAAAACACAGTTAAGGCTTTCCACCGATAAATCTTCAAAAGCCTTCTCTACGGCACAAACAAGTTCATCAATTGTTGAAGGTGCTTCTTCATGTTGTAGAGATTGAATTGCTCGAAAAAACCCAAGATCTAAAATGTTCAAATCTGGACTGTTAGGGGGTTGAAACGTCAACCGAATATCGAAGCCATCACTAGAAGCAGCTTGAAGAAATTCAACATCATTTGGGTCAATGTGTGGCTTTGCGTTGTCTTGTTGAATGAATATGGGATCCGTTGTGTCGCGAATAGGCCATTTCGCACGAATTGCCGGTAACACTTTGTTAATCAAACATGCTCTAACAACATCTTTGGTTACAGATAACATTGGTTTTGTTTCTAGTGTACCGGCAACACGATTCTTGCTACTACGTTTGGCTGGCTCTTTGATTGTAAAAGGGAAAATTCCTATTTTTCCAGAAAATTCTTGATTCCCAAAAGCATCATACCTTGGTCGAGCAACTGCTGCTAAAAACATGATTTTTGTAATAAAACGTTTGCTTTTGCAAGTACGAAGAGGTTCATCTTCTTCCGGTAGAAGGTAGTATTTCTGTGACTCTTGAGTCATGTAAAACCACTTCTCATCAATATGCACATAATTAAACATATTGTTGAAAACCGGTTCGCCGATGTCACTACTATAATCAAGCATTGATAGACAAAATTGGAGCCTTGCCTTCTTATTTACATCTGTCAAAGATGGCTTTAAAGCACTTGAATGCGGCCTGATAAAACCTTCTTTGATTCGTCTATGTAGTGTTGATTTAGAAAAATCTAAAGCCTTCGCCATGGAACGGATATTTGTACGCCGACGTAAAGGAACTTCAGAAATTTTACTGGGATCAATCTCAATTCGCTTGCGACCAACTCGTTGCGATAATTTGTTGGATACATTCACCACTAATCCGTTAGCAATAAAGGGTTTTGCTTGTTCCCAAACCCGTCTGATTGTTTTTATGCTAACGGAGAACAGAGCAGCTATGGCATCAAGAGAACCCCTTTTCAATTTTCCATTCTGACTTTGCTTCAGTAGTGCCTCAAAAATTGTTTGACGTTGTTGATTTGTTAATCTCTTTCTGCATTGGACTTGGGTAGAAATTGTTGTTGCTAAGACATCCATGTATGATAATAATGATATGGAGTATTTATATTTCTAGAGGATGAAATTATGGAGAGGAAGAAAGAAATTCTAGAGAAAAAGAGAAACTGGAGGAAGTCACGTTGATTTTGGAGATATAGGCAGACTTCCAAATTTAAGAAAAAAGGTGGGAATGGAGTTTTAAATGGGTAAGGAAACTTTTTTAATTGGTGGCAAAACTACCGCCTAATTTTCAGCAAAATGGGTATCAATCTAAAGTTAAAAGGAAAAAGGTGGCAAAAGTGCCGCCAAATTTTCACCAAAAGTTAATGAGCCTGACTTCCAATACTCCGTATTTTTTAATAGGAGTATATCTTCATGCTTGACTTTTCAAATCCTTTTGTCAAGAAGGGTAGTTTTGGAAGTGTACATTATTTTCAACCATTTGACTGCAATAATTCATGTCCCCTTAAAAAGTTGGAATCCCCAAAATGCACACATAAAATGGGAAGGAGGGAGTAGTACGGAACGGAAGGAGTATAGTATTTATTTAGATCACAAAAGAACGGAAATAAACCAACACACACAGTCACAGTCACTCTCTCGCAATTGCAGCAAGTAGAGTGGAAAAAATGTATAGATCGGCGACGAAACGATTAGTTGTTGTACGGACATGGGGGTTGTTGCAGCAAAGCGCCGCTCGTTCCCAAATACTATCTCGCAGTCGAACCATATTTTCGACTTCAGCAGCAGCAGCAGCAGCTTCTTCTGATCCTAATCAAAAAATCCCTAATCATCACCATCAACAACAAACACAGTCAGATTCAGAAACCCTCAATCATTCGGAAAAAACAACTTCTTCATCCTCATCCGCTTGGCCAGAAGCAGAAGGAGAAGCTCGTCCCCGCCATGACAGACAAACCTCTAGAGGAAGGCCACCGCGAGCTGAATACCTAGACGAACAAGCTCGTGTCCTCAACGCCTCCCTTACTCACGTGGTACCGTACCCACAAACAACTATCTATATCCTAACCCCCCCTTATATATATATATATATATACACACACATACATATTGATTCTAAAGGGATAGGATTTACTTACTTTTGATATGGGACCATATCAAACAGTCTTAAAGATTGCTTAACCGCATATGCATTCGGTGACAATTGAATCAATCCGTGGTGATTGGTGTAGTATTACTACTAGTAGTAGTATTTGAAAGGCTCAAGAAGCTGGTGTCATTTGGAGAATTTCCATAATGCTCAGAATCAATCTGAAAACCCTTAAAATGTCCTTCAGAATCTCTCAAAACTTAATGCTTACATATTGAAAAAAAAAAAAACCAATAGTTTTCTTCGGAAACAGCTTAGTTAATGTTATAGCATGGAGATCACTGTGGGTTGATTTGACCTCTAAGGGGGGCGGGCATTTTAGATGCACTGTTAGTCAGCTTTATTACTTTTAATTCTATAGTTATTTGATCATTTTTGGCTGGTTCACTGAATGATTTGCTTTGCAGATTAGGTTGGGGTGGACTGAAGCAGCCATGATTGCTGGTGCTAGGGAGGTTGGAGTGTCTCCCTCTATCATAGGATCATTTCCTAGGAAAGAAGCAGCACTAGTAGAGGTATCATAGTTGTTTTATGATCAATTTGCAACTTGACTTAAGATCACACACTTGTACAGTTTTATGGAGAATCAGGGTTATACTGAGTACCTGAGCTGAAAATTAAGTATGAAGGGCAGGTTGTTATTCAAACCTAATTGTTTTGTTTCTAGTATAACTAGTATAGTTTGCAATAGCTCAATTAGATTCTCTAATGCATGGTTACTGGCATTTAGGCATTAATTGTTTCTTCTAAAATTTCAAGTTGGATGCATACTGGGTAAGAAGTTTTAAAAGATTTACTGGGTAAGTTATTTAGAACTATCAGGAAATTTGTAATGATGTGTTGGTATGTAGGGTTCTTAGAAACTCCCAAATACTAGTTTACGTGAAGAGTTGGTAGAGTGCTTTATTGAGGAATTATGGGATTATTTCAAGAATACGAATGAGGATTACGTATTTTCCTTGGATTGCTAGAGTGGTAAAGGATCAGCAAGTCTTACTAATAGCTATGATTGGTATATGGTTGATGCAAGATGGAAAATTTGAAGGAATGGAAGGTAGGAGGGAACTAAGGAAGGAGGTTGTAGTAACCCGTAAATTTTAGATTTATTTATTATGCCTGATAGTACATAATATTGGTTGGGGGTGGGACCTACCCTATCAATCCTAGCAGGATTTGTTGAATTTCTCCTTATTAAACTGCTCCCCGTTGGCTTGTCGTCGATATAGTTCCCGTTAGAAATTCCTTTTGAATTTTGTACAGAGTTCGCTCAATCGAACTCTTTGAGCGTAATCCAACTTCTGTGGAATAAATTCTCTGCCCAAAGTTCGCTCAATCGAACTTTTCTCTGATTGATCCAACTTCTGTGGGGTGAACTCTCTGCCCAGAATTCGCTCAAGCGAACTTTTCTCTGCCCAGAGTTCGCTCAATCGAACTTTCTTTGCTTAATCCAACTCTCATCTAAATGCATAGATTAAAAGCATAAGACCCCTATGCGATATCAAGGTTTAAATGAGTACTCCTCCATATATTTTAAGACCTTGTTTTCAAAGTAATTATTTTCCAAAAATTTCCCGTGGAATAAATACATGTAGGTATATTAAGAGAGTTTAATTTTGACCAAATTGGGTTCGTTTGGGGTAATAGTTGGATACATATATGTGTACATATGTGTGGTTTGTGTGCATTTATACATAAACACATCCTAGAGAGATGAGTTGGGGTGGGACCCAACCCATCACCCAACACCACCCCTCTCCCTATACCTCTCACGTTTCTCTCTCTCTCTTTCATTTTTCTTTTCTTCCTTTCTTCTTCTTTTCTTCTCTCTCTCTCTCTCTCTCTCTCTCTCTCTCTCTCTCTCTCATGGAAGATAAAATCCCCATGGAAGCTTCAACTTTAAGCTTCATTTGGAGGACCTTCGAGCCATTTTCGGAGCAAACCCGTAAGAGCAAAAGTGATCACCTCGACAAGGGCTACGCTTGGGTGCCATTTATTTTGGCATCCATGACCATCTCGGGATTTCTCTTCTCTCTCCATGGGGCTTGTTTGGGTGCTTCTTTCTCAAGGACACCAAGGGAAGCTTATGGATCCCGGTGAGGGCTCTCTAATGGCGTTCTTGGAGTTTTATTTGGAGGTACTTTTGGGTAGTGTGATTTCCTCAAATCCACTAAGGTGGGGTTTACTTCCTTTCTAGTACCCGTAACCTTGATTATTGCCTAAATTTGTAGCTTATAGAAATATTCTTAAACCAAGAAAATAATATACTTGTTAGATTTAGTTAATAGTTGTGATTAACTAGATGAAATTTATGTATTTGTGTTAGGGCAATAACTATGAACACCATGAGTGGTCTTTCGGTAATATCATCAATTTGTGATTTTAGATGGTAATTAATTTAGCCTTATAATTGATGCTAATTTAAGTGATGGATTGGTTGATTTGTGTGTACGAGTTTTATGTAGTATTTCCCTACATAGGGTTGTTTTCTAGTGTAATTTAAATGTTAATTTAGATTGCTTGATTTGGTACTTAAATGGTGAATTGAACTACTTGGGTATAAATTTTAGTATCCATATATATATGGATGCTTATATATATATGGTTGAATAGCCTTGAGTCATAATTTGGTGGTTATAATTACTATAACTATACAAAGTTGGACTAGAGCACTTCGTTGATGTGTAAGGATTATATGTAAATCACTTGAGGTCAACACTACTAACTTAGTGATAAGATTAGCGTAATGGTATTACCAAATGTGAATCGATACGAGGTGTAGTCTAGGGACTCAATGTTGGCTAAGGGTATGCGTGATTATCGGCTTTGGTCCGAGTTCTTGAATTAACAAGTACAATATTGATGTTATTTCCTGATTTTGATAAACCACTTATTTTGTGGTCACGGATTTACCGTTATCTCAATTTGGAGCAGTTGGAATTCTTGGTTAATTATGGTGATATGGATTTTTGAGTTACGGGAATTAGCTAGGAAGGGGTTTAGGGTAAGAGGCCCAGAACTTGATGGACAAGTTTGGTGATGCCGTAGATTTGTATACATTAATTATTTACCGACTTAGGCTTGGATTCCTGATCTAATATTTGTATATGAAATTTTATTGCTTGATATTGATACTATCCTATTTGCTACGGTTCATAATATTACTCTTTTGATAATAACTTTTAAGGTTATCATCCTATGAAATGTGTGTTGGCATGTCTTGAGAAGGGTTCCTAGATTGGAATTTAGTGAGCACTTGTTGATATATATTAGCTCACCCCCACACAGTCTTTGTAGGTTCCGATATCGGATTATGGAGCCTAAAGATGTTGATCATGAGGTTGTCTACTTCAGAAGATAGAATTTATATTTACTCTTCCTTTCTTTCAATTGTAATCATCCATATTTCTTTCTTTTGATAGATTGAAGCGATATGTTTTATTTGACTAATTAGTCTTTCGGGCGTTTAGCTCTTTCTTAAATTCGTGTAATGGACTTGGGATCCTTTTTGAAAAATTGTTATATTGCGGCCTTGAGTTGCCATTTTGTTTTTTTTTTGTAAAGAGACATTTTAATGCAAATGGATATAAATTGGCTTTGATTTGGACACTTTGATAATCCTACTTGTGTTCTTTTAAAAATTTCTTGTCGTGCTCGAGCGAGCACTTCCCTTTTTGGCGACTTGACCTTTTTGGTGTGTTGATCACCTTTGTCTTATTCGGAATCCACGTAGGATTTCATGTTGCTTCCACTTTGTTGGTCTGGTCCACGTGAGACCTTTGCCTTGCATTTGACTCTTGGACCTTGCACTCATGTCTTTGGTAGTTTTTGGGTCGCTACAGAATTGTATCAGAGCAAACCGGGTTAGAATTCCTAGGGACTATGGGACTATGGGAGTTATATGGGAGTTATTTGGGCCTATATGTGGCATATAGAATCGAGTAAAGGTGTATCTGATAGCATGAGAACTATTTTAGGTTATATGCCTACTTGATTTCAAGTTCTCATAACTACGTGCTTACTTGATCTGTGTTTAAATGACATGTGCTGACGTGGTAGATGAGATTAAATCACTCGAGACCATAGTGTTATTTAGTAATTTAGCTAATTGCTTAATGTGTTATAAATGCTAAGGGTAAGTAGGTGACGTAAATAACATTTAGTTATTTGTTAGTGGATTGCTAAGTGTTACTTTTTGTGTAACTAGTGTATACACTCCGTACCACTTGCCTTGTTCTGTTAACTTGTTAAGTACAATTTCTTGCTTGTAACACGTAACTTAATCTACATACTTTCTGATTGTGACTACGTGTCAAGCATGTGTCTTATTTGCCTTGTGCTTGTGTGACTTGTCTTTTACTTAAGGTAACGCGCTATTTATTTTGTGTTCCTTGGGAACATGTGAATGATGGATTAATGTATTATCTAGAGTAATACTTTAGGTGTTCAGAGCTAACCGGGTTCGAATACCTATGGGCTATGGGTGTTTCCTTTTGGGTTTATCGCTTTTCCGTTTGTGTTTACTCCGCGCCTACTTCTTATTGCATTCTTCGTTTAAGGCGTTGCGATGCCGTGTAGGCATGCGTATGTGTTGAGTGCCTTCGGGACTTACGTGCTTCCATGTTAAAGAGCTAACATGATTGATATACCATTTGTGTTAAGTGCTTACGTGATATATGTTTACATGTTCAAGCGCTGTGTGTTTTCCATCTATGAATCTTTTGCATTATGTCTTGGTGTGAATGTCTGATGATATTTAATTATTGACCGTGAAAGGTTTAAAAGTATATATATGAGGGTTTCCTTGTTTGGATTATTCGCTCGACGTACTATGCCTGACAAGGTTGGTGGTTAGGTGTCGATCAGTGCTTCACACCGAGCTGTATGCTTAAGGACCTCTGTTGTGTTTATAAAATTTACGTTACCTGCTATTTCCGTATACGTTGTTGAGATAGCATGTTTAGGTGTTGCACGATATAGTGCACATGCTGACTCTAAGGGAATGAGTACTTGGTGTTGGTTAAGTATTTGATAAAATACTATTACTTGGAAGTTTTACTTTTCAGTACTTTGGATATGAGCATTCGATATAATGTGTTTTGTTGTATCCTTGGAAGTGCGTGTGTGACGCCTTGGAAGTGCGTGTGTGACGCCTTGGGATTTGAGAAAATTTTAATCACTGTCAACTACATGTCATCACTACATTGCACTACATTATGTGCATTGCATATGCATATTCTGTGTGATTGGGTACCTGATTCCCCCGGTAAGTATAGCCCGGTAAACAGGACATATTCTGTGTGATTGGGTACCTGATTCCCCCGGTAAATATAGCCCGATAAACAGGACATATGCTGTGTGATTAGGGATCTAACTCCTCCGGTAAATATAGCCCGGGAAACAGAACATTGACATCACATCATGTACATATGACATTTGGTGTGAGGCATTATACTTCTTGAATGCGATGGTATTACCAAATTGTGTATTGGAATTATTGATTTCGAAAAACCAAAGTGTGTGGACTTGAGCCGTGCCTTCTCTTGAGCCGTGGGAGACTAGACTCCTGTATGGGAAGAGGGTGTATGGGATTCCACATTATCGGAGGAGAGATTATTGATTTCGGAAAAACCGGAGTGTGTGGACTTGAGCCGTGCCTTCCCTTGAGCCGTGAGAATCTAGTTCCTTCTCGTATGGGAGGAGGGTGTATGGGATCCAACACTTACGGGAGAAAAATGGGTTTTCAAAAAAAAAAAACGATCAATGTGTTTTCAAAGATGTTTCTTTTTTTTTAAAGACAAAAAGGACTAATGTGTTGCAATTTCGGAGATGACATGTTTATCCAGCTTGAGGGCTGATACATGTTTTATTGAGTAGTGATGTAGCAATAAAGTATTGCTTGGACATCCGCTTTCATTGTTGACTTGTGTAATTTACAAGATTTCATATGTGTTCAAGTAAGTTCCATCTTACATCATAGGCAACACCGGTGAAGCGAATAGGGTTGCTAATTGGCCCGAGTGATATCTGTAACTTTCGGTGCAAGACCGAGGAAATAACGAGTAACGGTAGTTGTAACGATACGATGATGTGTGTCAGGTTAGATGACTAAATTTTGGGACGAAATTCTTTTAAGGGGGATAGAATGTAGTAACCCGTAAATTTTAGATTTATTTATTATACCTGATAGTACATAATATTGGTTGGGGGTGGGACCTACCCTATCAATCCTAGCAGGATTTGTTGAATTTCTCCTTATTAAACTGCTCCCCGTTGGCTTGTCGTCGATATTGTTCCCGTTAGAAATTCCTTTTGAATTTTGTACAGAGTTCGCTCAATCGAACTCTTTGAGCGTAATCTAACTTCTGTGGAATAAATTCTCTGCCCAAAGTTCGCTCAATCGAACTTTTCTCTGATTGATCCAACTTCTGTGGGGTGAACTCTCTGCCCAGAATTCGCTCAAGCGAACTTTTCTCTGCTCAATCCAACTTCTGTAGAGGGAATTCTCTGCCCAGAGTTCGCTCAATCGAACTTTCTTTGCTTAATCCAACTCTCATCTAAATGCATAGATTAAAAGCATAAGACCCCTATGCGATATCAAGGTTTAAATGAGTACTCCTCCATATATTTTAAGACCTTGTTTTCAAAGTAATTATTTTCCAAAAATTTCCCGTGGAATAAATACATGTAGGTATATTAAGAGAGTTTAATTTTGACCAAATTGGGTTCGTTTGGGGTAATAGTTGGATACATATATGTGTACATATGTGTGGTTTGTGTGCATTTATACATAAACACATCCTAGAGAGATGAGTTGGGGTGGGACCCAACCCATCACCCAACACCACCCCTCTCCCTATACCTCTCACGTTTCTCTCTCTCTCTTTCATTTTTCTTTTCTTCCTTTCTTCTTCTTTTCTTCTCCCTCTCTCTCTCTCTCTCTCTCTCTCTCTCTCTCTCTCTCTCTTATGGAAGATAAAATCCCCATGGAAGCTTCAACTTTGAGCTTCATTTGGAGGACCTTTGAGCCATTTCCGGAGCAAACCCGTAAGAGCAAAAGTGATCACCTCGACAAGGGCTACGCTTGGGTGCCATTTATTTTGGCATCCATGACCATCTCGGGATTTCTCTTCTCTATCCGTGGGGCTTGTTTGGGTGCTTCTTTCTCAAGGACACCAAGGGAAGCTTATGGATCTCGGTGAGGGCTCTCTAATGGCGTTCTTGGAGTTTTATTTGGAGGTACTTTTGGGTAGTGTGATTTCCTCAAATCCACTAAGGTGGGGTTTACTTCCTTTCTAATACCCGTAACCTTGATTATTGCCTAAATTTGTAGCTTATAGAAATATTCTTAAACCAAGAAAATAATACACTTGTTAGATTTAGTTAATAGTTGTGATTAACTAGATGAAATTTATGTATTTGTGTTAGGGCAATAACTATGAACACCATGAGTGGTCTTTCGGTAATATCATCAATTTGTGATTTTAGATGGTAATTAATTTAGCCTTATAATTGATGCTAAATTAAGTGATGGATTGGTTGATTTGTGTGTATGTGTTTTATGTAGTATTTCCCTACATAGGGTTGTTTTCTAGTGTAATTTAAATGTTAATTTAGATTGCTTGATTTGGTACTTAAATGGTGAATTGAACTACTTGGGTATAAATTTTAGTATCCATAAATATATGGATGCTTATATATATATGGTTGAATAGCCTTGAGTCAGAATTTGGTGGTTATAATCACTATAACTATACAAAGTTGGACTAGAGCACTTCGTTGATGTGTAAGGATTATATGTAAATCACTTGAGGTCAACACTACTAACTTAGTGATAAGATTAGCGTAATGGTATTACCAAATGTGAATCGATACGAGGTGTAGTCTAGGGACTCAATGTTGGCTAAGGGTATGCGTGATTATCGGCTTTGGTCCGAGTTCTTGAATTAACAAGTACAATATTGATGTTATTTCCTGATTTTGATAAACCACTTATTTTGTGGTCACGGATTTACCGTTATCTCAATTTGGAGCAATTGGAATTCTTGGTTAATTATGGTGATATGGATTTTTGAGGTACGGGAATTAGTTAGGAAGGGATTTAGGGTAAGAGGCCCAGAACTTGATGGACAAGTTTGGTGATGCCGTAGATTTGTATACATTAATTATTTACCGACTTAGGCTTGGATTCTTGATCTAATATTTGTATATGAAATTTTATTGCTTGATATTGATACTATCCTATTTGCTACGGTTCATAATATTACTCTTTTGATAATAACTTTTAAGGTTATCATCCTATGAAATGTGTGTTGGCATGTCTTGAGAAGGGTTCCTAGATTGGAATTTAGTGAGCACTTGTTGATATATATTAGCTCACCCCCACACAGTCTTTGCAGGTTCCGATATCGGATTATGGAGCCTAAAGATGTTGATCATGAGGTTGTCTACTTCAAAAGATAGAATTTATATTTACTCTTCCTTTCTTTCAATTGTAATCATCCATATTTCTTTCTTTTGATAGATTGAAGCGATATGTTTTATTTGACTAATTAGTCTTTCGGGCATTTGTTTAGCCCTTTTCTTAAATTCGTGTAATGGACTTGGGATCCTTTTTGAAAAATTGTTATATTGCGGCCTCGAGTTGCCATTTTGTTTTTTTTTGTAAAGAGACATTTTAATGCAAATGGATATAAATTGGCTTTGATTTGGACACTTTGATAATCCTACTTGTGTTCTTTTAAAAATTTCTTGTCGTGCTCAAGCGAGCACTCCCCTTTTTGGCGACTTGACCTTTTTGGTGTGTTGATCACCTTTGTCTTATTCGGAATCCACGTAGGATTTCTTGTTGCTTCCGCTTTGTTGGTCTGGTCCACGTGAGACCTTTGCCTTGCATTTGACTCTTGGACCTTGCCCTCGTGTCTTTGGTAGTTTTTGGGTCGCTACAGAGGTGCATTCTCCTTATGTTTTTAGGTAGAATAGGAATGAAAGCAAGAAGCAAGTCCTTGTCGTGTTGGGTAATTTCACTATATAGCCTTCATAGGCATAAATACTGAAAGGATGTCTAATTTTTATATGGAGTAATTTAAGAAAAGCAGGAGAAGCCCTTTCCCTCCTTTCCTCCCACTTTTGGGAGGATGGGAAGAATGAATATGGTGGCCGGGAAGGGGTTTCGATTTCCGTCAATCCTTTTCTATTCGTTCCTTCTTCCCCGTAAACTTAACCTAATGAAGGAAAGGATCTGAATGTCTCCCCTTTCCTTTGTTTCTTCAATTCTTGCTATGATGCACCTTGAAGTTCATTTTTGATTTCTATATATGTCCAAGATTTGATGTTTGGTTATTATTATTATTTTTTTATTTCCCCACTTTTTTGGCCTTTTTTTTATTTGAATTGTCCTGTTCAGTTTTTCATGGATGACTGTTTACAAAAGCTAATCGATAGAATTGACTTGGGAGAAGACTTACATGACTTGATACCCAGTGAGTGTATTGCAAAACTTGTCCGGATTCGCTTAGAAATGCAAGCACCCTACATATCAAAATGGCCCCAAGCTCTTAGCATTCAGGTATCATCTTCTGCACATTTTCCTCGTATTAGTCTGCTACACAGACTAACTGAGCAATTGAATCTTTGTTATTGAACTTTGCTGCACAGTCACAACCATTGAATGTTCCAACAAGTTTCAAGCAGCGGGCTATGTTGGTTGATGAGATCTGGCATGCTGCTGGCGATGAGGCCACTGATGTTGATTGGTATGCGAAGCGAGCTGCCCTTGGAGCTATATATACAGCAACTGAGGTGTACATGCTGACGGATAGTTCACCAGGTACATTTTTTATTTTTTTTTCCACTTCCCATGTGCTTCGAATATTCCTTTACTTAGCATGCAGAATCTTGTGAGCTTGTATCCGTTGTTCCTGTAGTCTTAGTGGCATGTGGCCACTAAGAGGATGGATCTCCTCTATGATTAGTGTAGGTGATGATTTTCGGTGGTGGGGTAGGATGATATGCAAGAGTTCATAAGAGAGCTGTAATCTAAGAATCAATGGTAGAGGAGAAGTGGTAAGGATGTAAAGAGAGAGACTAAAGGTAAGTGAGTGGGGGAGTGTTCCGAGAGAAACCCGTGCAATTAATGATCGAGCGTGCACGTGAAGTAATATTCACAATGAGCTCATAAATGCACATTAATGGAATGTCTAATATTCTCTCTGGAAATCCGTTCTGTCTTACCAGAGGGTATTGTTCCTATTTATAGCAATTAGGACACGTGGCAAAGAATAAGCGCTGCTGATGTGGCTCATCCTTTTGAGATATACCCAGATGCTACATGTCGTCCGGAGACAACACAAGGAATGCCCTTGTGTTGCGGAAGAGACTGTCGCAACCTTCCTTAGCGAGCTTTGCTCTTAAGCCAACCAAGCTACATAAACCTAAGAGTTCCTAAGAGAGAGAGAGAGAGAGAGAGAGAGAGAGAGAGAGAGAGAGAGAGAGAGAGAGAGAGAGAGAGAGAGTTCGTCATGCCATGGCCTAGTGTAGGTGATGTCGTGGTGAAGTGTTATTGCACCAAGACCTGCCCCCAATCGAGGTCTATCTAAGCTGAGGAATACTATGAGTATTCTGTAAGTCCTATCACGGCGGTGGGCCCCTCCTCGACGTGAAACACTCGGGGCACCCCGCTTGTTCAAATATCACTTCATCCTTATCTCTTAGGATCACATGAGATGCCGTGTATGGACAGGTGTCGGCTATGGATAAGTTGACAAATACTGTTACCCACAATTAGCATCATAAGTGATACAGCTAACCTGTATAGGAATGCTTTATAAGATCATGTGAACCCAAATTTCTGTTGGGGTTACCATTATCCTTTATGTAGTGACGAATTCCTAGTAAAAGGAACTTGTCCATTTTTCGGGGTCAAGCCCATAGCACTAACGATGTCTCCAGCAAGAATGCTAGGAGGAACCATTTTAGATAGTTTGATTTACAGTCCCTTTTGGGTGCTGCTGCTTTCATTATGCAATTGGTCTGAGACTGATGTTAAAACATTTTTGGGAAAGAATGTGCAGCCAAAGAAGGATATAATTCTGAGCATTGGTCTTACTAAGAGGTGTTTCATCAGCTGTTGCATCCATGAAGTGGTCGCAACCTCCAATTCTGGTTAAGATGGAGAAATCCCCTTGGTTCTTCCATGTAGAGACTTTTTTTGGGGGGGGGCAAAAATACATGTGAAGATAAAGATCTGTACATCATGATTTAACTGTGTCATTTAAACTTGTGACAGATTTCCGTGATACATGGGCGTTCTTGGATGGACGAGTTAAAGATGGGTTTGATTTTAAAAAGACAGTTCAAGAGGTATTCTTCTTGAGTCGCGTCAAAATACTTTTGATTATTTTCTTCAGTGCATCTTGGAATAGTCTGATACATTCTGGTTCTAAATAGTTAAATTTTTGGTGGGAGATTTTGCAGGCAAAGTATTTGGCAGAAGCTGTTGGTGCTGGGATGGGGGGTTCTTTGCAAGGTTTCATGAGGACAATTTTTCAGGGCTGAACATTGAAGGCTGGTTGATTGAAAGGTTTCATGGCAACCAACCATCCATGGTTGTTTTGTGGTTTTCTTAATTCGTTAATAACTTAATACCATGTTCTTTCTCTTTAACAATACTCGTCATTTGATGCTTTATCTTGTCCAAGAGGAATTGGCATGATTATCTTTCTATTTACCTTATGAGATGCTATGTTTATATTTGATGGATGAGTTATTTTTATTTGCTCTACGCCGTTATTTAGTTTGCCAGTGAATGTACCTATGTACCTTGAGTTTGAAAGGCACTAAGCACAAGTTGCATAGAGAAATCATAATCGCACCATGTTTTTTTTCTTCTTCTTCTTCCCACAAGTCATTTTTCTACCTCCACACTCCACAGTAACTGCGATCTTCTTCTGCTCCTAGTATTACCCACACTATTATTGCACATCCCTCCCTATTTTATCGCACATGCATTTACATCCCTGCTCTCTATGATGCAAAATTGCAAATGATGTATATTAGTAGTTACATCTCTCTGCTCTCTGCGATACAAATGTCACGTCGAGTCGTGATTTTATATTTCTTTGAAATGACTACTCATGAACTTAAACATTGCACCCAACAAAAGGTGGAGCGGCGAGGATTTTATGCAGATGCAGCTAAGTTGGCAACACCACACTCTTTGCATTTTTCGTTTTTTGCACCCAAAAAAAAGAAAGAAAGAGAAAACTTGGTGTACAGCTGAATAGTACACTCTTATTTATTTATTTTAATTTTTTTTGGATACGGGTCCTCCGCAACTTCGGAATCAGTACTTATTGTCGTTTTTAATCGGAGTAGAACATGGGGCAAACTCCCGGCACGTGCACCGACCTACAACACACGCATCAGATAATCAGGGAGGCAAGCTTGCAGTAGGATTTGAACCCACACTAAGTTGGACGTTATCCATACACGACCCTTGGGGGGTTTTGAACCCCTGACCTCCAGAGGTCAGAAGGCCCTGGCCAAATCCCTTATATTTGTCCATGTAAAGTCTCAAACTCAAGATCAAAGGGGCAGAACACCCCCTTGTCTTTGTCACACCCCGGAGTTGCGAAAATTAGAGGGAAATAAAATTTTCCTTTTCTGGCTCCGTGAGCCATGATCAGTTACATAAGACTGACCTGTCCTTGCAGGTATTCTAACATAATTATAACATAAGAAAGAATTGTAAAACGTCAAATGGTATTCATGGGGGAACTTTAAGTATTTCACTACTAGGGTATTACAACAGTTCCAAATGAAAACCAAAAAATATAAGTTTGGGCGACTGAAGCCACTTAAATTATTATATCAGACAAAGATGGTTTTTAAAGCGTAAAGGAAATCTTAATATGATAATAGACTAGAATCTTCTTTTCAGTTGGCATATTTATGCCCTTCATCAGCATAGCCTTCTAAAAAGTCTCCCCCAGGGTAACCTTCCTGATAGTCCCCCTCTTGAGGATCGAGATACTCTTCTTCATAGTTACCTAGATGGTCTTCTTCATTATAACCTAGACGTAATATGTCTAGGGCAGGAAGAGCCATTAGCTTTTGAGGCTAAGTGAGTTGGTCTAACCTATCACTTGTAATGCAAGCAATAATATACAAGTACGACAATTCTTTCGAACAAAACGTTTGATGAGCGTATAATCATATGATAGTATGAGTGAGATAGTGACAACACAATGCAGTATCGATAGATTCGACTTCACTCAGACACCGACATTGACACATGTGAGTTGTTACATTGCCAGTGTAACACCGATAGCTTAGAGTGCAATGATTACATTGCTATCGTCGCCTAACAAGGCCCCATAGCAGTTTTGGTTTAAAAGATTGTAATCACTTTACTCTTAGGTCCTCGTGATCTTGTTTGGAGAATAGAATGGTTATAACGCTATCGTCGTCTAATAGGGCCCCATAGCATTATAAGTTGTAACCATTGTATTCAAAACCTGGATGGATATTTTGCTATTATCGCCTAATAGGGCCCAATAGCGTATAAACCACCAACTCATGATTAACTTCATTAATTCGAATTGGTACTTTTGCTATCGTCGCCTAACAGGGCCCATAACATTTATCGTTGTTACCATTGATTGGACTGTACTACTCGGACCTCCTCGGTCCGCTCAAACATGTATGATAATATAATTGGGTTAGTCTCCTCGACTAACTATGCAGATGTCAACTTTGACATCACGACTCGACTACTCCATATGAGTGTTCATGTGAGTGCATGACATATAACGTAACAAGAATATTCTTAACAACAATTATTAATTAAGCATGGAGTATAGTTATTTAGACAAGTGCTTTCATATAAGCAGTTAATCTTAACTTACACATATAATACTCATCAAATATGTCCACATAGGACACAAGGGATATTCATATAATACACATGGAGTATTTCTACAATATACCAAGTGAGTTAGGATAACTCACCTCGATACGAGTTCGTGAAAACAAGTGTAGCTTCGGTCCCTACAATTCATAATGATACATAGAAAGACGGTTAACATGCATACTAGTAATAGGGGCATAATAGTCATTGTGCTGGATGGGTTCCTAACCTCAACATGATGATCATGACGTCATTATGAGTTTAACGCTATTGACTAGACTCAAATCGGAGTCCGTCATATAAAATGCTAAGTTTTCTATACCAGTGTGGGCCTTAAAGACAAGCTGTATTTTTGACCCTGTAAAAAGGTCATCAAACTTAAGGGAAATGATTTAGCCATTATTTTCAGACTCTGAAAACTAACCGTGTATTTTTTTGGAGTCCTAGATTATTTAATATGAATTATTGAAGATAATATATATCAAAAAATACCCGAGAAGGGATTTAAATACATAAATATACTCATACTAAGAAATCAATACTTAGAAGTATTTTTAATAAATACTATATATTAAAATCCACTACCAGTATTTTTTCATAATTTTCGGAGCCCATTTAATATTTATAATAATTATTATACTCATAAAATAGCCCTTTAATAATTATTAAAAGCATGAAACTATAGTATTATGACTCTATAATTTACACTATATAATTAAATAGTCTCAGGGTCATTACCCAAAATTTCTAGAATTTATTAAAGTATACATGTATTTAAAATCCATTTAAATACCCATAAAACTATTTATTTAATACATATAAAATACAAAATAAACAATTACTATATATTTTTTTTAATATAATTACTCTCAGAGTATAGAGAATATTAAACAATAATACTCCATTATTTAAAATTATTAATAATACCCTTTTAAAGTAATTTATTACATTTAAAGACCATTTAAAATCAATTAATAAATCACAATAGTAATTAATAATAATAATAATCTAGAACAGGCCCAACGGGTCAACCCCAACCCGAACCCGACCCGATCCAAAATGAACTATCCGTTTATAGACTCAAGAGAGTCCAAGTTAAATAACTCGTGAGTCAAACCGACCCGAACCCGAACGTAAGCGGGTTACCCATCTAATCTCTCATAATAACCCAAGCCTAGTACCTAGGGGTTTATCCAAACTTGACACATATCCATACCAAACCCGGACCCATACCCTAACCCGTACCTGAACCAACGGATCTGGTAGGATCTGACGTCAAACGACATCATTTGAATAAGTGACTCCACGGGTTTTTAAAACAACCCGACCCACTAACTTTTTAACCCATATGCACACACATTCTAACCTGTACCCATACCTGATCCTTACCCGGTTGTTATAACCCTAACCCAAAATGGGTCGGGTCTTCTCCGGCGAGCTGACCCGCCGTCGGCCACTCGCGATTTTGCCGGAAAACTTCAAATGGTCATATCTTTTTATGCTCTCCATGTAAATTGTTCAAACCAACGTCAAAAGGATCGATTTGGGGTCCTCTATCAGATAGTCTAAGCTAGGGTCTAGGTTATCTCATTTAGGGTTCCTACGAACCCATTATTCTTTTCAAGTTTTGAGAGGATAATGGTCTGTATGTCACGTTTGGCTCATCCAACCTCGAAGCTGCTTCTATGGGGTCTTATGGGGATTCTTAGGGTCTGTTTGGTCTAGCTTTTAGGGGTTTTGGTCATACTTTGAAAATCAAAGCTCTATGGAGCTTTAATGATGGCTGGAATGGTCTCATAGTCTAAGGCTTTGTTTGGTTTATGCAGTGTGTGTGTGTGTGTGTGTGTGTGTGTGTGTGTGTGTGTGTGTGTGACGTACAAATAGCTACAGAATAAAATAGAGGGGGTGGGGTTTACCAAACTGTTTCAGTCTCTCTCTCTTTCTTCTTCTCGGTTTTTCTTCTTTTTCTCCCCTGGTCCTCCTTCTTCTCGAGTGAGTTGCAGAGAGTGTGTGTGTTTGTTATGCTCTCTCTTTCTCTCTCTAGGGTCCCATATTCATATACACAACCATATACATACTTACACACTCATACATAGATTTGAGAATCTGTTTTCATATCTAGGTGAAGGATTGATGGAGAGTGATGGATTGAGAGGTGTACTTGGGAGGGGGAGAGAGCCGACGGTTGGAGGTGTGTGGGTATATTTGGCGGGTTGAGGGGTGGTAGGGTGGTAGTGAGTGGTTGTCCAGAGGTTAAGGGGGTGTTTGGGAAGGGTTTTTACCCAATAGGCATTAGGTAGTTCGAGTTGACCAAGCATCCTATGGTGTACTTGCATACCAAAAATAGTATGATCTTATCCTCGTTTGTATCTATGTGTCGTATAGCCCGGGTTAACACAAATTTTACAAGTTCGCGTGACAATGTCAGTCCGGGTTTGAACCTTACAGTTGAAGTTATAAATTTATTAAATACATATATGTATACATGCAGGGTCCTGGAAATACAGATTAAAATACGGAAGTCTATTTTATTAACATTGAAATTTTACGGGTATTACAGTCTTGGTCCACCTACCACTGAACTATAGGGGGTTTAATTTCCTCCTCTGCTTCTTATTCTTGCTCTCTTGCTCCATCCTCCCTGTTTTCAGAGAAAAAATTGCAGAGCTGCCATTTAATGTTATGCTATATTGTTATATAAGGGTAAATATCAATGTTTTGAAAACCAGATCTTTTGTCTAACTATAAAAGTGACCAGGTCACGTGTCACTGTTTCAACCGTTGGGTCAACTGAAATTGAACCATGACATTATAATTATATAATATATGGTAATTAAAAAATATGAAAAAATGAAATCATATTCAAAAGTTTCTCGAGTTCTCCAGTTTAACCACTAGTTTTATCGAATCAACCATCAATTTTTTTTCTTCATGTTTTGAAACATAGACCAGTTTTGAGAGTTTTCTAGTTACTGATTCAAATTGGACCGTTTTCATAACTGGTTGAATCGAGCAAGCAGGTCCAGGTTTTAAAACATTGGTAAATATGTAATATGTTCCAGCAAAAGTGGGGAAAAAATAAGGAAATCTCTATCTAAACCTATCTACAATTTATTCTCTACATCTACCTACTGTATTAAATAGTTGCATAAGAGGTGGATATAATGCAACATGTAAAGATAGTTGTAGAAAGCAATTAAGTGAGTACATTTAGAGTTTTTCTAAGAAAAAAAAATCCCACTCTGCCTGCGCGATCCCTTTTGCATTTGAAACACCCTCCTTAGTATGAATAACTTATTAGTTTTTGGGCCTAATTGCACTATACCCCTCGTACTATACACGTGTTTTCAAATGGGTACATGAACTTTTTTTTTTCAATTGGCCCTTTGAACTTTCAACCGCTTTTCAATCCCATCCAATCGATGACGTCGTTAGTTTAAAACTAACGGAATTTCCCAGAAATGTTTTTTTTTTTTTTTTGCAATTGGCCTCTTGAACTTTCATCCTCTTTCCAATCAGATCCATTTGCTAACGGCGTGAGATTTTATTGGATGAAATTGTCCACGAGTCCTTCCCCCAACTTTTGACCATTTTTTATAAACCCGGTCTTTACTACTTGTCGACATCAAAAAGAGAGAAAACGGTCATTAATGATCAAATACTAACAGAGTATTATAGATTTGCAGCATATATAGCAACAGTATCATTAATGATCATCTCATCGTTCACGTTCATGAATGCACCAACTCAATATATATCTCAACGGACATCGTCCCAATCTGTCCCAATCCGTCCCAAACGTAACATGGACTATTGGGTCCATATTAATTAGACACATAGTCCCATACTTACGGTCTGTCACACTTGACACAAAGTCCCCAGTTCGATCGATTGAGCTCAGTTCGATCGATGGAAGAAATTAAAGTTCGATCGATTGAAGTCTGTCTGTGTTCAATCGCTTGAAGTCAGTTCGATCGATCGAACATTGGTTTTCTTCCCAAACTAAACTGAACCTTTCTCGTACGTTTGGGGTCCATTCCTTCTTGCCGAAACACATATACACATACATAGCTACGCTACTAAGTGAGTATAAGCACTCATCGTAAGGTTTGGTGGCACCGGCAAGCTCGGGGTGGCTGTGGGACCTTGGGGTGGTGTCTCTCTCTTTTCTTTCTTTTCACATTCTCTCTAGTTTCTTCTCTCTTTCTCCTTCCGTCTTCTTTTCCTTCTTCACTTTCTCTTCTTGAGAGTGTGTGTATGTTTATGTGTATAATATATATACGAGTGTGTGTATATATATGTATATGAGTGTGTATATATATTAAACTATACATATCTCTCTCTCTCCGTCCAAGGATTTTTAGCAACCCAAACACAACCAAACTAAGACATATATATAGGCAAAGGAGGAAGTAGGTGGCAGCTCTGCGTATACTAATAATAACAAGTTTGATCGATGGAAGTGAGTTCGATCGATTGAGAACAGGTCAGTCAGGTTCGATCGCTTGAAACGTGTTTAATTGCTTGAGAAAGGGTTCTGCGTCATAATTCAGGTCGGCAGATGTTCGATCGCTTGGAGTGGGCTCACTCGATTGAGAAATGAAACTCTCGATCGCTCGAAGCCGCTCGATCGATTGAAACTAAAATTACAGGGAAGGTAAGAGTAAACACACCGAATCTTATTAATATCAAATTATTATAAAATTACAACGAAAATATAGGGTATTACAAAAACCCCATCGCTGGAACAGGAAAATGGCTAATTTGGAACCTCATTTTTTTTTTATGTCAAAACAGATGATTTTATCTGTTCACAGACAAAAAATATTGAGCTAAACAAAATAAGGCTGCAACATATATATATACATATATTTTTGTGAAATGTCAAAGCCCATTGCATTGATCTCGAACAAAAACTTGAAATAAAAAAATCATCCCAAAGGGCAAAAGATAAGAAAATTAGGATTGTTTAGCTGAATATTATCTATCTGTCAACAGATAAAATCATCTGTTTTGACAGATAAAATGAAAAAAGAGGTTCTGATTTAGCCATTTTTGGAGGAAAAACACTTGGGTAATTTTGTCCAATAAAATATCACGCCGTTAGCGAATGGATCTAATTGGAAAGGGGATGAAAGTTCAAGGGGCCAATCGTAAATGAAAAGATATTTCTGGGCAATTCTGTTAGTTTTAAACTAACGGCGTCATCGATTGGATGGAATTGAAAAGAGGCTAAAAGTTCAAGGGGCCAATTGCGAAAAAAGAAGAAGAAGAAGAAGAAGTTAATGTACCTAATTAAAAATACATGTATAGTACGAGGGGGTAAAGTACAATCAGACCAAGTTTTTGTTTGAAGTATCACATCTATCTATTATCTATCTATCTATTATTAATATATAAAGACCGAAGCACAATCTGCCTCCATAACTTGCCACATCACCATTCCAAAAGTCTTAGGTGTCAAGCTCCCCCTCTCTTCTTTCTCTGTGCACTTCTTTAACTGTTCAATAAAACCTACTCACGCCTTTGCCTCTTCGTCTTCCTCTTCCAAACGAAAAATATGGAAACAACTAAAACTTGAATCTGACCTCTCTCTCTCTCTCTCTCTCTCTCTCTCTCTCTCAAATCATCTATTATGTCTCCCGTCTATCTCCTTAACCCTCTCATCCAAACGCCTCGACTTCTCTCAAGAGCCAAAACGCCTCTTCGCCTCCACACCATGCGCCTATATTCAGACCCCAATCTCCCTGAAATTGAATACAACTCTTCCTCTACTCTCTTTCCTTCATTTTCCATTTTCCTCTATTTACTCTCTCTTCTATATCCAGACCCCAATCTCCTTTGATAGAGCTACTCTTTTTCCTTTTTCCTCTGTTTTCTCTCTTCTATATTCGGACCCCAATCTCCTTTGATAGAGCTACTCTTTCCTCTCTCTATATAACATCTTCATTATACTCATCTTCTCTCCTTCATTGTCTTCACCAAACACCCAAATTACCCAATCTCCTACCTATCTCACTGGTGATCGCTTCGCCTCCACCGTTGGAGTCAACTCTGACATCACCACAACAGGATGACGACGTTTCGGCCAACGCTACTGTTACACCCAGCGATCTGCAATTCGATTCTATCAGAAGGTTTGATTAATTATGGATTCTTTTTCTTACAATTCAAAATTCTCTTGCTTTCATTCCATTATTATCTATGATTTGGGACATTTGATTTTGTTTTTCAAATTTTTATGTGTTTAGTTTGATCAGGGATGGTACAATTCCACAGATCGAAACATTAAATTGGATGCTAACAATTAAGCAGAGAGGGACCAAGTTCATCCTACCCATCATGTAAGGACATTGTGGTTCTTCACTTTTGCTGCTGGTGTGCTACTTAAAGCTCCTCTTTTGATCTTTTGATCGTACGCATAGCATTACTCTATGAATCTACAATCATAACTACTCTTTAATGGCTTACTATAATATAATTCTTACACCAACGAAGTAGACCTTAAGTTGTTGATGTTATCCTTATATCCCTATGCCTTTCAAATGCAGTTCACTTGATCTCATGATCTAAAAGTTTGGCTACTTAGCTTCAAATTATCATCCCGATAAAGAACCACCACCATGGGCCAAAATATCATGTTATAACATCTTATAATCAAGCTGTACAAAAGTAATAGTCTAGGATGAAACTAAGTTGTTATTAATCTTTTTGTCGTGCCTTTCTTGGTATTACAGATTGATGGTGTTTGATTTGGAGTTATAAATAAGCACAAGGGAGGTAGTTCTTTTTATATTTTTCCCGAGCCTTGCACATAATGTGGTCATGTGTAGGCTATATATAGATTCATTAACTTAAAGAATTATTTTAGTCTAACTATTATTTGTTCAAAAGAATAGATTCTACACAGTTAATTACTAAGTTTGCTTGACAACAGTGACTCTTACTGAATTTTTGTCCCAGATAGTAGGATGGTCTGATTACATATAGTTTCTTTTTTCTTTGTACAATTATGGGAAAGCATAAAAACTTTTTTTCTTTGGATTGGGAGTAGGACTTCTTAGTCCGTGTCTGTGCTTCTTAGTCGAGATCGATACTCTTGCTCGCTTCACCATTTATGAACACATGTACAAGAAGGAGGCTCTCATTTCTTATTTTCTTGCTTTTTATGCATAATTTTTTATCATACTAATTGAGTTCGAAGTAATTCTTCAGTAATTTAACTCCAAGCAAGATATTGTTTTGGTTTGAGTTGCGTGTATTTCTTTGTTTTTTGTTCATGTACTCCCCTTTATGTGGATGCCACTGTTTTGGTTAAGTGGGTAGTAATGGTTTTGTTTTTCTAATCTAATTAATGATGTGTTTGGTTGTGGAAAAATATGTTCAAGCAAAACCGAATCAAATTATTCTCAATCTTGGAAGCTTCATTAGTTAGAATCAATAAAATCAAAAGTTTTATCTAGGCTATTCTTATCTTTTACTCCCCCAACATTTTCTTTGTAACAAGACTTAGATTATTTCAAACTTCATAGGAAAGAGAAGAAAAAAAAATGAGGGAAAAATAAATTAGGATTAGGTGGTAAACCAAGAATAAGTCTACCAGTGTTGAACCTAGAAGGCAGGCCTTCTCAAGACCACTTAAGTTATCTTCAACCTTAATAATTTTCAGAAGTTTTGACTTTACTCCATTTGGTTTTTTTTTTTTATCATTGTAAGGTGTTCATTTCATATAATTACGTGTTCTATTTCTGTTTTTTTCCCTCATTCTGTTATATATATATCATAACTTTTTAACTCTTTTTGTCTTAAGTTTTTAATTTCAAACGTTTTTTGGATTAATTTTTCTCTTTCGTGCGTTGCACGGGATCTCCCCCCCCCCCCCCCCTCTCTCTCTCTCTCTCACTCAAATCATCTATTCTTTCTCCCATCTATCTCCTTCGTAGCATATCTACTATATATATATATATATGTAAAGGCTGAAGCATAAGCCGCCTCCACAACTTGCCACATCACCTGTAATACCTGTAATTTTCCTCTATTTATAATAATATCAATTTTCTAAATTTTCATATTTGACCAGTTATTATAGTATTTTAATTGCTTGACGTTATTGTCGTGTTGTAGTATTACTAATTAGACTGTAGGTACCGCACCGAATTGACCGTAATTAGACTCAACTTAATATCGTACTTGGACTCGGATATTAGAAATAATACCTGGTTGCAGGTAAATCGAGACCGACATGCATAACGAGGACTTATGCACGTAAATCGAGAAAGTGGCACAAAATCCAAGGTGGACCCCACATGGCCGGCCACTTATGGAACATGCACACCCCCTAGACACTTGTCACAACTACACATGCCACTTGTCCATCCATTGGACACTTGTCCACTTATTGGACACATGTCCTTGCATGTACATATACAAACATGCATGAAGACACCTAGCCTCCACCACCCTCTATATAAACCTACTTGCAAACATGTTTTATACTCTTGGAGAGTTATAATCTGCACATAAGTTAGAATGAGCTGAGAATTATAATCCCATGGAGAGATAGAAGGGAAACAAGAGGAAACCAAGCATTCCTTTTCTCTTTCCCTTGTACACACCTCACATGCAAACACATATACACACCCATACACTTACATACACTACCATGGGAACTTAGGAGCTGTGATTAGAAGTTTTAGAAGAGAACCAAGAATTACAGAGGTGAAGGAATTAGAAGAGGAGGAAGAAGAGGAAGCTTTACACCATTGAAGTTGAATTTAAGCTTCCTATGCTCAAATCCAAAGCCCAAGCTTAAATCCAAGCTTTGTGAGTTTACTAACTTACTTTAGAACATATATAGTATGTAGTGATGTTTAGTAAGATCTTGATGTTGCTATTTTGAGGATTCTATGCCATGCAAGACAAATCCTTAAATCTGAGAAACTGAAACTTTTAGCATAACATAGTTTAGTAAAATGAACGTTTGGAGTAGTTCAAAATTCTAAATTATGCTAGGTTTTTTTTGTGGAGAAAGGTAACTCATTTATCTACAAATAACTCTTCTATAGCTCAGTCTATAAATCACTCCTTCATAGGTGAAATGCATGTACAACGCAGTGTTATAAATATGGGACACAGAAACTTTCAGCAGAACATAGTTTAGTAAAATGAACGTTTGGAGTAGCTCAAAAATCTGAATTAGGCTAGGTTTTTTTTGTGGAGAAAGCTAACTCATTTATCTACAAATAACTCTTCTATATATTAGTCTAGAATGTTGGAATTTTGGGTTTCCTCTTGTTTGAGCATTGGGCTTTTTATTTCAAAAATGCAAATAAAGTCATTTACATTGATATAACTAATATCCTGTATTAAAAATATGGCCGTTGGAGGCTATTAAATCTATTAACTCATGTATTAAACATATGGCCATTGGAGGCTATTAAATCTGTTTTTAATAAAATGACCGTTGGGCAATTTGTCTAATATAAATAGCATTCTCTCTTCCCATTTTTTAGATATGGAAAATTCCTCTCTCTTATGCTATTCTTTAAAAAAAAAAAACCTTTTTCATTATTTTGGAGCAATTCTGAGCACTCATATAATCTTCCAATTCGAGTGCACGTTTGGAAGAAACTGATTGCTAAATCCTAGAGAGCATAGCGCTGAGACCTTGTGCATCGAGTCATTGACTCCGAAGGGCGGAATTGTTCGTAAGGACAGTGCAAATCATTGCATGCCTCAATCAGTATCATAGCCGTATCCTTCTATTTTTTCCAACAATCTTAAGAACAATTCGGGTGCTGCTATGATCGACGCAAAATGACTCAACTCAAGTTTGTCAAGAGGCTTATACTGATCCGGTAATACTGTTCCTATTTTTAGTTTCCATTTTCGACAATTTTCAAATCTTTAATATCTTCCATGAAATTGAATCAGTTTCTAATAAGCTACTTGGATTTGACTCTCACTTTTAAAGATGTAGAAGTAAAAAGGAAATATATATATATATTCTGAAATTACAGAATGCAAGATCCAATGCATGATGTTCTTTTACCTACTATATGAGTGGACTTTTCTTAAAGAATAATATATGTATACATGTTGAGCAAATCTAATATTTGTTCGGCGTCATAGTCTTTGTGTTTTCGAATCTGAGTTTCTGGAAAAAAAAAACATTTTGGTTTCAAAATGTGGTTCGCCTTGCTTTGCGTTCAAGCAGTAGGTTATTATACATTTTATTCAATCATTGAGTATACACATTAGCTATTAGATATATAGTTTCAAAACTTTTTGGGTTTTACTTGATTAGTATGCTTATACAATGATAGAAAAGAACTTGTTAGATATATACATATTTTTCATGTATATCGGTCGGGAAAACATACAGTTGTGTCTTTAGTGCCAATTATGTCTACACTAATTGGGTAAGGATTCACAAATGTTTTTTTAACCCTTAACATGTATTTCATGAATTGACTTGGCCCTCGGTTGCAATGTCCAAGACCAGAATTGGATCAATGCCTAATTCCCTTTTGATAGACTTTCTAATTGGTTTATCAAGACATATAGTTTGCAAATTTCACATGTGCCGCCCATATATTTTAAGACAAATAATATTGAAACTCTAGTCAATTAAACCTAGCTTTAACACTCATTAACTTTTGAGTTTATTTTAAACGGTTATAAACTGATTATGGTGGGTTGTTTCAACATGCCAACTTTTAATGCAAATCATGTTCTAGCTGTTTGTATTTGTAAGTTACAATATGCAAATCAAAGCTTATTACATGTGTATTGAGTGAGTTTTCTAAAAACCATTAAATTAGTGGTTACAAAGAAAGTCTTTAAAACTTAAAATGTTCAATTCATACTTTTGGTCTCTCTTATATGTGTTGGGCCAAAATCTCCAGGGAGAAAATATAGTTCATATTTTATGTCGAACAGTGTCTTTAATATAAGCTATGAAAAAGGGAGTTTTTGGGATTCTCTTCTCCCTCAATTCAATGTTGGATTATAATTTATAGATAATATATCTATTATATATATTAGATGGGATGTGGACCATCACTGGCTGATGTGTTTAGAATGTGATATGTATATTGAGATATGCATGAGAGATTATAGGGTGTGGTCCTCTTTGCAAAATTCTGACCCAATAACTTTGATTCGCGTATCTTTTTCATTTTGAAATCCAATTGAGATAGTTCAAATATATGGGGATAAGCTTTACTAATGGTGTGATTTTTGTTTTTAATAGAGTACCACGCTCTAAAACAAAATTACTCTTTTTGAGTATTTTAAACAAAAATAACAATAATAATAAATAAACTAATAATAATAATAATAATAATAATAATAATAATAATAATAATAAAATCTAAGTTTTATTAATTTTGGATATTGGGATATTTGGCTTAAGTTCGGATTTTTAATCCTAAGGAACTTTCATACTAGAGCCTTATGTGAAGCTACTGTTGATTCTTGGATTCTTATTCCCCTGTTTTACTTCCATTTGAATTTATTAGTTGTTGCTAATATTCATGAGTTTATAATATTTATCAAATGGGTGTTAAAACCGCAATTTTAAATGGAGAATTAGAGGTGGAAAATTATTTGGATAAACCAGTAGGGTTTTATGGATCCGAATAAGAAAAAAGTGTGAATAATTGTTTACTTGGTATATGTTTTAAAACTAGCACCCAACCAGTGATTTGAAAATTTTGATTAAACTATTTTCCAAAGAGTTTTAAAAGGAAAGTGACAAATGTTTTTATCATTTACCCAATGATAGAGCATGCGTTATGATATGTTTACATAAGAATATTAATTTTATAAATGTTTGTCACTTTATTTTGATATGAAAGATTTGGATAAAGCTAGTGTAATGTTGTGGATTTAAAATTACAATATCTATTATTGGTTTCTAATGGTCAATATCATTATATGGGAAATGGTTTGAGTTAATAATTTTCTTTGTAAACCTTTTTGGACACATTTTGAGTCAAGTGTTATATTAAATCACATTTGAGCATGATATGAATTATCAAAAGAAATGTGATTGTATTATTGGTAGTTCAAGATATGGTACATAGTACTAGACCTCTGATTGCTTATGCAATAAGAGTTCTATGTAGATACACATAGACAGAATTGCTTTAGACGATATATAAAACCTCCTTCAAATAAAATGATTTCAAATCAATTTGTTTTTTGAAAAAATAAATCAAGCTCTTTGGTCAAGAATTGACGGAAGCATTGATCTATTCCTAGGCTAATAATGTGTCCGAAGAACCATTTATGGTTGCGCTTATGGAAGTAAAGTTCATGACAAATTTTGGAGGATGGTTAATTAATTTGAGTGCTTGTAGGCATATGTGTAACAATACAATTGTTACAAGAAATACTCTTCAAGAGAAAATGAAGTGTTTTACTCTTTTACTTGATGGCTCGCTTAGTACCAATGTTTTGGTACTAGAGACTTAGAGTTAAATATCAACCCCGTGAAGAAATTATTTTTGAAAATGTTGTATATCCGGAGATAATGAAGAACTTATTTTTGAAAATGTATTACATACTTCAAAATTTGAAAGAATTTAAATTTTGGTTTTTTCAAGGACAAATTTTAGCCAAAATTTTTGGGGAGGAAAGTATGTATTTTAAAAAATCAGTGATGCAAATTGATTTTGGATTCAGATAAGATAAATTCAATGAGTGAATTTATTTTTACACTTAGTGGAGGTGCAGTATCTTGGAAGTCATCCAAGCAAACTTGCACAGCTAAGTTACCAATAGAATATGAGTTTGTAGCTCTTAAAAAATTTGGTATTGAGGATAAGTGGTTTAAAAGCTTCTTAGCAGATATTTCTATTTGGAATATATCAGTTCCATTGGTTTCTTTACATTATGATAACCAGGTTGATTTAGGCCGGGTTATAATTAAGTCCTATAATGGCATGAGTAGGCGCATATGCCTAAGACATACTATTGTGAGACAGCTGTTTGAGATAAAATTATATCTCTTAATTTAATAAGGTCAGAAGTGAATTTGGCCGACACTTTATTAAAACCACTAGGAAGAGAACTAGTGTATGAAACATCGAGGGGAATAAGGCTTATGCCTATAACAAAAATCAACAATGATGGTAACCCAACCTATGAAATTGGAAAACCCAAGAAATAGGTTCATATGGGTAATAACGAGTCATTGGTTGATTTGAGATGCACTATAACTTGATTATATTGTTGTCCATTCCTATGGTGTATAGTGCAATTGCAATGTGTAAAGGTTGAGTTAAACTCTTAATGAATTCCATAGTCCATATTATTTGGATGGTATGTTTAATTGCAATACATACTTGATGGATTCACCTATATAAGTGTGAAAGTGGGCCGCTTTCTATGAAAACGTAGGCAAGTTTTCTAGAGCACTTATGAAAATTCAGGACTGGCGCAGGGCCTAGAGGTGCCACACCGATTAGAGTTGCTCAGATTCTGAGAATCAATGTGGGTATAAGACGACTGGTTTACGTTAAGGGATTCTGGTTCATAGAAATTTTATTTCACCAAATCCCTGTAAGTCACTTCTTATGTTCCTAGGAACTGGTTCATAGCCCTAAAGGCACCAGTTTTGATGCATTGAATTCTCTTGCTCCATTCTTTTATGTGTTGTTTAAATTTTTGAAATTGGGGGGGATTGTTGGAATTTTGGGTTTCCTCTTGTTTGAGCATTGGGCTTTTTATTTCAAAAATGCAAACAAAATCATTTACATTGATATAATTAATATCCTATATTAAAAATATGGCCGTTGGTGGCTATTAAATCTATTAACTCCTGTATTAAACATATGGCCGTTGGAGGCTATTAAATCTGTTTTTAATAAAATGACCGTTGGGCAATTTGTCTAATATAAATAGCAATCTCTCTTCCCATTTTTTAGATATAGAAAATTCCTCTCTCTTATGCTATTCTTTAAAAAAAAATTAAACCTTTTTCATTATTTTGGAGCAATTCTGAGTACTCATATAATCTTCCAATTCGAGTGCACGTTTGGAAGAAACTGATTGCTAAATCCTGGAGAGCATAGCGCTGAGATCTTGTGCATCGAGTCATTGACTCCGAGGGGTGGAATTGTTCTTAAGGACAATGCAAATCATTGCATGCCTCAATCAGTATCATAGTCGTATCCTTCTATATTTTCCAACATAGAAATCATTCCTTCATAGGTGAAATGCATGTACAATGCAGTGTTATAAATCTAAGAAACTGAAACTTTCAGCAGAACATAGTTTAGTAAAATGAACGTTTGGAGTAGCTCAAAAATCTGAATTAGGCTAGGTTTTTTTGTAGAGAAAGCTAACTCATTTATCTACAAATAACTCTTCTATAGTCTGGTCAAAAAATGAATCCTTTATAGGTGAAAGTAACGTACAATGCAGTACTATAAATCTGGGACTGAGCAGTCCAAAAATATAGAAATGTCTAAGTAAAATAAATATTTTGAGCAACTCAAAAATGTAATTGAAGCTAGATTTTTCTGTACATGAAGATGATCCAAATACCTATTGATCGGGAGAGAACAACTCCTAATTATACGCCTTAACTCACATTTGTTAGTCGTTTTTATCCTCTTTTTGTGTAATTTTACTTTATTTTCTATTTTCTAGCAGGTTTTAGAAGAAAACAAGGAGATCGGGTTAAAATAGGTGAAAAAGCAGGAAGAAAGAAGCAGAAAAAGTCACATCGCGCGCGCGGTCCGCGGGCGCGAAAATCAGAGAATCGCTCGCGCGATCCGCGCGCGCGAGACCCCCAATAACTCGCTCGCGCGACCCGCGCGCGCGAGGTACCCAATGCCGCGCTCGCGCGACCCGCGCGCGCGATATGTGAAAAAACCAAAGGTGCGTATTTCAGTGTTCTAAGGAGTCCTGTGCAGACGAAATCACTGGAAGACGTCCAGATTGGAAATAACTGCTGTTTCAGTGCAATACGAATTGAAAGAGGCTTCTAAAGACCCTTGTAAACTATATATATCTAGTTTTGATGATTTTCAAGGGTTACACACCTTGAGAGCAATTCACCAATACATTCATTCAGCACTTTTTGAAGGCAAGAGGAAGGTTTCTAATGGCTTACATCAACTCCATCTTCATGCTTTCACCTATCATGAGCAACTAAACTCCTCATCTAGGGTTTCAATGAAACCCTAGCTATGTAAAGGGGGATTCTATGCTTTTCTATTTTAAGTTTTTATGTTTATGGATAGTGATTGTATGTTGGTGGATTTTATATAATCAGTTTTTAATGTTAATAATCAAGAGTACTTTGGATCTATTCTTGTCTTAGATTTTTCCTTATACTTATTGAACTCAATAGTCCTTGATATCTGTGATTGATAGGAGTATTTACATACAATGGTGCTTATGTGATTGTGATGTTTACTTCTTTTATAATCCATGCTTAGGAAAGATGAGTTATGCTACACCCTAGTTATAGGTAGATGATTCATGTGAACCGTAGATGGATTATGTTTAGATTAAACTAACGATACCTTCTTGACGATACTATTGGGCTTGTAGCTACAATAGATCATAACTATCCAAACATAGAACTTAGAATAAGAAGTATAGACCCTCAATGCATAGTTAGTGGTGGATTTGTAATCCTAGGTCCCATCTCCATATATTTACATCAACTTCTAAGAATGCAATCTAAGTAAACTTATATGCAAACTTAGAAGTTGATGTAAATATATGGAGATGGGACCTAGGATTACAAATCCACCACTAACTATGCATTGAGGGTCTATACTTCTTATTCTAAGTTCTATGTTTGGATAGTTATGATCTATTGTAGCTACAAGCCCAATAGTATCGTCAAGAAGGTATCGTTAGTTTAATCTAAACATAATCCATCTACGGTTCACATGAATCATCTACCTATAACTAGGGTGTAGCATAACTCATCTTTCCTAAGCATGGATTATAAAAGAAGTAAACATCACAATCACATAAGCACCATTGTATGTAAATACTCCTATCAATCACAGATATCAAGGACTATTGAGTTCAATAAGTATAAGGAAAAATCTAAGACAAGAATAGATCCAAAGTACTCTTGATTATTAACATTAAAAACTGATTATATAAAATCCACCAACATACAATCACTATCCATAAACATAAAAACTTAAAATAGAAAAGCATAGAATCCCCCTTTACATAGCTAGGGTTTCATTGAAACCCTAGATGAGGAGTTTAGTTGCTCATGATAGGTGAAAGCATGAAGATGGAGTTGATGTAAGCCATTAGAAACCTTCCTCTTGCCTTCAAAAAGTGCTGAATGAATGTATTGGTGAATTGCTCTCAAGGTGTGTAACCCTTGAAAATCATCAAAACTAGATATATATAGTTTACAAGGGTCTTTAGAAGCCTCTTTCAATTCGTATTGCACTGAAACAGCAGTTATTTCCAATCTGGACGTCTTCCAGTGATTTCGTCTGCACAGGACTCCTTAGAACACTGAAATACGCACCTTTGGTTTTTTCACATATCGCGCGCGCGGGTCGCGCGAGCGCGACATTGGGTACCTCGCGCGCGCGGGTCGCGCGAGCGAGTTATTGGGGGTCTCGCGTGCGCGGATCGCGCGAGCGATTCTCTGATTTTCGCGCCCGCGGACCGCGCGCGCGATGTGACTTTTTCTGCTTCTTTCTTCCTGCTTTTTCACCTATTTTAACCCGATCTCCTTGTTTTCTTCTAAAACCTGCTAGAAAATAGAAAATAAAGTAAAATTACACAAAAAGAGGATAAAAACGACTAACAAATGTGAGTTAAGGCGTATAATTAGGAGTTGTTCTCTCCCGATCACCTATAATGTTCTAGTTTTGAGTTTGATCTACAAAGCAATTTATCATGCCCAAATAAATCATGTTGTTTCAGTCAACACAGTGAAAATGTATCCTGACAGATTGTGTAGCTTTTTGTATGATGTTTTGTTTATGCATGGTTTTGATTGTTGATGCTAGTTTTTCGGTACCTGTGTTGTTATGAAAATCTTGTGCTATGGTAGTGCTATCGTGTAGATGAGTATGTTAAGGGTTTCATCTATATTTTTTTGGGTATTAAATCCATGTTATAAATCCATGAGCTACGTGCTATGTTTTCCATTGTTATGAATATAGTTTAATGACCGTTGAAAGTTCATACCCAAGCTTTAAGTATGTTGTACAATAAGATTATTGCGTTGATAGTGATTGGGTAAGTTCTCATCATAAGTATATTATGATATAAAACAGAATGACGGATGTATAAACCTAACTTCGAAAGTATAAATGGATGTTATTATTGAACTAAACTACGAAATGTACGAACGCGTAAAATGACGATAAAACCTTCAATAACAGATTTTATGCGAATAAGGGACGTTGAGCTTCGTTTCTCGTCGTGTGACTTCTGATCAAAGTTGATTCGTAAACTTTCGTGTCATGTTTGGATATTTCTTGCAGAGTTAGTCCTTCGGTAATTCCATGGAGTCGATTGGGGAGTTTTGAAATATTTTGTACCTTGGTCTGAGGATCGGCATGATGTGTTCGGTCAAGTGCGAATGACCTGAGGATCGTCATGACGTGTTCGATCAAGTGATTGACTATATTCCATACCCTTGGTCTGAGGATTGGCATGACGTGTTCGGTTAAGTGCGGGTGACCTGAGGATCGTCATGGCGTATTTGATCAAATGACTGTTAATATCCCGCATTCTTGATCTGAGGATCATCATGACGTGTTCGGTCTTATGGGTGACCTGTAGATCGTCAGTGACGTGTTTGATCAAGCAATTCATTATCAAGTGTTGTTCTTTCTTGACCCGTAAATACTTTGGAGTTACGTCTTCTTTTAGTCGATGTTGTTGGTCAATTTAGTTCTGGGTTATGTTTCGTAGAGTTGAGACTCCTTTTGATTCTTCGTGTCGAGGTGGTTGGTGAAAGATTGTTTGGTTAACGCAAAGATCCTAAAAGACATATTAAAAGTAGTTAACGGATTCTTGTTGTGTGTGGCTATACACATTCCATTTGATTTAGTTTTCTTACTCGGCTTTCATAAGCTAATGACGTTCATGTCACTGGACATTCCCATGTTCAGCTTATCCAGGTGACAAGTACACGGGTTATGATGCTAAGAATATACCAAAGATGGCTATGGATATGCTAGTTAGAGAGGAGACTAGTGGCTGTCTTTTGTAAATGTTTTTTGTTGTAATCTCTATCAGAAGACCTATCATATCTTTTGTAATAGTTTTGTAAGGCCTTAGAGTCATAAGACTCTGATGTGTCTACCATGATGTACTTAGTTAGCTAGTACTGTTGCTTTTCATTGTATTATAATCATGCAAGCAGACGTCAGTTTTATCCTTTAGGTTGTGTTGTTTACTAATAGCATTTTGGTCATGGACAAATCGGTAATGCAACCAGTCACATGTGTGAGACCCGAACCCGAAAAGAATATTAAAATAATAAATCATTTACTCTATTAAGCTGAACTAAGTTGTCTATAATTTAAATTTCTGTGATTTAATTATTTAAGCTGAATTGTTATTAAATTTTTATGCTAATCTGTTAATTATTAAGAGGGTGTTTGGAAATCAAAGAGAATGGACTTCTGGAAGAAGAAGTCCATTTACAGAATTGAAATATGTTTGGTGAGATTTGAGAATGAACTTCTTGACAAGAAGTGCATCTCCAGAATGCCCATTTCAAGAAGTCAAAAATCCTGACTTCTCAAAACTGTGATTTTTGCACTTCCCCAGAAGTCAGGAGCTTTATACACAGAATTACACTATTATCCCTTGTTTTATAATTAATGCCCTCTTTATCCAAACCCTATACATGAATTATGTAGCCTAGCCGAATCCCTATTGTTTTACAATTCCTATAGAAAATAAGTCATTTATCCAACATTGTAATTAAAAGTGTTTTTTTTCTTTTTTCTATTTTTTTTTGTGCCCAATTTTAGTTCATTTGACATGATAGTTATGAATAAATATTTTTAATTTATTTCAGCTAACTATTTTGCAGTCTAAAATTATATACTATAATATGTTATATCTATTTAGTTTTAAATTCATGGTTAAGGGTAATATTGGTAAGTAAGTATAAGTTTTTACTTTTAAAAAGTTGCCACCAAACATATTTGCACATTTAGATGCACTTTTTATTTAAAAAACACTCATTCGCCAAACAAATCCTTCTTTAAAAAAAGTCCATTTTGAAAATTCCATCTTCAGAAGTCCATTCCGGAAATGGACTTCTGTGTGAGAAGTTACGCCAAACAGCACCTAAATAATTATGCGTTGGGTTAGAACTGGGAAATTCTATTTTTGGGATTTTGGGTTAGGAAATAACTCTATTTGGGGGTCCTAAGATGATATGGAAAAGTTTGAGAACTCAAGTGCCTATTTTAAAGAAAGTTGGGGTGTTAAGCATAATTTTTAAAAGTTAGAAAATCAGTTTTAGGAGAGATACGTTAGTCTCTTTACTGTATATTCTGAGAGAGTTTACAGTGAAAAGAATGAGAAGAGAAAGAGAGTAAGAGGGGAAGAAGAAGAAGAAAAAGAAGAAGAATAAAGAGAAGAAGACTTAAAAATTGAGAGGAAAAGGAGAAAAGTTCATCTTCTACACCCTAGGTAAGTGAAATTGGTTGAAAGTGTGAATTGGGATTTTTGAATTCTTTCCTTAGAATCTGAAAATTAAGAGATTAAAGTTGTAATTTATGTTTTAGAACTTGTTTAAATGCTCCTTGATATGTATATGTGGTGTGGTATGAAGTTTTTCATGTTAAACTTGAATTTTGAGCAAATTTGCAAAATGTGTTTTTAGGGTTTGGTAGAAATCCGAAAATTGGGGATTTGTGGGGTTAATTTTGATAGTAGATATGTGTTCTATATGCCTTGGGTGATATGTATATCATGTATGACAAGTTTTGCTTGAGTATAGTTGATTTTGCAATTATTGGGGTGTTGAAATTTAAGGGTTTTCAATAAATCAAAAAATTGAGTTTTTCTCTGGTTTTTGATTTTGATGTTTTTGGTGTTGAGAGTATGTTATCAATGTCTTGAAACACTCCTAGTTCAAGTCTTGAAATGATTGAGTTGGGTTTAAGGTGGTGACCACCATGGATGAGATTTAAAGCTTTTGGGTTTTATGGGTTCTTGAAAATTTTTGTTTCAAATCTATATGTGGGTTGATTTTTGTTGTTATAATGATGTTTTTAATGCTTTAGATTACTCTTACAACAAGCTTTGAAAGAGCTGAGTTGGGAAGAGTTGGGAAGAGTAGTAGAGATTAGTGTGTGTTCTTGGTGTTGTGTGTATTTTTAAAACTCTAGCTTATGGGTCTTGTTTGATTTGTAAAATAATGTTGCTTATGAGTTGATATTTAAATTTGTTAGATGCTAGTAACATACTTGAGAAGCATATAGAGAATGTTAGTTTTGGGTTTGGAAGAATTGGGTTATGATTTGGGTAAAACACCATTGAAGATGTTCTTGAGCTTTAGAAGCTAGAAATGGGTTCTTAATTTTTATTTGATGGTTGTGGCGAACAATGTTAGATGTAGATTTTTTAATACATTGCGAATATTATTTTGAGTTATATGCTATTAAAAACTTATGTCTCCAAAAGTTCGTAGAACTTGAAAGCCTCCATGGAAGAGTTGTGTTTTTTTTTTTTTTATACAAACTTGATTTGGGTAGAGAGAGAAAGTTAGAAATTGGGGGCTATTGGGTGTGATTTTGGGAATTTGGGTTGTTTCAAATTAAAACTTGAACTTTTAAAATTTTTACTTATTATGGAAATTGCTTCTTTCTACATTTTTATTTATTATAGAAGTTGTTTATTTTTACTTATTAGTTATGAAGTTGAAGTTTGAGAAATATGGATTTTTTTTTTCAATTAGAAAGCCTAGGTTGTTAATTTTTTTTGTTGTTATTATAAGGTTTGTGAATTGTTATTTAAATTGATATTATATTTGCTATGAAATCTAATTTTTAAGATTTCAGGGACCGAGGCTAGTAGTAGCGGACCCAAGGAGTTGACCGAGGAGTAAGTAGAAAAGTGAATTTTATTCGCTTGCCGAATTTGAGGTGGGTCTCCTAGATATTGTTGTGTTGCAGTTTATGTTTATATAAATAGCTGGCATGACATGTATGTTATGCACTTGCATTGCTGAGCTGTTAGACCAAGTAGCTGAAAACGTGGTAATAAGCCGCGAAAGGCTAAACCTGATGGGTCCGGGTGTGTGAGTCACGACATGTATGAGTTGCATTTTAATATTGCATAAAAGCTGTATTTGTGTTGTGATGAGCTGTTTATATGCTTAAACTTGCATATTGTTTTATCTAATTGTCGTGAGCCATGGTTTTTCTCACGCCCACACAGATTTTCTGTGCAGGTACCCCTTTTATGAAGCTAAGTTAGGAATTGCACTGCCATAGGTCTGGGATTGTTATGGGTTGACCACTAGAGTGGTATTTTGTCGGAAAATTGTAAAGTACAGTTTAGTTGTAACTTTTGCAAGATGTTGTAAACACTTAACTTTTAAGTTTGGTTGTGTTGGATTAGTTTAATGTATAGTACTTTCGATGTGTGAATATTTTAAATTCTATAATAAGATGTTCTTGTATAAATCTCTTAATCACATGTTAAACTTAATGCTGTTGATTAGTTGAGTTGTATTAGTAGGTGTTCCGACCACGGCGGGTCGGGGTGCCACAACGTGTCTACGAACCCATAAAGGAAAAATTTTCCCCTATTTTTGGTACTTCGGGGCGTGACATCACCATTCCAAAAGTCCTAGGTGTCAAGCTCTCCCTCTCTTCTCTCTTTCTGCCCCAAATTTCATCTTCCAACTTCAATGATGTTTACCACGCAGAAGGAAAAAAAAAAAAAACTGCAAGCTTGCCAATGAAAATTTATTGTCCTTTGTTATTTGGTATTTTTTTCCCCTCTATATGTACTCATTGTTACGCTGAACAAAAGTTTCTCCCCAATTCAAATGCAAGGTTCTAGCCGTGTCTCACCAAATTCTATAGCCCATAAATTCGACATCAACGATAGGATGAGAGGAATTCTCATTGACTGGCTCAGTGAGATACTGTGTTGTATTGATACTGTATGAGATAAATTTTTTTTAATATGAACTATTCTTCAGCTTTTGAATAACCCCTAACCCACTTGATCCAATGAACAGGTGCATTACAAATTCAAGCTGATGGAAGAGACTCTATATCTGACTAGCAATCTTATAGACAGATTCTTAGCAGTTCAATCAGTGGTTAGGAAGAAACTTCAGCTTGTGGGTATAACAGCTATGCTGCTTGGAAGTATGAAGAAGTTTCTGTTCCTTTTGTGGAGGATCTCATTTTGATTTTCGACAAGGCATATAGCAGAAAAGAAGTGCTTCAAATGGTAGGTTCTATTACTAATGGTGAATCGGGTTTGACTACTTTTCTTTCTTTACTATTAGAATTAGAAACGATGATTTTCTTTTATTGGCTACAGGAAAATGGTCAATTCCTTACAGTTTAATCTCTCGGTTCCCACTCCATATCTATTTATGAGACGGTTCCTCAACGATGCTCAATCTGACAAAAAGGTTTTTACTGGGGGTTTCGAAAATTCTTGAAATTTCTATAAACTTACAATCTATGTGAATTATACTAATAAAAACATTTCTTTCTTTGATCTTGAAATCAGCTGGAGCTTCTCTCTTTCTTCATAATAGAACTTTGCTTAACCGAGTACGAAATGCTCAAGTTTCCACAATCACTATTAGTAGCTGCAGCAATTTTCACCACTCACAGCACTCTCAGTGGGTCTAAGCAATGAGTAAGACTAGTGAGAGACATGCAAACTACTCAGAAGAACAAATTCTATAAGTGGTTCTCCAAATATATGTATACATATATAAAGTACTAATGTTGTAGTTATATCGATTGATGTGTATTTCATCGATGAATACTCTTTCTCTGGTTTCTGAAGGGAATGCTCAAGGCTGATGGTTACTATCCATCAGAAAGCTAGCACTGGGAAACTCACAGGTGTGCACCGGAAATATAGCACATCTACATATGGTTACACTGCAGAATCAGAACCTGCTCACTTTCTCTTCGAGGCTACATTTTAGACCAGTGATGACTTTGATGATAACAATATTAACTACTTGGGATGTGTAGGGGGTGCAACTGCACAACATAAGTTGCCTCTCTTTAGTCTTGACTTTTGAACATATCTTAATGTTCTTTTTTGAACATACTAAGAATGGTGGTGGTGTTTATTTTTACCTTCCAATCAAAGAGTTCTTGATTGTTGTGTGCACTTATTTGTAAATGTAAATTTTCCCTTGTGCTGAGTAAAATTTCCTTACTAAATCACGTCCTACTGTTGTAAAGCAGTTGTGAAGGTTGAAATTATTTTGAAAGTGATGCACTTTTCCATATAATTGCCCTTAGTTGCCATATTTTATTAGCTAGATCTATCTGTTTTGAAAATGTAGATGCTGAAACATATGAAATGTGCAAGTTGACAAATAGAGTAATAGGCAACGAGAGCGCATAGACAATGAGATTTACAAATCGAATCCTAATGTATGTAGTTATTTCAACTATCATATTAATAGGCGGGATGAGAAATGGATGAGGGTAAGGAAAGATAAGCCGATACATGTAAAGTTGCTGATATATAGGAAAGCAAAATTTTTTTTTGCCAAAAACCAGTCTTTGACTCTTCCCTTCCCTGAGTGAATACAACCGACTCTTTCAGCAAAAAAAAAAAAAGAATACAACTGATTTCCTCAGTTACACTACTACAAACTTGTGTTGCTTCTATGCAGCAATGCTAGAATCTCAACTATTTGACAATTCATACATATAGCGTACAGCCCGTGCATAGCACAAGATATCGACCAGTTTTGAACTATGGGGGTGTCATAATGGTTTTTCTAGTAAATTCTCTTTTTATCCGGAAATCAAACGTAACTCGGAGCTCATTATGCTCATATAAGAAAAGTGATGGTGGCATTAATTAATACTAGGGTAAATTAGACGTGAATTCGTAATTTGAGAAATCCATTGATTTAAGGATAACTAGTTATTTTTATTTTGATTTAGATCCTTACTAAACAAATATCTTAGACAAATGGATAAAAAAAATAAAAAAAACGAAGCTGCCCTCGTTCACATGCACACCTCACAAACGTGAAGTTGAAGAATGAAGACGCTGACATGTATCACACTCACACCAAATCACAAATGGTCAAATTCAGCAACTAGTAGTACGCTGACACATGTCCATGCCATACGGTGAAGATGCTGTAATAACCCCCATTTTCTTGCATTGCCATATTTAAAATTAAATATACATTGTCTGCCTTTATTTAAATTCTTATGTGAAAAATTTATTTCTTGACTAATCTCATTATTGAAATTACTTTTGGGGTCAAAATGCAATTTTCATAAAAACTGGCAATACCTGTGTTAAATTTCAAATATGTATTTCAAAACGGTGGAATTATTTCTTTTAAAACTCAAACTGTATTTTTATAAAATCAGAAAACTATTTCTAACATTAAAATGAATTTTCTGTATTTTTGTGATAAACACCGTGTCACGAAAATACTAGTTTAGGTTTAAAACTGTCCGCGCAGTGTTAAACTTCCACAGAATTTTGGGAGTAACTGATTGGACAAATTTCTTTATACCCAATTATTATTGCTAAAGTTTTCCCTTAGGCCTTGTTTGGCAAATGCTTGTAGTATGTGTGTTGTCCTAATGCCATAAGCTTGATTCCCAAACACACCTTGACCCACACCAACTCCACCTACCCTTTCAATTATCAATGGAGCATTATGAATTGCAAGTGTATATTTACACATCATTGTTGCACTTTCTTTGTAATTAGTGGAGATTAATGGAGAATGAGTGGGATGTTAGGCAAATGTTTTCTAAGTGGAAGTTTGAGTATTTATACACCCAATCACACTACACATTCTACACTCCTAACATAGAGAGCTTGAGAGAGTCACATAGAGAGATAATAATTTCAGAATTTGAAGAGCTCAATCCTCCATAGCCAAGCTTGAAATTGGAGATTCTTAATTCTTGTATTTCTTTCTCAACAACTTCTTCAATCTACATCACGGTGAGTATTACTAACTCACTCAAAATGTAACTCATTCCTTATTTACTGATTTAGGTAGTTAATTTTAACAGTAGCATAATTTTGTTTTCAGATTTTTGTTAGGAAAACGAATGAAATTTAAGGTTCTGCCCGCGTTGTCCCAAGTAAAACTCGATTCTGCACACTTTTCGTCTAATGCAATTTTCTCAGATTTTGCACCGTTTGGACAGAAAATGAGGATTACAGTAGCAGAAAAAGTATATTAGAAATTCAATCTAATATTTTCTCTTTTAATTTTAACAGTAGCAGAATTTTGTTTTCAGATTTTTGTTAGAAAAACGAATGAAATTTAAGGTTCTGCCCGCGTTGTCCCAAGTAAAACTCGATTCTGCACACTTTTTGTCTAATGCAATTTTCTCAGATTCTGCACCGTTTGGACAGAAAATGAGGATTTCAGTAGCAGTTTTTAGAATGCTATTAGTTATGTTTAAAATGATTAAGGCAATGAATTACGAATTTTCAATCCCCGTACGCGTATTATTTCTTTAATTCTGTGAATTCCTTTATGTTTAAAGTTTGATGACATTCATGTGGAGTCAGTTGTACATGCATGGTGAGTGTTGGTAGTGTGTAAAAGAGTAATGATAGTGTGGAAAAGAGTAATGATTGTGTGGAAAGAGTATGAGTTTGAGTTGTGGTTGTGGTTGTGGTTGTGGTTGTAATTGTGGCTGTGGTTATGGTTGTGGTTGTGGATGTGATTGTGGTTGGAGTTGAAAAAGAGGATGAGGGTGTCTTTGAAATGCGAAGGTGGCAAAAATGGACACTCCCTGACGCCCATGGAAGCGTTAAAGTGTGTGAAGCCGAACTTGGACACTCACTGGCACCCATGGAAGTGCTAAAGTGTGGCCTATAGACACTCCCTGAATGACTCGAGTCTGGATACCTGTGTGGGGGTTGCCCCGGTATTTGCATGGCGGTTAGGGTATTCAAAGTGTGAGGCATTGGACACTCCCTGGTACCCCGGACCAAAGTGTGAGGCAAACTGGACACTCCCTGGCGCCCCGTTGCTAAAGTGTGGCTATCTTAGTATTTCAAAGATACCAGGAGTAGGATAGAGGGTTGTTGGGTTTTGTCGAGAGAAAAGAGTCGGTTAGATGAGATGGTGCATTGTTCTCATACACGGTCACATATGTGTGAATTTATCTTTTAATTATTGTTGTGGTTGTTTTTCTAACAAGCTCTTTATCATAAATATAAACTTGTGGTATTTAAATGGAAATGGGAAAAAGGTAAATGGGCATGTTTTTACATTCAAAGCTATGTTTTTAATACTCACCAGCTTCTTGAAGCTGACGGCGTTGATGCGTCCTGGACATTCGTGTCCAGGCTTTGCAGGTAATAATCAGGATGAACCGTATGACTATGCTATTTGAGATCAGTTGCTGAGAAGAGAATTTATTTTTATATGCTTATTGTTTATGTGCATTTAAGATATGATTTGGTTTTGTAATAAGGATGACTGTAATAGACTTTAAGTTATTGTTTTATTTCAAGGCGGTCTGTGCCTTAGTTAACCCCGTACCATAGGATGTAATAAGTTAGAAAATTTTTATAAGCCTTGAGCCTTGATTGCCCTACTCTGATTAATGGTTTTATGTTGTTCGACGTTTGGGACGGAATCGATCCTTCAAACTGTCGCGACCTACGGGTCCATAAAGGAAATTAAACGCTTTCCATATTTATGCTACGTCGGGGCGTGACAGGATTTAGTGGTATCAGAGCCATAGGTTTTCTAGATTGACCAGGCTCAGTTATTCACGCCATAGATTAGTGACATAGGTTACCCTTAAGTTTTACTAAGCTATACAACCAAGTTCTAGTGTTAGTTTAGTACGGATTACCCTTAGTTCAGAAACTAAAATTCTAAGTTGGTTTTATCATAGAAATGATTACCCGTTTGTCTTGTCATATCGACAAGAATGATAGCAATTTCCATATACCTTCAGACATATCCATTTAGGATTAGTCGAGATAACCATAACTTATGATGCCCCTACAGACAGATAGTAGCCGAGTTTCTAAGGAGTTAAAGCATACCATAGCCCTAATTAATAGCTTAGGCACTGACCAACTTCCTGAGTCAAATCTCAGAACAGTCAGTATGGCCCACAACCCAGAGTATGGAGAATAAGAATACGACCTCTTTACTATTAGACATCAGCCTCTCCACATGCTCTCACTCTCTACACGTGCATTAATATTGATACATCACTCTCTCTCCATGTGATCTCACTCTCTACACATGCATCACTCTCTGCCCTCTCTCTTTCTTTCTTTCTCTCTCTCTTTATGTCACTCTCAATCTCACCGACCCCGCTCTCTTTCTCTCTCTCTTTATGACCCTCTCACTAACCCCCTCTTTCTCTCCCTTTTTGTCACTCTCAACGCCCCACTATCTCTCTTTCTTTCTCTCTCTCTCTCTCTGTCACTCTCAGTGATCCTCTCTCTCTCTCTTTTCTTTCTTTCTCACCTGCCCCCTCTCTTTCTGTCACTCTCATTCTCACCGACCCCGCTCTCTTTCTCTCTCTCTTTATGACCCTCACACTAACCCCCTCTTTCTCTCCCTTTTTGTCACTCTCAACGCCCCACTATCTCTCTTTCTTTCTCTCTCTCTCTCTCTCTGTCACTCTCAGTGATCCTCTCTCTCTCTCTCTTTTCTTTCTTTCTCACCTGCCCCCTCTCTTTCTGTCACTCTTCACGTGCTCTCTCTCTCTCTCTCTGTCACTCTCAGTGATCCTCTCTCTCTCTCTTTTCTTTCTTTCTCACCTGCCCTCTCTCTTTCTGTCACTCTTCTCGTGCTCTCTCTCTCTTTCTCTCCTTTTAAAGACCATCCATGTCCCATATCTCTCTATCCTTCTCACCATGAGCCTTTCTCCGTCTAACCCTCCCCATCTCTTTTTTCTTCTCTTATTCTTCCTTTTGCCTCTTGGCAGAAACTCATCTCCCCCCTAAAAAAAAAAAAAAAAAAAAAAAACTCACCCAACCCAGATCTTAATAAGAGGAAGCTAAAACAAGCCAAAAATGGTTTCTAAGAAGGTTGTTAACACAAGTCGTTGTGGTGCATGCGAGTATAACAGAAGACGGTGCAGAAGTGACTGTTCCTTGGCTCCCTACTTTCAATATGCTGGGAGTGTGAAGGATTATGAGGCAATTCACGGCCTTTTCGGATACAGGAATTTTCTACGCCTTATTGAAAGGGTACCTGAGGTAGATCATTTACAAACTATCAAATCCCTTGCGTTTGAAGCCACAGCTAGGCTTCAGGATCCCATTTTGGGTTGTGTTTCTTACATCTTTTTTCTCGAACAACAAGTTCTCGAAATGAAAGAACAAGTCTCACAACTTCAAGCTCAATCAAAAGAAGAGTCACCCAAACAATCCAAAGAGCCTGATCCAGATCCTTGGCTCAACTATGCCATGGTAGATCTAGATCACGACATAGAAAACCCTCGAAAGTGTTCCAATCTCATTTCTCACACCACAACTACTCCAATCTCTTCTGAAATCTCTAGCCCTACCTGTATTCCCCCTGTCACTCAAATTTGTACAACCTCTCCTTGGTCTAATCTGATCCAGTCCTTACTGTCTAGTAACAACCAACAAACCTCTCCAAGTCTGTTGGATCTCGCTGTTCCCAACACAATTTCTCCAGTCCAGTCCTTACAATCTAGCACCAACCACCAAACCTCTCCAACACCACTGGATCTCGCTACTCCCGACGCAATTTCTCCAGTCTCTCGTCCTGCCCCCACCACCTCTGTTACTCCAACTTGCTCCTGCTGGTCTAAACACTCACAATCTAACAAGTCCCGGATTCCCTTGGAGCAAACGAAAAAACCAGAGGTCCCAAGATATCCAAATCTCCTCCCAAATCTTCAAGCAAGTTCATCAAAAACACCTACTCCCTCCACTGATCCTTACTCTTTCTTCACTGTTAATAACTTAGCTCAAAGCTCCTTCTTGGGTTTAATTGACATGGTGGAGAGTCAACGTGTCTCTAAAAGAAAAGGAAAAAAGGTCGCGAGGTGGCTTGAGCCTCAAAACTAAGGCTCTTTTTTTTGTGTTTTCTTCAAAAAAAAAAAAAAAAAAAAAAAAATATGGAATGAACATCATGGTCCGTATTCGAGGTAGTCCCTGTACGTCGAGTGTGCGTGGGATTGAGCCCATATGTCTTACTATGCATGTCCCTCCACCAGCTTAATGTAGTTTGGATCATTGGGTATTGTTTTATAGGGCAACTGGGAGGGTAAGCATCCCAGGACGGTATTGTCCTCAGAAGTAAGTCCTGAAGAACATTAACCCAGGGTTCTGTGGAACGGACTATAGGATCTATATGGTTGCTGAAAAGTGTGTAGGATGTCGTTAGCATTCGATCTCTGGAGGGAAGCCTCACGTTGGCAGGACTCAGTTCCCACTCAGCAAAATCCAAATGTACATTTGTATCATTGTAACTTTTCATATCTAAAAAAAAAAAAAAAAAAAAAAAAAAAAAAAAAAAAAAAAAAACCTCCTTAGCACTATCTTCGCTTCTTATGTAATGTACCCTAAACATTGGGCTATCAGTTCAAGAATCAGCTGTGGAAATACTATCTCTTGTTAGTAACATAAGTGCACTTTCTAAAAAGAGGGTTCTAATCCCCATCACTTTCACGATCCACTTGTGTTTGCTATCATCAATTTAAACTAGCTCAAAGGCTGACATGACATGCTTGATCATTCCTAATCCTTCATTCAGGCCCAATTCGATACAATGGCAGCACATGCAAATCCATACTGCGAACATTGATATTACCAAATCCAAAACAGCACTAGTGCATTCGCAATTGTCCAAATCATCTCATTGCCAAATCAATAGGTTGCTCCACTTTCTCAAAACTTTTACTCTCTTTCAAAAAAAAAAAAAAAAAAAAAAAAAAAGGGTATAAATATTCTCTCTTTCCCTCATTTCTTATTCACTCCTCCTCCTTGAACGCAACTCTTCCCTCATCTGTGCCGATCAAGGATCGTGTAAATACATGAGCAAACAATCATATGTGTTGTTCCCATCCATCCAGTACATGCATTGTTTCTAAACCCTATACCAACAGTCTGATACCCCACAAGCCTTTGGAACGTTCGACCTATCAACTTCACCAAAGATGTCTGGGGTTCACAATATATTCCATGTGAGTATACTAAGAAAGTACATACGAGACCCCTCGCACGTGGTTAATTATGACGATTTTGAGACGAGTCATAACGTTTCTTACTAGTTAGTCTTGATTTCGGGGACGAAATCCTGTTTAAGGGAGGAAGGGTGTAATAACCCCCATTTTCTTGCATTGCCATATTTAAAATTAAATATACATTGTCTGCCTTTATTTAAATTCTTATGTGAAAAATTTATTTCTTGACTAATCTCATTATTGAAATTACTTTTGGGGTCAAAATGCAATTTTCATAAAAACTGGCAATACCTGTGTTAAATTTCAAATATGTATTTCAAAACGGTGGAATTATTTCTTTTAAAACTCAAACTGTATTTTTATAAAATCAGAAAACTATTTCTAACATTAAAATGAATTTTCTGTATTTTTGTGATAAACACCGTGTCACGAAAATACTAGTTTAGGTTTAAAAATGTCCGCGCAGTGTTAAACTTCCACAGAATTTTGGGAGTAACTGATTGGACAAATTTCTTTATACCCAATTATTATTGCTAAAGTTTTCCCTTAGGCCTTGTTTGGCAAATGCTTGTAGCATGTGTGTTGTCCTAATGCCATAAGCTTGATTCCCAAACACACCTTGACCCACACCAACTCCACCTACCCTTTCAATTATCAATGGAGCATTATGAATTGCAAGTGTATATTTACACATCATTGTTGCACTTTCTTTGTAATTAGTGGAGATTAATGGAGAATGAGTGGGATGTTAGGCAAATGTTTTCTAAGTGGAAGTTTGAGTATTTATACACCCAATCACACTACACATTCTACACTCCTAACATAGAGAGCTTGAGAGAGTCACATAGAGAGATAATAATTTCAGAATTTGAAGAGCTCAATCCTCCATAGCCAAGCTTGAAATTGGAGATTCTTAATTCTTGTATTTCTTTCTCAACAACTTCTTCAATCTACATCACGGTGAGTATTACTAACTCACTCAAAATGTAACTCATTCCTTATTTACTGATTTAGGTAGTTAATTTTAACAGTAGCATAATTTTGTTTTCAGATTTTTGTTAGGAAAACGAATGAAATTTAAGGTTCTGCCCGAGTTGTCCCAAGTAAAACTCGATTCTGCACACTTTTCGTCTAATGCAATTTTCTCAGATTTTGCACCGTTTGGACAGAAAATGAGGATTACAGTAGCAGAAAAAGTATATTAGAAATTCAATCTAATATTTTCTCTTTTAATTTTAACAGTAGCAGAATTTTGTTTTCAGATTTTTGTTAGGAAAACGAATGAAATTTAAGGTTCTGCCCGCGTTGTCCCAAGTAAAACTCGATTCTGCACACTTTTTGTCTAATGCAATTTTCTCAGATTCTGCACCGTTTGGACAGAAAATGAGGATTTCAGTAGCAGTTTTTAGAATGCTATTAGTTATGTTTAAAATGATTAAGGCAATGAATTACGAATTTTCAATTCCCGTACGCGTATTATTTCTTTAATTCTGTGAATTCCTTTATGTTTAAAGTTTGATGACATTCATGTGGAGTCAGTTGTACATGCATGGTGAGTGTTGGTAGTGTGTAAAAGAGTAATGATAGTGTGGAAAAGAGTAATGATTGTGTGGAAAGAGTATGAGTTTGAGTTGTGATTGTGGTTGTGGTTGTGGTTGTAATTGTGGCTGTGGTTATGGTTGTGGTTGTGGATGTGATTGTGGTTGGAGTTGAAAAAGAGGATGAGGGTGTCTTTGAAATGCGAAGGTGGCAAAAATGGACACTCCCTGACGCCCATGGAAGCGTTAAAGTGTGTGAAGCCGAACTTGGACACTCACTGGCACCCATGGAAGTGCTAAAGTGTGGCCTATAGACACTCCCTGAATGACTCGAGTCTGGATACCTGTGTGGGGGTTGCCCCGGTATTTGCATGGCGGTTAGGGTATTCAAAGTGTGAGGCATTGGACACTCCCTGGTACCCCGGACCAAAGTGTGAGGCAAACTGGACACTCCCTGGCGCCCCGTTGCTAAAGTGTGGCTATCTTAGTATTTCAAAGATACCAGGAGTAGGATAGAGGGTTGTTGGGTTTTGTCGAGAGAAAAGAGTCGGTTAGATGAGATGGTGCATTGTTCTCATACACGGTCACATATGTGTGAATTTATCTTTTAATTATTGTTGTGGTTGTTTTTCTAACAAGCTCTTTATCATAAATATAAACTTGTGGTATTTAAATGGAAATGGGAAAAAGGTAAATGGGCATGTTTTTACATTCAAAGCTATGTTTTTAATACTCACCAGCTTCTTGAAGCTGACGGCGTTGATGCGTCCTGGACATTCGTGTCCAGGCTTTGCAGGTAATAATCAGGATGAACCGTATGACTATGCTATTTGAGATCAGTTGCTGAGAAGAGAATTTATTTTTATATGCTTATTGTTTATGTGCATTTAAGATATGATTTGGTTTTGTAATAAGGATGACTGTAATAGACTTTAAGTTATTGTTTTATTTCAAGGCGGTCTGTGCCTTAGTTAACCCCGTACCATAGGATGTAATAAGTTAGAAAATTTTTATAAGCCTTGAGCCTTGATTGCCCTACTCTGATTAATGGTTTTATGTTGTTCGACGTTTGGGACGGAATCGATCCTTCAAACTGTCGCGACCTACGGGTCCATAAAGGAAATTAAACGCTTTCCATATTTATGCTACGTCGGGGCGTGACAGATGCACTCGCACGGTGCGAGCAGGCACACCATAGCAAGCCCATTTTAAAAAAGTTTTTAAACTTTAAACCTCCATAACTTTTGATCTACAACTACAATTTTTACAAATTTTATACTGTTGCAATCGTGTCGACGAGATCTACAAAACTAGTACCATTGTTGATATATTTTGAGCAAAAAAATTTTATTTTTTTTACATGCCTTAACTGTTTTGTTCCTGAAAAGTGGTGAAATTTCACCACTATTTCACCACTATTTTAAATGGGAGAAAATTTTGTTTATCAAAGATTCAAAATGATGAAATTATGATTGTGGTGAATACTTTCATAAACTTCATATGTTTTGACACTCACATGTATTTGAAAAGTATTTGGAATGCAAAATTTGGGAAGAATATATAATTATTAACTGACCCTTTTGCCCCTTAACAAAAGACTACTTTGAAAGACAAATGGTAGTTAGGCCAAAATATAGCATTTGAAATTGCATATATCATTGGAACAAAAATATCAAAATATTGCATTTGACATTGTAACAATGTCAAAAAATAGAATTGGCATGATGAAAATGGCATGTAGCATTTAGGTTGTTCTAAAAGTGGTGAAATTTTACCACTAATTTTAAATATGCTAAAAACAGTGGTGAAATTTCAATACTTTCTAGGAACAAAGCTCCAAGGCATGGTTTTTTTTATTTATTTTTTAATTTTTTAATTTTTTAATTTTTTTAATATTTTTGCTCAAAACATATCAACAATGATACTAGTAGTAATGGAAAAAAAATAATAAAAATAAAAATGAAAATGAATAGCACAAAACACGAATACTGTTCAAAAGTGGTGAAATTTTACCACTTTTTAAGAACAAGGCTGTCAAGGTATGTAAAAAAATAAAAAAAAAATTTTGCACAAAATATATCAACAATGGTACTAGTTTTGTAGATCTCGTTGACACGATTCCAAGGGTATAAAATTTGTAAAAATTGGAGTTATAGATCAAAAGTTATGGAGGTTTAAAGTCTTAAAAACATTTTTGAAATTGGGTTTGATATGGTACAATCACTCACACCATGTGAGTGACTGTCATGGGCTGATTCTTGCGTGGCACGCGTGTGTGCAGTGATGTGCACAATTTTGAGGGAAAGAGAGAGATTATTTGATGTGGTTGAGGGTATGTTCATCCAATAAAAAATTTAGGAACTTAAATCAACATACTTTTTTAAGTTATCTTTAAATCAACATATTTACATAAAATGGTATTTTTATCTAATTGACACTTAATACTAATAAAATATTAGTGAAGAAAAAGAGAAGGGTAATACTTGGGATACATCCAAATGCACAATTTTTGGGACACATCTTGATATGTACAAAAATATCAGGTCACAGTCAAGCCTCGCGACCTCAGCAAAGAGAAGCTAAGTCACCTTGAATTTGAGCTGACTACTCAGCTAGCCTGGGCCGTTACACAGAACCGCCCGGTTCGGTCCAAAGCTCGGGCGTTCGTTCCAAACTGGCCTCACATGGGAGCACCTCCAGAAGGCGTGGTTGCTCGCCCAACAAGCCTCCAGACAGTTTCTTATCCTGGCTAGAAGACTAAATGGAAGGAGCAAGCAGTTTCCTAAACCGCTTAGGAAACTCTCCTAAATTCATGAAAATCAGTTTCAATCAAATTGGGCTTCCTAATCTGATAACTTACCTTGAATTAGTGGCCTCTTGCACCTATAAAAGAGGCCCTTTACCCCCTTTCGGGGGGAGGACATTCTAATCACATTCCTAGCATAGAGAATAGCGAATCATGTCACTATTACGCATATACCTGCTCGGTTTTCTGGTAGTGTTGCCCACTCTGTTGGCTCACCAACAGCCGCCGGTGATCTATTAGTGAAGCGCTCCGACGCACCCGTGGACGTAGGTCACCTCATTAACGGGGCCGAACCATATACAAATTTTGTGGTGTCTCTCTCTCTAAATTATTCTTACCCAGATTTTGGCATCATCAGTTTGGCGCTATCTATGGGAACCGATAGATTTCCTCTGAAAACAAATCTTTAGCTGATTGCCATGGCACCAAAGAAAGGTAAGAAGGCCGCTGCTTCAACAAGTCAGGCGGAGTCGCAGTCCGAGCAGCCGGCTGTCTCCATGATCCCCGAGCAGATTACCGCGGCTCTTGCGCAACTCTTGGAAGGCCAGTAGCGAACCCAGTAATAGACTGAAGCACTGCTGGACCGACAGGAGAAGTTCCCATTGATCGAGGATCAGCCCGAGAAAAGTGTGCCCGATCGAGAGCCGATCAGAGCCCAAAGGCGTGCCTATACCGAGCCATTGTTCCCGTCGGCTAGGGGACGGCTCAGGAATGACGAACGTAGCTAGGCTCCCGAACAGACCCTACAACGCCCACGAGGCCGTTCGCGCTAGACAGGGGACTCCTGAGATATCACCAATAACAAGCGCGCTGCCAGAGGGGAAGAACAAAGGCAAACTGCTCGGGATTCGGTCAGAGATCCCCTGGCCTTGGTTCATCGGGATCTCAGGCACACGACTACCCGGAGTCGGAGCTAGGTTTCGTCCCCAAGGACCACACACTTCGAGGAAGAAACCTCCTCATCTGACCCAGCACACTATTCGGATACGAAGAAGAGGACTGGTCAAAAGGATGTCAAGGCCCAGATTGAGGATCTGCAGAAGCAAATCAAATAACTGAGCCGCAAGTCGCGCCACGATCGCACTAATACTGAGACCGAGTCCCCATTCACCGTCCGGGTCACGGGATTCCCCATCCCGCAAAAGTTCAAACCACCGCATCTGGACTCCTACGACGGTTCGGGAAGCCCGGTCGACCATGTCCGGTCTTACAAAGCCCAGATGGCGCTGGTCACTACCATTGACGAACTACTGTGCCTGACCTTTCGAAGCACTCTCAAAGGGCCAGCCACCCAGTGGTTCCATGCTCTCAAACCCCAGACGGTCGATGACTTCAAGACGTTGAGCAAACTCTTCATCAGCCAGTTCGTGGGCATGCAAGACCGATCTCAACCAGATACCCAGCTGCTAACCGTCAAGCAGCACAAAGGAGAATCCTTGAAAGAATACGTCAATCGTTTCAATCAGCAAAGGCTTCAAATCCTCCACTTAGACGAAACGGTCGCTATTATGGATTTTTGCTCGGGGGTTCAACACACCAAAGTTGCTACATTGTTCCATCGCGATCGACCGGCAACCCTGGTGGAACTCTCGGAGAGGGTTGAAAAGTACTATATTGACACCGAGGAGTTCCTTAAGGCCAAGCACACCAGCTTCGCAAGAGATGAGTACCCGAGGACTAAGCACAAGCGCGAGGACTCTGAGAAGGGCCTGGGAAAGAAGCCCAAGCAGGATCAGTAGAGAGGCGGTCAAGATCAGGTCCTGACTAACTTCACTCCACTTTTCTGGCCTATCTACGAGGTCATGGTCGCCGCAGAGACTCAGAGGCTGCTAGAACAACCAACAAAGTTGAGGAGCCCGCCCGGGAAGAAAAATCAGGACAAATTCTATCGGTACCATAAAAACCATGGCCACGACACGGAGGACTGTTTCAAGCTTAAGATCGCCATCGAGAAGCTGATCGAATAGGGTCACCTCGCTAAGTTTGTCGCGATAGATAGGTAACCTCGGCAAGATGCTCGAGTGCCTGAGCCGCCACAACCCCTCGGATAAATCAATGTGATCTCCAGAGGAACTTCGAGTGGAGGGGACTCGTAGTCGGCGAGGAAGAGACATGCCCGGGCATCCCGAGTGGATGTATGTCATGTCTAATCCACCGACTCCCAACCAACCGATGTGTTAACATTCTCGTCTCATGATGTAGAGGAACTGCACTGTCCTCACAACGATCCATTGGTGGTAACGCTCTTCATAACGAATTATGTGGTCAAGAGGGTATTAGTAGACACGGGCAGCTCATCTGACATCCTATTCGTTTCAGCATTTGACCAGTTCGGAATATCAAGGGATCGGCTCCGGCCTGTAGCCATTCCCCTGGTAGGTTTCAATGGATCAAGCACCCAGTCGCTCGGGATAATTGAGCTCCCAGTTCTCACAGGGACTTACCCCCAGCAGGCCACCATACTAGAAAACTTCGTGGTGGTAAAGGCACCGTCGGCCTACAATGTCATCTTGGGGAGACCAATGCTCAATAAAGCCAGGGCAGTTGTGTCAAAATATAGTCTGGTGGTCAAGTTTCCGACCCCCAACGGTCCTGGGAGCTTACGAGGGAATTAGGCGATCGCCCGGAGCTGTTACGTTAGCTCCCTACGCCGGGAAGCCATCACAAAAACATTAAGTGTTCAGGAAATGGACCCGAGGGACAGAAGTGACGGAATGGGCCTCGCAGAAGAGCTAGAGCAAGCAGTGTTAGACCCTGAGTTTCCCGACCAGTCTATCAGCATCGAGACTAACCTGCAACCAAGCCTCAAGAAAAAGTTGATCCGGTTCTTGCAAGAGAGTCAGGACATCTTCGCTTATAGCCATGAAGACATGCCTGGGATTGACCCCCGGGTTATATCACACCATCTCAACATAGACCCAGACTCCCGACCGATCAAGCAGAAGAGGCGGGGCATGGCCCCAGAAAGACAAGCAGTAGTGCGTGAGGAGATTGAAAAGCTCCCAAAGGCGAATTTCATCAAGGAGGTCCACTACCCTGACTAGTTAGCTAACGTCGTACTAGTCAAGAAAAGCAATGGGAAGTGGAGAATGTGCATAGGCTTCACCGATCTGAACAAGGCCTACCCCAAGGATTGCTATCCACTGCCCAGGATAGACCTCCTTGTAGACTCTATGGCCGGGCATTCACTCCTCTCATATTTATGGACGCCTACTCTGGGTAAAATCAGATCAGCATGTATCCCAGGGATGAGGAAAAAACCTCATTCATCATAGACTAGGGCACGTACTGCTACAAAGTGATGCCTTTCGGCCTTAAAAATGCCGAGGCGACTTATCAATGCCTGGTAAATCATATGTTCAAAGATCTAATCGGGAAATCAGTGGAGGTTTATGTCGATGATCTCTTGGTCAAAAGCCGATACGACTCAGACCATTTCGAGCATTTAGCCGGGGCATTCAACATCTTAAGGAAATTTGGGATGAGGTTGAACCCGGCCAAGTGCACATTTGGCGTCTTGTTCGGGAAGTTTTTGGGATATTTGGTCAGCAGACGGGGAATTGAAGCAAACCCTGAGAAGATTCAAGCAATCATCAATATGCAGTTGACCAAAGAAGTTTAGAGCCTAGCTGGACGAGTAGCCGTGTTGAACAGGTTCGTGTCTCGGGCTACCGACCGGTGCTTGCCATTTTTCAAGATCCTTTGTAAGGCTTTTCAATGGTCGGAGGAATGCGAGGAGGCCTTCCAGGAACTCAAGAAGTACCTGGCGTCACCCCCTCTGCTCTCAACACCAATACCGGAGGAAGAGCTATTCTTGTACTTGGCGGTATCGCCCTTAGTGGTAAGCTCAGCACTGATCAGAGAAGAGCACGGGATACAGTTCCTGGTGTACTATACCAGTCGGGCACTCCAAGGAGCAGAAATTAGATATTCCCGCATTGAAAAGCTCGCATTTGCCCTCATCACTTCTGCCCGGAGACTCCACCCCTACTTCCAGGCCCATATCATCGTGGTTCTTATAGATCAGCCACTCCGGGGAATCCTGATCACACCTGAGACATTTGGAAGGCTCGTCAAATGGGCATTGGAGCTAGAAGAGTTTGAGGTCGTCTACCGACCCCGGACGGCCATCAAAGGACAAGCCGTAGCAGATTTCTTAGTAGAGTTTACGTACCCAGAGGAAGCAGTGGAAGAGCTGGACCCGCCAGCGTTACCACCCGATATATTGACGGATCATCCAACAGACAGGGTAGCGGGGCTGGAATCATCCTGACCATACCAGATAGGATCCAGCTAGAATATGCATTGCGGTTCGATTTCCGGACTTCCAACAATGAGGCCGAGTACGAAGCCTTATTGGTTGGATTACAATTGGCTACATCATTGGTACGTAGCAAGTCCAGGGGTACAGTGACTCCCAACTCATAGTCAATCAAGTCACTCAGGAATATGAAGCTCAGGAAGACAACATGGTAGCCTACTTAGCCCTTGTCCAAACAGTCTCAAAGAAACTTGAGGGCTTCTCCATTACACAGATCCCTAGGGAAGAGAATACGAGAGCCGATCAGTTAGCCTACCTCGCCTCATCCTCTGAGTCAAACTTGCCCGGGATAAGTGTAGAATACTTACCCGAGCCAAGTGTGATCAACTCAGAAGGCATGGAGGTCGAGCCGGTCGCCTTAGGCTCCAGCTGGATGGATCCGATCACGACATTCCTCACAATTGGCGCTTTACCAGAAAGGAAGGAAGAAGCCCGTCGGGTAAAATACCAGGTGACAAGATACCACCTTGTTGATGGCATTCTATACAAAATGGGATTCTTTATCCCGTATCTCCGATGCGTTCACCCTGCATAGGTCCAAGCAGTACTGCAAGAAATCCATGACAGTATTTGTGGAAGCCACATAGGAGGTCGGGCGCTCTCCCGAAAAGCCCTGCTACAAGGCTACTATTGGCCGACGATGGCCAGGGACTCCTAGGAATATGTCCAACGGTGCGACAAATGCAAGAGATACTCACCCATGATCAACTGCCTAGGAGAGCCCCAGACACCAATACTCAGCCCCTAGCCATTCGCTCAGTGGGGCATTGATATTGTTGGTCCCCTCTCGATGGAAAAAGGACAAGTCAAGTTTGCTGTCATCATCGTAGACTATTTCACTAATGGGCAGAAGCCGAGCCTTCGGCAACAATTACTGAGAAGAAGATGGAGACCTTCGTTGAAAGAAACATCCTCAGCTGGTTTGGCATTCCCAGGGTCCTAGTCAGCGACAACGGCAGGCAGTTCAACACCCTAGTCTTCAGGCAATTCTGCTCGGGATATGGAATATTTAACCACTACTCTTCACCCGAACACCCCCAAGCCAATGGCCAAGCCGAGGTAACAAACAGGACTATTCTACAGTTAATCAAAACTAGGCTTGAAAATGCCAAAGGACTTTGGGCAGAGGAACTACCAACCCTCCTGTGGGCCTGCCGTACAACTCCCCGAGCGGCAACGGACGAAGCACCATTCTCACTTACCTACGGGCTTGAGGCAGTGGTCCCCACAGAGCTCGAATTGCCCACTTACCGAGTGGCAAATTTCAGTGAACCAGATAATGAGGAAGCCCTCAGAGGGGAGCTCAACTTGGTAGAAGAAAAAAGGGATCGGGCCTACCTGAAAGTAGCGGTACATTTACAGCAAGGTGAAGCACCGCAGTTTTCAAGTGGGAGATCTCGTTCTTAAGGCGGTGAACCAGTCTACCAGAGTCCCGAGCCACAGAAAGTTAAGGCCAAACTGGGAAGGACCCTACAAGGTTACCCAGGTTAACCGTTCATGCATATACTGGTTGTAGACTCTAGACGAGAATGATCTATCTCACCCATGGAATGTGCAACATGTCCGCAAGAATTTTTAGTGATGCTTGGATAAGGGCAGGCTAGCATTGGTTGGGAAATTTGTAGCGCTATTCAAGCATTTATTATGATTTTTCAAAATAAAATAAAAGATTTTCTATTTTTACTACAAGGAGTGACCGCTATAAGTATCCTGTACAAAGACCCCGGGTCAACACCTGGGGCAAAAAAAGACCTCGGGCTTAAAACCTTAGTCACAAAAGACCTCGGGCTAACATCCGAGGCAAAAGACCTCAGTCTTAAATTCGAGGTACCGGCTTCGCCTAGGCCTACAACATACGGTGGGGGGCAAATCCCCCTAGGTGGCCGAGGATGGCAAGTCCAAAAGACCTCGGGCTAACACCCAAGACAAAAGACCTCGGTCCCAAATCCGCGGCACGGGCTTCGCTTAGGTCCCCAACCGACGATGGGGGGCAAACACCCCCTAGGTGGCTGATGATGGCAAGTCCCAAAAGACCCTACAACCACCTATGTTCTAGGTCGGTTCCCTACGGTCCGTCCCCTTACTAAGCGCTCACCTTAGCAAAAGCTTGAGGAACAGGGGGATACTGGTGTTTAACTCTGGACCAAGATAGGGAATCACACCGGGCATTCCACAGGACACGGGGCTAGGCACATAATGCCATAGATAGACAGCCTTGGGTAACTACAGTGTCCAGAGAAATCGGGCATTCAACAGGACACGGGGCTGCGCACATGATGCCAACCCGGGTACCTACAGTGTTCGACGAGACCGCTCGAACAATAACAGGACCAACGTCCTACATTATACCAAGCACAACCTTCAAAACAAGTTAGTACAGGTCCCCAAATGACCATGTATTCTCTACTATTTACAGTCCTAAAGCTTTTGCTAAGACAGAGGTAGGGAAAGACAAACAGGATGGGAATCCCAGAACATTCCTAGGTACCTATAGCGTCCAACAAAAACTGCTCGGGCAATAATAGGACCAACAAGTTCCTAAAAGACCGAGCGCTTCCTACCGGTGCGTTCCTAAACTTTTTGCTAAGGACATGGTTCCCACAGGGTACACAATCGGTCAGGCGCAAGCAATCACAAACAGGCATACAAGTACGAATAATAACAAACAGTTGGTAAAAAAGATGGCCTCAAAGGACCTTTTCATTAAATGGAAATTTGTACATTGCCTGGGGGCAGTTGTAGTAGCCTCCCCCCCAAAAAATAGCAAAACAACAAAAATAGCAAAAAAAACCCATGGAAGAGTCGCTAGACGTCGACGATGTCCACATCATCACCTGTGACATCTCCACTGGCCGGCGCATCATCATCAGCAGCAGCAGTAGCGGTCCCCTCATCATCCTGAGTTAGCTCCTTCTAGAAGTCGGAGTCATCCCAGGAGTACCCGGAGAGGTCCTAGTCTGGGTGGTCCAAGGCGGCCCGAGTGGCCAGGTCGACGTAGCTCTTGAGGAAGCCCGCCTCGAATTCTTCTTTGGCTTCCTTGGCCTCGGCATCCCGAGTAGCATTGACCTCAACTAGGGTTGCCGCCAGAACCTCGGTCTCCTTCTCGTTGGCCACCCTCCTGGCCTTTACAGCCACAACCTTAGCTTCCGAGGCCTTTCGAGCAGCCCGCTCAGTGGAGATGGTGTCTCGGGCCTCCTCCAGCTCAAGGGCTAGAGCCCTGGACTTTTCCTCTGCTACAGAAAGGGCAAACCCCGCAGTCTCCCGAGTGGCCTTCTCTTCTGCCAGGACGGCCTCAGCAGCGGTTAGTTTTTCGGCCATACCGGGCAGGGTAGCCTCAGCCCCCGCCGCCAAACAGCCGACCGGCAAAAAAAGGGCATAAGTATAAGTTTCCCTGGCGAAGAAGATAAAACAGGAAATGTGTAAAAAGCAACTTACCATATGTCTGACGCTGTATAGCCAGTCAACCAAGGCCTCGGGACCTAGTAGAGAGCAATTATCAACCTGACTTTGTAGCAGCCCAGGACTAACTCTCCCTCTGACAGCGTCCACCGTCTCCGCCGCCGGCATTGTGAACGGCTCCGCGCATGGTCCTGGGAGAGTCGGCTCGTCCAAGGTGGAAAATGATACCCCGGCCGATGCGACGGTGTGGGGTAGCTTTGGTGGCACGATAATGTTTACCTGGGGGGTCGAGGTTCCGACCACTTCCTTGCCCGCCCGGATAGCGATCCCTCGGGATATCCTCTTCAAATTTTGGCCCGCAATAGGGTCCTGCTTCTTCCGTTTCTGCCCTGCCCAGGCCAACAGCGCCACCTCCTTCTCCTTCAGAGCCGCAGCGTCTTTAGGGGCCATCTCTGCGAGACCAGTGAGGACACATCAGTACAAATAATAAAGCAACAAGGGGGTAGACCAAAGAGCTTATCGGGAATGATCGGAAGGGGTATAGGAGCCTGGAAGGGGTACTTGGGCTGGTATGAAGTCTTCGGGCTCCACGTTCGGGTCAGCAGCTTGTTGACGTTGGTCGGATCCTCAACCAATGACAGTATCCTTGCCTGGCACTCGTCAGAAAGTCTGAGCGGGTCGATTGATCCACCTGCAAAAAAAAAAGAGAGAGAGAGAGAGAGAGATAGTTAGTTCAGCGATAGCGGCAAAGCAAATGCAAAGCAAGAAGAGAAACGGCGGCTTACTCCTCAGTTCCCCTGCCCAGGAGGTCCTCAACTGTATGGCCGACGCCTCTTCACAAAACCCGAGGGTGGAGACTTAGAAGAATTTCTTCTTCCATCCCTTATTGTTGCTCGGGTAGTTTACTATTATTTTCCTACCCTGTCGGCCCCCAGCGAGAAGAAGCAGGCCTCTCCGTTCACCTTGAACGGCCGGTGGATCCAGAAGGACTCCTGTAGGGTAAGTTCATACCCGAGGACTTGGGGCCATAGGGAGATGGCCCCCATCAGGAATCTCCAGCCGTTCAGAGCAAGTTGACTGGGGGCGATTCTGAGGAAAATAAGTGCATCTCGGGCGGTGGGGTGAAGAGGAAGACGAAGGCCTGCCATAAGGGCGTCCTCGTATAAGGTGACGAAGCTCGACTCGTGTATGTTAGCCCCGCCATCGTGAACAGTTAAGGAAAAGGGGCTAGGAACGTCTTATTTTTCCCTAATCCGGCTCAAATCACGGGTACGTAAGATGCTAACGGTTGACGCGCAGGTGAAGACTACGCTAGGACTGTTCGGTACTGACCCTTCGTCACCTGACCCTCGGGACATCGAGGCAACAGGAGTATCCCAAGGTGTCTCACTAGAAGGCACCCGGACGGGAATCCTTCCCTCGCTGTGCTGGTCAGAGGGGGTCACGGAAGGGGGATCTAGACTCGTGTCTGGCATCCCTGATCATGACTACTCGTCTTCCGATCGGGAAGACGAGTTGAAGCCAGAGTGACACATTATTAAGTTTTCTACGATAGGACTGGGAATCAATTGGTGACCTAAGTAGGGGTCAGGAACCCCAAGACTGAGGTACAGGGGGGGCAGAGTCATGAACCTAAAGGATAAAGTGTACAAGGTCCTCATAGTCAGGTAACACTCGTTCAGAACTAACCCAGGACAGCCTGATCGGTTCAAACTACTTGTTACACCTCCTGCTCTGATAAAGAAGATGAACCTAAGAAAAAAGAAATCCCACTCCCGATCAGACCCTAAAGGATTCGTTCTCTCCAGCCTTACTCCAGAAAGAAAGAAAAAGAAAGGGGAGAGGGGAAAATGAAGCAAAGAGAAACTGGGAAGTGAAGACTTACAAGAAATGACGCAGAAAAGAGCTCGGATTTCTTGACCAGGGACTTTTCTCTCTCAAAACTGCTCAGTTGTCTCTATCACTTGGCAGCAAGAATAAAAGAAATGGACAAGTGTTCCTTATATACACAGCGTGAACAGTCAGGATCAAACAAGATCTGACGGCCACGAAGCGTTCCTGCCGAAACGCCTAACAACTGTCATCTCGGGCACGTGGAGCGTCGCCTCGAAAGGCACGGGTATTAAATACGCGACGAGATGGTCCAGTTACCCCGCGACTGGTCGGTTACGTCCACACCGACTTCGTTGGATCCTAACCAGGCCAATCACTCCTTGACATGTGGTAGACATCAGCTCCAGGGCCCACATGGTCACTGCCCGGTCTACACCCCAGTTGACCATCGCAATCGGTCTTTCCCAAACAAGAGTCCCGACCTCCTTCCCGGACGGTTTTCCAAAGCAGTACTAATTTTCAAAACCTCATCTAATAGAGCATCACATCAGTTTCGAAAATGGGGGGCAATTGATATGTACAAAAATATCAGGTCACAGTCAAGCCTCACGACCTCAGCAAAGAGAGGATAAGTCACCTTGAATCTGAGCTGACTACTCAGCCAGCCCAGGCCGTTACACAGAACCTCCCGGTTCGGTCCAAAGCCCCGGCGTTTGTTCCAGACTAGCTGATCGGGAGAGAACTAATCCTAATTATATGCCTTAACGCGCATTTGTTAGACCATTTTATCCTGTTTTTGTATATTTTTACTTCGTTTTCTAGTTTCTGACAGGTTTTGGAAGAAATCAACTAAACCAGGCTAAACAGGGTGAAAAAGTACAAAGAAAGAAGCTGAAAAAGACAAGCGAAAACCAGATATCGCTCGCGCGATCCGCTCGCGCGAGATCCCCAGAATCGCTCGCGCGATCCGCGCGCGCGAAGGCCAAAATGTCGCGCTCGCGCGACCTGTTCGCGCGATATGGGTAAAAACCAAAGTTGCGTATTTCAGTATACTGAAGACTCCTGTGCAAACGAAACTGCAGAATGACGTCCAGATTGTAAGTTACATCAGTTTCAGTCCGTTTCGAGTTGGAAAGGCTTCCAAAACTTGTTGTAAATCTATTTATACTCTATTTTACTTCAATTAAAGGGGTACACACCCATACATACACATTCTACAATCATACTTCCAGCCATTGAAGGAAGGGAAGCAAGGAGAAGAAGAAGAAGACCAAGGGTTTCCATGGCCTCCTCCATCAACCTCTTGTCATCCATCACTTCCATGGACGGCTAGATCATAGATCTAGGGTTTCAATGAAGCCCTAGACGAGTAATAGGGTTTTATTTATGTTTTTATTTTAGTTTTATTATGTATGGATGACAGTCACATGTTTAGAGGATTTTTATAAATAAATCGTACTTCTAGTGATTAAATCGTTGCTTTCAGAATTTATTCTTGTTTTAGATCTATTTTGACTGTGATGTGCTCAACGATCTATTCTTGCTGTGCTTGTTTAGATTGTTTACATGTGATGGTGCTTTATTGATTCGTGCTATCAAGTATCCGAATAGTCCATGCCTAGGTTAGACGGATTAGATCACAACCCTAGTTTAGTGTGAGTGCTACCCGAAGATGGATTATGTTGGTGCTTGAACCATGATTATCTTCTTGTCGGAGGAATTGGGCTTGTAGCTACAATTCCCCATTATCATCCAATGTAATAAGCTAAAGTAATTCATAAATATTCCTATTATGAAGCTAGTGGTGGATTTGCAATCCTAGGTTCCCTTAAACATTATTTAAAACAACTTTAATTGCTTTCCTAGTTTAGATTTACTTTTATTGTTCTTAGTTTAATTAAATCCAAATCAAATCCATTTTTCTTAGTTAATTAGACTTAGGTTTTAAAAATTAAGAGTTGTAGTAATCAATCTCTGTGGGTTCGACCTTTACTTCCACACTGCAAATCTTTTGAAAAGTAAAGAACACTTTTTATATCTTGATTCTGACAACATCAATTTTTGGCGCCGTTGCCGGGGATTGTATTACTACCTTTAGTTTTAGAATCGTAGTTTAGTTAATTCGTAAATATTAGATTAGGTTTCCTTTTCTTATTTTTCGTTTTATTTTTAGTTACTAACTTGTTTTTTTTATTTTGTAGTCAACGTTTCCGGGTGGAGCAGCTAATTACATCAAAGGAGCTTACGCGAAATAAAATGAATAAGAATTAAGTAAATTGCTCGCTTTAACTTCGCTTTAAACCACTGTAAGTCAGGGCGCTGTGACGCACTATTTGCATTAGTTTAGGGTTAATTGCACTGCATTAGCTAGGAAACCCGGGGCGCTGGGCTTGACGCGGTCATTGCATTACAGGATAATATTCATGCATCACAGTAGTTGAGTGATTGTTATCGTAGTTGCGTGATTGCTATTTGTTTTTTTTAGTTAGTCTTTATTTTTAATTTCTTTTCTTTTGTTTTAGTTTATGTTAGGTACACGTTCAAACAAACCGGAATTAAAACCTTTTGACTCTGAACTTGAACGTACATTAAGACTTAACAAGTCTTCAAACTTAACTTCTAGAACACGATTTTTAATAGACGACGATTTGACACCAAAACCAACGTCTTTATTTGAAACTGAAATACGTAGTACCCTTACAAGACTAAAGAAACCACGCTTTCATAACATAGAACCGATTAAAATGGCAGACATTGGAAATAATAACGAAAACAACCAAAATAACAACGGAAATAATTTGAATAACCCTAATATACCACCACCTCCTCCACTTAAAGATTATTTTATTCCGACGACTTACACGCCACAAACTTGTATCGACTTACCGGAGGCGACGGCATCTCACTTTGAGATAAAGTCGTCTACCATCTCGCTACTTCCATCTTTCCACGGCCGTTTAAATGAAGATCCATATAAACACTTAGGAGATTTTCAAGATATATGTTCTACTTTGAAAATTCAAAAACTTACTGATGATGAATTAAAAATGCGGCTCTTTCCATTCTCATTAAAGGACAAAGCTAAATATTGGCTCCAATCTTTGGAGCCAAACACAATTAGAACATGGGAAGACTTACACACCGCATTTTTACAAAAGTTTTTCCCGATTATGCGTACGAACCAGATAAGAAAATCTATAACAAACTTTGTGATGCAAGATGGGGAATCACTCTACGACACGTGGGAAAAATTTAAAGAATTATTACGCTCGTGTCCACATCATCAGGTCCCTAAGTGGCAACTTGTTCAGGTCTTCTATGAGGGGCTTATTCCCTCTGTTAGGAATACCGTCAATGCCGTTTGTGCGGGAACTTTCCTACACAAAAGCGCCGACGAGGCCTGGAAAATATTTGAGACTTTAAGCGAGAATTCGATGCACCAAGCGGTGTCTGTCCGTTCTGAGGGATACCCACAACCTAAGAGGGAGGTACAATTCGAGTCAAGTCAATCAATTGAAATAAAAGAACTATCTAACAAACTTGACCGCCTTTTAACAATGAACCAAACGACAGCCTCACCCGCTCGTGAAATTTGTGCATTATGTTCTGATACTTCACATTCGATACTTGCATGTCCATCGGCGAGTCAATTTCCGGAATTCGTGGAGCAACACATTAATTCTATTCAACAATACCCACGAAATAATTATAATGCAACTACTAATAATCTGGATGCGCCATGGAGAAACCATCCTAACTTCTCGTGGAAAAATAATAATAATAATCCTAATGAGGCGACTAATTTTCCTAATGCATATCGACCTCAGTTTCAACCTAATCAATACCAACAACCGCATCCTAATCCGAATCCTTCAAGGGGTAACATTTTTGAGGAAAAGGTGTTGGCATCCCTTAATAAAATTGAAACGCAAGTACAGGCACAAGCACAAATAGTGCACTCTCATACACAATCCATTGCGAAGCTTGAATCCCAAATGGGACAACTAGCTACTATAGTGAGTCGTAGAAACGAGGGGACGTTGCCTAGTCAAACAATTCAAAACCCTAAGGGACAATATGAGGTTAAGGGGTCGAATGAGCAAGTGAATGCCGTCTCAACTAGGTTGACTACACGAGAGGAAGAGGTAATAGAAATTCCGAATGAGAGTGTGAAAGATATGAATATCAACTCTAATACGACGAAGGGTGAGGACGTGAGCCAAAATAAGAGAGAAAAAGAATCGGTCCCAACGAATTATATTCCGAGAATGCCATATCCACCTAATATTGAGGAGCCGTCTAATCTTACAAATAAAAAGTCTAAGGTTGAGGATATACTCGAGGTATGTAAACAAGTCAAAATAAATATTCCTTTCCTCGATGCTATAAAACAAATTCCCGCTTATGCTAAATGTCTAAAAGACCTTTGTACGCAAAAACGCAAAATACGCAGTCATACGCCTAAAAAGGTCTTCCTCACGGAAAAAGTAAGTTCAATTTTCCAACACGCTCCTCCGAAATATAAGGATCCAGGTACACCTACGATTTTATGTGTCATAGGTGACACTATCATTCATCGGGCTCTCCTTGACTTAGGAGCGAGTGTTAACCTTTTACCCTATCACGTCTATAAACAATTAGGTCTAGGTGAACTTAAGCCCACGGCCGCTACAATACAATTAGCGGATCGTTCTATTAAAATACCTAGAGGAATCGTCGAAGACGTCCTAGTAAAAGTTGATCAATGTTTCTATCCCGTTGATTTTATGGTCCTTGACATTGAACCCGTGCTAGATGCTAGGAAACACACTCCTGTCATTCTTGGTCGTCCATTCTTAGCCACGGCCAACGCACGTGTCAATTGTAGAACAGAGGTAATGAAAGTGTCGTTCGGGAATATAAAATTAAAATTAAATGTTTTTAATGCTGTTGATCAACCTCCCAAAGACGATGATTACCTATGTGTGGAGGGTAGTGAGGTTAAACGGAATATTGAGCCTAAGAACGTAATAAATATAAGTGCGGGGAATAATATAGAGGATGAGGAGTGGATGAACCCTAATACTTCGGACCCTAATGTTGAATCTACTCGAAAGGTAAGAAATCGATTTGAGCATACTGATAAACCGTCGATTGAATTAATTCAAAGCGACGTAATTTCTGCTTACCATCGAGCTCTGCCTGACATTCATAGGGGTACGAAGTCTGATTTTCAACCTCCGTAAGTCTTGAGCTAGAACGGTCTAGCTGAAGACGTAAAAGTTAGCGCTTCTTGGGAGGCAACCCAAGCTTTATTTCATTCACTTTTCTTATTTTTGGTCGTTTTTGAGTCTGTTTGAGTCTGTTTTGGACATTCTGGACAGGTTTGGGGGTTAGAATTAATTTATTTTAATATTGTATACATAATTTTAGCTAAAAAATGAAAAAATACCATTCTCGCGCGCGCGGCCCGCTCGCGCGAGACTTCGCTCGCGCGGCTCCCTGGCGCGAGAATGTGCCTTAGTGTTTTTCTTTCGTTTCCTTTATATGAGCCCTCAGCTTTTCCTCGCGCCTGATGTCGCGGGCGCGAGAATTCAAAAAAAAAAAAAAAAAAAAAAAAATTCCAGGAATTCGCGCGCGCGACGGCTGCTCGCGCGGACCGCTCGCGCGATTTCCTTATTTTCCTGTTTTTCCCTTTTGTTTTCTATCTCTTTCCCCCTACCTATTTTATTTGTGTTTCTTTTCTGTTTTTGTTTATTTGGTTCATTTTAGTTCGTATTCGTTGTTTTTCTTGTTACATTTATACTTTTTCGTTTTATTTCTTTTCCTTTTGCTAGTTTAGTTTAGTTTAGATTAGTTTTTAAATTTATATTTTATATTTTGGTTTCATGTACTTTTAATATTCTTTTGTTAGTTTGTTTTCTTTTATTAAGAAGTAATAGGTAACATTGAACTTTATTGACATATTCAATTGTGTTTACCTGTTTGTCATTGCCGAGATTGAGGTACTATCGTTCCTTCCTTATGTACTCTCCTTTCTTTCATTTTATTGTTTCATTGGGGACAATGAAAGGTTTAGATTTGGGGGTATGCACACACATGCACATTATTATGCACTAAAATTTTTAAATCTTTCAATAAGTGTGTTTAAATAAATGATGTTACCGACGTTTTTGCAATATCAATTTGATACTTCTTGTTCAATAACTTTGAATTGTTATAGAATGGTAAATAAGAGAATATGTGATTAAGCATTTGCTGAAGTTATGATGTAACGTTTTAAGTTATGTATTGTTTGAATCGTAGTTTTATATCATAAATTTGCACATAAACTTATGCACTGCACGTAGTCTCTTGAATACATGTTTGATGTGAACTATAATATGATTCGGATTTCTAGATAACACATGGTGGAGACTAAGCCCAGTGAGCTTTTGAGCCTATCTTTTCTTTTTAGAGGGTTATAAATACGTATTGTGTTTGTCGAATTTCATTGAAATAGCGCATTAACTCGTTGTTTAGTCTCATTATTCTTGTTTTGGTTGATAGTCAAGTTAAAATATTTGTTACCATGCTAAATAATCTCCCGTCGTAAATATTGAAGAACCGTATTACCCTAGGAAATGATTTTAGGCCCTCTTTGTTTACTACCGACCGATAAAAGATAAAAATTTCCTTAGTTCGCCCCTTTTGAGCCGTTACAATGTCTCTTTTTCTTTGTTCACCATTATCCTCTTTAAAAGCTCCAACCTGATCAACTTGGAGTATACCACTGGAAGAGTGATCAACTTTTAGTAGTATTAAGGCGATGTGTTGATTGAGAAGAAGAAAATCAAATGTTATTGGGGTAGTTACTTGGTATTCAATGCATAATCATTTGAGAAGCAGGAAAAGAAAAAGGAAAAGAAACAAAATAAAGAAGAGGAAGGTTGAAAAAAAATTGAAATGAATGAAAAAGAATGAAGAGAAAGAAAAGATGAAAGTTTGTAGAAGAAGAATGAGAGAGATCGAACGTGCCTTACAATGCCATTCTAAAATTACCTAATGAATCTTTGCTATCCTTTTTCATAGCCTGAGCCACATTACAACCTTTGAAAAGTCCTAGTTGATCCTAGGAAGCATGGTTCGGATATGAAAACGATGGGAGGGGGATTAAAACATGGTAATGATTATATTTTCTTGATTGTTGGCATCTTATCCATGAGACTACTGTTCTTTCGTGTCATGAGTCTTTTTTGAGTCATATGTGAGCATTTCTCATTGTGAAAACATATTTCCTTTAATTCACATATATTAGATAAATTACATCTGTTTCTGAGTGTTTCATTTGAGAGTGTAATTAATTGTGAGATTCGTAGTCGAGACATAGTTGGATGGTTATCCGAGTTATATTCCATGTTCATGACATACGCGTGTTTATTTGACTACCATATCACACACGTGCAATTGTATGAGGAACTCTATTGATTTATACGATGCATGTGCTTGAGATTGTTTTTCATGATTTAGGTGGATGTTTCATTATGTTTTTTTATGTTCGTTATTCTATTTCAAATCTTTGTTTTATAATAAGGAGTATTGACTATTAGTTTTTTGGTTCTTAATAAAATTTGTTTTAAAATTTACAAGTTAATAAAGATGGTTGTGGGTGACTTGTTGACGAGAACCCTCACGAGACTTCACTCGTCCGACTAGGGACACCTAGAGGTTTAAAAGGCTTGTTGCATACGCTAAATGCAATCGCAATCCATGCGAAAATGGAATAGTATGTTATTAGTAGTTAGTTTTTATTTTAGTTTTGCTCGAGGACTAGCAAAATGTAGGTTTGGGGGTGTGATCGGGAGAGAACTAATCCTAATTATATGCCTTAACGCGCATTTGTTAGACCATTTTATCCTGTTTTTGTATATTTTTACTTCGTTTTCTAGTTTCTGACAGGTTTTGGAAGAAATCAACTAAACCAGGCTAAACAGGGTGAAAAAGTACAAAGAAAGAAGCTGAAAAAGACAAGTCGCGCGCGCGACCCGCGCCCGCGAAAACCAGATATCGCTCGCGCGATCCGCTCGCGCGAGATCCCCAGAATCGCTCGCGCGATCCGCGCGCGCGAAGGCCAAAATGTCGCGCTCGCGCGACCCGCTCGCGCGATATGGGTAAAAACCAAAGTTGCGTATTTCAGTATACTGAAGACTCCTGTGCAAACGAAACTGCAGAATGACGTCCAGATTGTAAATTACATCAGTTTCAGTCCGTTTCGAGTTGGAAAGGCTTCCAAAACTTGTTGTAAATCTATTTATACTCTATTTTACTTCAATTAAAGGGGTACACACCCATACATACACATTCTACAATCATACTTCCAGCCATTGAAGGAAGGGAAGCAAGGAGAAGAAGAAGAAGACCAAGGGTTTCCATGGCCTCCTCCATCAACCTCTTGTCATCCATCACTTCCATGGACGGCTAGATCATAGATCTAGGGTTTCAATGAAGCCCTAGACGAGTAATAGGGTTTTATTTATGTTTTTATTTTAGTTTTATTATGTATGGATGATAGTCACATGTTTAGAGGATTTTTATAAATAAATCGTACTTCTAGTGATTAAATCGTTGCTTTCAGAATTTATTCTTGTTTTAGATCTATTTTGACTGTGATGTGCTCAACGATCTATTCTTGCTGTGCTTGTTTAGATTGTTTACATGTGATGGTGCTTTATTGATTCGTGCTATCAAGTATCCGAATAGTCCATGCCTAGGTTAGACGGATTAGATCACAACCCTAGTTTAGTGTGAGTGCTACCCGAAGATGGATTATGTTGGTGCTTGAACCATGATTATCTTCTTGTCGGAGGAATTGGGCTTGTAGCTACAATTCCCCATTATCATCCAATGTAATAAGCTAAAGTAATTCATAAATATTCCTATTATGAAGCTAGTGGTGGATTTGCAATCCTAGGTTCCCTTAAACATTATTTAAAACAACTTTAATTGCTTTCCTAGTTTAGATTTACTTTTATTGTTCTTAGTTTAATTAAATCCAAATCAAATCCATTTTTCTTAGTTAATTAGACTTAGGTTTTAAAAATTAAGAGCTGTAGTAATCAATCTCTGTGGGTTCGACCTTTACTTCCACACTGCAAATCTTTTGAAAAGTAAAGAACACTTTTTATATCTTGATTCTGACAACATCACTAGCCCTAAATGGGCGCACCTCTAGAAGGCGTGGTTGCTAGCCCAACAAGCCTCCAGACAGTTTCTTATCCTGGCTAGAAGACTAAATGGAAGGAGCAAGCAGTTTCCTAAACCGCTTAGGAAACTCCCCCAAATTCATGAAAATCACTTCCAATCAAATTGGGCCTAATCTGATAACTTACCTTGTACGAGTGGCCTCTTGCACCTATAAAAGAGGCCCCTCACCCCCTTTTGGGGGGAGGACATTCTAATCACATTCCTAGCATAGAGAATAGTGAATCATGTCACTATTACGCATATACTCGCTTGGTTTCTGGTAGTTCTGCCCACTCTGTTGGCTCACCAACAACCGTCGCTGATCTGTTAGTGAAGCGCTCCGACGCACCCGTAGACGTAGGTCACCTCATTAACGGGGCTGAACCACATACAAATTTCGTAGTATCTTTCTCTTTCTCTAAATTATTCTTACCCAGATTTTGGCATCATTACAACTCAAGAGATATGTCTATCTCTTTTCTGTGTCACTGTGGGGTCCAGTGACATCACAGGAGAGATATTGACACATCTTTTAGATTATGTCCCAAAAATTGTATCTTTGGGTGTATGTCAATCTTTACTCAACAGAGAATTATTAGTTGGACGAGATTCTGGCGTTAAAATTTTGGATTGATAAACGGGAAAATTACACTTTAGTCCATTAAACTATACACATGTTTTCAATTTGGTCCATAAACTTAAAATTTTTTTTCAATTGGGTCCTCAAACTTTAAAAATTCATTCAATCAGACCTAAATTCTAACACTGTTAGCTTAAATTATTAGATATTGTCACGTACGTTGCGCGTAATGCTTACCTGTCACATGTAAGGTTAAGATGAACACGGGAGATTGTGAATAGTGCAAAAAATTGCATTAAATCAGAACCAAAATCACGTTCAATCAAATTTAAAAGGGAAAATTACACTGACACCGCTTGAGGTTTCTTAGGTTACACTGACCTCCCTCCAGATTTGTGGGTTGGTAACACTGACACCCCCTGCTGTTAACAGGCGTTAAAAACGGCTGACATAAGCAAGTTAAATTCTCTCTAATGCCCAAAATACCCTTCACTACTTCTTCTTCTTCTTCTTCTTCTTCTTTCCATCTATCCCTTCTCTCTCCATACCACTGTCAGCCTCACCACTACCCCCACCATAATCAACTAGGTTTCTATATATACATACACATACACATACACACATATATATATATATATGTATATAGATGTACATATACAATTAGGGCTTTTGAAAAATCCCAAATTAGAACCCAAATTAGTGGGCTTTGAATTGGATTATCAAACACATTTATTGGCTTCAATTCTGAATTATTACTAGCTAATAAGCTTTGGCAAATAGCTTAAAGCTTCGCGTCAATGGAGGAATGGGTACTCTCAAAAATTTCAATCTCAAGCCAATCAGAACAATTTAAAACCAATAGAAATCAAAATTCAAAATCCACAAAACCAATTGGAGCTCAAAGTGTCTTACCCAATCAAATCAAACCAAAGCAATTAACTCAGGGGTTTCGATTTGGTGTTTACCAAATGGGTACTCTCAAATCAAAGGCCTGAACACGTCGCAGCTGATCGTAAACTCCAAAGAAGGCTCCGATTGGTGTTTTCCCACAGCCACGCCGATAGAAAGCTCCAAAGAGGGTCCGAGTGGTTTGCGTCTCCAGTCCCCAGCTAGGCAATCCAAGCGCAAGTCCAAGTTTGATTCGAGGCTCTATTTGGCTTTGTTTGGTTCAGATTTCAACAAAATATGATTGTGGTCTGTCATTTCCAGGTTCTGATTGAGGCTCTGATCTCAGCCAAAGCCTTGTTGGAATTGAGTTGGGGTTTGGTTGTTGCTGTAGATTGATGAGAGAGAAGCTAAATATTAAATCTGTAGTTGTTGTTGTTGGAGTTGAATTTGAAGGATATGAGATGGGGTGAGATGGTTGAGCCCAATTAAACCTATAAACCCTTGAGAAAACATGGGGTTTGTCGATGGTGAAGAAGAAGGGGCAAGGGGACGGGAGCTTAAAATGGGGGTGAGGACAATTGGGTAGCAAATTGTACAGATGGTGGGCTTAAATGGTGAAAACGGTGGTGAGAGAAGATGGGTTTCCATTTGGGTTTGAGAGAGAGAGAGAGAGTAGATATGGGGTAAGGGTAATATGGTCTTTTTACAAGATACATTAATGGTGTTAGGCACATAAAATTCAAAGCCACTACCTCTACTATTTCAGAACTTAATGCTACGAAATCTACTTCTACTGATTTAAATGCTTTGGCTAAAGTTGATTCAACTATGAAGGCAACTATTCAAGATTCTATCTCCTTCAATGCTACTGTTAGTTCGGTGAAAGGGGGTGAAACTAATGTTGCCAAAAATGTTGGTAAAGAAGTTGATAATGGAGTTGATATTGGAGCTTTTGTGAAAGTTAATGGAACGAAAAGTGAAAGCGAAGAGGGTGAATTGTGTTTGGATCATCCACTCAAAATAGGATATGAAGCTTCACAGAGATTGAACTCCAAACTGGTTGATGAAAACACTCATCTTAGAAATTTAATTGTTGAGATGAGTGAAAACCATGGGGTAGAATCTGGTTCTCCACAAATTAACTTTTCCTCGCGTGGGGGATCATCCTTCGCTAGTCGAACCCCAATTCAAAATAATAGTAATAGAGGAGGGAAGGGTTATGCAAGAGGAGGCAGGAGTTGGAGGGACACTCAATTTGAACCTTTCGATATATACCCGGGAGCCCCCCTTCAAAGCTCTGTTGATTCCAAAATTGTGCAAGATCTTCCTTCTTGTCACGCCCCGGAACGGCAAAAATAGAGAAAAATAAATTTCCTTTTTGGGTCCAAAGGCAGCGACGGGTGAAGTCACATGATTGTCCACACCACACAGTACTAAGCAATAAGAAGTAATAGTGTAACAAGAATGAAGTCTAGGTTCTAATCACAACGTATCACAAAGTCAACAGAAGTTACTAACTATTACATATCAGAGTCTCGAATCAAATATAAGGCAGCGGAAGTACAAATGCCAAGGCAACATATGCCTGACTACAAAAAGATTCTAAAACGGTAAAGACAATTAGCTACACTTCTAGTCTAGTCTTCAGTTGGCATAAGGGTAGTCCTCGGCGTAGTAGTCTTCTTCGGTCTGACCTCCGTCGGGGAAATCCTCCACAGGGACTCCGTCACCGGCATAGTAGTCCTCTCCTGCAGGCCCTTCACCTGTATAGTCATAACCAGGGTGCGCTGGAACGTAGAAATGTCCAGCGGCATAAACGCCGTCAGCTTAATGAAAGCCGAGTGAGTTAAATACTAACAGGGTATCGACTATTGAAATTATCACAAGTTATAAATAGTAACCAAATTAGAATTCAGTAAGGGTAACTCCTTTAATCAAACCAATGATCCGATTACTGATGTCCTATTCATTTTAAGATCGACAACGCGACATGATAGGGGAACAGACTCGACAGTAGTTCAACTCTATAACACACCATTGCTCATCCACCGCTTTTAAGAACATATGCACAGTTCACCACATGTCATGGATACCACGTTAGCCCATCCCCCGCTTTTAAGAACATATGCACAGTCCACCGCATGTCAGGGATATAACGCTTTAAACAACAGTACATCATTCTATGCCACGACTTAGCGACGTCTACCAGTGATCACGGTCCACCGCATGTCATAGACACCTTCGTCTGTCTACCGCTTTTAAGAACATATGATTAGATCATCTGGCTATCTTAGGGCAAATGGTCCGGTTCACCGCAAGTCATAGACACCTTCGTCTGTCTACCGCTTTTAAGAACATATGATCGACCAAAGCCCGCCCACGCAAGGTTCCCGAATCTTAGCAAACCTACTTAAGTTCAACTCTATCACCGATACATGACAATCCCAATGTGGCCTGACTACTCTGAATGAAATGAACGTTAACTCCAAAGGGTTCACAACTATTCCGTTATCTAATATTATAAACATTATCCGTTAGTCTTGTTGTTACTACGACCCTACGCTGCATTAACTCGTTATCATGTCTGTATTACAATAATAAAGCATGCTAGGAAATACTGAACAGTAAATAAACAACTGAATAGTAAATAAACAACTAAACAGTTATGGTAAGAAAATAGTATTCTGAAACTTTCAATCGATTGGCATAGAGGTCAATCGATTGGTATAAAAGTAGCATCAATCGATTGGAAGAAGGTTCAATCGATTGGTATAAAAGTAGCATCAATCGATTGGAAGAAGGTTCAATCGATTGGTATAAAAGTAGCATCAATCGATTGATAAAAAGTTCAATCGATTGGATCACAATCTATGTCAATCGATTGCATAAAGTGTCAATCAATTGGAACATGAAAGATGTCAATCGATTGGTAAGAGTACCAATCGATTGACACTTCGTCTTCTTCACAGTCAAGACTGCCCAGCAACATATAAACGGGAATACATGGTTTCTTCTCCATTTCTTCATTCAAGCATGTTCTAACACCAATATAAAGCTACCAAGTGAGTTTAAAACTCACCTTAGGCGTTAAGGGCGTGTTTGGTTGTGTGTAATGAAGCTTGGAGCTTCAATGGTGGTCTTCCTCCCTCTCTCTCTAGTTCTCTGTCTTCTTCTCTTCTTCTTCTCTTCTTCTCTGGTCTCCATCTCTTCTCTTAATCCATCTGTGTGTGTGTGTGAGTGTATGAATATATGTATATATGTGTGTATATATATATGAGTGTTTATATATACATAACACACATACAAACACTCCCTCTCACTCTCTCTGATTTTTCTAAAAAGAAAAACGCAGGAAAAGGGCTCACATATATAGGGAGAGAGTGTTCACGTGGCCTTTCCCCATCCAGAGCAAAAGAATCTGCCCAGCTGCCTTCAATCGATTGGCATAAGTGTCAATCGATTGATACAATCAATCGATTGAGATAAAGTTCAATCGATTGGTATCCAAAGCAAGGCAATCGATTGGAAAACTTGTCAATCGATTGGTATCCAAATTATACCAAGGTAAGGCCGAGCTTAAACAAGTATTAAAAGAAGCATACAGGGTTTTATTCACATAATACATTACAAAAATACAGGGTATTACATCATCCACCACTCATTAAAGATTTCGTACTCGAAATCCGAAATAAGCAGGGTTAAAACAAAAATGGAAACTTCTCTCGCATCTCCGACTCCAATTCCCATGAAGCTTCTCCTTCATCGTGGTGCTTCCACTGAACCTTCACTAGCGGAATATCCTTGTTTCTGAGCTTCTTCACTCCTCGGTCTAGAATACGCACTGGTCCTTCATTGTATGTCACGTTCTCGTTCACCTCGATATCTTCAAAACTGATCTCGTGCGTTGGGTTGTGGGCACATTTCCTCAACATGCTGATGTGGAAAACGTTGTGCACTCCTGACATCTTTGGCGGCAACGCAAGTCGATAAGCAATCTTCCCAACACGTTCTAGGATCTCGAACGGTCCAATGAATCGCGGCGACCACTTGCCTCTTTTCTGTCCGAATATGACGATACCTCGAACTGGCGAGACTTTGAGTCGCACATGATCTCCAACTGCAAACTCTAGATCCTTCCGTCGTTTGTCGGCATAGCTCTTGTGTCTGGATTGCGCTGTCTTCATCTTTTCTCGTACAATCTGGATCTTCTCGCTGGTTTCTCGAATCATCTCAGGCCCAAGTAGTTGAGTATCTCCGACTTCGGCCCAACATAGTGGCGATCGGCAAGGTCTTCCATACAAGGCTTCAAACGGCGCCATCCCTATGCTCGTGTGGTAGCTGTTATTGTAGGCAAACTCGATCAAAGGTAGATGCGTCTCCCATGAATTCTCGAATTCAATGACACAGGCTCGCAACATATCCTCCATCACTTGATTGACTCGTTCTGTCTGACCGTTTGTCTGTGGATGAAAGGCTGAACTCAAATTCAATGAAGTTCCCATTGCTGTCTGAAGGCTCTTCCAGAATTCTGCGGTAAAGCGTGAATCTCGATCTGAAACTATTGAGACAGGTACACCGTGTAGTCGCACTACTTTCTCTAGATACATCCGGCTCAATCTTTCAACACGGTACGTCATGCTGTAGGCGATAAAATGTACTGACTTGGTGAGTCGATCCACTATTACCCAAATAGCGTCGTGGTTTTGCTGAGACTTTGGCAATCCAACCACAAAATCCATGGTGATGTGCTCCCATTTCCATTGGGGAATCGGTAGCGGTTGTAGGAGTCCACGTGGTTTCTGATGCTCCGCCTTCACTTGTTTGCAAATAAGACATTGCGATACATACTCGGCCACTTCTCGCTTCATTCCTTGCCACCAGAAGTTTCTCTTCAAGTCCTTATACATCTTGTTCCCTCCCGGGTGGATAGTCATCCTTGACTTGTGTGCTTCGTCCAGAATGTTCTTCCTGAGACCATCGTTATTTGGCACACAGAGTCTACCTTTGCATCTCAGTGCTCCGTCCGTACTAATACTCCATATCTCTGGTTCCTTTGCGGACATCTTGGCAAACCATAACTTGAAATCCTCGTTCGACTGTTGAGCTTCTAATATGCGGCTGATGAGAGTCGGTTGTACAACAAGACATTCAAGGTGTTGTCCTTCTCCTAATTCCACTGGTTAAAGGTCGAATTCGACTAATGTCTCCAATGCTCGCCATTCTCTAATCAAAATTGAAGCAACCAAAAGGCGTGGCCTCCGGCTCAGAGCGTCGGCTACAACATTTGCTTTACCCGGGTGGTATTGCAAAGAGAAGTCGTAGTCCTTGAGTAGTTCCATCCATCTCCGTTGTCGCATGTTCAACTCCTTCTGAGAGAACAGGTACCTTAAACTCTTGTGATCTGAGAACAAGTCGAACTTTTCTCCATACAAATAGTGTCTCCAAATCTTCAGGGCGAACACGATTGCGGCTAGTTCTAAGTCGTGCGTCGGATAGTTCTTCTCATGCGGCTTCAATTGTCTCGATCCGTATGCGATGACATTCCCTTCTTGCATTAGCACACAACCAAGTCCTTGGTGTGATGCGTCACTATAGATTATGAATTGTTCACCACTCTTAGGTATTGCAAGCACGAGTGCTGAGGTTAGTCTCTCTTTCAATTCCCGAAATGCATCCTCATGTTTATCAGTCCATTCGTACTTTGTCTCCTTCCTAGTCAGGCTTGTCAACGGTCCTGCGATTCTAGAGAATCCTTCCACAAATCTCCGGTAATACCCAGCCAATCCAAGGAAACTCCTAACTTCGGTCGCGTTGGTTGGCCTGTTCCAGCTCAAGACTGCATCGATCTTAGATGAGTCTACGGAAATCCCATCCTGTGATATCACATGTCCTAGGAATTTAACTTCCTGAAGCCAGAATTCACATTTGCTGAATTTCGCATACAGACTATTGTCTCTGAGAGTTTGTAGAGCAATTTGCAGATGCTTCTTATGTTCCTCTTCCGTCCTTGAATAAATTAGAATGTCGTCAATGAATACTATAATGAATTGATCCAGATAGGGTTTGAATATTCTATTCATTAGGTCCATGAATACTGCCGGGGCATTAGTCAATCCAAAAGACATCACTAGAAATTTGTAGTGTCCATATCTCGTCCTGAAGGCAGTTTTCGGTATGTCTTTCGGTCGAACTAACAATTGATGGTACCCTGAACGTAAATCAATTTTCGAGAATATCCTTGATCCTTGCAGTTGATCGAACAGGTCGTCTATCCGGGGAAGTGGGTATCTATTCTTGATCGTGACTTTATTCAGCTCCCTGTAGTCGATACAGAGTCGTAGCTCTCCGTCTTTCTTCTTCACAAATAAAACTGGTGCTCCCCAAGGCGATGTACTGGGGCGAACAAAACCTAAGTCTTCAAGTTCCTGAACTTGCTTCTTCAATTCCAACATTTCTGTTGGCGCCATCCGATACGGGGTCTTGGAAATCGGCAACGTTCCGGGTGCTAACTCAATGCAGAAGTCTATCTCCCTCTTCGGCGGAAGTCCTGAGATACTTCGGAACACATCTTCAAAGTCTTGAATAATGGGGATCTGGTTGATAGTAAGCTCCGTGCTTGAAGTCTTAATCATGGCTAGACAGCTCGTGATAAACATGTCGCTCAACGGTTGGCACTGAAATCTGATCTGCGGGCAACCAGGCGTCGAAAAGACAATGGTCCGACTAACACAATCCAGGTTAGCGCCATACTTAGTAAGCCAATCCATTCCTAGGATCACGTCGAACTCAGACATTGACAAGACTATCAAGTCTGCCGGAAAATTCCTATCCTCTAGTGTCAAGGGACAATCCTTGCACACCTTACCTAACCTAATGGATACTCCCAAGGACGAAACGACATTAAGGGTCGGCTCAAGTGCTAGGGGTAGCAATCCTAAATCACGTACCATCTTAATAGCTATGAAAGAACGGGAGGCACCGGTATCAAACAAAGCTCTAACTTGACAGTGAAATAAAATGAGTGTACCTTCCAAGTTCTGTTGTTCCTCAGCATTATACCCTGCATTGTCAGGAATGATGGCATTCACCCTAACCTGTCCTTGCTGTCCTTGAGCAGGCGCCCCATAGTAGCCTCCACGTGGTGCTCGACAATCCTTGCTTATGTGACCAGGCTTGTTACAGTTGCGGCAGACGAGGTCATTACGGCGGTTGGTCTTGGGGGCTGTGCAATACTTTGCAATATGTCCGGGCACTCCACAGTTGAAACATCCATCAGTGTTCTGTCGCTGGGCGACGGGCTGTGCCTGAGGTGGTCCTTGCTGTAGATTCTGTTGTCGAGGAAAATTAGCTTGGGGCTTCCTTGTCCCATCACATGTGCGCTTGGTTCCCTGGTAGTTGTTGGTCTGAGGTTTCCATCCTTGATTGTTCCTTGATGATTGCGCAGAAAAGTTCCTTGGTTGGAAGGTCCTGGGTGGAGGTCGATTCGCTTGTGGTCCTTGCACAGGGTAAGCATCCTTTTCCAAACTTGAAGCAAGACGGACAATCCCTTCAAACGACTGGCCCAGATGGCCTATCATCATGTGCCGGAGGTGGGGGTTGAGTCCTTGGTGGAATCGCTTGACCTTCTTGGCGGAGGTGTCTATCATATGCGGAGCGAAACGGGAAAGTCGTTCAAATTGTGTAGTATACTTCCTGACTATCCAGTTTCCTTGGGTTAGACTCAGGAAATTCCTCTCTTGTTGGTCTCTTTCTTCCTCAGGGAAATACTTCTCGAGAAATCGAGTCTTGAATGCTTCCCAAGGCATTCTCCTTGCAGCGTCAATCCCAATCGTGGCTCTCTCGGCCTCCCACCAGTCCGCGGCGGAGTAAGTTAGTTGAAATGCGGCTAGACGTCTCTTGTCAAGCTCACTGCACTCCAGGGCTTCAAAGATTAGCTCCAACTCTCGTATCCATTGCTCTGCTTTCCAGGACTCTGCCATGCCGTCGAACTTTTCGGGTCGCAGGCCACGAAATCATTCCAACAGTTTATCGCCTGTCTGCCTTGGAGGGACAAAGTGGTTGTTGCCATTGTCGTTGGTGGCATGATTATAGGTATCGCCGATGTGTTCCATCCGTTGCATGAAAGCTTCGAAGACTCCAGTTGGGTCCATACCCTCGGGAATGGGTGCTCCCAGTCGTGCTTGGTTCCTTGTGGGTCCCACCATAGTGATCCGTGTGAGGTGTACCTATGAAGGTCCTAACGATTAGCGGACAATCTTCACGGGGAAATGACCATAATTAATAACAGAAAGCATAACATGAATCAAAATCACAACCATAACATAATAATGAGACGATAACAGAAATAACCAAGAGAAACGATCTGCCATATATATATATATATACCCAAAAGATGTACAGCAGAGTACACAGTAGATCATCTGTGTACCGCGTAGTACATGATCCTATACAAGATCTAAACAAAAGAAAGATATACACAAGACCACTACGGGTGGCTACCTATACAAAAAGGCTATGGTTAATAGCTGTCTATGTAAGCGTCAAACGTAAAAGTCTAAGTCCTAAAGGTACTGGACTCAAAAGTATTCCACATCGGATCCATAGATGGAAGCCTCGTCCTCTGGGGCAACCTCAGATAAAACATCATCCTCATTCATATCATCGTCATCCATCATGTCCTCATCCTCTATCACAACATCCTCAATCAGCTCGGGTCCATCATGCTCCACAACAGCTCCCAAATCTCCTGCATCAGCGGCCATGTCAGCCTGGGCTGCATCAAATGCGGCTGCAAGTGCCTCAGCCTGTACCATAGCCTGTGCCAACTCTGGTGCTCCAATCTCAAATCCATAGGGATGTGCAGCCATCTCTGCGGCCCACTCAGCTGCCAGCTGTGCTATAACTCCTCCTGGTAAGACTGGTACTACTGCATCATCACCTACATCATCGTCTGCGGCTACCTCCTCTTCCTCTATCGGATAACCCTCTACAACTACAATATCTACGCCAACTGGCACGTCCATACCGGTTGGGTCCACGGGGTCCTCCTCCTCTAGATCATACTCCGGCTCCTCGTCATCGGTGTCCTCGTCCTCCTCATCCTCCATCTCCTCATCTGCATCCTCTGGCTCATCATCGCCATCGCTCTCATCATCATCCTCCGGATCCTCATCTCCTGGGGGTGCATCAGCCATGTCCTCTTCTGGTGGGGGTGGAGGTGCTGCTCTAACCTCTGCAAGTAGAACCTGGTACGAAGAACGGTCTCGTAACATCAGTAAAGAATCCTCCTCTATGCGTTTGAAGGTCTCCTTGCGGTAGATCATCTCCTGACGTATCACTTCTGGGTCCTGGGTCCCAAATCTCTGCTGCTCAATCCGCATGTCTCGCTCTGTCTCTGCAATAGCCCTCTGCCTAACCTTCCAGACATAGTACTCTGGGTCTGCTGGCGCAATACTCCTCTCATACACATAGTGTCCTCCGAACTCATCTGGAACGAACAGCGGCGGTGCCATGCTACCTGAAAAGGGACTATCTTAAGTCAGAACTAATCTTAATACTCATCTATAGAATCTCAAGGTTCTAGGACCAGATGGTGTGGGACAATCTGTGAACGAAAAGGTATAAAACCTAGGCTCTGATACCAAAAATCCTGTCACGCCCCGGAACGGCAAAAATAGAGAAAAATAAATTTCCTTTTTGGGTCCAAAGGCAGCGACGGGTGAAGTCACATGATTGTCCACACCACGCAGTACTAAGCAATAAGAAGTAATAGTGTAACAAGAATGAAGTCTAGGTTCTGATCACAACGTATCACAAAGTCAACAGAAGTTACTAACTATTACATATCAGAGTCTCGAATCAAATATAAGGCAGCGGAAGTACAAATGTCAAGGCAACATATGCCTGACTACAAAAAGATTCTAAAACGGTAAAGACAATTAGCTACACTTCTAGTCTAGTCTTCAGTTGGCATAAGGGTAGTCCTCGGCGTAGTAGTCTTCTTCGGTCTGACCTCCGTCGGGGAAATCCTCCACGAGGACTCCGTCACCGGCATAGTAGTCCTCTCCTGCAGGCCCTTCACCTGTATAGTCATAACCAGGGTGCGCTGGAACGTAGAAATGTCCAGCGGCATAAACGCCGTCAGCTTAATGAAAGCCGAGTGAGTTAAATACTAACAGGGTATCGACTATTGATATTATCACAAGTTATAAATAGTAACCAAATTAGAATTCAGTAAGGGTAACTCCTTTAATCAAACCAATGATTCGATTACTGACGTCCTATTCATTTTAAGATCGACAACGCGACATGATAGGGGAACAGACTCGACAGTAGTTCAACTCTATAACACACCATTGCTCATCCACCGCTTTTAAGAACATATGCACAGTTCACCGCATGTCATGAATACCACGTTAGTCCATCCCCCGCTTTTAAGAACATATGCACAGTCCACCGCATGTCAGGGATATAACGCTTTAAACAACAGTACATCATTCTATGCCACGACTTAGCGACGTCTACCAGTGATCACGGTCCACCGCATGTCATAGACACCTTCGTCTGTCTACCGCTTTTAAGAACATATGATTAGATCATCTGGCTATCTTAGGGCAAATGGTCCGGTTCACCGCAAGTCATAGACACCTTCGTCTGTCTACCGATTTTAAGAACATATGATCGACCAAAGCCCGCCCACGCAAGGTTCCCGAATCTTACCAAACCTACTTAAGTTCAACTCTATCACCGATACATGACAATCCCAATGTGGCCTGACTACTCTGAATGAAATGAACGTTAACTCCAAAGGATTCACAACTATTCTGTTATATAATATTATAAACATTATCCGTTAGTCTTGTTGTTACTACGACCCTACGCTGCATTAACTCGTTATCATGTCTGTATTACAATAATAAAGCATGCTGGGAAATACTGAACAGTAAATAAACAACTAAACAGTTATGGTAAAAAACAGTATTCTGAAACTTCCAATCGATTGGCATAGAGGTCAATCGATTGGTATAAAAGCAGCATCAATCGATTGGAAGAAGGTTCAATCGATTGGTATAAAAGTAGCATCAATCGATTGGAAGAAGGTTCAATCGATTGGTATAAAAGTAGCATCAATCGATTGATAAAAAGTTCAATCGATTGGATCACAATCTATGTCAATCGATTGCATAAAGTGTCAATCGATTGGAACATGAAAGATGTCAATCGATTGGTAAGAGTACCAATCGATTGACACTTCGTCTTCTTCACAGTGAAGACTGCCCAGCAACATATAAACGGGAATACATGGTTTCTTCTCCATTTCTTCATTCAAGCATGTTCTAACACCAATATAAAGCTACCAAGTGAGTTTAAAACTCACCTTAGGCGTTAAGGGCGTGTTTGGTTGTGTGTAATGAAGCTTGGAGCTTCAATGGTTGTCTTCCTCCCTCTCTCTCTAGTTCTCTGTCTTCTTCTCTTCTTCTTCTCTTCTTTCTTCTTCTCTTCTTCTCTGGTCTCCTTCTCTTCTCTTAATCCATCTCTGTATGTGTGTGAGTGTATGAATATATGTATATATGTGTGTATATATATATATGAGTGTTTATATACATAACACACACACAAACACTCCCTCTCACTCTCTCTGATTTTTCTAAAAAGAAAAACGCAGGAAAAGGGCTCACATATATAGGGAGAGAGTGTTCACGTGGCCTTTCCCCAGCCAGAGCAAAAGAATCTGCCCAGCTGCCTTCAATCGATTGGCATAAGTGTCAATCGATTGATACAATCAATCGATTGAGATAAAGTTCAATCAATTGGTATCCAAAGCAAGGCAATCGATTGGAAAACTTGTCAATCGATTGGTATCCAAATTATACCAAGGTAAGGCCGAGCTCAAACAAGTATTAAAAGAAGCATACAGGGTTTTATTCACATAATACATTACAATAATACAGGGTATTACACTTCTTACAAGGAAAGTTCACCCAAAATTCATTATGTTCTTCCTTCTGGTGATTTAGATCCATCCAAGATGCTTGTCACTACGCCCAAGGTATTTGCACCAAGTGGGCTCCCCAACGGTCAAAAGCTAAACCCACCTACTCCCTTACATGTAGCTGACAAGCACATGGGCATCCCCCAAAAGCTGGCAGCTTGTCTGATCCCTCCACTACTGCTGCTGCGCGCGTGGATGGTGCTTCTGCTAGTGTGCACATGGTTTCAAACCACTTTCCCACAAAACCCGGAGGTGAGTTGGCACGTCCTTTACATGACCAGATGTATGTGGAATCAGCAAATTACCTCCCACATGCTAAGCTTGGTAAATCAGCTGATGTTACTGATGTGGGGCCCATAAGTGGCTCAGCTACTTATTCAAATCCGGCTCAACAAGCGGCTGGCTCTGGATCTCTACAGCCCAAGTCTTAGGCTTCTCTAGTTGCCTCAAAGGCATCCAATGATTTTTGCTTAACTTATATCAAGCCACGTGAAGGCCCAGATAGAAAATTTGTTAGCATGCCTAAGGAGGTTCGAATTGATGGTAGCTTTGCTTGGAAAAATACCCTTGTATGATATTTTATTGGAAAAAAAACTTCCTTTCTCCTTTATAAAAATGGTACTGCTAGACTTTGGGGCAAACTTGGACTACAGGATATGGTAGCCACTGATTCGGGATTCTATTTTTTTAAATTTGACTCAGAAGAATAGAGCCTCTCCATACTTGAAGGAGGGCCTTGGCACCTAGCAGGCCAGTCTATCATTCTTCAGAATTGGCATGCTGGACTCACCCTGTCCAGAGAAGCAATTACTACAATTCCGGTCTGGGTCCACATTTATAATATACCTCTCGAGTATTGGAATCCCACAGGGTTAAGCCATATTGCCAGTGCCATTGGCAAACCTCTGCATGTTGCTAGAGTCACTGCAAGCTGTAGGAGGATTTCCTTTGCCCGGATTTGTATTGAACTTAATGCAAAACATGAACTCCTCCGTGAAGTTGTTATTGAATTTGAAGATCCAATCAGTGGTGAGATGGAGCAGATCACACTCCCTGTGGAATATCAGTGGACTCCTGTTCGGTGTGCAAAATGCTCTAAATTTGGCCATGACTGCTCAAAATTACCTAAAGTTCAAGCTAAATCCAAGGTAGTTGCTTCTAGCAATCAGGAGGAAAGTGAGGGGGATTGGAAAATAAAAAATAGGGGTAAGTTTATGAAGACTGATGCTCCTACTAGCCCAGCTGGGGTTTCCTCTCATGATCAGATCTCTGGATCATCCTATCAAGAATCTGATCTATACCAACAATCCAAGGCAATCCCAATTATACAATCCAACAAATTTGATGTTCTGGAACCCCAGTTGGAAGACCTAACGACTCCAACTGATGATGAGCTTGCAATTTGCTCTCTACAACTTGAATGAAGCCCAGCGTGTGCTAATGCTCCACTACCCAATACCTCAAATCTTGCCGAGGTTACTGTAGCTTCTGAGGTTAATACAGAAGATGGCGTGGCTGCAACTAACCATTCTTGTTCTCAAATTAGGCTTGAATTTCCACCTGATGCTAAGGAGGATGACAATCCAAGTACAAACAGAAAAAATAAGGGGATCCTTTCTTCTGCTCCAATTACTACAACCTCTACTCCTGTTACAACTCATGGCAACAGTCAACAATCCCCTTCCTCCACTGATGAAGAAGACAATGCACACATTTCTCAAGAACAAGTAGACCAACAGCATGTGGATGGAAAAGGCAGCTCAACACCAATTAATCCCTTATCTAGTCATCAAGGGTCAGGTAAGACACAGAAAAAGAAGAACAAGCAATCTGGTTCTTCAGGTAAGAGGAGGTAATCTAATCATTTGTTTTAATGATTATTAGTAGTTGGAACATAAGGGGCCTCAACCTCAACTCTAGACAATCTGAGGTTGAAAAATTCATATATCTAAATAATATTGATGTTCTTGGCATTATTGAAACCAAGGTTAGACAATCTAATGAGGAAAAAATAAAAAAGAAAGTTTTTAAGGACTGGGATTTCATCACTAATAGCACACTGGATTCTGTGGGGAGAATATGGGTAGGATGGAACCCAGAAAAAATCAATCTTATTGTTCTTAGATGTTCTCCTCAACTTATTCAGGTTTACATTGAAAATGATGACCCCAGTCGTCAGTTTGAAGCAACTTTTATTCATGGCTTTCATACAGGTAAGGATAGATTGGAGTTATGGTCTGAACTAAAAACTATTTTCAATATGGACCCTAAAGTTAACCAAGTTTTACTAGGAGATTTTAATGTGGTCTTAAACACCATGGAAGCTTCTGATACTAACTTTGGTTTAAACTCTGATATTATTGATTTTAATAATATTGTGCAACACTTATGCCTGACTGATTTGAGATACTTGGGAGAGTTTTTCACTTAGAGTAATAGGAGGTATGGTAGACCAGATTATACTCAACGGAAATTGGACAGAGCTCTTGTCAATTCAGCTTGGTTGGATAATTTTACTGACTCATATGTTCATTTCCAAGAGCCAGGTATCTCAGACCACTCCTCGTTGATTCTTTATTTGGATAAGATTAATAGGAGGAAGGGTAGACCCTTCAATTTTTTTAATTTCTGGACGAAGCTTGATTCTTATACTGATACTGTTGCTACTGCTTGGAATACTACAGTCAGTGGGACAGCTCAATATCAAATTTGTCATAAGCTTAGGATGGTTAAACATGGTCTGAAACTTCTTAGTAAAAATTTTGTGGGAAAAGAAAAAATGTTGACTGACAGAGCTAGAGAAGCCTTAACTTTAGTTCAATCAGACCTCCTTAAAAATCCTCATGACTCCTCCCTTATATATTCACAAAAAAACTTTCTGACAGAATTCTTGAAATGTGTTTGGATTGAGGAGGAAACTCTTAAGCAAAAGTCTAGACTCCAATGGCTTGAGGTGGGTGACAAAAATTCTAGATTTTTCTTCCAACATATTAAAAGTAGACGGAACAGAAAAAGGATTTTTAAACTTCAAAAACCTGATGGCTCCTTTACTTGTAATACTGAGGAAGCTAAAATTGAAGCAGTTAGACACTTTACAGATCTACTGGGCACTACTGCTAATAATCATTACCCTGGTATTGATGCTTTGAGAAGAATCATCTATAAAAGAATTCCTGAGACTTATCTGGAGGACCTGGATAGGATCCCTACTATTGATGAGATAAAAGAAAGTTTTTTTAGTATGCATAGTAATAAGGCTCCTGGCCCTGATGGCTTCAATGCACATTTCTTTAAACATTCTTGGTCTATTGTTGGGGCTTCGGTTACAAATGCTATTCTTGAATTCTTCCATACTGGTGATATGCTTAGAGAATCCAACGCTACTATTATAGCTTTGATTCCTAAAGTCCCTAATCCCTCTAAGATGGGGGACTTTAGACCAATCTCGTGTTGTAATACTGTTTATAAATGTATCTCTAAAATTATTGCCAACAGACTCAAAGTCATCCTTCCTTCCATCATTGATCAAGCTCAGTCCGCCTTTGTTAAAGGTCGGAAAATCAGTGATAATGTGTTACTAGCACAAGATCTGTTAAGAGATTATCACAAAATGGGTGGCAAACCTAGAGTTGCAACCAAGGTTGACCTCATGAAAGCTTATGATAGTGTTAATTGGGAATTCTTGTTTGATTTACTTGACATATTTGGATTTCCTCCAAAATTGACCAAATGGATTAGAGCTTGTATTACTTCCCCTCAATACTCCATTAATTTTAATGGTGAATCGGTAGGTTATTTTGATGGGAAAAAGGGCCTTAGACAAGGTGACCCTTTGTCCCCCTATCTGTTTGTTCTTGTCATGGAGGCCTTGAGTCAATTATTTCAATATAATATTCAGAATGGTTCGTTCACCTATCATTGGAAATGTGACAAAATAAGAATATCTCATCTTTGTTTTGCGGATGATCTAATTATCTTGCTTAATGGAGATGTTGCCTCGGCTAGGATTATTAGAACAACCTTAAATCAGTTTTATGCCTTCTCTGGTCTTGAAGTCAACAACTCAAAAAGCTGTATTTTTTTCTCTGGACTTGATGACCATCTAATTGATGCTATTCTTTCTGAACTCCAGTTTACCAAAGGTGCTCTGCCCATGCGGTACCTTGGAGTTCCACTCATAACCACCAAACTAAAAAAAATTCACTGTGATGACCTGGTTAATAATATTTGTTCTAGGATTAATTCCTGGAAATCTAAGTTTTTATCCTTTGCTGGCAGGGCTCAACTAATTCAATCTGTTTTGGCAGGGATCCAACAATTTTGGTCCGGAATGTTCATTTTGCCTAAAAGTGTCCTAAAACAGGTGGATCAAACGTTAATGAGGTTTCTTTGGTCTGGCACATTTGAGAAGGGGCATGGAGCAAAAGTTGCTTGGGCCAAAGTGTGCAAACCCAAGAAGGAGGGTGGTTTGGGTTTTAAAAGTGTATTTCTTACAAATACTATCCTTTATCTAAAGCATATTGGTAACCTTCTTGACCCTCATAATATTTCCTTGTGGGCTAAGTGGGTGCACATGTATATGATCAAAACCAAAAGTTTTTGGGAAATAAATGTTCCTGGGCAATGTTCTTGGTATTGGAGGAAATTGTTGAAAATTAGGGATATTGCTAGACCTCTACTTATACATAGAATAGGTAATGGTCTCCATACTTCCCTCTGGTTTGACAATTGGCTCCCTTCTGGGCCTTTGTTTGAAAAATATACTAATAGAATTGCTTATGATGCTACTATTGATTCTAAAGCTAAAGTAGCAGCCATAATCAATAATAATGATTGGAATTGGCCCGCTTCAAACACTATCGGCTTAAACGAAGTTCGCGTTCTCTTGTCTAATATGTATAAACCTACTGGTACGTCGGACAGTATCTCTTGGATAGTATCCCCTACAGGTAAATTTCATTTTGCAAAAATTTGGGATCATCTTAGAGAGGCATCCCCTGTAGTCCCTTGGCACAAACTTGTTTGGTTCTCAGGATGTACTCCCAGACAAAAAATCATTCTATGGATTGCTGTCCAGAACAAACTTGCTAGCCATGACAAGATTTATACTTATACCCCTGGTCCTTTGGCTTGTGTTTTATGCCATAGCCAAATAGAATCCCATAGCCACTTATATTTTGATTGTACTTATTCCTCTTTTATTTGGCAGGACTTGATGCAAAGATGTGGATTGAGATGGAATCGAACAGATTGGGACACTACATTGCAGTGGATGGCACAGCATTGGAAGGGACAAAGGATTCAACATGCTATCCCTAAAATATGCCTTGGAGTTGCGGTTTATGGTCTATGGAGGGAAAGAAATTACAGGACATTTCAAGGAGTTTCCACACCAAAAGAACAATTATTACAAAATATAGTCTCACAAATCAACAACCAGATTACCTCTCAGTGGAAACATCATTCCCAACTTGGCTTATATGTACACTCATGGACCTAAGGGTCTCTTTGTTTATACCTCGGTTAGGTTAGACTTGTCTCCTCAATAGATTTGTCCTAAGTTTGTTTTAGATATTGTATTTGGCTCTTGCCTTTTTTGTGTGGCTTTCTTTGCCACAGTCCTCATGCTCTGATCTTATTGTTATATCCTGGGGTATGCCCCTTGTACATTTGTACATCCTTTTTTGGAATATATTTACCATTTTCCGAAAAAAAAAAACTCTGAGAGGGGGTGTCAGTGTTATGTTCCAAACCTCAGGGGGTGTGAGTGATAAAGTGCCAAACCTCAAGGGGTGTCAATGTAATTTTCCCAATTTAAAAACACATTCGACTAGATTCAAAATCGCATTCAATCATATCCAAAATTGCATAATTTTTTAGCCATTCACAATCTCCTGTGCTTGTCTTGACCTAACATGTAACGTGTAAGCATTACGCGCAACGTACGTAACAATTTCTAATAATTTAAGCTAACAGTGTCAGAATTTGAGTCTGATTAAATGAATTTTTGAAATTCAAGGACCTAATTACAAAAAAAAAAATTAGTTTATAAACCCAATTAAAAACATGTGTATAATTTAATGGACTAAACTGTAATTTGCCCGTTCATATACATAAGGGACACACACAGAGCAAGCAAATCTTTTCAAAGTTGGAAAACAGTAATGCTACATGCACAGAAAATTGCACAGAATTTGTGCACAGAATTGATCTGGGCCACTCATTTCAGTGGCTCCCACACATTTTGAGATGAGGACCACCGAAATGAGTGGCCCGAATCAATTCTGTGCACAAATTCTGTGCAATTTTCTGTGCAAGTATCATATCTGGTTGGAAAATCTTGTACTCCAATTGTGGCTTTGTTAACAGGTGTCGCACACACACAGTGTGTGACATCAGGTTCAAAGAGTAGGTGTGTGCGTGCACCCACCCAGCCACCCACCCTGACCCAGTACTGCCCTGTGCTCTCTTTTCTTTACTTTTCTACTCCAAAGTCCATTCCATCATAGTATCATACTACTATCATACAGATAGAGCCGCCCCTCAAATCCACGAAGAGTCTGTCTGATAAAGAAATAAAGAAAGAACGAAAATAATGTCTTGTGCTTCAGAGATTATTGGGAAATTGAATCTGAAACCACACCCAGAGGGTGGGTTTTATTCCGAAACCTTCAGAGATTCTTCCGTTATACTCTCCAAATCTCAACTTCCCTCTGAATGTAAAGTCAAATCTCAACTCAGCTCTTCATTATCTATATCGTCTTCTTCTTCTTCTTCTTCTTCTTCTTCTTCTTCTTCTTCTTTACAGACTTTACTCTTTGGCTTTGCCTTCTGATCCCTGGTATTTTAATTTTAATATTTTTTTTTTTTTGCTTACATTCCTAGATTCGAGTTACTTGTGTATTGTATTGCCAGTTTAGTTACATGCTGTTTCTGCTATTTTATTTGGATCTGGATCTGGATCTTCCTAAATAATGTTGCGTATATGCTGATCTGGGTGTGTAGATGATTTCACGCTTTCTGGGCTCCTCCCAAATGCACTATATATGCATTTTTGTTTGCTAATGATATACGAACTGAAACAATTCTCCAACACCAAATGTAAATATTATCCTGTGCTTATAGTAATTGGATAAAGAAATAACTAGTACATAGCTGCACTCATCAATTTTTTTTTTCTCGTTGGGAACCTGTATGACAGAGACAATTCTGTATATTTGCACATGGGTGGGTTTAAAAGTTTCTTGTAAAATCCAAACAAACAAGTAAAACTAAATAGAAGATACGTCTTCAGCTAACTAGCTAGCCTCTTATCTTAAACTTATGGGTAAATTACATGGAGCTCCCCTGAGGTTCGACTTAATTATGCATACCTCCCCTGTATATTGAAAAATTACATTGACCTCCCTTGTCAGTGTTTGTCCGAAAATGGACCTAGCAGAAGAAATGAAAAATCCATAATACCCTTATACAAAATGATGTCGTTTTGGAGTTAAAGATGATCTTCTTCCCTAACCTCTCTCCTATATACACACACATGTATCTACTATATTATAAGAACGAAGAAACAAGCACGTCAAAAAATATGAACTTCCTCTTTTGTCCTTCACTACACCCTAATTATGCATATAACTATCTATACATCGTAAGGATTTATTGATTTGTCTGAGGGTAAATATGTCATTTTGGACAAATAATTACATTTAAGTCGGCTCTTGAAATTTTATTTAATATAATAATGAGGTTTTAATCAACAATCTTGTGTCTTATTACATTTGGATCAACTTTTTTTGGGATATTTATTATTGACTTCAAAAAAAGTCAACAAAAGTGGCTATTTTGGTGGCTATTTAGAAAGTGGTCACTAATATTTACAATTTGGTCAACTTCTTCTCTCAAATGAGGTTTCAATCAACAATTTGTGTCTAATTACATTTGGGTCAATAATTTTTGGGATATTTATTATTCACTTCATAAAAAAGTAAAAAAAGTGACTATTTTAGTGGTTATTCAGGAATTAGTCACTAATATTTACAATTTGCTCAACTTCTTCTCTCAAATTTAGGATTCATATATTGTATATGTGTAATTGCATTTAGGTCAGCAAGTTTTGGGATATTTATTATTCACTTTAAACAAGTTTTAAAAAGTGGCTATTTAGGAATTGGTCACTAATTTCACATTTTGGTCAACTTCTTCTCTTAAATTTAAGCTCTGGTATATTTAAATTGTCAATTTAAGTGGCTATTTTAGTAGCTATTATTAATTGGTCACTAATATTTACATTTTGATCAACTTCTTCCCTCAAATTCAAGATTTATAGATTGTATTTGAATATCAATTAAGGCCTACAAACACATTCATGCCCTTTTTTAGAGGAAATACCCTACTTGTGTCATATATTTTTAGTGGCGCTTTATTAGGTACCTTTACTACTCATTTATAAGATAGTCAGAATTATCACCTTCTTCCGTAAGAAGAGTTTTAGATTAAATAGTTACATTTACAATTTTCTATTTAACTGTTTTAACATCTTATGTTGAATTTTACAACTGGACCTTATTTTGAAATATTAAAAAAAGAAAAAAAAAGAAAAAAAAAAAAGAAAACGTGAATATCCAAAAAAAATGAAACGTTGGTACTTATTTTAGAACGGAATGAGTAATTATACCTCTCCAAAGACCTCTAATGTCATGATTAATACACAATATATCTGGGAATACAACTATCCGACGGGCACGTGCCTTGCACGTGCACCCTCACTAGTATATATATACAAAGATTCTCTAAAGAGGGCCACCTCTCTTTATTAAATTGAGAGCCTCTGTTTTGACCGTCAAATTGTGTTTAAAAACTGTGACATGACAAAACTGCCTTTAATGAAAACACAATCCAACGGCCAAAACAGAGGCCCTCTCTTTAATAAAGAGAGGCGTCCTCTTTAGAGTCTGACTGTATATATATATATATATATTTTCCAAATCAGACCCATTTTCTTTCTAAACCAGCCTTCCAAATCCGACCCATCTTCTCTTCCACCACAGACCCATTATCCTGATCTAATTCCTTTTATTCTTAAACTAAGAAGAATTAAAATGGGTTAACTACTGTTAAATCCTATTTAGTGTTACTTTGTAATAATAGGGCCAACCCAAAAATCAATTTAATGATAGGTCCACACTTTTTATGGCGACCATACTATCCCTACACCAGACTTTTCCTTTAAAATAGTAACCGTGCTTCATTTTCACGGAGGATTCTCAGACAAAATCCCCAATCACTCCGACAATCTCGGATTTCCAAATTTCAAACGCCAAATCATTTGATTTCGCTCATGTTTCATGAAGAAGTAAGAGTCCTTGTTATATCGAATCAATTCGGCAATCGCGTAAGCCATTTTCTCTCTCACCTTGCCGCAAAGAACCATCTCGAGTTAGCAGATTCACGAACTGGTCGATTATACGAATCGATGATTCTTCTTCTTTGGATGGCTGATGTAATGCTCAGATTAGGTTTTCGATGCTATTGCGATCAATCTAGGCTTGGATCTTGGACTCAATCGAAATTAGGGTTTGAGTATCGATTTGCTCGTCAATTAGGGGGTGAAGAGTGACAGTAGATGTTGATGGGCTATTGTCGGCAGTGGCGGTGGTGGCAAAGTGGTGGTTCAAATGCAAATGGGTTTAGGAATTGTAGATTCGGATTACGGCTATGGCATTGAAGATACTGACGAGGGTCCCATTGACTGTGGTGGCAATTCAATTGATCTCTGTGCTCCTCTATATTTTCGATTACATAATATGTACACACACGAGTATATATTATATACGCACAAATTTATTGTAAGATGAGAGAGAGAGAGAGAGAGAGAGAGAGAGAGATGAAGTTTCTTCCTGTCTTTTATTTTTTATTTTTATTTTTTATATTATGACAGGCAAGGGTATTTTTGACATTAAGTAATTTAACATTGCTAATATCATCAGTTTCTGCTAGGGGGTTAAGAGCAACTCCAGCAGTAGTATTGGTTTTAGCTAGCTATTGTGGCTAAAAATTATTTTAGCTATACATTATTTAACATTCAATTCCAACAATGCTCTTTCATTTTATCTAAACATCTTATTTAACTAGATTTTGCATGGTGAGATTTGTGGTAGTTTATATTGAAAGAAAATCCAAGGGTTAAGATTTGGAGAGAGAATATAGAGAGCCTTATGTGGCTAGATAAATCTAGCTAGTGATAAAGAGCAATGTTAAAATGGCTAGTTATATAGCTAGTCTGCTGGAGTTCATAAATTCCCCTCTGACTAGCTATTTTGACTGAAAAGTTAAAATAGCTAGTCTGCTGGAGATGCTAACAGTAAACTAACGGAGGGGAGGTTTATGTAATACAAACTTAAAACTCAAGGGAGAGCAGTGTATTTTTTCAATATACGAGGGAGGTCTGTGTAATTAGGACAAACATCAGGAGAGGTCCGTGTAATTTACCCTAAACTTATTAGTCTCTTTATCTTCAGTTATATTTTGCCTATTTGTCTTTTCCTTTCTTCTGATTTTAGCTTCTCTACAGACAAGGTTGATCGCCCTGTCAGTACTTGCATTTACTTCTTGCTGCCTTCTGGGAGTGTGTCGCACCTTCATCGTATTCCCTGTGCAGAAACATGGCATTTTTATATGGGAGAACCTTTGACGGTATAGGCCATCTTTTGATTTCCACTTCTACATAGCAATTACTTGCGCCAATTAGCCATCAATTATTATTATTATTATTATTATTATTATTATTATTATTATTATTTTTCCTGGATTTCATGGACTATCTGTGGATTGACCAACATTGTGGGCATTGAATTGAACCGTCTCTCCATATACTCCAGCCATTGATGTACAAGTCTATTGAGTAAATACGAAACCAGTACCTTAGCAAACAATTGCTCATTGTGTCGTGGGTGATAACTAACAGAAATGAGGTTGTGTTACGATTCAAACCGGTTATTGGACGGTGCTGTATGTTTTATACACTACGGAGTTCAATTATTATTATTAATTTTTTTTGGTGTCAAAGATGGGCTTGATGTGTTTATTGCTGAAAAGTACAATCAGTAAGATTCCAGCCCCCCAACCCCCGCACGTGTACACACCAACAAAACCAGACAGAAAAAAAAAAAAAAAAAATCAAAAATTTAAAATTTATAGGTTAGATGGGAATCCGTCACAATCAGGTAATTTATATAGGAATATCAAAGAAGACAGATGCACTGTCACTTAGAGAGGATAAAGGAAATGCAGAAAGTGACACTAATGGACTCTTTATGTCCGAATCTGATGCTATGTTCACCTATTGATACCCTTTCAGAAACAGAAAACTAGTTATTCAAAAGGAAACCAACTCCTTTCTCCAGTCGAAGTCAAGGTCTTCCCCCTAGAGTTACCTGTCTTCCTTTTTTCTCTTATTCTAAAGCCATTGGTTTGGTTTTCTTTCTCCTTTCAGGTGATAGAGTTGAATGAGAAAGATGGCTGTGTCAAGTTAACATGTCTCGGGTCCAACATAATTGGAGACAATCAGCATCTACAGTACACAGTGCCTCCTAATGTGTGGTTCGGTGCTTATCCAACAAAGGACATTAACATTTCAGCGGACCTGTCAGTGGCCAACAACGCACCAAAGGATGGTGAGACCCACTTTTCTTTAGTAGGATGTACCTGTGCTCCTGCCTTCCAGTTTGAGGACTTTGAGCTGGCAACACGGTCGGAGCTTGTTTCATGCTTCCCCAAATATGAGTCCCTCATCTCTTTACTCACTTTTCCTTGACTGAGCCAAATGTATTCTTGAGCTTTTGGATTTTCTGGCTAGAATGGTGATCCCAATAAATTTAGCACTACCTCTTTATGAGTGATTGAGCTGTTTCATATTAGTACGTTACATTCAGATGATCTTATCTACTGCAGGAATATTTTATCCAATTATAATGAGGTGAGCAATTTTGCCAATGTCAACATAGTTGTTGTAAATGATTATGAAGTGATCATAGTGATACTCTATCTTCTGGCTTTTCCTTATGTTGGCCACGAAAATGTTATTAGCAATTATCTAACCACACATAGCATACATAGGTTATATGACACACACACACACAGATAGTCCATACTGTCGAGATAGCTCGCAAGTTAAGTGGGAAGAAAGAGATCATCTGGGCAGGCCCAAGAAATGAAGTCCATTTTCCTTCAAAAGTGGCATTGGTCAAGCAACTTCCGGTACCCAACATTCAGTGATGCCTTATTAGTTTTGGCCACACATAATTCAGCTGCACATACAACGAATATGTATACTGCGTGTATGTATATAAAGACTCAACCTTTGCTCATGACTCATATAGGACTAGACTACCATCACATATGTTATGTCGACTAAAAAAACCATTTGGTTGGCACAGTCCGAGTAGTAAGAGAGATGATAAAAAAAAACCATCTCCTAGATCATTTTACAAGTTGGATTGGGCATTTTAATTTTACTGCTAACATTGTCGACAGGTTCTGGTATTTGTATCATTCTATGCTGCGGTGAATGACAAAAGCTGGTGAGAAATTTCAACTTTCGCGATGGGTTGCAACTTTTGTATGGGAAATGTCAACTCACTTGGGTTACGGTTATATTTCGCTTTGAAACTAGAATATTGTATTCAATTCCTAGAAGGTTGTCCTCAAAAAAACTATTTATAAGTACTACCACAAGCAAGGAAACGAAGAAGGAATACATTTTTGCTCACCCCAAATTTGCTCACCGCCGCTCACCCTACCTTTCTATTGTTGAATGCCTTGGCACCAAGGATTAAATGAGAGTTAATTAATGGTGTAAACTATTGGGCCCACTGCATTAGCCAATAGAAAAGGAGGGTGAGAAAAAGGTGAGCAATTTTTGTGTGAGCAAAACTGCACTAAAAAAGAAGTGAATATTTGTTGCCATACAATATTTTCCTCTTAATATTTCTGTATCTCTATGGCGGATTCCATTGAGTGGTGAAATTCTTTTAAGGCCCTATATCTCTGGTAAGCTCCTTTGGGTGGTGATACTCTGTATGACTGTATCCCTAATCGGTGGTTACTGTAGAGTGGTGAGTTTCTTATCCCTATTCTTGTCTCTAAGCATTTTACCCCTCTTTTCTGGCGCCACAAATAACATTGTATGCCTGATGCCTCATATTAATTTAATGAATCTAATGTGTGTAATATCATTGATTGAAATGGATCTGTCACAATTTCACCACGCTAACAGAATTATCTTCTTGAGCTGAGAGTTGAATTAAGCTCAACTTCACCTAAAATGGATGGAGAACAAGGCAATTGACCTTGTTTCGTCTGATATGAATGAGAGAATTGAACACCAGTGGCACTGTTCTTCTACCAAGGTTATTCTGGGTAAATCGGCTAGTCTTCTGGGCCAAAAAAGATGTCTGATTAAAACGCTAAGCGAAGGTTCAAACATTGTAGTTCCCTCTTTCTGGAGTAATGTTACAGACACAACACATTACACAAAGCACAACAAGGCTTTAAATGCCTTGTATCCTGTGCTGTTTAAATTTTTCACATTTTTCTATGCACCACTTACACAACACAGGGTACAAGACATTTAAAACCTTGTTGTGTTTTGTATTGTGCAATGTGTTATGTCTGTGACATTACTACTCTTTGTGATACTTATATATAAAGTTTAGAGTACATAAAATCCTCAAAAAAAAAAAAAAAGAAAGAGAGAAAAAGAAAAGAAAATAAGCAAGGGTAGATTGATGATAATGCTCCAGTCATCCCACCTAATGTGACAGCTGACAAGGGAAATGTAACATCAAAACTCAAATTAACACATGCAGTTTCGCAAAACCCAATGTTCCACTTCTCTCCCCTATTTTATTCTTCTCACCCAAGATATACAAACTAGGCTTAAAATTTTCTCCTCTCTTTGTGAACCTTGCTTTGATTCAGTACTGATTTTGTATTAATCCAGAACAACTAGCTTTCTTCATGACTGAAGTATCTCCGACATAACACATCAATCCATAAGTGGACCGCGGTCCTGTGCATGCATATATGTTTTGTTTTTTCGTGTCATAATCCATAGATATATATATATATATATATATAAAAACACCACCCTTCCATCATGATCATGTGATGTCCTTAATAATAGGTGTGACAAATTTTAGCCTCTGGAGAACAGCTCCAATTAACTCCAAGAGTTTGAATTATGCAATCAGAAACCTGATAAATGAATCATGAACTGTAGGTGTAGGAGGTACCTGCACCTAAGGTATAAAAATAGAATTTAGATACTCGAACATACAAGATCGATCATGTTGTAGAAAGCAAGATCTTAAATTGAGTATCTAGTCGGTAAGGTGTATATACAAGTTTAATTTTATCTCTCAAATAAATATTCTCACCAAGCTAGCTAGTGATCTTTTTCACATGAACTGGCCAAAGAAGATGCAAAATTATATCTCTAGCACAATAACTGCGACCATAAAATCAGAACAATCAATTAACTTCCCATAAAATATATATGTTGATGGCCTCACAATCAGGAAATAGAACAACGATGAATCAAGCAATCTTATGTATGTATGTATGTATGTATGTATGTATGTATGTATGTAGTATACATAGTACATACACAAGGGGGCATTCAAAATATAGATAAGACTAAATTAAGAAGGAGCTTACATTCTGAGTCTGTCTTTACCCATTTACTTCCATCATTTGCCTTATCAATCCCTTCATTTTGATCATTCTCCGTTCCGGGCATGTAATTCTTCTTCAAGTATTTCTTAACTGCTCTTGAGGAGTAGTACTTTGGACTAGAGCTTTGGGGATATATCTTCTTGTGGAGAATAGCCCTCAGTATCTGTTTGACAAAATTAATTAATGACAATACATCAATCATCAACAAAATTACAAGGAAATTTTACTAGTACTATTTAATCAAATGAACGTACGTGAAGTAACCAATCATCTAGCTAGCTAGCTCCAGTTCATGATCAGTTGGTTTGGGTAATGTGACTATGACAGAGAGCTCTGTTCAAGTCTTAATTTCCTATTATTAATGTTCCTTTGTTAATTATTCCACATCACACTCGAAAACCAAAGATTGTTGTTGATGAGTATAATTAATTAGATAATTACGTACAATTGAGCATGATATATATATATATACATATATACATATATACCGTACGTGTAGTACAATATTGCTCTTACCTTCTCCATTCTGGATTGAGGAAGCGGATCTCTTAAGCTGGGAGCAGGTACAAACTCACTACGTGTTAGAAACATCTTCTTCTTCAGAAGAAAAGGAGGCAGCGATTTTTTTCCAATAGCATTATTATAATTAGTCTGATCCGAAAGAGTATCTTTCCCTCTATTGACAGCAACGTGGCTGGTATTGCAATAATATTGGGATTGACCTAATTGGTTAGCTAAATCACCACAAACTGGATCACTGTTTGTTCTGTGATCTTCCAAGCTCATGATTAAGGGATGATTGAACTCGTTGTCCAACTGAAGGTTATGAGGTTCTAACTGATCATCATCAACCAAACCAGATTCAACACAACCTTGTTTTTGCTGCAGTACTAACAATTTTAACTCTTTCTGAAGTTCTCCTACTTCTTCAGGTGTAACACCTTGGTGATCATCAACAACGTGGGAGGTACATTTATTTTCGTAAACATTGCACCTCTGATCATCTGGATCTTCTTTCAAATTGTTATTGCCAAATGTCCCGATTGCAAGCAATCCATTAGGCCAGTCACAGAATTCTTCTTTCTGAGATTCTTGCAGCACATGATCTATACTTTATAAAAAAAAAAGAAAAAAAAATGGCATACATAAATAGAGGTTGAATTTACTGCATTTTGTTTTTTATTCTTATAAAAGAGGTGTTCAAATAAGTGTTAAAGGCGGAAAAACAAACGTACAAGACATTCCAGGGAAAGTCTCATTTCCAGTAAGCATATATGTATATATATATATATATATATATGCCCGGAGAAACATCTAAGTTATTATTCTTGATCAGGACATGCACAAACAACTGGGTAGAGTACTTTAACATATATACAAGAAATACGTCCAGGATTAATCTTGGAAGAAATGAGACAATCATCATATATAACTGAGAGTACTTTTTCCAAATAACAGATCGAAGATCAAACCGAGTAAAAAGATCCCCAAAAAACATACCCTTGGCTGAAACTGAGTTTTGTTTACTCGTCCTATGCTTTCTCTGCATCCAACTTAGTATCTGCATGCACAATCATGAGATATTGCCCGTCTTTTACAAAACAAGCTAGAAACATGATATATATATATATATATATATTACTCCAATATTTTTTATCTCACTTAAATACCTTCATTTTCTGATATTGGAGCGTACGTACGTGTTAATGGATTTCTCAGGGGCTAGAGTGGTAGATACAGCAAGGGGGATCGAGCTTAGAGAAATGAGGTGTTTAAACACACATCCCATTAGCCAATAGAAAAGCTGATCAGCTCCATAAGTTAAATATAAGTGGGGTAGTGAGAGAGATTCCACAGCCAATATTTATAGTGCATGGGTACTATTAGTTCAAGTTCCAAAACCAAGGCCCTCTCTCTCTCTCTCTCTCTCTCTCTCTCTCTATTTTATTACGTTTATTCAACTACTACACCCATGCCATTTCCTTGTAATTATATTCATATACATCTTTCATACCTCAAGTATATATAAAATACTTGTACATATATATGTAATATCTGACTTAACAAAGTAACAATCTTCACATGAGAGGTAATTTTTTTGTCTATTTTTGTTATTGCCAACTTGTCAAAATTTACAAGAATTAAGAGCTTATACTTGATGTAAAATTCACATAATTACTCAGCGCCCCTGGGATGCAAGGTATATAATATGTGTGTGTGTGTGTATACCGTAACACCATGTTGTTTGGAATTCAAAGCTTGTGTTGAAGTGAAATTTGATTGAACAACAGTCTTAAAGAAAGAAATACGTACAGGTTGTAAAAATGGACATGCATGTTGGACCAAAATTAATATTTACATGCAGTACTGGTCTTCAATTTAAATTGTGGGAACTGATCGAGTTTAGCTTATGGATCAGATAACATCGTTGGATAATTTTAGTTATAGTAAATGGTAGGCTAGCTAACTTTTAACAACGTTTGTATGGGTGTGGGTACGTGTGGGTGTAGGAAATGCGAGAAACATCTCATTCATGACCGACCACCTTCATTGCAAATGGTGCACGACATGTGAGGGTCATGGCTTGGTCCATTACATGGGCCATGCATGCATTTGTTGCTTACGTACAAAACTAAATTATGTAATTATGGCAGCAGGAAAACAGTACGTAGTACTGTCTCTGTTCTGTTTTGTTCTCCATTGATTGACATTGACAGTCCCCACACCTAGCTCCTCAAAATGGTGAGATGATAGCCTCTTAATTCAATTATCTAAGTACTGTTAGCGGCATTACTTACCTGAAATGGCCTGGGCATAATTAATATGTAGCTCTATGAATTTTGAACATCCATTAATTTGTTAAGTGCATGCATACAATCTATGATATATATATATATATAAAGAGTATAAATATAATTTCCTGCTGTGACTATTAGGTGCAATTGGTGTAGTATAGTACTCCCTCCGTCCCATAATAAGTGTCCACATTTCCTTTTTTGGATGTCCCACAATAAGTGTCCACTTTCTAAATTGGCATATAGCTTTTATTTACTTTCCAAAACTACCCTTATAATAAAGACAAAGTAGCATTTATTTGTGGTCTCAAAACAAGCAAAAAGTCAAACACCCATCACATCTAAGGGTAAAATTGTAAAGTGGCCATTTAATGAACCCAAAAAACTAATATAATACAACTTTCTTAAACAATGTGCAAAATAGAAGTGGACACTTATTATGGGACGGAGGGAGTATAAAATTGGGTGTGCACAAAACAACTGATCGAAGAAAGGGCATGCAGAAAAGGAAGTTGAAGGGAAACTGAAAAAGTATGGGATGCAAATGGATCTCAGAAAGTAGGGGGAATACCAGAGTATGATCCCGTGGGGATGTCTCTTACTGACCGAACCATCCGTCCGGCACCTGCTAAAATTCTCACCCACCACGATCACTTTTGATATGGTGAGCCCCCTCTCAGTCTCACAAACAAACAAAGCATCCCCACTAAATTAACCCCCCACCACCTTCCCCTGCCCCCCCCCCCCCCCCCCACAATAATTAATTACTCCAATATATACGTACGCTTACTGCTCGCTTACATATATTTAATGTTCTGATCGATTTCCCACAAGTCTTGGCCTTCTACATATATGATTAAACGTCGTCGTTCTGATCACTGACTCGTATGAGGTGATTAACATTATATCACTAATTAATTCTCGATCATATACGTACACCATAGTGTTCAGTGTTAAATTTGTCCATCCGTGCATGTTTAACATGAAGGATTTTTAGTATTGATCTATCAGTGCTGCTGGACCAATTAAGATGGAACAATTAATAGAATTTTCTATGCTATCTTCTATTCAATTACCATTTTCCTTTTTATTTTGTTAGGCACATGCATGTTGCATATATGAAAGGTGTTCGCTAGCTCTTGGGAAATTGGGTAGGAAGTAGATCTAAAGTGTTCGTATATTTAAGTTGCCTAGACAGAATTTTACACAAATTTTAGAATCTGTAGTATATAACTTAAACTAGGACCCAAAACATAAAGGGAAATGTTAAACATGTGCATGCCCTAAAGGCACATGTAAAGAAGTTTAAAGTAGTAAAAAAAATACATGTTGAATCCACACTAATAAAAAAAAATATGAGTGTGAATCTCATTAATTTATTTCTATATTCGACTACTTTCAATTCCTCAACATGTGCCCTTAAGACACATGCATGTTAACAAAACCCGAGGAAAAATTAAATAAAATTGATAGCTCAAGTCAGAACGTACAGTTTTATTGAATCTTATGACAGTGTTACTGTGCAAATCCCTACATTAAAGATCAAACTCCATTTTCAAGGTGATATATCCTTGATCTGCTTATAAAACAATCTAGCTAGGAAACAGTTCCAGGACATGATTTTTATTTATTCCCGTTTTCAGTCACACTTTCCAAACTCAAAAATCCTCAAACAATCTCTTCACAGGTGGAGTATAATATTTCACTCTCAAAACATTGTGCATTATATCTCAATGGCATTACTAGACTCACACTGTGAACTACACTTTTTCCACAAACAGTTTTAAATGTTTGTTTCTTGTGTTGTATACGTGTGGCACAAAAAAAAGTGTAAAAAATTCAAACAGCACAAGGTAGAAGCATTTAAAGCTGTGTATGTGAAAAAAGTGTGTGGTTCACTGTGTGGTTCTAGCATTTTCCATATCTCTAACTACACCTTCAATCACATTCGTACTTTAAATGCATGCACGTGCTGTGTGAGTGTTGCACAGAAAAGTGTGAAAAAATCAAACAGCACATGACACATGCATTTAAAACATAAGATATAATTAGAGGTGTGATTGGAGATGTGAGTGTATCATTGTTGCGTTATAAATGTCTGAATGAAACTTCTATTCATGCCAGTGCACGTACATTATAAGTATACATGTGATAAAGAAATGCCAAAATAATCTATTAGTGAGTATGGAAATTGACTCATATATATATACTAGTAATAACCCGTGCCCGTGGGCACAAAGCCAAAAAAAAAAAAGGAAGAAGAAGAAGAAGAAGAAGAAGAAAAAGAAGAAAAAAGGGAAAAAAATGCAATACTTTAAAATTTTCAAATCTTTTGCGTAAAATTGTACAGGTCATTCAAACCCACATGCTATTTAGTACTAACCCATGCCCGTGGGCATGAAGCGGGAAAAAAATTCAATACTTTAAAAGATCTGAGATATGGTTGGAATTTTAAGTGAAAAAGACATTGATTCCAATATTAAATATATCATTAACTCAATTTAGTTAAATATATTTAGTCCAACATTGGATGAATATTTTAAGTATAATTAATGTTTATTCGTAGAGACTTTCCCCCGTGCCCGAGGGCACGAAGTGAAAACCAAAAAAAACAAAAAACAAAAAAACAAAGGCTTTTTCTAAGCTTTTAAAAAGAAATAGAAAAGGAAAGCAAAAACTTTTGTGATTATTTATAATTAGCCCATATTTGGGAAGCAGTATTACTCATTTCACTAATTAGCCCTATAGACTACATCAAACTGATAGAATTAATCAAGTGACCTATAAAAAGGGTGGAACTAATCAAACTGGTAGCAAAATTTACAACCATAGTGCTAAAAAAATCCTTTTTTCTAGATAGACAATAGAATATAACAAATACGCTTCCTAGATTTTTAAAAAAGTGCAAATGAGAATACATTTCTTGAGACTTGAATTATGAAATCCATTTTTAAAACCCACTTCCTAAACTTCAACTTATGTGATTTTTCACTCATATTATATCAGTTTGATTAGTTTTATGAAAGTCATTTGATCAGAGTCATGGAAAGGAAAAAAGAAAAACCTATAAAAAAATAAACTCTATGAATATATGTATGATATGGGAAGTTTATATTCCAATATTTCTATTTTGAAAAAATCAGTCCACTAATTTAATTAGTTTATCTCCCAAGATTTGTGTTTTGTATTTACTATTAGATATGTATACATTCAAATTCAAATTAATTTAGGGAATTTCTTTTTTGCTAAAAAAAAAAACAGTCTAATGATTTAGTTTTACCCTAAATTTGTGTTTTGTATTTAATGAAGTTGACAATTTGGATATTGACATGTATTTATTCAAATTCAAATTAATTTAATGGAATTCATTTTTAAATTAGAGTTTTAATAGGATACAATGCAATATTTAATGAGATTAACTATTTTTGGTGGACAATCAATCCGACGGTCTGAAATATCTAAACTTGTCTCAATGGTCAAGATTAAATGTTGCTAACTTGAAAGGGACCCACACCGCTCTATCTTATTATATAGATATAGGCATCGATCATAAAACAATGACTATGGAAAATCCTGAATACAAGAGTTGTTTCCACAAAAATAAAATTTTAATAACTTAATTACTCCAACAAGAGTATTGAAATTTAAAGACACTTCTAGGGTAAATCGTTTTTACCAAAATCGACTATATAGAGTTGTTTTTACGAAAATCGAATACATATTTAAAATCAGTTTTACTAAAACCAGGTTTAATGTTAAATTTTACCGAAAATATTTTTTCTGAAAAAAAAGAATTTTTGTTGAAAAAAGAAGAAGAAATAACACAAAAAAAAGTCAGTTTTAGTAAAACCGACTTTATATAGTCGTGCTTACTAAAAACGACTTTAAATAAAGTCAGTTTTACTAAAAATGACTTTAGAGTCGGTTTTATTACAAACGACTATAATTTGTAATACAGTTTGACTATAGTCTATAGTTTTAGTGTTGTCCAAATGGACCCCACATCATATCACACCATTTAATGGATCAATGACCCACCAGAAATCAATATTGAAAAAAATACATACGAAGCTCTTAAAGAAGAGAGCATTTTTGCTCACTCAAATTTAGTTCACCACTGATCACCTATGCCTTCACTGTCTGATGTTCACTGCCTGACAAGACATACTTATATCAGGTAGTGAAGACATGGGTGAGCAATGGTGAACCAAATTTGGGTGAGCAAAAGTGCTCTCTTCTTTAAGAACTTTATGAGACACATGTCAGACAGTGAAGGCATGAATGAGCAATGATGAACCAATTTGAGTGAACAAAAATGCTTTCTTCTTTAAGAGCTTCGGATGTATTTTTTTCAACATTGATTTCTAGTGGGTCCAATGTCCATTAAATGGTGTGATATGAAGTGGGGTCCATTTGAACAACACTAAAACTATAGTCAAACTGTATTACAAGCTATGGACGTTTGTAATAAAACCGACTCTAAAGTCGTTTTTTGGTAAAACCAACTTTATTTAAAGTCGTTTTTAGTAAGCACGACTATATAAAGTCGGTTACTAAAACCGACTTTTTTGTGTTAATTCTTTTTTTTTCAACAAAAATTCTTTTTTTCAAAAATTCTTGTTTTGGTAAAATTCAACATTAAACTTGATTTTAGTAAAACCGATTTTAAATATGTACTAGGTTTTCGTAAAAACGACTCTCTAGAGTCGATTTTGGTAAAAACGATTTACCCTAGAAGTGTCTTTAAATTTCAATATACTATTATTTAATAATTAAGTTATTAAATACTATTTTTATGAAAACAACTCCTGAATACAAAGCCAATAATGTCATTTAACATCGCTTCTTCTTTTTATTAATTTTTTTATAATATGATTTAGGCAATATATAAATACTACAAAATGTCTTTAGTCTCACACGTACCCACATATATGCCACAATCTTCTTCCTCCAAATGCAATACTAATATATATTATGGCTTGAGCCTTGAAGTATACAGTATACTCTCCCCCTTTAATGTTTAATGGGGGGGCAAGGCAGGACACCCAACCCACAGAACACCACCAGGGCCACGTGAAGTTGTCCAGTCCATTCACAGTACATGTATGGGAATGGGTTCGTCTTCTTCTCCACGCATGCCACATTTTGTTTACTTGTCGAATGACAAACATTGTGATGAAGTTCATCGTAACTTATCAAACTAACACGTGGGTCCAAATTGCTTAGTTAATTAATAATCTCCATGCTCTCTTCCCCCATATCTTTTGGTTCTGTGCAACTTCATATAAAAATTCAAAATATACTTCCTATCCCTGCCTATATATATATATATATATACAAAGATTCTCTAAAGAGTACCACATCTCTTTATTAAAGAGAGAACCTCTGTTTTGACAGTTGGATTATGTTTAAAAACTGTGAAATGACAAAACTGTCATTAATAAAAACATGATCCGACGGCCAAAACAGAGTTCCTCTCTTTAATAATATATTCTTAAGAAAATGAGCTCACCGACTGTTTTCCATCATCACCTTGCAAAAAACTTCTAGTTTTTCCTATCTAGGCAACTGTCTCTCTCACGCACATATATTTATTCTACAGCATATCTCATTCCCATAAATAAATAAATAAATAAATAAAACAGCTCAATCAAATCATATCAATATAAAAATAAATAAAATTTATTACAATAAACTGAGTTACGGAGCATAGTAATATTAGCATTAGGATTCTTTACTTAATTAACACAATCAAACCAATGTATTAGGGGCTAATAAATGGCGTCAGACTAAAACAAGTTAGTGAGGTGATGCCGCAATCACCATGAATTATCTATTAATAATAAATATTGCAGGGAGTATGTATTAATTTATAAATTGAGTTGGTTGTCCAGTCGCACTAAAATGGGTGATGTCCAATCATATTGCAGCTTAGGGCATGCACTGACAACAAATTGACTCATATTGAGCATTTGGTCCATAAGCAATTTTTCATAGGCACTGATGTTGCCTAATTTAGGCTGAGCAGCTGATGTAGATGTTGAGCTGGATATAGTTGATGGTTTAGCTGGGCTATATAGCGCACACGATGAAAAATAAAGACTTAAAAAGGGGAGTTGTTTGAGTCTCCTCCGATAGCTAAATTAGTTAAATCGGGAATATTGTAACTTGCAAGGAATTGAAAAGAAAAGTGATTGTGTACCTTTTTTTTGTAGGTTCTGCTAGCTAGAGTTTATATAGTAGTGTGTCTCAACTGAATAGACCCATTTCGGCGCACGCTCCCCCTCAGAGGAGGTGGACTGGACAAGTGTCTTTCCCGTTAGGATGAACCCCCTACCATCTGTCAAGTGTCCCCACTTCTTCTAGTAATGGGCTGCACGTTCCGAGTTATCAGGAAGATGTGGGTTAAGCCGTTTTGGGCCCAACGGCTAGTCTGATCCAGGTCTTCCCTGATCATTGCATCAGTCAAAGAGATCCACTTGCGTGACACCCGTCTAAAACCTATTGACACGTGTCGCGATCCTGCGGAGTGACCAAACGATGGCATAGGATCAGTTAATCCCCCCTTAAGTCTCAATTTCGACCATTGCAGGGCCGGTACTGATATTCTTAAATTTTTTTCTAAAGCCTCGTGCAAACTTTCAAAGACGGGTCCCTCTATATTAAATTTCATAAGTACAAAAATTTTATGAGAGTATATAATAATTTATCATTAAATGGAGACGAAAAGCACATAATTATATTCAGGGGTGGAGCCATAAATTTTAGTTAAAGGGGGCCTAGGTTACACGGGGTTCAGGGGCAGCGTCCCTGAGGCAATTTTTTTTGGGGTCTACTTATACATAATTGGCCATTTTTTTAGGGTCTACTTATACATATTAGCGATTTTTTTTGGGATCTACTTATAATATGAGTCTATTTGGTGACACATAAATATTAATTGAATGTTGTCTTTCAAAATTCTAGGGGGACCTATTTCTAAAACTCATAAAATTCTTACACTAAAAGTATAGTTTTCAAAACTTTAGGGGCCTTTGCTTTTGAGTTGTATGTACATATATTTCAATAATCAATATGCATATAGTTGATGATACTAAATTGGGCCTTGGGCCTCTTTGAAGATCTAAACATGAGTTGAGGGGTGGCCTAAACATAAGTTGAGGGGGGCCTAAACATACAAAATTTTATAAATACGTCCAAAATATATATGTGAGAAAGAGGCAAAACTCCAATTTTTTTTTTTTTTTTTTTTTTTTTTTTTTTTGTCATTTACTCTTGTCAATTAGTCAATGTAGGTGGGCCACCGTACATTTTTTCCCAACCACAGAGACACAATCAGTGAGGATGAGAGATGATCTGTGTAAAAGAGAGAACAAAATGAGGCCCAAGCATTCGAGGCCCAATGCGATCGCTTGATTGCATGCGCTTAAGGCCGGCCTTGGACCGTTGGATTGGGACTCTGCTCCCAAAATAATGAGATCGACATGCTTGTCCACGCATCCTCGTTTGGCTAGTATGGATGTGACGTCGATTTGCATTCCTAAGCGCTAGAACTCGAATTAAAAAGGGACTCTCATAGGCAATGAAGCTCACATCACTTCGACTTTATTTTTACTGATTTGAAGGACTTTGTGGAGCCAAGGAGAAGACTTGTTCGAGACCTTCATCCAGCTGGCCAGTTATAGTAATCTAGGTTAGATTTCCTTCTTGACCTCCTTTGAGTGCACCGGCTCTGAAGAGCCTTTATCTCCAAGCCCTTCCACTAAGATAGTAGACGAGTTCGAATCAGAAGTTCAAACCGCAGGAACCCATTTAAAATATGACGGTCCCATGAACCCTTTTTCTATGACTCAGGAGAAATTAGATTAGATTAGATTAGGAAAACTTATAAAATTTTCGACGGCCTAGAATGTAGGGTCCCTGATCCCAAAAAGGCTGTAATTGATGCAGGTGAAGGGAAATAGCATTTTATCCTTATTTCTTTATATTGGGGGTTAGATTACCTCTTCACCCCTTCTTCTGTGAATTTCTGACCTTTTTCGGTATAGCCCCTTCCCAGCTTGCTCCTAACAGATAGATCGTACTGCTTGGGACTGTAGTCCTGTCCTATTTAAGTGGCGTGGATATGGATTTGTGGACTTTTAGGACAATCGTATCCCTAAGGAACAAACCTGGGTCCGGGTATTCCATGAACATGGAACTTGGGTACCATGTTATCAAAAAATTGGATTCAGGTCACAAAAAATGGAAGGATGGTTTTTTCTTCATCCGGGGCTTCATCAGAAATGTTTCCCGTCTTACAGGGAAACCATGTAAGCATGATTGGCTTTGAGATTTTCCCTTTTTGCAATTAGGGTGATTCCAATACCTCTTCTGATTTTGCAGCCCCTTCTTCCTAGAGGAGACCCTCCGTGACTCGTCAGTTATGGGAGATCCTGAAGTTCTTTTTTTCCAATTGAAACAAAAGTCGGGCAAGTCTTTTGTCCAGTGAAAATTTACTGAACGCTAACTTGATCCAAATGGATGGCATTCTCGAGGGAGTCCGATCCACTACCGGAGGGAAGAAGAGGGTAGCGTCAAAAGCATTGGCTTCTGAGCAATCCGTTCCACCACCAACACGTGTTCGGAGAAGAGTGTACAAGATCAGTTAAGAGTCCGACTCCTCAGAGGCTGAGGAGCATGCTAGCTCTGAACTGTGCCTCTCAGTTCCCCCATAGTCAAAGACTCTTGCTGCCCCTTCTGTTTTGACCAACGGGTAGAGCAAAGACAAATCTAGGGCGGCCTCCCAGCCTGTGCTTTGGGAGGGCGGATCAGTGGATGCTTATATTGAAGCATCTTGCAAGAAGCTGGATACCAAATTCCCAGGCATGGTTGACTTGGTGAAGAAATCGGGCTTCTTTCAGACTTGCATCGACGCCCAGCTCGTAATAAGTCCTGATTCCAAACTATCCATTTCTTTTTAGCTTTGTTTTGTCGTTGACTCCTAAGTTTTCTTCTATTTTCAGGGGGCTTTCATGACTGTTGCCATTGGCAAAGTCAATTTTGAAGGTTCCAGCATGGTGGAACCTTCTGGCTGAGTAGGTGACAAAGGTTTCTGGCGAAGCAGCTAGAGCAGATGCCCTCCAAATCAAACTCTCGAGAATCGGTCTGGGTATTCCATGAACATGGAACTTGGGTACCATGTTATCGAAAAATTGGATTCAGGTCACAAAAAATGGAAGGATGGTTTTTTCTTCATCTGGGGCTTCATCGGAAATGTTCCCCGTCTTACAGGGAATCCATGTAAGAATGATTGGCTTTGAGTTTTTCCCATATTGCAATTAGGGTGATTTAAATTCCTCTTATGATTTTGCAGCCCCTTCTTCCTAGAGGAGACCCTCCATGACTCGTCAGGTGTGGGAGATCCTGAAGCTCTTCTTTGCCACTTGAAACAAAAGTTGGGCTAATCTTTCGTCTGGTGAAAATTTATTGAACACTAACCTGATCCAGATAGATGACATTTGGGCGGGAGTTCGAGCCACTACCAGAGAGAAGAAGATGGAAGCGTCGGAAGCATCGGATTCTGAGCAATCTGTTCCACCACCAACACGTGTTCAGAGAAGAGTGTACAAGATCAGTGAGGAGTCTGACCCCTCAGAGAGTGAGGAGCGTGATAGCTCTGAACTGTGCCTCTCAGTTCCCCCACAGTCAAAGACTCCTACTGCCCCTTTTGGTTCGACCAAGGGGCAGAGCAAAGACAAATCCAGGGTGATCTCCCAGCCTGTGCTTTGGGATGGTGGATCAGCGAATTCTTATATTGAAGCATCTTGCAAGAAGCTAGCTACCAAATTTGCAGGCATGGTTGACTTGATGTAAAAATCAGGCTTCCTTCAGACTTGCATCGATGCCCAGCTCGAGAGAAGTCCTGATTCCAAACTATCCATTTTTTTTTTGGCTTTGTTTTGTTGTTGACTCCTAAGTTTTCTTCTATTTTCAGGGGGCTTTCATGACTATTGCCATTGGCAAAGTCAATTTTGAAGGTTCTAGTATGGTGGAACCTTCTGGCTGAGTAGGTGACAAAGGTTTCTACCGAAGCAACTAGAATTGATGCCCTCCAAATCAAACTCTTGAGAATCGGTCTGGGTATTCCATGAACATGGAACATGGGTACCATGTTATCAAAAAATTAGATTTAGGTCACAAAATATAGAAGGATGGTTTTTTCTTCATCCGGGGCTTCATCGGAAATATTCCCCGTCTTACAGGGAATTCATGTAAGCATGATTGGCTTTAAGATTTTCCCATATTTCAATTATGGTTGATTTTACAGCCCCTTCTTCCTAGAGGAGACCCTCCATGACTCGTCAGGTGTGGGAGATCCTGAAGCTCTTCTTTGTTATTCGAAACAACAGTCGGGCAAATCTTTCGTTTGGTGACAATATATTGAACGCTAACTTGATCTAGATGGATGACATTCTGGTAGAAGTCCAAGCCACTACCGGATAGAAGAAGATGGAAGCGTCGGAAGCATCGGCTTCTGAGCAATCCCTTCCACCACCAACACGTGTTCGGAAAAAAGTGTACAAGATCAGTGAGGAGTCTGCCCCTCAGAGGCTGGGAAGCGTGCTAGCTCTGAACTATGCCTCTCAGTTCCTCTACAGTCAAAGACTCTTGCTACCTCTTCTGGTTTGACCAAGGGGCAGAGCAAAGACAAATCCAGGGCGACCTCCCAGCCTGTGCTTTGGGAGGGCGGATCAGCGGATTCTTATATTGAAGTATCTTGCAAGAAGCTGGCTACCAAATTCGTAGGCATGGTTGACTTGGTGAAGAAACTAGGCTTTATTTAGACTTGCATCGATGCCCAGCTCAAGATAAGTCCTGATTCCAAACTATCCATTTCTTTTTGGCTTGGTTTTGTTGTGGACTCCTAAGTATTCTTCTATTTTCAGGGGCCTTTCATGACTGTTGCCATTGGCAAAGTCAATTTTGAAGGTTCTAGTATGGTGGAACCTTCTGGTCGAGCAGGTGAAATTTTTTTCCGCTGAAGCAGCTAGGGCTGATGCCCTCCAAATCAAACTCTCTAGAATCGGTCCGAGCATTCCATGAACATGGAGCTTGAGTACCATGTTATTGAAAAATTGGATTCAGGTCACAAAAAATGGAAGAATGATTTTTTCTTTATCTAGGGCTTCATCAGAAATGTTCCCTGTCTTATAGGGAATCCATGTAACCATGATTGGCTTTCATATTTTCCCTTATTACAATTAGGGTGATTCAAATTCCTCTTATGATTTTGCAGCCCTTTCTTCCCAGAGGAGACCCTCCATGACTCGTCAAGTGTGGGAGATCCTGAAGCTCTTCTTTACCACTTGAAACAAAAGTCAGGCTAATCTTTTGTCCTATTAAAATTTATTGAATGCTAACCTGATCAGATGGATGACATTCTGGCAGGAGTTCGAGCCATTACCAAAGGGAAGAAGAGGGAAGCGTCAGAAGCATCGGCTTCAGAGCAATTTGTTCCACCACCAACACGTGTTTAGAGAAAAGTGTACAAGATCAGTGAGGAGTCTGACCCCTCAGAGAATGAGGAGCGTGCTAGCTCTAAACTATGCCTCTCAGTTCTCCCACAGTCAAAGACTCCTACTGTCCTTTCTTCTTCGACCAAGGGGCAAAGCAAAGACAAATCTAGAGCGGCCTCCCAGCCTCTACTTTAGGAGGGCGGATTAGCGGATGCTTATATTGAAGCATCTTGCAAGAAGCTAGCTACCAAATTCGCAGGCATGGTTGACTTAGTGAAGAAATCGGGCTTCCTTCAGACTTACATCGACACCCAACTCGAGATAAGTCCTGATTCCAAACTATCCATTTCTTTTTGGCTTTATTTTGTTGTGAACTCCTAAGTTTTCTTCTATTTTTAGGGGGCTTTCATGACTATTGCCATTGGCAAAGTTAATTTTGAAAGTTCCAATATGGTGGAACCTTCTGGCCGAGCAGGTGACAAAGGTTTCTGCCAAAACAGCTAGGACTGATGCCCTCTAAATCATACTCTCGAGAATTGGTTTGGAAAAAGCCACCACAGACTCTAAGCTCATAGAGGTCTAGATTCAACTTAAAGAAGCTATCAGGAAGGCTGAACTTCTTGAGGAAGCTGTCGAGAGGGAGTGCGAGATCCCGGGTAACATTGAAATCGAATTCTTCTGATAACCTTGCTCTCTCATGGCTTCCCAAGTTAACCTTCATTCCGATGAGGGTGTGGCAACCTTTAAGAGGGGGTGTGAGATCCCGGGCGAATGAAGGAGAGGTGATAGATTTTTCATCCATTGTGATTAGTAGCTATATGCTGAAGGTGGTTGGATTACGCTTCCCTCTACTTGTAATTTTTTGCTATCTGTTGGGTGGACTGCACTTACCTTTGGGGATTTTCCAAACGAATTTGGTATATCTCCTCTTGGGCATCAACACTATGTGTCAGCGTCTGGGTATCCTCCTTAGGTCTAGTGAGACTACTCACTGTTACAACCTTCATATTAACTAAGGGGAATAATACCTTAGAATGGGCCCAGAGGCAAAGCATCTCGTAACTTGGCTATAGGTTTTTCACAACAAAAATTGGTACAAGTTTCCAAAGATTGTGGGCTCTGGATGCTAGATAGATGATGAGTCTCATTACCCTCCTAAGACATTTGATCCATAGGTTGTGACACTGGCCTATGTAGCGATGAATGAGCTTAGTGCAGATGAGGATGCAATAAATCGAGCTGTTGAGGCTCGCTTTGAGTTTACAGTCCTAATGAACTACTATAGCAATTTGGGGGGTCCTTATGGGGATATCCCTCCTATAGGTGAAGATGCTGGGGTTGAGATGGTTGAGACTCTGGCTTTAAACGTTGCTATGGGGCCACTGGGTCTTGTCGTTTCACCAGATCCATGACTTTTGGTCCCCGGGTCAGGCCCTCAGGGGTTGAAGGGGTTGTTTCCCTATCTGACAACTCGACTCTTCTAATAGTTCGGGCTCCTCTGCCTACTCTAGCAAAGGGAAAAAGAAGGCCCGGATAGAAAAGGGTCCTTTAACCTTTGAGGCTAGGCAGAGTTCTCAAGTAAGGGCCTCTCAAGAGGATCTGCGAGAATGCGTGCAAGCACTAGAAAAAGTGCCCTTCAGGAGGCAGAAACTTCTAGGCAAAAGATTGACTTCTATGGCCATCTGTCTTCATACAGTGACCTAAAATATCTAATTAATAAATTGGTAAGGAAGGTGAAGACTCTAGAAGATGAGATTAAATTCCTCAAGAATAAGGATAACTAGGAAACTTGTATCTTCTTCTCTCTTTTTTAGTAATAAGCAATTTTTGCTTTGTTTATGTTTTTCCTACTTTACTTTTCATAATTTTGGGTGTCATGACCACTTGAGAAGATTTCTAAATAGGAAATCTTTCACATTTTGAGTTTGGACAAACAATACTTTCATCCTTTCCTAATTCGCACACTTAGATTGGTAAGGTGACAAATGTTGTGTGAAAGTAATTTGAAGATAGGATTGTATTACTATCTTGATGAATCCAATATAGTAACTTGAAAGCAATTTGGAAAGCTGAAACACAAGACTACATATAGTATCTCTTTAAATGCTCTGCATTCCAATTAAGGCATTGGCTCTGGTTTATCTTCCATATCATATAACCAGTATGTCACTGTTCTGTTAGCCCTGGCTACTTTGTATGGTCCTTTCCAGTTTGGAGCCACCTTTCCATCAGTGGGGTCTTTGGTGTTTTGGAAAACTCTTCTCAAAACTAGATCCCCAAGTTGGAAAGTTTGAGTCTTTACCTTTTTGTCGAAATATTTTGAGATCCTTTGTTGGTATGGTACAAGTTGCAGTAGGGCTAGCTCTCTGACCTCATCTAGGAGATCTAAGTTCTGTAATAAATCCTCATTATTGTGTGTCTTGACAGCAAGTTGGAGCCCACAGTCTTCCATGGCAGGTATGGACAGGGTTCTGGTAGTTGGCATGCCGATCTCCACTAGAATTGCCTCTGTTCCATAAGCCAGAGTGAATGGTGATTCTCCCGTGGCTGTTCTCTTAGTGGCTCTGTACGACCATAAGATCTTAGGCAATTCGTCTAACCAACGAACATTAGCTCCTTCCAACTTTTTTTTCATGGCATCAAGGATTAACCTACTCGTCACCTCAACTTGGCCATTGGCTTGTGGATGGCCTAGCGAGGAGAAGTGATGCTTGATATTCAAGCCATTATAGAACTGTTGGATAATGGTTCCTTCCAACTGCGTTCCATTATCAGTAGGGGTGTTAGCGGTCGGTTTCGATCGGGTTTTTTTTTTTTTTTTTTTAAACCGACCAATAGGTTCGGCTTTGGTCGGTTTTAGCTTGTACATACATTTTATAAACCGACCAAACGGTTTTTTGGCCATTCGGTTTCGGTCGATTTTTTATTTTTCGGTTTTTTTTATCACCCCTAATTATCAGTGATCAAGACATGGGGAATACCATACATGTATATAACATTCTTCCACATGAAATTCTTCATGTCAGTTTGGCCAATTTTGGTTAAGGCTTCTGCCTCTGCCTACTTCGAAAAGTAGTCCACTGCTACAACTATGAACTTTTTTGCTCCTCTAATTGTTGGAAGAGGGCCCACAATGTCCATTCCCCATTTCACAAAGGGCCAAGGGTTTTGGATGGAGCTCATAGGTTGTGGGGGCTGATGTGTATACTTGGTGAACCTCTGACACTGATCACATTTTTTTTTTACTAATTTCCTGGCATCTTGCTCCATATTGAGCAAGTAGTATCCCATTTTAAAGCTTGGTGATCCAAGGTTCTGGTTTTGATGTGATTCCCGCAAACTCTTTCATGTATCTCTTTGAGAATGTAATTTGCTTGATATGGAGTTAAGCACCTAAGTATTGGCTGTGACAAGGATCTTTTATACAACACCTCATCCAGGAGCAGGTACTGGGCTACTCTGATTCTCAGTTTCCTAGCCTGCTGTATGTCATCAGGTAGCTCACCACGCTTTATGTAGCTATAGACCGGCTCTAGCCAGGACCCAAGGAGGCCTTTTATATCATTCAGATGTATTCTCTAGGTATTGGGTGCTTGGAACCTATAGGAATATGACCTTGACCGCTAGATCCTCAGATTATTCTCTGGAGGCTACCAATTTAGCTAACTAATCTGCCCTGACGTTTTCCTGGCCTGGGATTTTTTCTAGATTGAATTCTTACAAATCTTGAGCCCGCCTTTGAACGATTGAATGATAAACCCTCATACTTGCCTCCTTTACTTCAAACTCACCTTTCACCTGGCTTAGGACTAATTGAGTATCACAGAGGGCTTTAATGGCTAATACCCTACACAGCCTAGCCAGTTGCAGCCCAATGACTAGGGCTTTATACTTTACTTCATTATTTGATGCTTTGAAGCCGAAGGCTATGAACTTTTCCAACAACCCTCCTTCTGGGGTTCTCAGAACAATCCCAGCTCTACAGCCCTACTTGTTTGATGCACCATCAATGTACAATTCCCATACTCTAGATTCCTCCTTCAAGTCTGTGATAGAATCTTATTTGGCAAATTCTGCCAACAAAGGCTTGAACCTTTATGGTTGTTCTGGGAACGAACTGTGTATCAAACTCCTTGAGATTTATAGCCCACTTTTCCAGTCTTCCTGAGGTTTTTAGCTTATGGAGTACAGATCGAAGAGGGTGATTAGTAGGCACGACGATGGCATGTGCTTGGAACTAGGGCATGAGTTTCCTGGCAGACAGAGTCAAAGCGTAAAGTAGTTTCTCAAAGCTCGTATACCTTTTCTCTGTGTCCAAGAGTGTTTTGCTAACATGATAGAGTGGTTTCTGCATGCTCTGCACTTTAAAGGATTGAGTTTCAGTTGGAACTTTTGGAGAGTTTCGAAGGCCTTCCTTCAGTTGCTGATGTGGTCTTCCCCTCGCTTGCTCTTCACTAGCATATCATCAATGTAGATCTCCATTGATTTACCAATCTGATCCTGAAATATTGAGTTGACCAGCCTTTGGTATATAGCCCCTACGTTCTTCCATCCAAATGGCATGACCTTGTAGCAGTATAAACCTCTGTTAGTAATGAAAGATGTCTTCTCCTGGTCTGAAGGGTGTATCTTGATTTGGTTATACCCATCCTAGAAATTACTTTTATATTAAATGCATAATTGAATTTTGGGAGATTATCAATGTTATTTGATAAGTATGAAAGTGGTTGACGAGAGTCAATGGAAGGTGTCAAGTGAGGACACAACAATCTAATACTCATTGAGACATTCGTGTGATTAAATGACATTTACATGATTTAAATGTTATTTGAAGTATCTGGTAATTATGATTAGTAATTATACTTGTGTAGTGTAATTTCTGGTAGTTTTGATCTTGACAAAGATCAATTAGAGCGAATTAGAGATAACCTATGTAATACATTTCATAAAAGGTAGGTTATCTAGAAATTCTGCAAAAATTATTTTTGGGACGTAATTACGGACCCAAATGGAACTCAAATAAGAAGTTTTAAGACATTCTGGGAGATAATTAGAAGTTTTGAAAACTCGTGGGGATGTAAACGTAATTCCCGAGAGTTGTGCCTATATATAGTATAGTTAAAGATATTTTCATAATATCTTCAACCTAAATATCTTGGGAGAGAACAAGCTTCAAGACGTAAATTGACGACTATTCGATCGTCAGTTTTTCTCCAGATTTCATATTTTCACTCCTCGAGGTAAGAGCCTCGTTTTGATAGTTGTTAGGCCATGTTTGGCTAAGTTTTGATAAGATCCTAATTCTAAGAATTTGGGAAAAATATCTAAATACTTATAGGATTCACTTATGATTGGAGATCCGGCGTACAATCGGACTACTAGTGCTTTCCTCAAAATTATAGAACCGTAGCTCGAGGTATGAATTTCTAACCGATGATATATAGAAAAATTACATGTTTTGATTTTCGACGACAAAATGGTGATCCAGGAAAAATTCATGTATTAGTATTAGGCCCGTTAATTATGCACGCGACAAATTATGAAAAGCATGTCTAGTTGTTTACATGAGCACGTTGTATGACTATGTGGGTCAAAAGGGTGTTTTATACAAATTCATGTCGGGGTAAGCTTCTTGATGTTTGAGAATTTAGTAGCGATGGCTATTGTACATGATTTAAGGCTTGAACTTGCCAGGGCACTTAGGATGCGATGGTTATAGGCTTGGACTAGCCATTGGCATCGCGACTTAAGGCTTGGACTTGTCGCTACCAAATGAATGCATTTTTTTCTCCTTAGAGACTATTTTATGTGCATCATGAGGTTGAAGCATGATCTTATATGCATATGTTAGAAATTGTGCACTCATCATATAGCTAAGCAGTGGAGCTTTACTCCATTGTAGGTGTAAGGAAGAAAGGGAAGAAGAAGCGAGAATATTAAGGTCGATGGGACAACGGGAGTGTCCTTGTACATGTTTTTGTCTTATTCCATTCCAACGTTGTAATTAGGAATTTTTCGAGTAACTAGAACCATGTTTTGTTTTAACTTGGAATTTCTTAATGGATTCGTAGTGTTGTAAACTATAGTAAAACTCTTATATTTATGTTTGAATGTTGTAACACAATTAAGACTATGTTGGAACGAGTTTCGGTTATGTACTTTGTCTTGGTTGAGAATGGTTGTGCTTGAGAGTAAAAATTATGTAGGATTCCAACGTTGTAATTAGGAATTTTTCGAGTAACTAGAACCATGTTTTGTTTTAACTTGGAATTTCTTAATGGATTCGTAGTGTTGTAAACTATAGTAAAACTCTTATATTTATGTTTGAATGTTGTAACACAATTAAGACTATGTTGAAACGAGTTTCGGTTATGTACTTTGTCTTGGTTGAGAATGGTTGTGCTTGAGAGTAGAAATTATGTAGGATGTGTAGTAGCAGGGAAAAACAGTCGATTGGGTCAGGACCACAGTCGACTGGACCCACTACTGAAACAAAAGTTCTTCCCAGTCTTAGGGAAAACCAGTTAACTGGTTTACCTTACAGTTAACTGGAAACCGCACCAAAACTTGACATTCTGCTAGACCGAGGTCCAGTCGACCAGACTAGTACCAGTCGACGGGAAGTTTGATACCCCAGTCGACTGGGTCCCCTTTACAGTCGGCTGGATTGAGCTGCTGGGAGGTTAACTCTTTCGAGTTTATAAAGCAGTCGACTGGGACCCCTACTCAGTCGACTGGATTGATGTTTTCAAAACAGATTTCTTCCTTAAGTGTTTTAAATGGGAAAAACTTTTTATTAGGGGTTTCTAACTGTGTGAGTTCTTTTGTGATATGTATGAGATATATGAATGGGTATAACATGTTAGCAGGTTAGTACAGGTGGAACAATAGATAAAATATGATAAAATAATATAGAAAGTGTAGTAGAATAATAATGTATAAAAATACAGTAGAGAAATGGGTGTCGGAGAGGACATGGCTCGAGTGAGAACCAAGGTAGCCCCATATGAGAGAGAGAGAAAGCAGTAGATGGCGAGCTCTTAGATGGAGGTGGTAGTATGTGGTAAGTCTCTAGTGAAGTCTTGGAAAGTTTAAGTAGGTGGTGGAAGGTCTAAAGGTAGTTGGTGGAGACCAAGTGATGACCAAGGGTCTTTTAGGAGAGTTTAAGGACGGGAGTAAATGTTTAAATTGTAGATTCAGACTTGGGGTATTGCTTGGTTAGACCGAGTTGGACTGGGGTTGTTCTTGGGGATTTTGGAGAAGACGATGAATGCCTTAAGTCTTACAGTCGAAGCTTAAGACTGGGTTAGAACTTAAGATCCAGGTTGGGCTTTTTTTGGGGTTGTTGGATGTATTGATTGAGGTTGGTATTTATATAGGGTTTGTAAGGTTCTTGGTACAACTGAGGTAGCTGAGTTGGCATCCTCGGAGTGGTTCATCTGTTAAAGGTATGTGGGGGTTAAATGCGTATGTTTGAGGTTGTCGGAGCATTGAACGGGATTTGACCAAACAAATGGGTCCAGCAGCGATGGGTCCAAATTGTTGTCTTGTTAATGTGCAGGTGAGTCAACAGAAGCTGACCTATCATTGGTGCAGGGGTTTAAGCGAGGGAGGATGTTGAGGCTTTGCTATTGGTGCAGAGGTTTAAGCAAGGGACAATATCAAGGCTTTACTATTGGTGCAGAATATTCAGCGAGGTGGAAGTGACTCAGCGGAGTGGAAGTGACTAGGCGAGGTAGGAGTCAAGGGTTTCAGCTGGTATTGCGGTTGTGGGCCTCCCTAATTGGTTGTGAGGCTGGAGGGGCAGGGCATGTGATCGATGGTCACGTGTCTCTCTTTCTCTTTGGGACCAACCCTAGCTTTGCCTGTGAGGCGTTCAGGTAGGGAGGTGCCCCTAGTTCTAGCCACCGAGCCATGAGCTCTCGAGTTCCCAGTGGACATGGCCACCCTTAGTACTGCTTCATGACCAAGGGTGGAGGGTCCACGTGTAAGTATGTGCTTGTGTGTAGTACAATGTTTATAAGGGGTATCGAGGAGAGATTTGTTGCGGCGCGTAGGGATCCTAAGCGACGCGCGAGGATCCTAAGCGACGCGCTTGATGGAGAATGGACATTCTAAGCGATGGCCAATTCCATGGCGAGTTGTCATTCCCAGTGATGGCACGAATGGTCATTCCGAGCGAACCTTGATTGGTGATCGATGGATTGACCTTTTGAGGTTTACATTGGAGATGATGTCCACGTGCCAAATGGGTGGTAGTCGAGCGAGTGGAGAGGGCAGTAGGTGAAATGGGGCCACTTTACTTTGGGGTAGGCTCCTTCGCAGTAGGCTTTATTTGTGGGTATTCTGAAGTGGGTTTTTCGAGTGATCACTTTGAAGTGGGCTTCAGAGTGAGTACTCTGAAGTGGGCTTCGGTGGGTTACTCTGAGGCGGGCTTCAGAGTCGGTACTCTCGAGTGTGCTTCGGAGTGGGTACTCTGGGGTGAGGCTTCGGAGTGGGCTCATTCGAAGTGAGGCTTCAGAATGGGCTACTTGAGGTGGGCCTTGGGGCGAGTTTCTCAGTCGTGGAGTTTCCCAGTGGGCTCCGTGGGGTGGGCCTTGTTTGTAGCGGTTGTTGTTGGTGAAGCTCATAATCAGTGGTGATATTGGTACACATGGAGTCGTTGGTGACTTGTACTGGTCAAAGCTGTATGAGACTATCTTAATTTCGCTACTAGTTATCTTTTGAATGAATTGGATGAGCCTTGGTGGCGTGCCACGTGTCCTATTTCTACCGTAGCGCGATGGGTTATGACATTTATTGGTATCAAAGCTATAGGTAACAAAATTTCGGGAGCGTTTGACGTCGAGTGGAGTGCTGAGTGAATTGGCATATACTCTAGAATTCATTCACACATAGTAGAGATATTTGATTCGTAATGTATGTTGTCATACATACATGATTGCAATTATTGGCATACATGCATAATATTTATGCATTGCGAATGACAGGTTGAGAATCATGAGTGATGATCGAGTACAATCACCGCATGCTCGATAGACCATTTAGCAGAGATGATGGGAAGTATCAGAAACTTGGTTCAGATTATAGCAGAGCGATTACCTCCAACACCTCCTTTTGAGGCGGCACCAATAGCCGTGGTACATGTACCTGAGAATCGAGGTGGGAGATCTGTGTCAGAACAATTTACAAGGAAGAAGCCGACGGAGTTTTATGGAACTTCTGACACGAAGCTAGCAAAGAACTGGGTGATGGATATGGAGAAGATTAGATCTATTCCAATGTCCAATGCACTAAAGATTGAGAGCACTAGTGATGTACTCAAGGGTGAAGCCAAGAATTAGTGGGTGAATGTTCTAGATCAAGGGGCACCGATAACATGGGAAGGGTTCAAGGCAGAGTTTAATCCCCAATTCTTTCCAAGGGCCATGCACAATGCAAAGAAGAGATAATTTGACAACCTTCCAAGTATAATGCATTATTGAGGTTCGGAAAGGGTTCTGTACTGACAGAGGAGGATAGAGCGAGGAAATTTGAAGAAGGGCTAAGGGAGAACATCTGCTTGAAAGTGGAAACATATGAACATTTGATAGAGCAGTGCAACAAACGACACTGGTAGCAGAAAGTGGAATGCAAAGGTCGAGATAGAATCAACAAGGAAAGAGGTATAACGAGGGTGGTGTCCAAAACCTGGGTGGAGCATTCAAGAGGCTGTTTGCACGGGGCTGTAGTGCTAGTTTCAGTGTACCCAGGAAGCCAGCGACTAGCATACTGTTGTGTCCACTTTGTAACTGATCACACACATGCCGATGCTTCATGACTAACTTTTAGAACAAAACTAAAGGGATAAACAGTGCAAGTTCTACACCGGATTCACAAATCAAGTGCTTTGACTATGATACCTTTGGACATTGAAAGCATCCCTAACAAGGAGCTAGTTCTATGGCTTCAAGTGGTTCGAAGCCAAAGCAATCCAATGATAGGAGATAGGGAACATAATAGCGTGAGGGGAGATCATTTCAGATGAATCTCTGAGTTGTGGCTACTATGGATACCAAAAGGTTATGATTACCCCCCACGAATCCAAATATAACTTCCTATCGTAATTTGGACAACAAACGGCGAAGCTGTGGCGTTGGAAAGGTTGAAATCCTCCCTTTCCCTATCTTCTCTCGCAGTTCTCTCTCTCTCTCTCTCTCTCTCTCTCTCTCTCTCTCTCTCTCTCTCTCTCTCTCTGTTTCTTATGCTTCTTTTGTTTTGTTTTTTTTTTCATTCATAAGTTAACTAATATATATATTATATACTATACAGTACACACCTGCCGCCGCCTTTACAATTGCACACACATTGATGTTTTTTCTTTTTCTTTTTTCCCCTTTTGAGTCAAATTTAGTCTATTTCTATTTACACCCCCAATATTTCTAAGTTTTATCATAACACCAAAACTAATTATATTACTATCCCAATATCTAAGTAGGTCTATATCTATGTCACGTATGGGCCCCCAAACGTGGTCCCAAATATCATATGCAAGCACTAATTAGCCTATTAATTATGCCGCGTATCCAATTACACCCTCAAAAGGGTACCCAAACTCGTCTGATCATAAATAACCATGAACAATAACAAAATATTAAAACACTTAACATTTTATCAATTAAATAATCATATGGCATCAACATGTATTATAATACACAGATATACATTTACATGTCTACCATTTAATTACATAAATGCAACTAAATGCAATTTATCCAATCTTGACCTCCCATGAGTCATGTTTCACATTTGTCCAATTGTGCCTTTTATCAAGCATTTATCACATTGGGGTAACTGGAACTTACCCAAATCATCACATGCAATTAGTTATACTAATTAATGCATGCAAAGTAAATATTACTTCTATTTTTTGGGTACGGGTATTACAGATTTTGAATTCTTGGATCAGGTTATCTGAATTCTTGATGTTTCTGTTAGAGTAAAACCATCCTGAATCTAAGACGGACTTGTGATTTCTAAGTCTCACCCAATCTCCTTTCAAAATTCAAAAAAGACTAGCTCAAACCAGCTATAATTAATTTAATGTTGGTTTTGGTCTAGGCTTGCATAGGCCACCCAAGTTGCAGCCCAGTGGTCACGAACAGTGACAGCGTTTCATTGATGCAGTGTGGGACCATGTATGTAGCACAAAAGAAGGTGTATTTGTCTTTCATATTGATCTAATGCTCTTTTATGTCCTACAACTTTCGAATGTTCTGTTTCTAATTTCTTTTGTCTGTATTGATGTAAAATTCGTGCTGACGACGTCTCTTCAACATCACTCGCTAATTTAATTTTGATTTTTTAATTTTTAATTTTTAAATTTTTTTGCTTTTGACGCCTTTCTGCCTATTGGCTTTTCATGGTCGGCAAAGTTATCATTGTCATCCTCTAATTTAACTGATGGGGGAGTTGCTAGTAAAGGTGTTATGCCCCGACATAGCATAAATCAGGAAAGTATTTAATTTCTTTTATGGACTCATAGGTCGTGACAAGTGTGTATGACCAATTGTCCATGCAACAAATAACTTAAACAACATTTCTAAAGAAAATGTTACTAAACTATTACAGCAGTCATAAACTTAGGCACAAATCGCCTTATGCAAATTTATCATAAAGTCTACTACAACTCCAAAATAAAAGACATCAGAAATATAAAGCAGCCTCCTGGAAAGTCCCCTGCCTCTAACTAGCATAGTCGAAATACCCTGGCTACTCCTGACTTGGAAAATCTTGACATAGAGTCCAGGACGCATCGACGCCGTCAGCTTATGAAAGCTGGTGAGCAAAATAAACATGTGCTCACAAAGTATATATAAACATATCTAACAATAGTGCAATATAAACATTTAAACGATAAATTCAAGGTCCCAACTTCAACATAAATCATGAGAGATAAAAATAAGCAATAAATATGCGACCGTGCATGAACAATGTATCATCTCATCTTTCTGACTCTTTTCTCTCGACAAACTCAATTCAAACATACCATTACCTCATATACCAGGAATAATATCCGATCAGCATCCGGGTTGCACACTACACAGTCGCCTCAGATACCAGGAATAATATCTGATCGATATCTGGGTCGCACAACACATCGCCGCTTTAGATACCAGGAATAATATCCGATCAGTATCCAAGTTACACAACACTGTCGCTTCGGATACCAGGAATAATATCTGATCGATATCCGAAACGCGCGCCTTAGATACCAGGAATAATATCCGATCGATATCTAAGTGTTACACAACACTGTCGCCTCTAATACAAGGAATAATATCCGATCGATATTGAGGTCGCACACCAGACCGCCACTCTTTAATCTTTTCACTCTTTCTCACACACATGCATGTCGACACAGCCTCAACCCTAATATGTATGTCAATGTTCATAAATTGTAGCAACAGTTATTAATCTCAAAGCTGGATATTCGTTCAACATAAATCTTAGTCTTAATCGTTCTTATAGATCCAATTCCTACGCAATGGCCTTTATGTAGTATATCCGTCAAATAGTTCTTTAATAACTTTCAAAATCTTTTCCAAACAGTCCCTTATACAAATATATGCAAACTGCTCAAAATACCCAGGTTGCGCGAACGGGCCGCGAGAGCGGGGTGCGGGGGGTTCGCGCGAGCGAGGGGGTTCACGAGAGCGGGTCGCGCGCGCGAGTAAGCCTTTTTCGTAAAATGTATAAAAAATTCAATTCTGCCAAAATCTGTATAGGTCGCGCGAGCGGGTCGCGCGCGCGAGTTGTCACAGAATGTCATCTTCTTCGTTTTCTCCCCTGTTTCGATTTTAAAACTGAAAGTATACCCATTTCTGTTTTCAAACATGTCATGTAATATTTGGTTTTCTTTGGTTTTTCACGTAGATTAAGAATACGCGATCAATTTAAACCAATACGAATTGTATCTCTCTAAATTCGCGATTAAAGTAAGGATGACAAAACTTTAAATCGACAATACGTTGTGATACGGATGATTTACTTCGTAGGATCCGAACCGTAGCTTATTGGGACTAAGATCTTCCATTCCCAATTAACGGAATTGATTTTGGTTAACTTTGAGAAATCTCTAATTTTCAAGCTTCCATGGTGTATCTATATATACATATATATACACACACATATATATACTGAATTATATATATATACACATGGTGAGTGAGTTTAGATTACTCACAGAGGTGATTAAGCAACAATTTTGATACCGAGAACGTTGTCGTAAATTCCGTCGTCTAAGAAGTTTACTCCTCCGTTCTTGATTTTGAGATATATCAATATATAACTATGTATATGTGTATGTGTATATCATATGTATAATCTGTGTGTGTGTGTGTATTGGTGTCTTGAGAGAGCAAAAGAGTGTTGAGAGAATTTGAGAGAGACAGTGAGTGAATGAGAGAATTGAGAGACTGATACATATAAATATAAATCACTGTTGCAGCCTCCAAGCAAGCCACGGAAAACCCACGGTGTGGTTGAGCTCACGTGCTCCCACACCCAAAACGCGATATAACCGCAGCTTTAAAACATAAACTGGTATTAACCGGTCGCAATAAAAATACAAAAAATTATATTAGTGTAGGAAATAAATTCCTGGTTTATACAAAAATATAGATATTGTTTTTAAAACCATAGAAAGCCTTTCTATATTTATGAAAATTATAGTTTGACCCCAAATGAATATTATAAAAGGAAATAAAATGATATATTCATTTATAAATGAAAAAGGAATTACAGAGTGTTACACTCTACCCACCCTAGTAGAGATTTCACCCCGAAATATGAGCTAACTAATCCTCAAACAACTCGGGGTATCTAGTCCTCATGTCTGACTCTAACTCCCATGATGTTTCTCCCTCGTCATGGTGCTTCCACTGAACCTTAACCAAAGGAACGTCCATCCTCCTCAACCTCTTGATACTGGTCAAGAATCCTTACGGGTCTATCCTTGTAGACAACATTCTGACTCGTCTCAATATCATCAAAATTTACTACGTGTGAAGGATCCCGTATGTATTTCCTTAACATACTGACATTGAATACATTATGAACACTGACATCTTTGGTGGCAACGCGAGTCGATAAGCCACTTTCCCAACACTCTCCAGTATCTCAAACGGTCCGATGAAACGAGGTGCCAACTTTCTTCTTTTCTGACTGAAGCGTACTACTCCCCGAACGGGTGAAACTTTAATGAGTACGTGATCTCCGATACTGAACTCCAAATCCTTTCGACGCCAATCCGCATAACTTTTGTGTCTACTCTATGCAGTTTTCATTCTTTCCTTGACCAGTGAAATCTTTTCATTGGTTTCTCTCACTAAATCTGGTCCCAATAGTTCTGTGTCTCCCACTTCAGCCCAACGCAACGGAGAGCGACATGGCCATCCGTACAAGGCTTCAAACGGTGCCATCCCAATATTCGAGTGATAGCTGTTGTTATACGCAAATTCGACCAATGGCAAATGCGTCTCCCAAGACGGTTCAACGTCGATTACACAAGCCCTGAGCATATCTTCCATAATCTGATTTACACGCTCGATCTGTCCATCGTTCTGAGGGTGGAAAGCAGTACTCATCTTGAGCGAAGTTCCCATAGCCTTCTGCAGACTTTCCCAAAACCCTGAAGTAAAGCGTGCGTCGCGGTCTGATACAATAGACACCGGTGCACCGTGCAGTCGTACCACTTGCTGGATATACATTCGACTCATCCTTTCTACTGGGTAAGTCATACTATACGCGATGAAATGTGCAGACTTTGTCAGACAATCCACGATTACCCAAATTGCATCATGGTTCTGTTGTGACCGGGGTAGTCCAACTACGAAATCCATAGTTATGTGTTCCCACTTCCATCCTAGAACAGGTAAGGGTTGCAACAATCCCGAGGGTCTATGATGTTCGGCCTTCACTTGTTGACAAATCAAACATTTGGACACTAACTCGGCTACTTCTCTTTTCATTCGTTCCCACCAAAAGTTTCTCTTCAAATCCTTATACATCTTTGTTCCTCCTAGGTAAACTGTCAATCTCAATTTATGTGCTTCTTCGAGAATATCTTTTCTCAAATCTCCTAAATCTGGTACACACAATCTGTCTCGACATCGGTATCCTCCATCAGTCCCAGCCTTCCATTTTGTAGGGTCCTTTTTTGACATCTTGACGAACCATACTTGAAATTTCTCATCTCCCTTTTGGGCCTCGATATTTCGACTCACAAGTATTGGTTGAACCATGAGGCATCCAAGGTGATGTCCGTCACTTCCCTCAGAAATCTGCATATCAAATTCAGTGATTATCTCTAAAGCTTTCCATTCCCTTATCATCAATGAAGCAATCATTCCTCGAGGTTTTCGACTTAGGGCGTCAGCGACTACATTAGCCTTACCAGGGTGGTACTCTAATGTAAAGTCATAGTCCTTAATCAATTCCATCCATCGGCGTTGCCTCATGTCTAGCTCTTTCTGAGTAAACAAATACTTAAGGCTCTTGTGGTCCGAGAACAAATCAAAGTTCTCCCCATAGAGGTAATGTCTCCAGATCTTAAGCGCGAATACGACAGCTGCTAGTTCCAAATCATGAGTTGGGTAATTCAATTCATTCGACTTCAACTGTCATGAACCATATGCGATAACCTTTCTGTCTTACATAAGGACACATCCCAGCCCTTGGTAAGAGGCGTCACTATAGACACCCTATTTTGTCAGCTATCGGATTTAGGAGACCCATAGCTTGGTGGTTCACAATGATCGAAAAGACTCAAAAGGACTCCTGGAAGTTGGTTCTATTTCTCAAAATGCTCAGAATGACCAAAATGCCCCTGAAAGCCCAAAAGCTCCCAGATTTGGACCAAAAGTTCTGGAAATATGCTACGTCATAAAAAAAATGATAAAATGAGTTTTTAGGTAAAATCGGATGAAATCATTAGCTCCTAGAGATCCCCGGAAGACCCGGAAGTTCCCGTAAAGTCCCCATTGACCGATTTGACCAAGGTTTGACTAGGTTTGACCAAGTTTGACCAAAATCGTCCAAATTCACCAAAATCATTCTAGATCATATAGAAAATATTAAAATGAGTTTTAAAAGAAAATCGGGCGAAAACGTCAGCTCCTGGGAGCTCCCAGAAGTTTCCAGAACTCCCCGGGAATCCCAGGTTTGACCAGAATTTGACTTTAGAACCTGGGCACCGTAACAATTTTCAAATATTTTTCATAAATACTAGAGGTCAATAGCTTTCCAACGGTATATCACACATAATTTTTGGATTTAAAACGAGTTTATTGTAAATTTCCGAAGGCGAAAAAGGCGATTAAATTGGCTTTTATCACAAATATTGCAAAACGTTTCAAAGTGACCTATCCCCGAACTATTTTTTATGTAAAATAGACTCCATTACCTTTCCAACGGTATATCACAACCTCAATTTGGAGTTCGTACACATTTTTTTGTGAATTTCGGACGAAATAGGGCCTTTTCGCGAATACCGGAACCTCTGGGGGCCTAAATGGGATTATCCAGACGATTGAGGAGCAGTGCCGCTGCGGCACTGGCCCATTGCTGCCGCGGCACAGGCCCACTGCTGCCGCGGCACTCTCCTCCAGAATAGTATGTTTTTGTAAATATTTTTGGGGTCCCATTTTGATTAATTAAAAACCAAAACGACGTAGTTCTATGTTTTCAGATGTTTGGAGCCAATAGGAACACTTCTAAAACCCCAAAACCACCCCAAGTTGGCCTATATAAACCCCCCTTGACTTCTCATTTTGGGGGTGTCAAATGTAAGCTTTGAAAATTTTTGGGAGAGGAAGTTGTAGAGATAAGGTTAGAATAGAGAGAAAAGAAGCTTTCTTCTTTGATTTTCAAAACAAAAGTGAGTTCTAAACTTTGTTTTTACTTCATTACTCATATTTACTTCAATATTCAATACACCCAACTACCATTTTAGTGAGCATTTAAGAGAGTGGAAGCTTCTTCCATGTCCAATATCATCACATATGAGTGAAACACCAAACTACAAGTCCAATATCACATTGATCATCATCTATTGATTGTCATTTACTTGCTTGTTCATATTATGTTCATCTCTTCTTACCTCATTTCTTTTTTATTTTCTTTATTTACTTACTAGTTCATCATCCTCTAAATGATGACATGAAGTTTGAGGTGAGTGAATCCTTATGGATAGTAGCTCTTGACCTCAAAAACATGTTTGATAGATGATGATTATAACTTCAATACCTCCAAGGTATCCTTGAAGTTATGTTTAAATAAAAATAAATCTCTTCAACAATCTTGGAGGTTCTTGATGATGAGTTTGATGTTGACATTTTAAGTGGCTATAATATTCATTGAGTATTGAAAATATTCTTTCAAAACCTCTATTTCAAAACCCCTCTTAAAACCCCTCATTTTGATCTTAAGAAAGAAAACTCTAGTTTTTCCCAAAATCTTCAAAACACTAAGTCAAAACAGTGAGTGATCTGAGTTCAAAGATTTCTCTAGAACATAATACTCAATGTATGGATGCAAGGCCACTTGGAAAGTCTTCCTAACTCATTAGAGAACACCCATGATTTTTGGTTTGATTTGAAAATACTTGAAAATGGTCCATTTGGACACAAACATTCCTTCCAGACATTCTGCCTCTGCTGTCACAGCAGCTTGGTTGACTTCCAACTTCTTTTTCAGAAAACCTTTCCAAAAGGGGTGGTCCCAACTTATTTTTCCCTTAAACTTAAATGTCTTAGGGAAGTCTCTGTATAAAATGGGCCTCTAGATCATTCGTTTTCATTTTCTAAGATTTTTTAACATTTCAGTCGACAGTACGGACTCTGTTTCTGAATAACCTCTAATGTTTATATGATTTCTCTCAGTCTGTGATAGTTATTAAAGATTGTCTTTTGGGTTGTGTTTCTAGACACAATAAGGAAGATCTCCATAAAAAATCATGCATTAAAAACATTCCTAACCTCTCTTTTCAATTTTCAAAAGATCATGTTACTGTTCTGTCCACTATTCACAGCAAGCACATTTTAACTTTCATTCTTTGATTTGATGCATACATGCATTCCAAATTAGTTCATATCTTAGGAAGTAGTTCATACTACATTTTTACATATCTCATGATGATTTCATTCATCCATTCATACACATTCTAGACTTCTAAGTCATTCTAGGAATCCATGAACACAGGGCACACTACAACCTTAGCACATTCTAGATACATACATTGCATCCATGCAAAGATTTGGGGCTTTTGTGGCTCCTAATCTAAGAAGATTATAAGGAATGATCATGATCACTCATTCATGTTTCCCTCAATCTAGTCTTCCTTTCTCATCCGTCCCGGGGATTGAGAAATCTTCTTTTCTCAAAGATTATCATGCATCATTCTAGCTTGCTAAGCATACTTTGATTCTTTGATTATTTGTTTCAAGAACAATTCATATTCCCTTTAGATTAGGGAAACTTAATTACTTGATACATGATTTGCGTGATTTTTCACTTTACATTGTATGATATTTGACTTAGATCTTATGAATGATATCTTATCTTTTGATCTTCCATTTCAAATTTTCTTATGTGATGTAATATATTATCATAGTATTAATTATCGAACCATACATAGTATAAGATGATTATTTGGATGCTAATTGAGGCCCGTCGAAAGACGGGGCGAGTTGAGGGTGTTTTAGTCGCGACAAAGGCTCCTTCCTCTCTCGTACCAAAACCCCGAGCCAAGTTATTTGGTTATGAAAGGCCGGTGCCCTTTATCTATTTGGGTGAGTCAAAATTAGGTTTCTTGGTTCCTTAAAGACCAAGTGGCGACTCTGTATCTGTTTTCGACATACCTTTTCTCTTTCTTTGATCCAAATCAAATTTCAACAAAAAACAAAGCAAGTAGTGGAATCTCGCGTGTCCACAATCTGGCGACTCTGCTGGGGATTTTTATTTTCAAAACAAAATAATACAGAGGTTTGACTCATAAGAAGCATCCTTAAAATCATCTTTTTACTGTGTCTGGTTCACCGCATTGCACGCTGCATTTCCCTTCCCGACTGTGTCTGAAACGCGACGCTGACATTGTTCAGGTCTTGCTGTGCCAGGGCACAAGTCACCGTTGATAATGTACCTTCCAAGGTATATCAAAAAGAGTAAAAACCTCCGTACTGTCTCCCTGACGGTATATTGGAACTCTTGTCAACGGACCCTCTTTGACTAAACCCAGCCTTTGCATATAGATTCCTATAGAACCTTTCATAGGACTGTTCATTTATCTTTTCAGATAGGACAATGTGATATAACTGCTGTATGCCCTGATGGGATTACTTGAGCGGTGTAAACGCTTATGTGGCATAGAACAGAACCTCTTTCTTATGATCCCCAAGGCAATCGCTCACGTGTGATCACATTGAGTTGTCCTACCTAGGCACCATGACAAGGATGTCTGCTCCATGCTCACAAAGACATACACCGCAAACCTTGTTTGTCGGTCCTAAGACATAGGAGTATGAAAACCTGCTAGACAGTATGATCACTATCACCATATTAACCAGTTTTTCCCAGAAACCCTGTCCAGATATCCCAGATATAACATTATTAACCAGTTTTTTCCAGAAACTCTATCCAGATATCCCAGATATAATCGTATTAACCAGTTTTTCCGATAAACATTGTCCAAATTTCCAAGAAATACCAGAAGTTGTGTCCCGATATCCCAGTTCTCCCAGAAACTCTGTCCAAATCGACTAAGAATGCCCAGTCTTTCCTAGAAGCCTCCATAGAACCCTAGAAACCCCTGTTATCCCTTTTGTGATCGTACTGGAAAGTAAGGTTGGCACACTCTATATGGTTAGGACCTTAATTGTTTAACTGCTATCTGTTTGAAGTAGGAGCATCATATAGATTAGGGCTTACATCCGCATGCTTGTCTCATTTGCATACACCATTCTCATCGATCTGTACACACTGTTCCAACCAAGTCTATACACAAGTCAGTCCACGTTTGTTAACATCACTGTCCTTGTCTAAAGTCATCACTGTCAAAATCTGATTTAGTCCTCTCAAAATTTGTCAGGTCAGTATAGATTCCCGGAGTCAGCAGCTAGGATCCTCATCTTGGGTCAGAAGTTCAGATAACCGTTTAGTCAGAATCAGTCCGACAGCTTACTTCAGCATGAATCGAGAAGAGTTAGAAAACAAGGTTACCGAGTTGGGAGCAACCATAAGCTAGCAGTCCGACAGCCTAGCCCAAGTTCTGAAGTTCATGGAAGAACTGAAGCAGCAGCGGCCGCAACCTCTGCCCAGGTTTCCACCACCAGGGTTTGAACCACCCCCACATGAGAATAATGGGGAGGAAGACTGGTTTCAAGGGGTCCCACCGCTTGCGTATGAGAAGAAGCTCTAAGAGAAAATGGATAAGGTTGACAAGCTGAAAAGTGTACTGAGGAAAAGCAAAGGGGTCGATGATTACATGCTAGACCTGGAAGGCCTCTTTGAGCCTGTAAAGCTGAAACTGCCAGAGAACTTCAAGATGTCTGCCATCGACCATTTTGACAGAATTGGGAATCCGAAAAGTCATGTGAAGCTATGTATGAGTATCTTCCAGTCCATGGGTTGTACCCACGAGCACATTGCAATGTTGTTCCCGCAAACTCTTGCAAAGTCTGCACTATCATGGTTCCTAACCTTGGAAGCCTCCAAAACCCGGGCATGGGAAGACATTGTTCGAGTCTTCGTCGATCATTACTCCTACAATCAAGAGCTGGATGTCACTATCAGGGATTTGGAAACCACTCGGCAGAACAACAATGAATCCTTCGCTACATTTCTGAGCAGGTGGAGGAACAAAGTGGCCCAAATGACCCACCGGCCAATTGAAAAGGAACAGGTGAGAATGCTAATCCAAAATCTGCAACCGCTCTACCATGAAAAATTGTTTTATCAGTCCATCTCCACTTTTGAAGAGCTATTTGAAGTTGGGACTCGAATTGAAGACACCATAAGGGAAGGAAAGATCAAAAAAGAAGAGCCTCCGAGTCAGTCAAAGAGGCCCAACTACTCCCGCAATCCTCCGGATGTCAATGCCCTTAGTAGTCAACCTATGGCTTACCCTCCTAGACCATACCAACCTCTCAACCAAGCTAATTCCTCCAATCTCTCTTTCCCTAGGAAGCCTCCTCGCAACTTCGCCAAACTAGAAATCCCCCTCTCTTCAGCCTTAGATCGCCTTCTAAAAAAGGGCCACCTCCAATTACTCCAGCCCCGAAATACCCCGCTCCCGCCAAACTGTGACATGTCCAAAAGATGCACCTACAACCAAGCCCCTGGCCACAATACCGATGATTGTATGTGCCTCCGCCATGATATCCAAGACCTCATTGACCAAAATATCATCGAGCCACCTCCAAAGCAGCCCCACGTCACTCAAAATCCTCTACCGAACCACCAAAATATCAACCTCATTGAGTTCAACCATGTATCTTTCAACCCTGCTACCTATATCACCCCTGTAGGTCAACCTTTACCCCTCATTGACATCCCAGAATCTGTGGGAATTCATTTGATTGACGGAGGGGATGACGAGTGGCAACAACAGCTGGCTGACGAACAAGACCTATTCTTTTTGGAAGAACATGATCTAGGGGTAGTGGACCTCAAATGGTATGATCCCGACAATGAAAGCAATGCTTCTATCTGGAATGAGCCAGAGAAACCATTTGTGGGAACAGATTGCAACTGGTTCAAAGAAGACGAGACTATAGAAGGGCCTACCACTGTCGAAATTGATCATTTGACTAGGTCAGGCCGTCATTATCAGCCTCTGCAGCCTACCACCGAGGTTATCGAAAAAGGTCCGGTCAAAGACAAAGGAAAGGGAAAAATGGACGAGGTCATCGAGGAAGACAATGAGCTGATAAAGCAGTTGAAGAAAACCCAAGCACATCTCTCGATGTGGGACATCATGGTAACATCCTACAAGCATAGGCAGGCTGTGTTGAATGCCCTAGCTGGAATAGAGGTCCCCATCGATGCCGCACCGGAAGACATGGTGGCTTTCTTGGGTATACTTACCCCTAACCCAATTATTACATTTTCTGATGAAGACCTGCCACCAGAAGGATCTGCACATAACAAAGCATTGTATATCACTGTTGGATGCAAGGGACAACAGGTGCCATTTTGTCTGGTCGATACAGGCTCTGCCTTAAATGTCTATGCCCTAAGGACTGCCACCGCCTTGGGGGTCAATGTCCTTGACATCACACCATCTGTGCAATCTGTGAGGGCCTACGATAACACCAGGAGAAATGTGATGGGAATCGATTCTCTCCAAATCCGGGTAGGATCTTTGGTGAGCACCGAAGTCTTTCAAGTCATGGACATACCTGCCTCGTTCAATTTGTTGATCGAAAGGCCTTGGCTGTATGTCAACAAAGCCGTATCATCTACTGTGCATCAAATGATCAAGTAAGTTCATGAGAAGGAGGTGAAAATCATCCTCGGCAACAGTTGGGGTAATGAAGCTTTCCTGAACTACGCTCCCATCTTCGAAGTCCAAATACCTGAGCTAGAAGAAGGAAAAATCGGGGGATTCTCCATGGAAGAAGTCCACATGATCAATGATGAAGACAGGTTCCCCGAGGTTCACTCTGCAGTTGTCAACATTGTCCGCAAAATGAACTACTTCCCTGGAATGGGATTGGGCCGACGCCAGCAAGGAATTCGGGAGTTCCCTCAGATCAAAGGACAACAAGGCACTTTTGGGTTGGGGTACAAGTCCACTGAAGAAGACATCGAGATACAGAGGCCATGGAAGAAAACAGTGAGGAGTCTCCCGCCGTACCGCAAAACCTGGAATGGACAATTCATCAAAGAAGGGGATGATTTCCCTTACTTTGGGTTCCCAGAACCCTGGATCCATCAGGCCACTGGGAAGAGACACCCCGAGTTGGAAATCTTTGCTGACTGTGAAAGGCCTCCCTATCAAGATCCATTCTATCCCGAAGAAGTTGTGAAAACCTCGGAGGAAGACTGGTTAAAGTACGTGGACACTAAAGCCATCGAGAAAATGTGGGAAGAATTCGCTGAAAAGAAGGAAGAAAAGAGGGTCGAGAGCCAAGATGATCAGATCAAGCCAATTGAGGAGGGTCTAAGCAACCAGGCTGTAGAGTCATCTGTCTGTGTCTCCCTATCCCCTGTTCCCCCAGAGTCTGTACTGCCAATTATCAAGTCTGTAACAGAGTCGGCCGCTATAAGCCCACCACTGTCCAATGTAATCACTTCACCTGTCATGAATGAAATGAAAGACGATTCTGCTTACTCCTCTGTGTCTAATGCTTGTGAATGCACAGATCCCTCCGAGGATCTCCTAATCCAACTTAAGCAACTAATTGAAAAATCACCTACTTACGAAATAATCGAAGATACTTTATCGTTTAACCTAGGTGAAACGGATAATCCGCAAATTGTGCAAATTGGCTCAACCCTTAATAAAAAAGAAAAAGAAAAATTGATTCTCTTGCTAAAAGAATTCAAAGATGTTTTTGCTTGGTCTTACGAGGACATGTCGGGGGTCGATCCCGACATTGTCCAACATCATATTCCTCTCCTCCCCAATTCTAAACCTGTCAAGCAGAAACTGAGGCGCATAAGGCCAGAATGGGCACTCAAGGTTAAAGAAGAAGTGGAGAAGCAATTCAAGGCAGGGTTCATCATTGTCACCGAATATCCAGAATGGGTTGCCAATATCGTGCCAGTCCCCAAGAAAGACGGAAAAGTTCGTGTGTGTGTCTACTTCCGTGATCTAAACAAAGCCAGTCCCAAGGATGATTTCCCGCTTCCCCACATTGATGTCTTGGTAGATAACACCGCTGGACATGAGTTACTGTCATTCATGGATGGCTTTTCGGGGTACAATCAGATTCTAATGGCGCCAGAAGATCAAGAAAAGACGACATTCACTACACCTTGGGGAACCTACTGTTATAGAGTAATGCCTTTCGGACTCAAGAATGCTGGGATAACCTACCAAAGAGCTGCCACCACTCTGCTGCATGACATGATTCACAAGGAAGTAGAAGTGTACGTAGATGACATGATCGTGAAGTCCAGGGACAAAGAAGGATACCTGGTAGCGTTGGAAAAGTTTTTTGAAAGGTTGCGCAAATACAAGATGAGGTTGAATCCAAAGAAATGCACTTTTGGTGTGACCTCCGGTAAACTCCTGGGTTTTCTCATCACACAAAGGGGGATAGAGGTGGATCCCTCTAAGATCAAGGCAATCCTAGAAATGACACCACCACGGAATGAAAAAGAGGTGAGGGGGTTTCTCGGGAGAATCCAATTTATCAGCCGCTTCATTTCTAAGCTCACAACTACATGCGATCCTTTGTTCCGATTGCTGAGAAAAGGAGAAAAGTTCCAATGGGATGACCAATGCCAAGCCTCTTTCGACAAAATAAAAGCCTACCTTCAAAATCCGCCTGTCCTCTTACCACCCACTCCTCATAAGCCCTTATTCCTTTACCTATCTGTCTCCGAAAATGCCATGGGTTACATGCTAGCCCAAGAAGGAGAAGAAAGCCACTCCGAAAAAGCCATATACTACCTCAGCAAGAGGATGACTGGGTATGAGCTCAACTACTCCACCCTCGAAAAAACATGTTGGGCCTTGGTATGGTGCACCCGCCGACTGAGGCACTACATGCTGGCCTTCCCAGTTGTGCTCATATCCCGCATGGATCCTCTAAAATACCTCCTCGAAAAACCCGCCCTGACCGGTCGTATATCCCGTTGGTTACTTCTACTATCCGAATTCGATATGAAGTACGTCACAAGCAAAACGGTAAAAGGGAGAGCCGTAGCTGAGCATCTTGCGGAGCACACTGTTGACTCTGAAGAAAGTGGGGACTTCCCATTTCCGGACGAAACTATTATGGAAATCAAGGAAGAACAGTGGAAGTTGTACTTTGATGGAGCAGCCAACATGAAAGGCTACGGGGTGGGAATGATTCTAGTATCACCTAGTGGGGACCACACTCCGCTGGCAGTCAAACTCAATTATAACTCCACCAACAACACTGCTGAATACGAAGCATGCATTCTAGGGATGGAAGCAGCCATAGAGCTGAAAGTTCAAAAGTTGGATGTCTTCGGGGATTCAAACCTCATTATATCACGGGTTAGAGGAGAATGGAAAGTAAAAGAAGAAAGGTTGAAGCCCTATCATGATCATCTCGATCAACTCAAAAGGCAGTTCAAGAACATCACATTCTTCTACTTGCCTAGGGAAGAAAACCAGCTAGCAGATTCATTGGCTACCTTAGCCTCCATGATCAAAATTCCTGTGGGAGTTAGGATGATGCCTTTGGTAATCGAGCAAAGGTACGAGCCTTCATTCAACATAGTCGCCGCAATCGAAGAAGAAGAGAATGAAACACCGTGGTATCAGGATGTCTGGGATTTAATAGAAAAGGGGACGTACCCCCAAGAATCTACCGAGAAAGACAAAAGGGCAATTCGAAGATTCGCAGTGCAATTCATCATTTGCGATGGAAAGTTGCTAAAGAAAGGGTACAACGGTCACAACCTGACTTGCTTGTTTGGAAAAAGCTCCAGAAGAATGATGGAGGAAATACAAGAGGGGGTATGCGGCCCGCACATGAACGGTCACATGCTGGCCAAGAAAATTGTAAGACAAAGGTACTACTGGACAACATTAGAGAAAGATTGTTGCGAATACGTAAGAAGGTGTCACAAGTGCCAGATCCATGAAAACATTATGCATGTACCACCATCCCTTCTATACAGCATAACCTCACCTTGGCCATTCTCAACCTGGGGAATCGATATCATCGGTGAAATCACTCCGAAAGCCTCGAATGGAAATCGATACATTTTGGTGGCCATCGACTACTTCACAAAATGGGTAGAAGCCACATCCTACACCAAGTTGGGGGCCAAGGAAGTGGCCAAGTTCATCAAGAAGAACCTCATCTGTCGTTATGGAGTCCCCCATGAGATTATTTCGGACAATGGGAGTCATTTCAAAGCGGAAGTCGGGGATCTGTTTGAGGAATACAAAATCACTTATCACAAGTCATCACCGTATAGACCACAAACTAATGGGGCGGTCGAAGCTGCAAATAAGAATGTCAAGACCATACTACAGAAATCAGCCGATACCTACAAAGACTGGCATGAAAAGCTACCATTCGCACTTTGGGGATACAGAACATCGATAAGGACGTCCACAGGAGCAACTCCTTACTCGCTAGTATATGGAATGGAAGCAGTACTTCCAGTCGAGATAGAACTACCATCCCTACGTGTGATGGCAGAATGTGAGATTTCAGAATCAGATTGGTTGAGGGAAAGGTACGAAGAATTGGCTCTCATAGATGAAAAGCGCCTAGCGGCAGTCGACCATGTCCGGATCTATCAAAAGAGGATAGCCCGCGCTTTCAACAAAAGGGTTCGTCGGAGGAAGATAGTCAAAGGTGACCTTGTCCTTAAGGAATTACGAGCCCCGATCTTTGATCCACGCGGAAAGTTCAAGCCCAAATGGGTCGGTCCTTATATCGTCAAAACTATCCTTTCCGGGGGAGCAACCTACCTCATGGACCTTGATGGCGTTGAATTCAAAGAGCCAATCAACATGGATTGCCTCAAAAAGTACTATTCTTGACCATTCCCCATCACCATTTTCTTTCAAGCTTTGGCCTGAACTACGCTCGACCTGATTCCCACTCGGGGATGCGTAGGCAACCACATCGGTTCGGTCATTCCACCCACAAAAACAACCCCTTTTCTTTCAAGCTTTGGCCTGAACTACGCTCAACCTGATTCCCACTCGGGGACACGTAGGCAACCACATCAGTTCGGTCGCTCCACCCACAAAAATAGCACAATTTCTTTCAAGCTTTGGCCCGAAATACGTTGGACCTGATCCCCGCTCAGGGGTACGTAGGCAGACTTCCAAAAGAAAAGAAGGATGGCTCGCTAGGTTAAAAATCCGAAAGGACGCCTAGGCAAAAGTTAGAGTTAAATCCAAAGTGAGCAATAACAAAAGAGAGAAAAGAGCTCGCTAGGTCACCTAACTGGTACCTAGGCAAAATTATGAGCATGTGAGAAAAATAAAGTTGCGGTCCTTACCATAACCCAGAAATCACCCTCCACACTAGGGGCAAACTTCGGCCACCCACCTCGTTTGCCTAAAACCCTCCTAAACTAGGGGCAAACGTCGGTCATCTATCTCGTTTGCCTCACAACCATACATAACCCAAACTAGGGGCAAACTTCGGCTACCCGCCTCGTTTGCCTCTAATCATCCTAGCATGACCAAGCAAGTACCAAAAGCAAACATTTGATCAAAATTATTTTCAGAAAGCCAAAATGCATAAAATAAGGTTCTCCAAGTAACCAAGGTTCACCGATAAACAAACTTCGAATATTACATAAGCAGGGATAAAATGAAAACATAAAGAGTTCTTTTAGAAAGTAATCATGAATATCAAAGACACTAGGAGGAAAGAAGCAGAATCAGTCAAGTCTAGTTTTATTTTGTGTCTTTTATTTCTTCAAAGGTCTCTAGAAATAGGCCCTTGCTCGACTAGCCCAGCCCCTGATGAAAGCAGCAATAGTAGTGGCTCTGACTCTAGAAGCAAAGACCCTCTCAGTAAACCCCCGGGGAACCTCTTGGACTTGCCTGTACTGTCTGGCCAATCGGCGAGGATGATAGAAGGAGGTTTCTCTCAGACCCATCAGCCATACCCTCTGAAAATCCTCAAGATTAGTAGTCACAGCATGGAGGCCCCAACGCCTCACGATCCAGCAAATGTCAGCCTCAGATAAAGCACCCATCACGCCCATCCAATCGGCAGAAGTATAATGGGGGTGAAGCACAGCTCTGCGAAAATAAATTGGCGGCACATTACCTGTCCATTACTGAAGACTCTCGTAGAGCCAAGCCTGTAGCACCAAAGGTGCCCCAGAAAGTAGAAGCGTTCCTTGATTAGAAGTACGATCCAAACCATTCAGGGTTTCAGCCAGAACCATGGCCATGGGGTTCCTGCTAAGTTTCAACCCAAGGCATACGTGTACCAAGTCAATAGAAGTGCTCGAGAATAGAAAGTGCAAAGTCATGCACAATATCAGAGCGGCCCCGCGGGTAACATCATATACGCTAGGACTCCTAGGACTAGCATACCGAGCAATGATGGAAGCAATGTCAAGAACCTCACCTTGAATCAGCCGGCGGGAAATAGTGATGGAACAATTCAGATATTCAGCCAAGCCTCGCGTAGGACTAAGGGTATCAGCAGGAGGGAGAATCAGGTCCGAATCAGAATCATAGCCAAGGATAGCACAGAACTCCTCAAACAGGGGGAATATCTCCAGGCCATTGAAATTGAAGACATGGTTCACCGGGTCCTAGTGGACAATAGCAGCACGCATGAACTCAGCATTCAAAGTCATCTGGGGAAGAGAGAATAGCTCGGTCAAGCCGTAGCTAAAGAGATTGATCCGTTCCACACCATCTGTCATGTCCAACCAAGCTGCGAGTTGAGCGGGATCATACAAAGCCATATTTTCTGTCGCGGCTTTAGTCAAATTCAAAATTTTGGCAGCACCCCCCCCCCCCCCCCCCCCCCCCCCGTTTCACGGACTATCCCACCTGCAAGGCAAACACACTCACTATCACAAGGCTGCTCATCGCTGTAACATCAATAATCACAGAATCACAAGTGTACAAATTTGTATATCGTCACATATCACCAAATAAAAGCAAGCACACAACTGCGCCTTCAAACCGGAAGCTATCCGGCCTAAAAGGCAAAACATCATCACGCTCTGCCAAAAGGTCACAAATCATCCCACACATCATCCCACACATTGTCTTAAACATTGTCCGAATAGTCACATCATTTACTAGTACAACCCAATTGAAAACATGAAATGGAGATAAAACAAAATCCCCACTTAGGAGGCCTCAGTCCTCCTCTTCTTCATCCTCTGTCGGACCACTCGGAGTGTATGTCGGCGACGGCCTCCTCCTACCACCTCTACACCTCAGTCCAGTCGTCGATGAGCCAGCCCCGCCCCCACAGTACTGCACACACAAATAAAATGAAGGCAATCAGTAGGGAAACAACAAAAAGTACAAAAACAAAGTTGAGTCAGAAACCTACCAAGGACGTCATCTGATTGGTGGCAAACTACCGCATACCATCCATCTGTCAAGGGCAAAATCAGGATTAGAACCTCATAACCTTAAGGAGCGCAAAATTAGAGACATACCCGATGGTCTCGCGTAAGGACCAGGGACCGTAAGCTAGCTGCCTAGGCGTGACCCTCCTCAGCATAACTCCAAGGGACGTTGAGGACGCCTGCTGGCTGGGTAGGGTACCCACATGTGACCCGTGGCACCTCCATAACCTGGGGAGAGCCGTCTGTACCCAAAACATTGACGGTCCAATCCCAAGGAGGGATAGGATCAGAAACCGGGGGAACCTGTCTCCTGTACATCTCGTGAAGCTGTAGGCACAAAACAAGTTAGGAAAAAGATGAGTCAAAAAAACATAGGCAACGGATAGAGACAAGAACTCACCTCCAGGAGTGGGAAGTTGGGCATCAGAAAGTGGCCACAGTAGGTCTCATAGCCGGTCTCAGAAAGAAAGTGATCCCAAACATCAGTACCAGCTAAGCCCGCCAATAGAGCATCACCAGAGAAGTCACTAGCATCCATCACAGGATGATCATGAGGGATGCGATACCTTGAACTGCCAACCATCTGCCGGGACACTCGCTCGCCAAGGAACCATTGTCTACTCTCGGTACTCTCCATCAGAAGCCGACAAGAGGAAAGAGGTTTGACCGCCTATATCTCCTCTGGGGCAGCATAGGCGACGCGCTCCCAAGGCGTCCAATCAACATTAGCAGCCGTTAACTCGGTCAAGAAGTTCCTGAGCAAAACAATCCGGTGAGCCCCGCTCTTTACCCCGACAACATCCCTCCGCCATCTCAAGCCTCATGGGAACAGAGGCACATGAGCCATGCCGTCCTCGTCTTTACCTGACTCATCCACAGGGGAAGGAGCTAACATCTTCAAGTACTCAAAGCTCCAAAGCTGCATAGACAAAGGAGAAAATCAGAAAGAGTACAGAAATCGAAAAGCCAAAAGACAAAAGAAGATGCAGTACATACCTCTCAAGCTCGCCAAAAACCCCCTGTCGATTTAATATCGCCCCGGGAAACCTCACCCATGTGCTTGTAAAGGTGGGCCAGAGCAGCACCGCCCCAGTCATAAGAAGGGATCTCGCCAATAGTAGCTAGGCAAGAAAGAAGCCTCAATCTCACCCGGTCATTCTGTGTCGCGAAGATCTAACAACCAAGGACATACAGAAGATACACCCTCAAAAGCTGAGAATTATTCAGGTTGTGATTCCCTCTGCCGTAGGCCCGGTAAAGCCAGCCACAAGGAAACCAGTGCCTCTCCAGATTAGGGGGAACAGCCCCAATCAACATCTCGACAGCCTCGGGGTTGATCTCATAAAAGTAGTCCAGAATCAGGGGTGTCCCACCAACCCTCAAGTCGGTAATCAAAGAGAAGTCAAAGGGCGTCATGGTCATCTCACCAAATGGTAGGTGGAAAGTATTGGTGGTGTCCACCATCTCTCAGCCATAGCATAAAAATGTGCCAGATCATTGCTGCTCTTTGAAACCAGGCGCACGAAGCCGCCAAACCCGGCACCGTCTACCATCCTCTTGACGGTAGGCGAGAGTTGAGTGTACCACAGAAAAGCGTGAGTAAGGCTACCGTGGCCCTTTAATGTCACTTCTGGCACCTGCACATACCAAAGACAACAAAAACGGTGCACAAAATCACTATTCACGACCCGAGGTCCAAGTTTACAAAATCAACATTTGAGCACAAATCAAACTTCTAACGATCTCTAGGTGCACACTACGGCTCACAAAACTAGCACAATACATGTAAATAGTCCTAAACTATCGAAAGTTTCATATACCAAGCTCGCTAGAGCCGCGGCCGAAAGATGATGTTGGGGGTCCCGTAGAATCAAGTTCGGGGTTTGCATCTCGGCTTTCATCCGTTCCTTGGCCTTCTTAGACGGTCTCCTCGAGCTCGAAGCCATGGATCTATAAAGAAAACGGAAGTCAAAGTTAAACTTTCTTCTTGAAAATTAGAGCAAATCAAAACACCAATCAAAATTCCAACCACGGGGAAAGATTACTCACCTGAGCACGCACAAGCTACGTTTTGGAGGATTTTGGCTCCAAAAACACCCCAAAATGGCCAAGAATGAGCTTGGAAAGCTCAAAAAACTGAGTCAAACACAAATGGAGTCCAGCCACCCAGTGTCACCGCGACACTGACCAACTACCGCCGCGGCAATGGCCCAGTGCCGCTGCGGCACTGTGATTCATCACTTAATTTGCATGTCTTTTGATTCATTGTTGTGAAAAATTCCACTCTTGGAGCCTCTAAGTACATTATTTATGCACTCTTCTTGCATAACCCTCATTTCTTCTATCTACATCTTTTACACGGGTTATTCTAGTGTTTTGCAGGTCTTTTTGATGATCCGAGTCGGGAGGCAAAGCCTCGGTTGAAGATCTCGTCCATTGCGGCCACTTCTCTCTCGCTTTTGGACTCCAAGACCATATGTTTGGAGATTGATCGTAACTTGGTAAAGCTAGCTCTGCGAGTCTTCTTCGCTTAGCAGTAAATTTCACCTCAATCGGAGGCCGGAGCAAAGAATTATGGCAATATTAGTGATCAGTGTGCAAACTTGTTGAAAAGCAGTGAAGATTCAAGGCAGAGGGGTATTCGACCGGTCGACTTGCCCCATTCGACCGGTCCACTTTGGGTGTTCTTTTATAACAATCATGCAGAGGGGCATTCGACCGGTCGAATAGCCCCGTTCGACCAGTCGAATGACCCTGTTTCTGCAGTCTTTGTTTTACAAGTTTGCCACTCCGAGGATTTTGTATAAATACCCCATTATAACTCATTTTTGTGGGTTTTAACCTAGTTTTACAGTAGCTTAGACTCTCTCTCCTAACTCTCTTGTATTTCTTTAAGAGTTCTTGTTACTTTGTTCATAGATTAGATAGATTTAGGTCTTGTAAGTGGGATTGTGAGAGATTCTTCAACTTACAAGCTTGGTTTCTTCTTTTGGAGCATTCAATGAAGCTATTTATTGGATTTTCTCTTTCTTGAAGTTATTGATTGTATTAATGGTGATGTCTTCCTACTCATTTAATGTTTCTATTAATGTTTTCATAGTTAAATCCATGTGTAGCTAGTTTTCTAGGTTAGGGGTCATGAACCCACCTATGGATCCTTGTGTTTCTTGAAAGTCTAACGGTTTTGGATCTTCTTGAGTGATTGAAGAGTGTTGGGTTTGTAATATGTTTGTTTCTTTACCTCCATTGTCATGCAATGGAGGTCATTGAATCTATATTACCAATCCAACATTTGCCCTTAGTTCCCTCAAGCTTTCATCTTTCATAGTGGGGTTGACATCCCACATGTTTGATCGTTGGCTTCCAAGGAACTTTGTTCACTTGAGAAGTTCCCTCCAAACCCCTAAGACTTATCCTTTTGTGACCCAAGGTTGGTATCATGACCCCTAGCCCTTTTTTCTCTGTCGTAAAATAACTCGTTATTCTAACTTGCTTGTTATAGTTAATTCGTGCCTGTCGTTTAATTAGTTAACTTAATTAGCTACCGTTTTGCCTTAGTTTTACTCGCATGATTAGTTTTAGGTTTAGAGTTAGATACCCTCAAAACAATCACCTTTTCTTTCTTTTTGGATACGGTAGTAGTGTATTCGTGTCTTGGAACTATAATCTTCCGGTCTAGTCCCCGTGGAAATCGACCTCGTACCTACCCGAGTATTACCTGTTACGATTGATTTGCACGTGAATCATACATATCCCGAGAGCGAACAAATTTTTGGCGCCATTGCCGGGGACTAGCCACTTTTTAACGGACTCGGATATCCTACTACATTATTTTAATGCATAACGGTGTCGGCGGCATTCCCTTCGTCGAACACCCGGAATCCTTGAGCTCAAGCTCTTATTGGCGTCCACCGCCTTCATCCCCATCGCCTTCCGAATCTTCATTCTTTCAATCATCTACCGATTCCGCCGCAATGGACGACAATTTGAGTGAACAAGGTGAGAGAAATTATCAAGGGGATAACGCGCGTCCCCTTAAGGACTATCTCCACCCGGAGAGAATCTCTACCCCGTCCTGCATTGTTTTCCCTTACAATGGCGGATAATTCCACTACCGCCTTGGGATGATTTCGTTACTCCCTACCTTCCGTGGTATGGATAACGAACAACCCTACCTCCACCTTAAAGAGTTTGAGGATGTGTGCATTACCTTTAGTGATCAAAATTGTTCGGAGGACGTCCTCCGACTCAAACTCTTCCCATTCTCTCTCAAGGACAAAGCCAAAACATGGCTCAACTCCTTGAAACCTCGATCCATTGGGACATGGCACGAAATGCAATCCCAATTCCTAAAAAATTCTTCCCCATGCATCGCACTAATACTCTCAGACAAATGATTCAAAGTTTTAAGAAAGGGGAATTCGAATCATTTACTAGGTGTTGGGAGAGGTTTAAGGATTTGCTCAATATGTGCCCTCATCATAATTTCGAGAAATGGAAGTTGGTCTCGACTTTCCATGCCGGACTCCAACTAGCCTCCAAACAACTCATTGAAACTATGTGCCATGGACAATTCATGATGCTTCCCCCTGAGGAAGCAGAGGCACACTTTGAGTATGTGGCCGACACAACTCAAGCTTGGGACACATCGGATCCCCATGATCGGAATGCCAATACGGCAAAGCTGGCCACCTCCGCTCCTTCTACTAAGTCATCCTCTCCCAGAATTCTTGAACTAAACCAAGAGGATGATTTACGTGCTACCATTGCCAAACTTCAAAGAAAAATGGAAGCAATGGAGCAAGCCAAAGAAGAGGCTGAGGAGGCACAAACCACACAAAAAGCCACATAACCCGTGGCTTTCGTGGAAGAAACTTGTGCCATTTGTGAAAAGATTGGTCACCCTACCAACACTTGTCCCACCATCCTGGCTTTCAAAGAAATCTTGTACGAGCAAGCTAACGCCATGGGAACGTACAAAAAGCCATTCAATCCCACTTATAGCGAATCATACAACCCGGGATGGAAAAACCAAAATCAAAATCCACCTCATCAAGGATGGAGGAATGAGCCCAATCATGGACCACCGCAAATGCTGCCTCCACAACACTTTCAGAATAATTTCTTACCACATCCTCCACCTCCTCCTTTTCCTCATGGTCCATCTTCATCAAACCCTTATGTACCCCCACATAAGAAATCCCTTGAGGATCAAATGCAAACGCTCATGCAAAGGCAAGATCAACAAGCTCAAAAGCTTGATCAAAATTCCGCGCAAATGCTTCAATTCATGAATGAAATGCGTAATTCTTTTAGCCAATTGGCTAGTTCTCAACATGTGAATGAAAAAGGAAAATTTTCGGCCCAACCAATTCCAAACCCCAAGGTCAGATGGCCGTTGGAGTTTCCGGGTCAAATGATCCCACCACCGAACATGTCAAAGCCGTCACCACTTTAAGGAGTGGGAAAGTTGTTGATAACAAAGTCCGTGAGGTTCCCGAAGGACCTACGAAAAGTCTAAAAGAACAACTTGTTGACGAGCATAGAGAGGGAAAGAGGTCAAAACCTAATGATGGTAAAAAAAACCAACCCACCGGTTGTTGAACATGAGATAGCAACCTCCAAGGTAACCTTACCTCTTGAGCCAAATATTTCCAAATATGTCCCGACTCCACCCTTCCCGCAAAGGCTGAAACCAAAGGAGAACAAGGGCAAGACCCTTGAAATCTTTGAAATGTTAAAGGAAGTCAAGATTAACATTCCTCTTCTTGACATGATCAAGGATGTTCCTGGTGTTGCCAAATTCTTAAAAGATCTTTGCACAAGAAAACGCAAGTTCAATGTGCAAAAGCAAGCCTACATGGTGGCACAAGCAACCTCTTGCATCCGTGACAATATCCCTCCAAAATTTAAAGATCCCGGTTGTCCTACCGTCTCTTATATCATAGGGAATTTTAAAATTGAAAAGGCCTTCTTGGATCTAGGAGCTAGTGTCAACCTCCTACCCTATTCAGTCTATCTACAATTGGGTCTCGGAGAACTTAAGGAGACACGAATTGTCTTGCAATTAGCCGATCGCTCCATTAGGGTACCAAAAGGGATAGTTGAGGATGTGTTGGTCCAGGTCGATGCTTTCTACTACCCAGCGGATTTCATTGTCATGGATACGCAACCAGTAGAGGGTGGGACGTCACCCATTCCTATCATCCTTGGTTGACCATTCTTAGCCACTATCAATGCCCAAATACATTGTAGGAATGGGAACATGAAATTGGTTTTCGGTAACATGACCGCGGAGGTTAATGTTTACAATCTCATGGAGCAACCGGATCTGGAGGATGATGATATTTGTGAGGTTGATTTCATTGATACTCTTACGCACGAGTTCTTCAACTTCACGTGCTTGGAGGAACCTCTTGATTCATGTCCGGCATAAACAACCACCACCGATGGTGTTTCATTGCTCGAGTACTCTCTACTTGAGCTTGAGTTGGAGGATGCCTTGGAATCCCATGACTCCAAAGAAGTAGGAGAAGATGTCATGTGGTGTTCCCAATTCGAGAAACTTCCCCAACGTGACTCTATTCCTTTGCCATCTAGTCTTGAAGTCCCCAAACTCGAGCTAAAACAATTGCCAAAAGAGCTCAAGTACGCTTTCTTGGGAGACGAAGAGACATTCTCGGTGGTAATTTCGTCCCTACTTGACCCTGATCAAGAAGGGAGTTTGATCAAATTGTTGAAAGATCACCGGAGTGCCTTGGGGTGGACAATCGCCGACCTAAAGGGAATAAGCCCAACCATTTGCACTCACAAGATCTACTTGGAGGACGACGCCAAACCCTCGCGTCAAATGCAAAGGCGGCTTAACCCACACATGAAAGAGGTCGTGAGGGCGGAGGTTATTAAGTTGTTGGATGTGGGCATTATCTATCCCATTTCCGACAGTTAATGGGTAAGCCCTACCCAAGTCGTCCCAAAGAAATCTGGGGTGACGGTTGTCAAGAATCCGAAAGGCGAACTCGTCCCAACACGTGTCCCTACCAGTTTGCGAGTTTGCATCGACTACCGAAAATTGAACGCCGTCACCCGAAAAGACCACTTCCCTCTACCGTTCCTCGATCAAATCTTAGAGAAGGTGGCCGGGCACAAATTCTATTATTTCTTGGATGGTTATTCCGGATATAACCAAATAGAGATTGCGCCCGAAGATCAAGAGAAAACCACGTTCACGTGTCCCTATGGCACCTTTGCCTATAGGAAAATGTCATTTGGTCTATGCAATGCACCGGCGACTTTTCAACGGTGTATGCTTAGTATTTTCAGCGACATGGTAGAAATATGCTTGGAAGTCTTCATGGATGACTTTAGCGTATATGGTGATTCTTTTGATGACTATCTAGGGAACTTGAGGAGAGTCCTAGAGAGGTACGAGGAGAAAAACCTCATCCTCAATTGGGAGAAATGTCACTTTATGGTGACAAAGGGGATCGTTCTTGGCCACATCGTATCAAGTGAAGGAATTCAAGTTGACAAGGCCAAAGTCGAGCTCATTGCCGACTTACCCCCTCCCACATGTTTGAAAGATGTTAGATCTTTCCTCGGCCATACCGGTTTCTATAGGAGGTTCATCAAAGATTTCAGTGCAATTTCACGCCCTATGTGTAATTTGCTTGGGAAAGATGTTCCCTTTGAATGGACCGAGGCGTGTCAAGAAGCATTTGATAAATTAAAAACTTTACTTACGACCGCCCCTATAATGCAATCCCCCGATTGGTCCATCCCATTTGAGCTCATGTGTGACGCTAGTGATTATGCCGTAGGAGCAATTTTGGGCCAAAGGAAGGATAGACAACCACATGTCATCTACTACGCGAGTAGGGGCTCTCGATAGTGCCCAAATGAATTATTCTACTACCGAGAAAGAACTACTTGCCATAGTTTTCGCCCTTGATAAATTTCGTCAATACTTGGTTGGATCCCAAATTGTTTGCTTTACCGATCATGCCGCTCTAAAGTATCTTCTCAATACTAAAGCCCGGTTGATTCGTTGGATCCTTCTTCTCCAAGAATTCAATTTGTCTATCAAGGACAAAAAGGGCGTTAAAAATGTGGTTGCCGATCACCTATCTCGTTTGATGGTGAATGTTGAGGTTGCAGACCCAACTCCTATAAGGGACGTGTTCCCCGATGAACACTTGTTCTCTATCTCCGCCTCTAGGAGTAACCTAGAGGTTTAACGACTTGTTGCAATGGCTCAATGCAACCGTGCTCCCCACGAAAGCGGATTATCTTTACAATTTTTAAATAAAGTGTGTAATTTTTGTCCTTAGAGCTTTCTCTTCTCCGCTTAATTGCTAGAGACTAGAAATGTGCTAGTAGGGGGGTGTGATTCATCACTTAATTAGCATGTCTTTTGATTCATTGTTGTGCAAAATTCCACTCTTGGAGCCTCTAAATACATTATTTACGCACTCTTCTTGCATAACCCTCATTTATTCTATTTACATCTTTTACACGGGTTATTCTAGTGTTTTGCAGGTCTTTTTGACGATCCGAGTTGGGAGGCAAAGCCTCGATTGAAGATCTCGTCCATTGCGGCCACTTCTCTCTCGCTTTTGGACTCCAAGACCACATGTTTGGAGATTGATCGTAACTTGGTAAAGCTAGCTCTGCGAGTCTTCTTCGCGTAGCCATGAATTTCACCTCAATCGGAGGCCGGAGCGAGGAGTTATGGCAATATTAGTGATCAGTGTGCAAACTTGTTGAAAAGCAGTGAAGATTCAAGGTAGAGGGGTATTCGACCGGTCGACTTGCCCCATTGGACCGGTCCACTTTCGGTTTTCTTTTATAACAATCATGCAGAGGGGCATTCGACCGGTCGAATAGCCCCATTCGACCGGTCAAATGACCCTGTTTCTGCATTCTTTGTTTTACAAGTTTGCCACTCCGAGGATTTTGTATAAATACCCCATTATAACTCGTTTTTGTGGGTTTTGACCTAGTTTTACAGCAGCTTAGACTCTCTCTCCTAACTCTCTTGTATTTCTTTAGGAATTCTTGTTACTTTGTTCATAGATTAGCTAGATTTAGGTCTTGTAAGTGGGATTGTGAGAGATTCTTCAACTTACAAGCTTGGTTTCTTCTTTTAGAGCATTCAATGAAGCTATTTATTGGATTTTCTCTTTCTTAAAGTTATTGATTGTATTAATAGTGATGTCTTCCTACTCATTTAATATTTCTATTAATGTTTTCATAGTTAAATCCATGTGTAGCTAGTTTTCTAGGTTAGGGGTCAAGAACCCACCTATGGATCCTTGTGTTTCTTGAAAGTCTAACGGTTTTGGATCTTCTTGAGTGATTGAAGAGTGTTGGGTTTGTAATATGTTTGTTTCTTTACCTCCATTGTCATGCAATGGAGGTCATTGAATCTATATTACCAATCCAACATTTGCCCTTCGTTCCCTCAAGCTTTCATCTTTCATAGTGGGGTTGACATCCCACATGTTTGATCGTTGGCTTCCAAGGAACTTTGTTCACTTGAGAAGTTCCCTCCAAACCCCTAAGACTTATCCTTTTGTGACCCAAGGTTGGTACCATGACCCCTAGCCCTTTTTTCTCTGTCGTAAAATAACTCGTTATTCTAACTTGCTTGTTATAGTTAATTCGTGCCTGTCGTTTAATTAGTTAACTTAATTAGCTACCGTTTTTACCTTAGTTTTACTCGCATGATTAGTTTTAGGTTTAGAGTTAGATACCCTCAAAACAATCACCTTTTCTTTTTTTTGGATACGGTAGTAGTGTATTCGTGTCTTGGAACTATAATCTTCCGGTCTAGTCCCCGTGGAAATCGACCTCGTACCTACCTGAGTATTACTTGTTACGATTGATTTGCACTTGAATCATACATATCCCGAGAGCGAACACACTGCTCCCTGCGGGCCCCGCTTTGCTCCGCTTTGCTCTGTTTTGCCCCGTTTTGGCCTTTTTTAGCCCATTTATGGCCCCGATCAGCCCCGGTGGCCCATTTCGGTCAAGATTTATGAGGTTTTACCCCCAATAGTCCAAAAGTCGTCAGGGCCACTTCCAGTAGGCAGAAACTGAGAAAAATCGACTCCCGAAGATCCGAATCGGTTGTTTCGGGACGACCGTCACCAATTTTGATCAAACACAAGAGTTTGAGTAACGAATCCCAATTTTTGGCCGATTCCTGATCAAGAAAAAAGAGATTCTCCGAGAACCCTACATCATCCCCCGAGGACAGATACCAGCTCCCGGAGGCCCCGACTGGTCCTTTTGGATTGAGCGCCGAAAGAATTGATCAACCGTGAGAGATTCAGAGATGGGTCCTGGTTCCCGATCAAGGAAAAAGAGATTCTCCGAGAACCCTACATCATCCCCCGAGGACAGATACCAGCTCCCAGAGGCCTCGACCGGTCCTTTGGATTGAGCGCCGAAAGAATTGATTAACCGTGAGAGATTCAGAGATGGGTCCTGGTCCCCGATCAAGAAAAGACAGATTCTCCGAGAACCCTACGTCATCCCCTGAGGACAGATATAGAAAGATACTAGTTCCCGCTACTCCCGGCAGAATGTAACAAAAGAGGAACCAACTCCCAAAAATCGGCCATCAGGAACAATCAGAATATCGCCCACATCCAGATTTTGAAAACGAAGCACCGTCCTTCCACGGCTCCGTGTCTCCTAATTATCATGAGCTTTCTCATCTGTCCATTTTCATAACTTCCCTACCTATCATTTACCGCAAGATCCCTTGGTCACCTTTAGAAAAACACGCATCTAATCTATCTCACTCGTTTGCAAAGCACACTTCCCAAATTCCAGAAGTTTTCCCCTAGACCCAGAGTCTTCTAAATGTCCTTATCCGAGTCATCCACCACATCACAGTCGTAAACACTAGCACAACACCAGCCCACTCGGAGTGACACACCCCACAGCACCTGCTCATACTAGGGCTCATGACACAACTCATATCACATCCATGCATGGCATATCACTCATATAGCATAGCATCCGCCTAATTGTTGTGTACATGCGTATGTGATTTATTCCTCTGTGCCCTGAACTACGTCCTGGTCTGATTCTCCTTGGGATACGTAGGCAGCTCACACAGAGCACGACCAGCACTAGGCCTCAGCATCATTGCATCTTTTGCAACGCTTTTTATCCTAAATCTATAGCCTCCAAAAAGTCCTGCCTCTTCAAAAGCTTTGGCACTCGCTTGCGACATGCGTTGCCTCGCAAGTTCATGCCAAAGAAGGGCAAACTGTAGACACCCCATTTTTTCGGCTATCAGATTTAGGAGACCCATAGCTTGGTGGTTCACAATGATCGAAAAGACTCAAAAGGACTCCTGGAAGTTGGTTCTATTTCTCAAAATGCTCAGAATGACCAAAATGCCCCTGAAAGCCCAAAAGCTCCCAGATTTGGACCAAAAGTTCTGAAAATATGCTACGTCGTAAAAAAATGATAAAATGATTTTTAAGTAAAATCGGATGAAATCGACAGCTCCCAGAGACCCCCGGAAGACCCGGAAGTTCCCGGAAAGTCCCCGTTGACCGATTTAACCAAGGTTTGACCAACTTTGACCAAAATCGTCCAAATTTTCCAGAATCATTCTAGATCATGTGGAAAGTATTAAAATGAGTTTTAAAAGAAAATCGGGCGAAAACGTCAGCTCATGGGAGCTCCCAGAAGTTTTCAGAACTCCCCGGGAATCCCATGTTTGACCAGTTTGACCAGAATTTGACTTTAGAACCGGGGCACCGTAATAATTTTCAAATATTTTTCATAAATAATAGAGGTCAATAGATTTCCAACGGTATATCACACATAATTTTTGGATTTAAAATGAGTTTATTGTAAATTTCCGAAGGCGAAAAAGGCAATTTAATCGGCTTTTATCACAAATACCGCAAACCTTTTCAAAGTGACCCATCCCCGAACTATTTTTTTTATGTAAAATAGACTTCATTACCTTTCCAACGGTATATCACAACCTCAATTTGGAGTACGTGCGCGTTTTCTGTGAATTTCGGACGAAATAGAGCCTTTTCGCGAATATCGGAACCTCTGGGGGCCTAAATGGGATTATCCAAACAATTGAGGAGCAGTGCCGCCGTGGCACTCTCCTCCAGAACACTATATTTTTACAAATTTTTTTGGGCTCCCATTTTGATTAATTAAAAACCAAAACGACGTAGTTCTATGTTTTCAGATGTTTGGAGCCAATGGAAACACTTCTAAAACCCCAAAACCACCCCAAGTTGGCCTATATAAACCCCCCTTGACTTCTCATTTTGGGGGTGTCAAATGTAAGCTTTGAAAAGTTTTGGGAGAGGAAGTTGTAGAGATAAGGTTAGAATAGAGAGAAAAGAAGCTTTCTTCTTTGATTTTCAAAACAAAAGTGAGTTCTAAACTTTGTTTTAACTTCATTACTCCTATTTACTTCAATATTCAATACACCCAACTACCATTTTAGTGAGCATTTAAGAGAGTGGAAGCTTCTTTCATGTCCAATATCATCACATATGAGTGAAACACCAAACTACAAGTCCAATATCACATTGATCATCATCTATTGATTGTCATTTACTTGCTTGTTCATATTATGTTAATCTCTTCTTACCTCATTTCTTTTTTATTTTCTTTATTTACTTACTAGTTCATCATCCTCTAAATGGTGACATGAAATTTGAGGTGAGTGAATCCTTATGGATAGTAGCTCTTGACCTCAAAAACATGTTTGATAGATGATGATTATAACTTCAATACCTCCAAGGTATCCTTGAAGTTATGTTTAAATGAAAATAAATCTCTCCAACAATCTTGGAGGTTCTTGATGATGAGTTTGATGTTGACATTTTAAGTGGCTATAATCTCCATTGAGTATTGAAAACATGCTTTCAAAACCTCTATTTCAAAACCCCTCTTAAAATCCCTCATTTTGATCTCAAGAAAGAAAACTCTAGTTTTTCCTAAAATCTTCAAAAATAGTGAGTCAAAACAGTGAGTGATCTGAGTTCAAAGATTCCTCTAGAACTCAATACTCAATGTATGGATGCAAGGCCACTTGGAAAGTCTTCCTAACCCATTAGAGAACACCCACGATTTTTGGTTTGACTTAAAAAACTTGAAAATGGTCCATTTGGACCCAAACATTCCTTCCAGACATTCTGCCTCAGCTATCACAGCAGCTTGGTTGACTTCCAACTTCTTTTTCAGAAAACCTTTCCAAACGGGGTGGTCCCAACTTATTTTTCCCTTAATCTTAAATGTCTTAGGGAACTTTCTATATAAAATGGGCCTCTAGATCATTCATTTTCATTTTCTAAGATTTTTCAACATTTCAGTCGACAGTATGGACTCTGTTTCTGAATAACCTCTATTGTTTATATGATTTCTCTCAATCTGTGATAGTTATTAAAGATTGGCTTTTTGGGTTGTGTTCTAGACACAATAAGGGAGCTCTCTATAAAAAATCATGCATTGAAAACCTTTCCTATCCTCTCTTTTCAATTTTCAAAAGATCATGTTACTGTTCTGTCCACTATTCACAGCAAGCACATTTTAACTTTCATTCTTTGATTTGATGCTTACATGCATTCCAAATTAGTTCATATCTTAGGAAGTAGTTCATACTACATTTGTACATATCTCATGATGATTTCATTCATCCATTCATACACATTCTAGACTTCTAAGTCATTCTAGGAATCCATGAACACAGGGCACACTACAACCTTAGCACATTCTAGATACATACATTGCATCCATGCAAAGATTTGGGGCTTTTGTGGCTCCTAATCTAAGAAGATTATAAGGAATGATCATGATCACTCGTTCATGTTTCCCTCGATCTAGTCTTCCTTTCTCATCCGTCCCGGGGATTTTGAAATCTTCTTTTCTTAAAGATTAACATGCATCATTCTAGCTTGCTAAGCATACTTTGATTCTTTGATTATTTGTTTCAAGAACAATTCATATCCCCTTTAGATTAGGGAAACTTAATTACTTGATACATGATTAGACGATTTTTCCTAGGTTTATTTGCGTGATTTTTCACTTTACATTGTATGATATTTGACTTAGATCTTATGAATGATATCTTATCTTTTGATCTTCCATTTCAAATTTTCTTATGTGATGTAATATATTATCATAGTATTAATTGTCGAACCATACATAGTATAAGATGATTATTTGGATGCTAATTGAGGCCCGTCGAAAGACGGGGCGAGTTGAGGGTGTTTTAGTCGCGACAAAGGCTTCTTCCTCTCTCGTACCAAAACCCCGAGCTAAGTTCTTTGGTTATGAAGGGCCGGTGCTCTTTATCCATTTGGGTGAGTCAAAATTAGATTTCTTGGTTCCTTAAAGACCAAGTGGCGACTCTGTATCTGTTTTCGACAAACCTTTTCTCTTTCTTTGATCCAAATCAAATTTCAACAAAAAATAAAGCAAGTGGTGGAATCCCGCGTGTCCACATTCACTAAAAATAGTGAACTTCTCACCATCTTTTGGTATTACAAGCACTGGCGCTGATGTCAGCCTTTCTTTCAATTCCTGAAAAGCGCGTTCGTGCTGATTAGTCCATTCAAACTTCAAATCTTTCTTAGTCAAACCAGTTAACGGGGCTGCTATCTTTGAGAATCCCTCCACAAATCTCCGATAGTAACCATCTAATCCTAGAAAACTTCTGACTTCTGTAGCATTGGTCGGTCGAGTCCAATTTGCAACTGCATCAGTTTTTGATGAGTCAACCGCGATTCCTCGTTGAGAGATCACATGCCCGAGAAACTTAACTTCTTGAAGCCAGAACTCACACTTGCTGAATTTAGCATACAAGCGGTGATCCTTGAGAGTTTGCATCGTAATCCGTAGATGATGTTCATGCTCTTCCTCTGACTTGGAATAGATCAAAATATCGTCGATGAAAACAATAACAAACTGATCTAAGTATGGCTTGAATACTCTGTTCATCAAGTCCATAAACACAGCCGAAGCATTCGTCATCCCAAACGGCATCACTAAGAACTCATAGTGTCCGTACCTCGTCCTGAAAGCAGTTTTAGGTATGTCTTCCTTTCGTACACTTAACTGATGATTACCTGACCGTAGATCTATCTTGGAAAAGGTTTTGGCTCCTTGCAATTGATCGAATAGATTGTCTATCCGAGGTAAAGGATACTTATTCTTGATAGTAACCTTATTTAGTTCTCGGTAGTCAATACACAACCGCATGGTCCCATCCTTCTTCTTCACAAATAATACTGGTGCTCCCCAGGGTGAAGTACTTGGACGAACAAAACCCAACTTCTCAAGTTCTTGAACTTGTTCCTTCAACTCCAGTAGCTCGGTAGGGGCCATCCTGTAGGGAACTTTGGTTATAGGTCGAGTACCTGGCACCAATTCCACACAGAATTCTATGACCCTTTTCGGCAGTAATCCTGAAATGTCTCAGAATACTTCCTCGAATTCTTTAATCACCGGTATTGATGACACCGTCACTTCCGTATTGACAACTTTGATGTTTGCTAGGCATATGGTGAGGAACATATCACCTGAAGGGTTACATTGGAAATCAAAGGGTTGCTTCCCATTGTCCGCAAATGTGATCCTCTTCCTTACACAATCCAACTTCGCATGATTCTTCTCGAGCCAATCTATTCCCAAGATTATATCGAACTCCTTCATCGACAGAACCACCAATCTCGCCAAACGTTCACGGTCTCCTAACCATAGAGGGAAATCTTTACATAGATGTGCTAACTTGACGGTGGTCCCTAGGGGTGAGACAGCACTCAAAGCTTCATCTAAACGTTGCGGTACTAAACCCAATTTCTGAACAATCTTAACAGATATAAAGGAATGTGTAGCACCCGTGTCAAATAAAGCTTTAACATGAGAGTTAAACAAGATTAGAGTACCTTCCACTGCTCGTTGCTCAGGCGGTTCCTCCTCATAAGCACCTTCTTCATACCCTGTTTCTTCATAACCAGCAGCCTCGGGGATAACACCATTCAGGCGGACATGTCCTTGCTGACCATGATCACCTCTTCTAGGAGCCTTGCAGTCCGGACTTATGTGACCTGGCATGCCATACTTATAGCACACAACTCCCAGACGATCAGCACGCCTAGTTACTCTGCAATCTTTAGCTCGGTGACTGAGAATACCACAATTGAAGCAGTTATTGTTGTTGTTCCCTCCTGTTGCTCGAGGCGGATACTGCTGTACTGCTTGTGTCTGTTGAGGTTTCTTCCCTCCATCCCAGGTCCTTTTCTGTCCCTGAGGGTACCCAAGTTTTTGTCCGGGATAGCCTTTCTGCGGGAGTCGATTTCCAAATGGTTTCGAATTCTGACAACCATCATTCTCCAACCCCGTAGCCAATCTCACCAGAGCTTCAAATGACTGGCCCAAATGTCCCATACTCAAATGTCAGAGAGACAGGTTGAGACCTCGGTGATATTTCTTGATTTTCTTCTGGGGTGTGTCCACCATGTGTGGAGCAAAGCGGGACAACCGTTCAAATCGAGTAGTATACTCACGGATAGTCAGATTCCCTTGTGCTAATTCCATGAACTCTCTCTCTCTCTCTCTCTCTCTCTCTCTCTCTCTCTCTCTCTCTCTCTCTCTCTCTCTCTCTTATCCTTCTTTTCTTCAGGGAAATACTTCTCGTTTCCTTGAACACCACTCAGGGCATTCTCTTTGCGGCTTCTTCCCCAATAGTCGCCTTTTCGGCATCCCACCAATCTGCCACTGTATATGACAATTGTTCTGCTTGCCATGGCTCATCAGTCCCAGCAAAATATTTAGGCCACAGAGCGCAAAATTCTTTGAGAAGCTTTTCCCCAGTCTGGTGGGCTCGCCTCTCATTCTCGTTATGATTCCCATTCTGATTATTATTCCTTGTGTTCTGATCACTGACCCTTTCCAATCGTCTTACAAAAGCCTCAAACATCCCGGTTGGATCTGCTGCCGGGGGTGCAGCTTCAATCGTGGGACGATTCCTGAGATTTCTACCAGCCATATGATCGAGAGAAAAAGGTACCTATTCATCAAATAACAGAATTCAGTCAAACTCCAGATAAGGAAGAAAGTCTTCAACAATCGAAAACGACTAAATGCATAACGAAGTCGAAGTATCTTATCTTAATTCTATCTTAATGGGAGGTCCTATGTGTTCTGGACAATTGGTCGAGCCATAACCTGGCTCTGATACCAAAAAGCCTGTCACGCCCCGACGTAGCATAAATCAGGAAAGCATTTAATTTCTTTTATGGACTCGGAGGTCGTGACAAGTGTGTATGACCAATTGTCCCTGCAACAAATAACTTAAACAACATTTCTAAAGAAAATGTTACTAAACTATTACAACAGTCATAAACTTAGGCACAAATCGCCTTATGCAAATTTATCATAAAGTCTACTACAACTCCAAAATAAAAGACATCAGAAATATAAAGCAGCCTTCTGGAAAGTCCCCTGCCTCTAACTAGCATAGTCGAAATACCCTGGCTGCTCCTAACCTGGAAAATCTGGACATAGAGTCCAGGACGCATCGACGCCGTCAGCTTATGAAAGCTGGTGAGCAAAATAAACATTTGCTCACAGAGTATATATAAGCATATCTAACAACAGTGCAATATAAACATTTAAACGATAAATTCAAGGTCCCAACTTCAACATAAATCATGAGAGATAAAAATAACTAATAAATATGAGACCGTGCATGAACAATGTATCATCTCATCTTTCTGACTCTTTTCTCTTGACAAACTCAATTTAAACATACCATTACCTCAGATACAAGGAATAATATCCGATCAGCATCCGAGTTGCACACTACACAGTCGCCTCAGATACCAGGAATAATATCCGATCGATATCTGGGTTGCACAACACATCGTCGTTTTAGATACCAGGAATAATATCCGATCAGTATCCAAGTTGCACACCATACCATCGCTTCGGATACCAGGAATAATATCCGATCGATTTCCGAAACACGCGCCTTTGATACCAGGAATAATATCTGATCGATATCTAAGTCGTACACAACACTGTCGCCTCCAATACCAGGAATAATATCCGATCGATATTGAGATCACACACCAGACCGCCACTCTTTACTCTTTTCATGCTTTCTCACACACATGCATGTCAACACAACCTCGACCCTAATATGTATGTCAATGTCCATAAATTGTAGCAACAGTTATTAATCTCAAAGCTGGATATTCGTTCAACATAAATCTCAGTCTTAATTGTTCTTATAGATTCAATTCCTACGCAATGGCCTTTAAGCAGTATATCTGTCAAACAGTTCTTTAAAAACTTTCAAAACCTTTTCCAAATAGTCCCTTATACAAAAATATACAAACTGCTCAAAATGCCCAGGTCGCGCGAGCAGTTCGCGCAAGCGGGGGGGTTCGCGCGAGCGAGGGGGTTCGTGACAGCAGGTCGCGCGCGTGATTAAGCCTTTTTCGTAAAATCTGTAAATAATTCAATTCTACCAAAATCTGTATAGGTCGCACGAGCGGGTCGCGCGCGCGAGTTGTCACAGAATGTCATCTTCTTCGTTTTCTCCCCTGTTTCGATTTTAAAACTGAAAGTATACCCATTTCTGTTTTCAAACATGTCATGTAATATTTGGTTTTCTTTGGTTTTTCGCGTAGATTAAGAATACGCGATCAATTTAAACCAATACGAATTGTATCTCTCTAAATTCGCGATTAAAGTAAGGATGACAAAACTTTAAATCGACAATACGTCGCGATACGGATGATTTACTTCGTAGGATCCGAACCGTAGCTTGTTGGGACAAAGATCTTCCATTCCCAATTCACGGAATTGATTTTGGTTAACTTTGATAAATCTCTAATTTTCAAGCTTCCATGGTGTATCTATATATACATATATATACACATATATATATACTAAATTATACATATATACACATGGTGAGTGAGTTTTGATTACTCACAGAGGTGATTAAGCAACAATTTTGATACCGAGAACGTTGTCGTAAATTCCGTCGTCTAAGAAGTTTACTCCTCCGTTCTTGATTTTGAGATATATCAATATATAACTATGTATATGTGTATGTGTATATCATATGTATAATGTGTGTGTGTATATATTGGTGTCTTGAGAGAGCACGAGAGTGTTGAGAAAATTTGAGAGAGGCAGTCAGTGAATGAGAGAATTGAGAGACTGATACATATAAATATAAATCAGTGTTGTGGCCTCCAAGCAAGCCATGGAAAACTCACGGTTTGATTGAGCTCACGTGCTCCCACACTCAAAACGCGATATAACCGCAACTTTAAAACATAAATTGGTATTAACCGGTCGCGATAAAAATACAGAAAATTATATTAGTGTAGGAAATAAATTCCTGGTTTTTACAAAAATATAGATATTGTTTTTAAAACCATAAAAAGCATTTCTATACTTATGAAAATTACAGTTTGACCCCAAATGAATATTATAAAAGAAAATAAAATGATATATTTATTTATAAATAAAAAAGAAATTACAGGGTGTTACACAAGGCACAACATTATTCACTTAGCCATGTTATCAGACCATTTGCTCTCGTTCTTTAAGATTTCTGAACAGTAGTCACATGGAAATTGTTTTCTAACTAGTGAGTTGTACATTTCCCGAGCCTAGTTGACCCGAAAAATGCAAATAGAATAATTTGAAAGGAATGTAATAATGCAAATTTCAATAATTTGGTCTTTGCCCTTCCTTGCTCGATTTTTTCCGCTTTGAAGCCTTCATTCAATCTAACTGGGACATCCAACAAATTTGGCATTTTTAAATTTATATCCGATCAATGATTCATGAGAGGTGTTTGGGTATGTTCCTATTAAGTACCACCATGGGTTACAAAATAATCATATATTAATTCTTTTTCAAAAGGAATAATGTTGTTGGTCATTTTCTCGTGATAAGCCATCCAAACACTAGCAAAATAGATGAAAATTTTTGTCCGTTATGATTTTCTTGATGTAGTACTGACTTCACAAGCTTTTGTAGATTATGAAGGATGATTGGTTTCATTGACTTGATCATGCGTATCTGGTGAGCCACTCAGCAATAAATTTGTGTAATAAGCGTCGTACTATGAATCCATCTACACATGTCAACAATGGATAAATTTAAATAGGTTAATTAACAACAGTTTAAATTAAACTCAAAATCCCGTAATTAGTAAACTAAAATATAAAAAATTAACAACTACTAAATGAATACAATAGAAAACGGATAAAAAGTAAAGGAAAATATTTGAGGATCTAGCCCAAAAAAAAAATAATAAAAAATAAATAAAAATAAAAATAAACCCTATATCATATCAAACCCAAACTCGATTAAATAGAGGATCTAGGCATCTAACCCACTAATCAATTTTAATTAAACGAAACCGAAATCCAATTAAAATCACTGCCTAAAAGGAATAAACCCAAGGGTGAATTAGTGATAAATCCCTAGATAGTGCACTTACATAACTTTAGATTCTTGAGTTAAAACATGTTTATGATTAAGTCCCTGATATTTTTTAGGGACTAAAATACCCCTCCCTCATTAAGTTTGGTAATTTTTAAAATGATAACCCCTCCATTAATGTTTTCTACCAAAATAAAATTCTCCCTAAAAATTAAAGGAATAAAAAATTAAGGGAATCAAAATTTGAAAGTCATCATCATTAACAATGAAAGTCATTTTCAACCACAATCATGTCCAACATGATTTATGAAACGTGATTTGAAGAGAAAGACATAACATGTTTTGGAAAAATGGGAATTGAAGAGAGAATCTCAACATGATTTGTGAATTTCACAACAAGTTCTAGAAAAATGGTAATGGAAGATAGAGTCCCAACATGATTTGTGAATTTCATAACATGTTCTGGAAAAAATGATAATGGAATTTCACAACATGCTTTGAAAATGAAAATGAGAGAGAGAGAGAGAGAGAGAGAGAGAGAGAGAGAGTCACAACATGATTTGTGAATTTCACAAGATATTCTGAAAAACGAAAATGACAAAAAGAGAGTCATAACATGATTTGTGAATTTCACAACATGCTTTAGAAAACAAAATGAAAGAGATAGTCATAACATGATGTGTGAATTTCACAAGATGTTCTGAAAAACGAAAATGACAAAAAGAGAGTCACAACATGATTTGTGAATTTCACAACATGTTTTAGAAAACGAAAATGAAAGAGATAGAGTTATAACATGATTTGTGAATTTCACAACATGTTTTGGAAAATGAAAATAAAATAGAGAGTCATAAAATAATTTGTGAATCTCACAACATGTTTTGAAAAATGGGAGAGAGAGAGAGAGAGAGATAGAGGCAATACCATTGCATCCTAGCACCCACAACCATTGTTAACCACCATCATCACCATCACATGCCCCACTAATCTTAACCACCATCATATCCTATATAAAGCACTATGCCAAAGACTTCTAAAACCACATCCAGACTACACAAAATCTAAGAAATCGAACACTAAAGAAAATAATCACTACACAGAAGGTAAATAAATAAAAGAAACATCACAAAAATGTTTGAAAGCCTATAACAATTAAAAGAAATTTCAAACCGAATGCACTTAAAAGGTTGGTACGACCCACAAAGGTGGAGTAACACGGCTATATGAATATCCAATGCTCTTAATCTCTTTCCCGTTCCCATCGCTCTCATTCATCTCATCCCCATCTTCATCTTCTTGAGCCACCATCATCCCCATCGCAAATCTAGGTGATGAGGGAGAGAGAGAGAGAGGGAGAGATAGAGAGAGAGAGAGAGTGGATCCATCATTGCTATCAAATATGTAAATTTGTATATAGATAAATGTCAAAATAAATTTTGTCTACCATTTATTCCTCTTCATAAATGAGTCAACGGTGTGATATTAATGCTAGTCAATATATCAAATCAACCCTCACCATATATGTAAAGAGGGCATTTAGAGCATATATTAAAGATGTGAAAGGGCATTTAGGACATAAAAAATTACTTAACCATGATTAGGTGTGTTAACTAGAATCTTGGGGATCTAGTATTAAATTAAAATATTAGGTGTTCTCCATCCATAAAAGTACATGAATGGGGGATTTAAGGGCAATTAATCCTAAACCCAAAGTAATGTATTTAAGCCCAAGGCCCAAACTCACATTTTAATTAACTTACGCCCACCCATAGGGGTGTTATTTGGAACGAAAATTCCGATTCCGACCGATTTCGATCCGAAAAATTCCGATTTTGGCAACTAAATATGCATTCCGAATTCCGAAAATTCCGAAAAAAATCGGATCGGAATCGGAATTGTTTTCAGAATTCCGAAAATTCCGAAAAATTTCCGAAAATATTCCGAAATTGTATTTTCCGAAACTTTTCCGAATATATTCCGAAAAATTCCGAAAAATTTCCGAACATATTCCGAAATTGCATTTTCCGAAACTTTTCCGAAAATATTCCGAAATATTCCGAAAATTGTGTTCATCCCACATCGAAAAAACACAAAAAATGGGATGTGATGTGCTTCTATAAAAGGCCTACAAGTCTCAAGTAAAATCCCATTAAGCTTGAATTCCAAATATTCTGAAAAATTCCGAAAATATTCTGAATATTCCGAAAAATTCCGAAATTTCCGAAATTTCGGAATCGGAAATAATTTTGAAATTTCCAAAATTTCGGAACGGAATTCGAAATACATTTTTGGCTTCCGAAAGGGGTGTTTCCGATCCGTTCCGGCCGAAACACATCCCACCCACCCACGCCACTGCTTAAACAAACACAACTTAAGGCTACACACCTACACGTGTTTTTCTTCTTCACGAAATAGATATACAGACAGCATTCAGAATAACAGAACCGACACAGAGAGAGTAGAGAGAGAGAGAGAGAGACCAAATCTGTTCGAAGAAAGATAAAAGGTGGAGGAAGAAGGTATGGTTTATGGTGATTTATAGGAAAAATCTAAAGTTTTTTAATTTCAGTTTCACTATTCATGACCATTGGAATCCATGACCAAACGGTCATGAACAGTGCTCCCTTTGCAATTTGTCTCTTGAATTTGGGATTAGGCTTTTTTTGCCGTAGTATGTTGAAGATGCATGTGGAATGCTGGTTTGATTTCTTCAATTTCCAGAGAGTACTATTATTAGGATTATATTTACACATGACCTGCGATAATTTCTATGACAACTTAGTACCCTTTTATTTATATTTTCTTAGTAAAACACACTTGATTTTATTGTAAATATAGGGTATAGAAAAAATGCAATTGGTACCCATCTCTTTCCCTTCATAATAATAGTAATAGATATTTACACATTACCTATGATCATTTTCTACGTTTTGGACTAGACAAGACAAGACTACAGTTAGTTGGAAAATTATTAACAATCCCATCTGGGAAATCTTGAACCATATATGTTGTGATAAAACCTTGTACTAACAATGTGTTAACACAAACACAATAATAATAGTAACATTTAAACTGAAACCCGGTAGAGAGCCCATCATAAGGTAAAGGTAGTGTGGTTTCTTAATTATTTACCGAGACAAGTAGTAGATAGGGATTACATTTACATATAATATAAGGGTTTTGTTAACGTGTGCCCTTGTGGCATATGTTGAGGTTCCAAAAGTGGAAAGAAATAAATAAGGGAGACGAACACTGAACTCCACATCGGGCACTGAAACTTACACTGTACCTCTTGTTTATTTCTACTTTTACAACATTAAAATCTGTCCTAAGGACACATGTTAACAAACCATAATATAAAGATGGTGAGAATAATTCAAGAGATGAGGCTGAAGTGGGAACCAACATATATATATATATATATTTATATATATTCCCTTTTCAGAGTTTAATTGATGGCATGAGTGGACATGACTGGCAGCAAGCAATGTTCTAACTACTCCTAGGTAAGGGGAGATTCTAATATGAGGAGTACTTGCACCACATGTATTTTTTTTAATGGTTTTATTACATGATACTTCAAAAGAATTTCGTTGGTTACAATGTTCTAAAAATCGCTAGGCGCTAGTCGGGCGGTGGAGGGGGGCCTAGCGCCTAGGGGCCTAGGCGGACGCCTAGGCGGGGCCTAGGAGGAATTGTTTTATAAACAAAATTAATTATATAATAGATATATATACGAGTTATGTGGTGTTAATTAAAAATAATTATAGATTTGTGGTTCAAATAATAGATATTTATGTATATATAAAGGTTATGTGGTGTTTTTTGAAAATAAGTAAAGATTATTAATATTTAAAAAACTATTAGGGATCTCTCCATAATTAACTTAAACCGTAAGTGTATATATATATATACTAATCTTAGAGTTTTTTTCCAAAGAGTCGGACCCAAATAAGACTCTGTAGCATTCTCACCCTAGCCTGCCTAGCACTGCCTAGGCCCCGCCTAGAGGCCGACTAATCCACTGGCCGATTTTCTCAAACGCCTAGGGAAAATCTCGGCGGCCGGACACCGCCTAGTGCCTAGGCGGCCGCCTAGGCCGATTTTTAGAACACTGGTTGGTTACGAGAGAACCATAAGATAAGACTACCCCTTTGAACCAGATTCTGTCCTACCAATATAATGGCACATTTTATATTTTACTATATTGGGTGTCAGGTTATCTCCGTGAGCAACAAAGATCAAATGTACCCAATAATTGCATAATCTCTATATCAATCGTTTCACCTAATAATGAGTGTATGTTTTTGCTCACTTTTCCCAGGTTTGATCATCATCCGAAGCACACTATGCGCGTAGGCTTTATGCATGGATTTTGGTAGTTTTGTAGTGGAAGATGCATTGTGGCATGGCATCACTTTATATCGCAACCTTTGAAAGCACATACAGAGATCTCCACCAACCGGCCCTCATTGTTGCTTGTTGCTTCGTCTTTGTAGCATTGGTCCTCTCCATCCTCCTAATTTTGCAGCATCTACGATGGTACACCAATCCAGCGGTTAGTCCTTGGTCATCTTTAGATTGTAACCACTCAAGTTTCTGGCACCAAGCATTGGAATTTGTCTTTTCAGATTCTGATACTTAGTTACTGCATGTGAAACATTGCACTTTCTAGCATCATGTGGCTATGTTTTTTGCTGAAGATGCATTATTCTAGCCGATTGATGCTGCCAGACGAAGTTAGAGAAGTTCTCTTGCACATTGGTTCGAACTAAAGGATCAGCAACTCGTATGATTGAAAATGCTATTGCCTTCTTTTGTTTGATCAACTGATGCAGTGCTTTTCACATACTGTATTTCCTTTGTCTAATTGGTTCAAGTGGAAGCCTAACTATTATCTTAAATGTTTGATTTCTTCCAGGAGCAGAAATGGATTGTTGCAGTTCTTTTCATGGTTCCTGTGTATGCTACTGAGTCGGTAAGGATTTATCCGCCTAAAAATATATTTCCTCTTTCCTAAATTTCTTGGCCTTATGGCTATAAGATCACGTAAAGCTGTTTTTTTCTACAAGAGTTTGAATGCACTTGAGAGCACGGGTGTTTCCTTATCATGCAATTCTATGGGAAGTGTAACAGTGTAACAAGCAAATGGGAGGACTTTTAATTAAGAGTAATGCTATGCTTCCCAAATTTCTATCCCAAAAGTGCTTCCCAAATGATGTGGCAGTGTTCAGGTAAACAACTTCCAAACAAAATTCAACTGGCCCCACTGTATTAGACCTAGCCCCATTGCCACATCATTTGGGAAGCACTTTTGGGATAGAAATTTGGGAAGCATAGCATACTCTTTAATTAAAGCTTTCTTGCAATTTGGCTAAATCGTTCCTAAGCAAGCCTGAATCTATCACTAGCTTCTGATTTTTCCAATCGAAATTCTCACAGCACCTATTGGAGAAGATTTAACATGTACCGGAGAGGCTGCTCATATGCAACAATATTTTGGCTGTCAATAGTGAATACTGAATACTACATATAAAATTAGTAGTATATGTTCTCCACTTTTGTATTATATACTAATAATTGAAGAAGATGTGCACTTCTCCATTTGTCCAGAATGCAGAATCCTGACTCTATCTCATTTATGGTTATCCACTGGTCTTCTGAAAATTCGAACTTGCAGGTGATATTGGTTAAAAATCCCAAATAAAATAGTAGAAAAAGAAAATGGATTACATGAACAACTTTAACTCCTTTTAGCTTTCCTTTAATTTGTCTAATGACTTTCTAATCTTTCCTGCAGATTTTATCCTTGTGGAACCCTAGGTTGTCCCTTGCATGTGACATTTTAAGAAACTGCTATGAAGCTTTTGCCTTGTATTGTTTTGGGAGATACTTGATTGCATGCCTTGGTAACCAACATTACTTTAACCTGTTTTTTGGATATCGCTACGTAAATGTCCAACTTGATGTGTTTTTGCTGCGTTTAATGTCTTCTGTCCTTTTCTCTATCCTTGTAATGCTTAGTCTCTTTGCACTAACCAAACTGACTTCAATCTTGGAGACACCTTTACAGTTGAAGTTAGATACACCCTAAACTATGAAAAGGTTTTCAGTTGCCTGTTGAATTTTCTCTATGATGTTAGTTTCTACTTCTCCTGAAAGTTTTTATTTTGCCAATAGAAGACATTTAGCAGAATATGTGCTATGCTAGGTGAGGAGCAACGAGTCATAGAACTACTTGAAGATGAATCACGAAAACTACTCAGTGAGCCATTGCTAGAAGACCCACAAGAGGATGATAAATCAGAGAATCGACAAAAGGGATTTCGCAACTTTTTCCTCCAACCATGTGTGCTCGGAAAAGACTTGCTCACAATAATAAAATTTGGTCTTGTACAATATGTAAGTTACAAAGAATTTCCCTTTGGTACAGTTAAATTTTGATTCTCCATGAACTCTAATATGTCCTAGACAGCCCAGATGATTTTGAAGGCTGTTTGTGCATTTTTAGCACTCATATTGGAGCTCTTTGGTGTGTATGGTGATGGGGAGTTCAGGTGGTATTATGGGTAGGTATTTTTTACCAATACCAAAACTGCTGAAACTAGAGTTGCTAAATTCATACATGATGATAGTGTACTGCTGATCTTCGTATCAACGATATTGCTTCAAACTTCATGTGCAATTTCTTAGTCATAATTAAGCCATCCTTGCAACTAATTTATGGTTTTATCAAAATCCGAAGCATTTTTTGGAAATTACAACCTGGTTATGAAGTTGCAGAATCGTTTTGGTTTTTGGTCCAAATTTCCATGCTGCCAGCAGAATCAGATTTTAAATTTACCAATACCAAAAGTTAATGTGTTTTCCTCTTGATGAATGCTCACATAATGAAACTTTGTGAAGTTTAACTGAACTCCAAGTTCAACAATGCAATCACAAATCAAACTGAGATCAGAAGGATTATAATTTTCTTGTTTTTATGTTTTCCTTGCAGTTGTTGTAAGGTGGCTCTATCAAAGAAAATACTCCCTCCGTCCCAAAATTATTGTCACACTTTGGAACTCCAATTTTTTAAGGGATCACAATTATTGCATGTGTTGGATTTTGACTTTCAAAAATTGCCCCTTTTCAAATTCTCTTTCCAATTCTTTATCTTGCCATATGGAATTCAAAGAAAGGGTAAAAGATGAAATTTGTAAATATTTACCTTTGACTTTTCAAAGATGTCAATTATTTTGGTACATCCCAAAATGGAAATTGTGACAATAGTTTTGGGACGGGGGGAGTAACAATCTTCTTTTCTCCTTTTTTACCCTTACTGTGTCTGTTGCAGGTATCCATACATGGCAGTGGTACTGAACTTCAGCCAGATGTGGGCGTTGTATTGCCTGGTTCAATTTTATAATGCAACTCATGAAAGACTTAAACGAATAAAACCGCTTGCAAAGTTCATCAGCTTTAAGGCTATTGTATTTGCTACTTGGTGGCAAGGTGTTGGTATTGCTCTATTATGTGCCATTGGAGTCTTGCCGAAGGAAGGAAAATTGCAGACTGGATTGCAGGACTTCCTTATCTGTATTGAAGTAAGTTGCTCCTTAATGCCTAAAAATTTTGGATGCTGACTTCCGTCCAGGACAACTCAATTCTCCCTTGTGAGATCCTCTTAATTTTCGGATTATCTGTCCAGCATCATGGAAATTCTTAATAAGCTTGTACTCCATTGAGAATTCTACGCGTGAACCTTATAAATGTCCAACTCAACACACACATGACTGCTGCAAAAGCTATACTGCTATTATTAACGGAAGGGGCATTCCCTCTTTGGCACTTGAGTACATCTACAAGATACATGATCTCCATTGCACTTGAGATTTACAGGTGTAATGTTGCATAGAGGTCAAGTTAGCCAGTGGAGAACAGCTATGTTACCCTGACTTGGGTACGGGTGTCGGGTATAGACTCGGGTACGGTGACGGGTTCGTCCAGTTTTCAAAGATTTTACATTATTTTGAAGGTCAGAGAGAGAAGTACCCTTATCCGGGTGTCGTGCCAGGCACGGGTACTCCATACATTATGAAGGGTCTGGGTAACATAGGAGAATAGTGTGGTTGGTTGGTTGAGAGCTTCATATTGTGGTGATTGTGTGGTTTTTAAACCGTACTTAATTTCATCATATTAGCTAAATGACCGGTTGAATTGCCTATGAATCAAACGGAAAAGAAGCTTAGGTATCTTCCTCCTGCTAGAACAACATCAAGGATTGCAACATTTCTAATACAATGTCTGATAGAAGACAATTTTGGCATTAATGCTAAACCAATTAGGTGGAAGCAAAAAACTATTTTCCCTGCGCAAGGTGATATTTAGTAGCATATTTAAGAGGTATATATCAATCATTACATCAATCCAACTTATATTTTGTGTTTGACAGATGGCTGTTGCAGCTCTTGCTCATGTTTTTGTCTTCTCAGCAAGGCCTTATCATTTTTTGCCGGCTTCTGAATGTGGGAAGGTCACGACCCAAACTACCAAAGCAATGCTGAAGCTAGAGGATGGTGGTAAGGAAAAACCAGCTGTCGTTGAGAAGACAGAAACTGTGGTTGAGGCTCCTGGAACTAGCGTCAGAGAGAGTGTTCAGGACATTGTTGTTGAAGGTGGACAACACGTAAGTTCTCTTCCCATAACCATGCATACGTTAATAATTTCTCAAATTACATTGTTCCTATGTATCTGACATTACATAAGCAGGTTGTCAAGGACGTCGTGTTGACCATAAATCAGGCAATTGAACCTGTGGAGAAGGGCATGACAAAGATCCAGGAGACTTTCCATCAATTGTCTGTGGCATCTGATGACAAAAAAGAGGAGGCAGAAGTAAAAGTTGAGGAACACATTGAACAAAATATTACAACGAATGGATCCGATGTGTTGATTTCTGAAGAAAATGAAATTCGCTCAGATAATTAGAGGCAAAAAAAAGAAAAGAAAGTTAATGATCTTGTACTTCCCTGGACATGATTGGGATGGTGTTTGTTGTTTTTGGAGTGTTGGTTGAATTTTGGTGTTTTGAGATGACTTTCTTGTAGTCTATCTATTTTTTTGTGTGGCATGCTTGCCACTGTCCTTATGTTGTGCTTCTCTGTATCATCCTGAGGTATGCCCCTTGTACATTTGTACATCCTTTTTTTGGAATATATTAACCCTTTTTCCGAAGAAAAAAAAAAAAGATCTTGTCTAAAGATTTAGGGGGATAAATGTTAGTTCTAGATGGGTAATTTTGTAAGCTAAATTGTGTATGCTTTAGAGTGGAATTATCATTTTGTTCTTACAAAAGACACAAATAAGAGATAATTGTAGAAGTTCATTCAAACTCATGCTCAGATGGTTCCTTCAGCCTTTTTGACTATGGATTTTAATGATTGTGTGGAACTTTGAATGTCACACAATGGGTACAGAAGCAAGGGTCTTGGGAGTATGAGCCACAATCTTGGTTGAGCCAGAGTGGATGTAAGATTTGGCACCATTGTAGATGCTCTGTAAACCATGGTACCTAGTTGTGGGGTCGATTCCCTAAGATAAGAAATGTGTTGGCTGCCCAGCTTCCAATTTTGCTATGTGACCATGACGATGAGGTTGTTAGGGGAATATCCATATGATTTGCTAATTCTTTAAAATGAGCAACTTTCAATACTTCAGTTTTTTTGCGCCAACTGCTACTGTGATCGTGACTGTGGGTCGTTTTACTTCCAAAAGTGTTCGCGAGTGTACAATCCATTAAGTCCCAAACCGACAAAATGATATATTCACCTAAGTAGTACAAACAATGTTTTCACGATTCAGTCTTGCTCAATAAGATATTGTCCGCTTTGGGTCCAAGTCCGCACGGATTTGTTCTTGGGCCACTATCCAAAAGGCCCTTACTAGGGAGACTTGGAACCAGACATATATAGTACATTACTTTTCCACACCCAAGCGATGTAAGACGAACTTCCCATAGAATGTACCATGTCAGCACTTACTGCAACCACAAAGGCACCTACAGCGGCCCGCCCACAACACCAGGGTCTTACATTCCACCCCCCTTAGGACCCAACATCCGCGTTGGCACACTTCCGGCTGGATCTAGCTCTGATACCATTCTGTCACGATCCAGTCTCGCTCAGTAAGATATTGTCCGCTTTGGGCCCAAACCCCCACGAATTTGTTCTTGGGCCACTACCCAAAAGGCCTCTTATTAGGGAGACTTGGAACCACACATATATAGCACATTACTTTTCCACACCCAGGCGATGTGGGACGAACTTCCCATAGTGTGTAGCCTGCCAGCACTTACTGCAGCCACAAAGGCACCTAGAGCAGCCCGCCCACAACACCAGGGTCGTTACAAATGTCATCTTCTCTACATGTATCATAAAATCCTCTATACATGTACCATCATGTAACACAACAAATAGCTAGCAAGTACCTAGCAGACGTCATTTTCTAGTTCTTGTGTCCGTCAACATGTTCCGGTTGTTATCATCAATCTTGTCTGGAACAACATACATCAAAACAACTATAGCAACCCAAACAAGCTAGATAGGTGTCACGGACAGCCAGTTTGGACGGCTAAAGTTGGGCGCAGGTCGTGACATTGCTCAGAACAAGGAAATTTTGGTGAAGGCTTGAGTGAATCTAGAAGATTCTAGAAGGGTCCAGAGCGTTCTAGAGTAGTCCGGAATGGTCTGGATACATCTAGAGAATTGTAGCAAGTCCTAGAGAGTTTCTAGACGGATCCGGAAGGTCCAGAGGAGTCTAGAAGATTGAAGACAGGTCTAGAAGTTTGCGGAAGGTTCTGAAAGACTATAGAGGATTGCAGAAGCTACTATGTTCTAAGAGTAAATGGAAGACTCTAGAACCTAGAGAGTGCTCTAGAATGTTCTGGAGACTCGTTGCCTACCGTTGGATCAAGAGCATCTCAACCGTCCATTGGAGAGGAAAATGGTTATAAAAGGGGATAGGCTTCATTTGTACAAAAAAAAAAAAAGACACAGAAAGTGTAAGAGCTTCAATTGTAAAGTAAGAACAATTGAGAGCTAGTGAGTTAGAAAGCTTTGTAGTAGCTAGAGAGTGCCTTGTAAAGAGCTTTGTACACACATTGTTTTGTATAGTGGAGTTCTTACCCTTATAACCTTCTTGTGTGCTTTTGTGTGAGTAGAGAGCCATTCCCACACCAAGGCAAGGAATGAGGGTTGAAGAATTGTGGGAAGACTGACTTTGGTATGGAACAAGTGGGCACCGGAGTGCCGCACGAGCTTGAGTAGGTGTGAAAGTCTCGGCCCGTGACATAGGGCACCACAGAACTGCAAGAGAGCAATTGCACATTGGTCGTTCATCCTGAACATGTCTTGATACATGAGCACATGCAACAGCAATCACTGCAAATTTTGCTGCAATAGTTGAAAGCTGCCTTCACAAAAATTTATGCAGCCTCTGCAGACTTTGCTTCATCGTTTCCAGGAGGAATTTTCTCAACATGCAGTTGCTGCGTAGTTAACAATGCCAAATCCCATGTTTTGCAGTAGCAATAATATCTTCTGGATTTGGGAGTCTAATGCCTTCTAGAAATCAATGTTGTAGTTATATTACCTGCATTGTTCATTTCCAATTACTTGTCCAAACAGGTAGGTTAATAGACACAACATTTACCATTACATCCCCCAAAAATGTTTGCACTGAAAAATCTATTCAAGAGCAGCTCTATTCTTTCTCTTTTTAACAGGAAAAAAAATAAAATAAATTGAGCAGACCTTATCCTCAAGCTCTTTATTTTTTGAAACTATGTCAAAGCTGTGAGAAAAGAGAGGAAGTTGCCTCTCTGTTTAGGGTGAGTAATTCTTTTTATGGGAGTGTTAGTAGTGTTGGTTGGGAGAGAGTTAAGTTGTGTAATATAATTCGACTCGAGAGTGGAGGCACCAAGGCAACACAACAAGATTGTGCAACACTTTGTGGAACATAATCTTATAAGTTAGCACTTTACCTTTTCAAGAGGTATGTCCTTTGACAGGTCAACAAAAAACTCACTCATATCTGCAAGGATGCTTCTCGCTTTAAGCCTCTCGGGAAACAATCTGCCTGATACAATCAACGGGCTCATGGACAGAAGGTGTTGGAACATGTAAATAAAATCAGACAGAATTACCAGATTAGTAGCCTCCTTAAACAAATATTGGGCCGAGTCGCGGATCTCGCTCTCTTTAAGACGTTTCGAGGCTCTGCCCAAAGTGTGCAAGCAGTTCGTACCTACCACGCCGTCCCCGGGATAAAACAGCCCAAAATCTCCTTTGTCTCAGATTTTTCTTTTCACCAAGAAAAACTGGTATACTAAACACCCTTCAAATTTCGTTGCTCGATAACTGCAAACTGGAAAATTTTTCTCTTTGAAAGCAAAAACTAAAAAAATTTTACTCTTGTAATGGGGAATTTTTTATTGGAAAAACATTGATCTATTCCTACTACCACTTTTTTTTTTTTAATCTATTTTATATAACTCACGGCTAAGCCATTAAAACAAGGAGAAAAACAAAGAAATGTTTCCAAACAATGCCGTTGGCAGAGTAACTTTAATATTATATTATTATGATAGTTATAACTTATGCATGTGCTATATATATATGTATATATAATATTACATATTAGGGTTAGTTAATATTTAGTCCTTCATATACATCCATTCTAGAAATAGGCCTAACTTATAACCCTTTAAAAATTGGTCCTTTTATATTTTTGAAGACCAAAATACCCTCGGTGCAGTAATTCACATATATATATATATATATATGTGTGTGTGTGTGTGTGTGTGCAGAAATTATTCCAAATCACAATATATTAGGGCTGAGATTCAAAAACTAAACATCAAACCTTGATTTTGCGATTTCCATAAATATGTAACATTTCCTTTCACCAGTTTAGTTTATCTCACCAGTTGGTAACCATCTATATATAGAGAGAGCGAGAGAAATTTCTCATTAGTTTGATATATATATATATATGTAGAGAGAGAGAGAGAGAGAGAGAGAGAGAGAGAGAGAAATTTCTCACCAATTTGTTAATGCAAATTTCTCACTTATTGGTGAGAAATTCTCAGATCTAGTATTTTTTTTTTTTGAAAGTTTAATAATACAAATTTCTCACAAAAAATTTTAAAAATTCCACTTGGTGAGAAATTATCAGTTCTAGAATTTTAATGGAAGTTTAATAATACAAATTTCTCACCAAAAATAAAAATATAAAATAAAATAAAAACAAGAAAGCAACATAGAAGAATGTGAATGTGAAAGTCAACACAGTCCTTGTTTTGATGGAGTCGAATAATTGTTTTGCTCCAAAAGTCTCTAATGTCCATGCAATTTCTGATATAGATCTCACCTTCTTTGATGACCCTATAGAGCTCTCTCAGACTTAAATTGCTTCTGATCTCGTCTGCAATAGTTTCAAAGGCCAAACTGAAGATGTCAAGCAGCAAATTGCACTGTCTTTGATTGACTGCGATATCATCTTTCAACACCATAGAAGCCTTCAAAACATCACATAGGAGCCTTCAATTAGAATGCTGGATTACAAATATCAAATTGCTGTTAAATTTCTCACCTGGTTATCCTGATCCAAATATAACAATGAATATACCACCAAATCCAACGTCCTCATTCAATAAGCAAAATGGGATGTCAATGACAGAGAAAAGCTATCAATAATTCAATGAAGTCAACATCAGGGTATGCCCAACGACATGTAGTCAATCAGAAAGCTGGGATGCAGAAATCAAAATTTAATATTCAAACATATTGCTAATTTACTCCACTACCCTATAATTTAGGAGTTATCCTGGGATAAATCACATCCCTTGTATCATGCCCCATCTATAAACGATTATAATATCAATAATTTAAATAAATCAATTCATATACAGATAATATAAATCCAAGGGTATATAAGTCAAAAAATATTACACAACCATTGGGGAAATGACTAATTTCTAAATCAAATATTAAATGAGGTATCAATTTATATACATCCAATATCGACAGTACCAAATCTACAATAAATGCATATTGAAGGACTAAAACTAATATTTCTATACATATTAAATACTTAAAACTAATCTAGACTCAATTTAATAATTAATATTAATAATACATTACCACAATAACAGTAGCATCAATTTACTATATGATTACTAAAGTAATAAAAGCTGATAATTGCATTTTAAAATATCATTAAAATACAATAATCCCCCACTATTTTAAAATACAAATTTATAAAAGTTTTTCCTCCTCTTTTTTCAATTACACATTCATGGCTATAACAATCCCCCACTTGTAATGTTCATCGAGCAACTGATCATAAGACTGTGCATAAGTAAAGGTATTTTTCAACTCAATCAACCTTTACATAGTGATAATGCTTCCGATTATAATAGAGTAACCGTAGTTTTGAACTCTATCTCAGACAACACCACACACACACAACCCTAATAAGATGTAGTACAAAGCCAACACTTTTATGGCCATGTGCTTATATCCCAGTTTAGGGAAAGCTCTAGAGAATTTGCCCAAATTCCATAGGAAGCAGCCACATTTGCACAATTGTGTATGTGAGTCTAACAAGGATACTCTGCAGCTAAGTATCCCACTCAACATAGAGTTTAAATCTCATTAAGAGTTATAGTAACTCATCCTTCTATCACTTCAAGATGTCATGCGCGCTTTCTAGGGATGGACTGGGAGTGTTAACTCCCTATCATAATAATAGCATGATTCCACTTATATCACTTCATGACTTGTTATTACCCTTTGAACCTATTTCTTAGGATCTCCAGTCTATAGGTTGGGTTACCATCACAAGCGACTCGACTTTCTATGGGATTTAGTCCTATCCATTTTCTAGGTTTTCCAAACCTTCTATCGAATTAGTCCTTTCGTCAAAGGATCAACATTATAATCCTCAGACCAGAATCCACTTTTAGAGCTCTTGTAGAGAGAAATTCTCTAATCGTGTTGTTCTTGTGACGTATCTGTCCCATCTTACCATTATAACAGTTCTATACTTTTGCAATAGCTGCAGTACTATCGCAGTTGGTATCGATCTCTCCCATGAAGGGGTATCTCATAGCTGGCTTATCAGCCAAGCTTCCTCTTCACTAGCAATAATCAATGGTATCATCTTTGACTCTATCATGGATTTGACCAAAATAGTCTATTTTTAGACTTCCAAAAAACTAGCAATACTAAAAGGCGTATCCACTAGTGCTCTTTGGAGTCATCTGAAAGGGTATTCCAATCAGTATCATTGTATCCTCTAAGGATAGCGGAAAACAGAATGCAATCATAAGTTCATGGTCCTTTTCATGTAACACATGACTTTGTTAACAATTCTCCAATACTAAAAATATAGCCACTTGTGGCTGTGGAATCTTCCATTATGGAATATAGCAATTGATATCACTATAACCTTCAAGTACAATGGAAACTTTTTATAGAAAATACCTAAATTAATAGGTTTTAAAATGTCATAATTTTTCCAATTGCATTCTTAACTTCGAATTTGTATACTTATTTCCCCAAAAACCAATGTGGTTAAAAACCAGTTTTGAAAAACCAATAATTAAATTCTTTCAAACTTTGAAGTATACAATTCATTTTCAAAAAAATAATTTCTTTTTTTCTCTAGGATATACAATACATTTCCAAAATATAATTTCTTCTCGGAGGTAAAATTCAATTTCACTTCCCAAGTACCAAAACTTTGGTATTGTGTGAATCACCAAGAAACATTTTCATTCTCCATTGGAAAGTATCTCTTGCAACAATTGAGATTATTACACATGTCACGCCCCGGAGTAGCCAAAAATAGGGAAATTTTAAAATTTTCTTTCTGGACCCGTAGGGAATGACGAGTTACATAAAATTGACCTGTCCGTGCGACCTACTAATAAAATATATATATCAGAGTAAGGAATTTACAAAAGCGTCTAATGGTATTCATGGGGGAACTTAAAGTGTTTTGCTACATAAGCTATTACAGAAGTTCCAAATGAAAACCACAAAAGATAGGTTTGGGCGATTTATGCCACTTAAATTATTACATCAACCAAAAGATAGTTAAAACATAAAAGAAGTCTTAATACGGAAGTAGGCCAGGGTTCTTTTTCTAGCTGGCAAACCCATAATCTTCGTGATCATACTCTTCCGGATGGTTTGCCTCAGGATCATCTTCCTGATAGTTCCCGTCCTGAGGATAGTGATATACATCTTCAGAGTTACCTTGATAGTTCTCCTCGTAAAATGTCCAGGGGAGGGAAGGAGCCGTTAGCTTTTGAAGCTAAGTGAAATCGTCTTAACCGATCACTCCTAATACATTTAAGGATATACAAGTATAACAAAATCTTGAACCAACATTAAATAACCATATGACATGGTAGTATGACAACACAATGTATTATCGATATATTCGACTTTAACTCAACCATGGACACCACAACCGACCCATGTGACTTGTTACATTACCGGTGTAACGCCGTTGGCTCAGAGTAGAATGATTACATTGCTATCGTCGCCTAGCAAGGCCTTATAGCAGTTTTGGTTTTTACAAAGAGTTTAATCATTGGACTCTTAGGTCCTCGTGACCTTGCCGGGAGAATAGAATAGTTACAGCGCTCTCGTCGCCTAGCAAGGCCCTATAGCATTTGAAAGGTAACTATTGTATTCTGATGGATACTTTGCTATCGTCGCCTAGCAGGGCCCTATAGCGTATCAACCATCAATTCATACATAATTTCAAAGATTTCAATGGAAACTCTGGCTATCGTCGCCTAGCAGGGCCCTATACCAGTTTCATTGTTGTTCCCATTTACTTGACTGAACCACTCGGACCACCGCGGTCCATACAATGTATATATTGATATGACTGGGTAGTCCCCGTGACTAACCATGCAAACGTCAACATTGACATCAAGACTCGACTATGTTCATATGAATGTTCGTATGATTGTATAAACGAGAAATCATGATAACAAGAATATCAACGAATATTAATTAAGCATGGAGCATAGTTAACTAACATGCGCTCGTCATACAAGTAAGAATCTCAACATTCACATAACTAATACTTATCAGTATCGCCCACACAGGACGCACTGGGCATACGTATATGAACAAATAATAATTCTATAATATACCAAGTGTGTTAGGATGACTCACCTCGAAGCGGGTGCGTAGAAACAAGCGTAATGGTGGTTCCTACAAGGTATAAAATTGTATAAAACGTTGATTAATAAGCTTACTAAAATCAGGGGCATAATGGTAATTGGGTCGGGTGGTTCCTAAACCTCAACATGATGATCTAGACATCATTCTGAGTCCAACGTCATTGACTAGACTCAAATCGGAGTCCGTCGCTTAAAAGGCTGGGTTTTCTATACCAGTTTGGGCCCTAAAGATAAGCTGTATTTTTTACCATGTCGAAAGGTCACCAAACTTTAAGGGGATATTCTAGACATTATTCTAAGACTCTGGGAACTGATTGTGTATTTTTCTGAGCTACGATTTATTTATTATGAATTTCTGAAGTTTAAAGCGTCTAATAATAGACTGCAGGGTCCCATAATTATAAAATATAGTTTAGAGAAACATATGACCCTTATAAATATTTTTATTAAATACTAGACCTTAAATTAGGCTAGTAGTATTTTTCTCATAATTTTCGGAGTTTGTTTGATATTTTAAATAATTAAAATATAACCAAACGGACACTTTATAAATAATTAATAATTATAAAAAATACTAAAGTTGGGTTTTATGGATAATATTTTATAAAATAGAGACATTAGGCCTTAAGAAACTTTGATGTAATTTTCCTACATTTCAAAATGGTCATTAGGTATTTATTACCTAATTATTTTTATTTAAAATAAATTCTTATCATTTATTTTCATTAAATAAATAATAAGACTAATACATGATGTATACAATATATTAACAAAATATGAGACATTATTATAAAATAATATTTCAGAATATTAAAATATAAGTTATAGTATTTTAAAACTACTTTTAAAGAATTTAGCACTATTTAAACCCTTTTATATTTCATTTTTAACTAATTATAATTATTTATTTATACATAATATATAATTAATAATATATTTATATACTAATCTCAATTAATAAATACTAATAATTACTAAAACATATTATTAAAACACTAATTAGGATTAACAGAATAATTAACTATTTAAAATAGATTAATAAAACCTTAATTAAGATTAACAGAATAATTAATAATATAAAACAAATAATTATAATTAAAAGTAAAGACCCGCGGGTCAACCCAGATTCGTACCCAACCCAACGGGTTATCCATATACACTCTAGGCCTGATCCAACTTAAAAGGTCCGACCTGCTACCCATTTAATTGTTATAACCCGAACCCTTACCCACTTATACACTCAACCAAACCCATTCATTTACTAACCCGACCCGATTCGATGGGTAAACGATATAACCCGTTGACCCACGGGTCATTTCTTCTTCGGCGAGCCCGTTTTGGCCGGAAAACTTCAATCGTACGTTTCTCTCTCGTCCTTCCATCAAAATTGATGAAACCAACGCCAAATGGTTCGGTTTGAGGCCCTCTATCACATACTAGGAGCTAAGAACGGGGCTTATTCGTTTTGGGTTCCTACGATGTGATTATTCTTTTTCGGTTTATAAGGAATAATTGAATGCATGGGCTACCAAACGTGCCTCAACTTAAAAACTGCTACAGGGGTGTGTTAAAGGGATCATGAGGGTCAATTTGGTGTAACTTTTAGAGGGTCTAGTGATATTTTGAAATTCGAGCTCCGGTGTGGGAGCTCTAATGGCTGGCCTGCCATTTTCAGAGCCTAAGGCTCTGTTTGGTTCGTTCAGGGGATTCGTGTATGTGTGTATGTGTGTGTGTGAGGGGGTGTGAGTGTATAGAATGAGCAGGGGTGGGGGTTTACCTGAGGAAGCCTCGGTTTTTCTCTCTCCCTTCCTTACCCCGACGAGCTCTCTCTCTCTCTAACCCTCACTCTCTGTGACTCCCTCTCACTCTCCATTCTACTATATATAAACATAAAATGCATAAACACAGATCTTTGAAATCTATTTTGAGGTAATGTGATGGTGATAGACATGAGAGGGGGTGGGGAAGTGTGCGCCGGTGAGGGGGTGTGGGTAATGGTCCAGTGGGTTTGTGTGGGTTTGATTGGGTAGGGAAGATTACCTAGGGGATTAAGGTATGCTAGGTTAGTACATGGCCATTTAGGGGAAGATTCTAATGGTACCAATATTTCCATAAGTGAAGGTTTTAGTCGTCGCTCAAATCCATGTGAAATCCAGTCTAAACAAATACAAATTTTACGAGTTTACGTGAAAATTCAGTCCGGGTTGCAACTGCAGTCTAAGCTATTACTTGAAATAATTATGCACACGTATTAAATCAAGTTCTGAAATTACGAAATTCATATACTGAAAAAAAAAATACGAACAAAAATACGGGTATTGATTTTATTAACAACGGAAATTTACGGGTATTACAACACACATGCCTAGAGGCACACATATCAATATGCCATACTTCAAATTTTGTCATGGAATATAATTCCGTACACATAGCCACAAATGACCCTTCGATCACATTACCTTATGCAACAGATTGACTGATGCATCTGGCTTCTTTGAGCAAAGTACCTAATCTTTCCACAAACAAAACTTTGATGGAGTTTTCTAGTTTGTATACCGTTTAAAGCGGTTCTGGCTAACACCAATTTTCTTTTGAAAGCATTTTTGTCACACACCAACCTGCCCCAGCAGATCAGGACACGTATAACAAAACTATACGCATCCAAAATGAACAAATAAGCATGGAACCATGTTAATTGTTAAGGAAAAACATGATTTGAAATAACATAAAAGAACTTACTATGACAAAATAGCCCCAAGGGCTAAATGGTCATTTTAGAATGATAGTAAAATTTTAAACCAAAAGATAGGTCTTTGAGTCTCGGTTTTAATGCCAAAAACGACGCGCAAATTCGAATTTTCTAGATAAAAAGTTATGCACGTTTCCGTAAGAGTGGACATAAAAGTTTGTGGGGCGGATTGATCCGCCCTTTATAGTCGGATCGATCCATCTTTTGAATCCTCTCGCAAAATGTCCCTTAAGATGCCCGGATCGATCTTGTTGAGAACCCGGAATGATCCATCTTTTAAATTCTTCTGCAGTTTGTTCCCTAGAATAGATGGATCGATCCGCCCTTACCCCCGGATCAATCCGCGTTCTGCAGAACAGAATCTGCTGCTAAAAACAATTCTGCAGAACATGTTTAAACTATAACCAAAACTAAACCTAACCTCATGGAACATTAGGAAATCATACTAAACACACCCCAAACATGTTTAACATCAACCAAGCTTGTACCACATATCCACAACTACAATTGGATAAAAAATAACACATGAACTCAACTCTTTTCGAATCAAAACAAGTTTTGACGTTCAAAAACACTTATCAACTAGCATTTTACAAAAAAAAAACTTGTAGATTTTGGGCTCAAACTACAACCATCATCATATACATAGATGGAACTTGCCAAAACACTTACAACACCATCCAGACTTGCCGGAATGGCCCAACCTAACAATTTCCATATAATCAACCAAAACATAGGAATTCACACAAGTTTTCCCAATTCAACTTCAAAACTTCCAAATATTAAGTTTAAGAATCTAAGTGTCATAGATACAACAAAAGTATTAACATTGTCATTAGAGAAACTACAATTTACAACATTTTACAAATCTTAAGAGAGTTCACATGCACAAGTCCCAAAATCTCCCCCAACTCTCCCATCTCCTCCAACGCACATCATTTCCTCTCCGGGTATTGCTCTGAACCTGCGGTGGTCATTATTTACCACAATAGAAAAGGAAAATGATTTTTTTAAGCATTATGCTTAGTGAATAATTAAAATGCTATAGATGTTGTGAACATGTATAATGCAATAATATAAACACGTAAGCATACATAATTGCAAAATTCATGGATTAGTGGTTCATTCAGACTGGAAGACTAACTCCTTGGCCGCACGGTCACTTCCATTCCTTGGACTTCCGTATTTATTGGGTTCTCCACTTCTTCTTCCTTATTACTCCCAATAATGAACCATTACTCCCAATAATTCATTGACCACTTAACATATAAGCATATAGTCACATAAACATGAGAATTTCATACCAAATCAACATAAAGTTCTAGTATTTAGCATGAATTCAATCATAACTCCAAGAAGTATCATTTCCTAACTATCAATTGAAGCACAAGACATGTACCACATCAAAGCTTAAGTTAGAAAACTCACCTCACTCAGATTATACCCAAATTAACCTAAAAAATGTTGAATTTCATCAAATCCAAGCTCAATTCCTACTCTAAAGAGTTTCCTACACATTTTCGGCAAACCACGTGTCGTCGATTAGAATGAGCTACCAAATTCGATTATTAAAACGTAAATTAAAGGTATGGAAATGATCGTCTCACCTCCACGAGTCTGAATACAGCTTGGGTTCGTGAATTGGATGAACGGTGGCAACGGAACGGTAAGATTATTGCGTCGCAGTCTCGTGTTTGTCTTCTCTCCCGAGCTCTCTCTGTCTTTTGTTTAATTTTAGTAAATGAGACTAATCTTATGTGATGACACATACCCTCAAGCACAAGCATGAGGTGTCATCACCCAATTTTTTCCCTCTTTTCGTTTATACCCCCAAATTTTCTTAAGTTCTTATTATGAAGTCCCCCAAACATTCCATTAACTATCCAATTATCCAAATGAGTGTTTATCTATGTTCCGTATGGTCCCAAACGTGGTCCCAAATATTTTGTAAAGTTGCTATCGCACCTACTAATTATGAATCCTTTTCAATTATACTCTTATTTGAATATCCAAACTAATACCAATTGCTAACACATATATTGTCATAAACTATGAAAGCATTTAAACAATTAGTTATTTAATCATATAAATGCATTTAATCATGTAAAATGCAAATATTATTATTCGGGCCCTTGACTGGGTCCCATTCCAGTACCTGTCCTACCTCACTGCGAACTTTTCCAACTAGTGTCCTTCTCTACGGGCGAGTCCAAGCCTTCCCTTAATCCATTTTATACACTAATTATATTAATTAATGCATGCAAAAATGATAATTAACCCGTTCTCTGGGTACGGGTGTTACATTTCTCCCTCCCTAAAAAGGAAGTTTGGTCCCCAAACTTATTCTTACCTTAGGGATCAAAGAGTTGCGAGTACTTGGCTCGGATTTCATCCTCCCGTTCCCACGTAGCCTCTTCGACTGAGTGGCTTCACCATTGAACCATAACAAGTGGAATCACCTTTGTTCTCAAGACTTGATCTTTTCTATCAAGAATTTACACCGGATGTTCGACGTAGGTCATATCCTCTCGAATCTCCAATGGCTCTGAAATAATAGCATGTCTTGAATCTGGCACATAACGTCAAAGCATCGACATGTAGAACACATTATGAACATTCTCCAACTCTTGTGGCAATTCCAAGTGATAATCTAAGGGTCCTACTCGATTAAGAATCAAGTATGGTCCAACATATCTCAGACTGAGCTTACCTCGCTTACCTAAACGTGCTATACCTTTCGAAGGTGACACCTTCAGAAAGACATACTCACCTACCTCGAACTCCAATGGTCTTCTACCCATATCTGCATAACTTTTATAACGACTCTGAGCCGTTTGCAATCGCTATTTAATCAGTCTATTCTTGTCGATAGTAATTTGTACTATCTCTAATCCCAAAAGCTATTTTTTACCAACTTTTATCTAACAAACTGGCAATCTACACTTCCTTCCGGACAATGCCTCATAAGGTGCCATTCCAATACTAGTTTGGAAACTATTGTTGTAGGAAAACTCTATTAACGGTAAATGAGTCTCTCAATCAGCCTTAAAGTCCATAACACACTCTCAACATATCCTCCAAAATCTGAATTACCCTTTCGGATTGACAATTGGTCTAGGGATGAAATGCAGTACTAAAATGTAAAGTTGCCCCCATAGCCTTCTGTAAACTCGTCCAAAATCTTGATACAAATCGGGTATCACGATCTGACACTATCGAAATCGGTGCTCCATGAAGCCGTATAATTTCTATGATATAAATCTCTGTAAGTTTTGATGGATCTTTGGTCTTGATAGGTAGGAAATGGGCTGACTTAGTCAACTGGTCAACAATGACCCAAATACTATCATTTGAGTTTTTAGATCTTGGAAATCCCGATACGAAATCCATTCTCCTCTAGGTTGTTGGTGTTCCATTTTTACTTTTTGGCAGGTCATACATTTAGACACAAATTCTGCTACTTCTCGCTTCATACCACTCCACCAATAAATTTCTCGCAAATCTCGGTATATTTTGGTGCTACCCGGATGTATTGAATATCTGGTATTGTGAGCTTCTTCCATAATGCTATCTCTCAAATCACCAACTTTGGGAACACATAATCGATTGATGTACCTCAGAATACCATCTTGGAAGCTAAACTCTAGCCTTTTACCCTCAGGTAATTCGTCCACAATCTTTTTGAAATTTGGATCTAGAAGTTGATTATTCTTGATTTCACTAATTAAATTCGATTATGCTACAATCGCAGCCATTAGACCACATTCAATTCTAGGAATAACTTTAAGTTCCAATTATTCAAATTCTTTTACTAGTTCTTCCTGTGCTATTAATGTATAAGCTAAATTTTTCGAAAACTTCCGGCTCAAGGCATCGGCAACTATATTCGCCTTTCCCGAATGATATTGAATCTTCAAGTCATAATCTTTCATGAGTTCCAACCACCTCTTTTGTCGCATGTTAAGGTCTCTCTAAGTGAACAAGTACTTCAAACTTTTGTGGTCAGTAAAAACTTCACATGTTTCCCCATATCAGTAATGTCTCCAAATCTTTAAAGCGGAGATTACCGCCGCTAACTCCAAGTTATGTGTTGGATAATTCTTCTTGTGAGGTCTCAACTATCGTGAAGCATAAGCTATCACATTATCATCTTGTGTCAAAACACATCCCAAGCCTTGGTGCGAAGCATCACTGTAAATTCTGAAATTTCTGGTACTTGTCAGAATTGCAAGTATCAGTACCGTTATCAACTTCTTCTTCAATTCCAAGAAACATTCAACACATTCATTATCCCTTTCAAACAGTACATCCTTTCTTATCAACTTTATCATTGGAGTTGCAATTCTAGAAAAGTCTTTGATGAACCTTCTATAATACCCAGCTAACCCCAAAAAACTTTGAATCTCTGACACATTCGTCGACTTTGACCAATTCATAACAGCTTCAAACAAAACTTTAGAAATCACGTGCTAGGAAAGTGACACTTGTCAAACAAAACTCATTTTTCTTTAACTTTCCAAATAAATGTTTCTCTCGGAGCCGCTGTAAAACTAATCTCAAGTATTGTTCATGCTCCTCTGGGCTCTTGGAATAAATAAGAATGTCATCAATGAAAACTATCACAAACTCATCCAAATATGATTTGACACACGGTTCATCAAATCCATGAAGGCGTCAGGCGCATTAGTAACCCCAAACGACATCAGTAGAAATTAGTAGTGTCCGTATCGGGTCCTAAATGTTGTCTTCTCTACATCCTCATATTTAACTTTTAGTTGATGATACCCTGGCCTTAAGTCAATCTTTGAAAATGTCTTAGCCCCTTGAAGCTGATCAAATAGATCATCGATACGTGGCAACGGGTACTTGTTCTTGATTGTCACTTTGTTGATTTCTCGATAATCAATGCACATCTGCATTGTGCCATCCTTTTTCTTCACGAATAATACCAGTGTACCCCACAAAGACATACTGGGCCGAATGAAACCCGTGTCTAGTAACTCTTGCAGATGAATCTTTAACTCTTTCAACTCAACCGCCGCCATTCGATATGGTGCTCGTGAAAATAGGTTGCATTCTTGGCATAACATCAATACCAAACTCGATCTCTCGATCAGTTAGCACACTTGGTAACTCATCTAGAAATACATCTGGAAACTCCGTAACTATCGGAATATCCCCAAGCTTTAAACCAGCACCTCTACTGTCAAGAATACTACATAAAAACCCATGACAACCCTTCTTTAATAATCGACAGGATTTAGTAGCTGACACGATATACGACGGTAATACAACACCTTTACCTTGAAAATAAAACTCATCTTGATTCGGAATACAGAATACTACCCTTTTATTGTTACAGTCAATGTTTGCATGATTAGCCACTAACCAGTACATACCCAGTATAACATCAAAATACTGAACAATCAACGGTACTAAATCAAATGTTAAACTTTTACCACCTATATTGATGTCACATTTTCTAAACACCCCTGAACCAATAATCGGAGCCCCCAATGGTATTGCAACAGATAGATCATAATCTAGAAGTTTTAGCGGTTTATCTAGATGTTTAGCAAAGTGATGATATACGAACGAGTGTGTGGATCCAGAATCTATAAGTACATTTGCTAGGTGTGAGCAAATGGGAACCATATCTGAAATGACGGTGTCATCAGAAGCGGTCTCTCTCGGCCTAAGCGGATATGATCTCGTCTCCCACTGCTCTCTCCTTGGAGGTTGTTGAGTAGGTCTTGGTGTAATGGCACTTGCCACAGAAGATATAGAACCTGAAGCTCCTTGGCAACTAGTAAGACAATCCTTAGCTTGGTGCCCCAACTCCTTGCAAGTAAAGCATCGACCCCTCATATCCACATTCTGATTTGGACAATTTCTTGCTATGTTTCCCAGTTGTCGGCAAATGTTACAAGTGATCAGGTTTGAAAGTTGATTGCATCGACCCCAATAAAATTTCTGGCAAGTCTGACACCTCAACTTACTTCCACTAGAACCACTGCCACTACTAGCTGATGAACCTCCCGAACTTTGCCTTTCTGCACTCCCCTGTCCACTAAACTGACTTGATCCCAGTCTTTTACTTTGTTGACTCGGTGGTGGTGACATGGTTGATGTATACCCAATGTCTCTCTTCACAATAAAAGCGATATCTAATGCTCCGGCATAAGTCTGGGGTCGGAACACAGTTTTTCGCCCCTGAATATCACTTCGAAGCCTACCACAAATTTTCTTGCCTTCACTTTCTCAGTCGTCACAATATCCCGGCAAACCTTGCAAACTTGTAAATTGCGTCAAATATTCCCAGACTGTCTTTCCCCCTTACACTAACTCCATGAATTCTTGAGCCTTCTGATCCCCAAATGATTCTGGAAAGTATTGGTCATTGAAAATCTTAAGGAATTGTTCCCACATAGTTGGTTAACCCGTGTCCAGCTTAGTACGCCACCAATATTGCGCCTCATCTTTTAATGTATCGGCGACAAATGGAACTTTCTGTTCCTCCATACATGGTAACACCCTGAATATCTTCTCCATATCAGAAATCCAAAAGTTAGCTCTCATCGGGTCAGCCTCCCCTCGAAATATTGTTGGCTTTTGCTTATGGAATTTTGAAATGGTGACAACCTCCTCCCTTGGGTTTGCATTCGCTTTTACCAGTCTTTCTTTGACTATATGAGTTTCAGCCATTCGAACTAATCCTTCTATTGCCCTTTCAACTCGTTCCATTCGGTTTGAGGTGTCACCTCCATTCATAATGCCAGACACCCACATTATTACACACACACGTTACTTTAAATAGACACATGACATGCTAATCAACAGTAAAGGCATGCTAAGTAAATGTGTATGCATGTTCATGTAGCTATGTGTCGTTGTATGCATACTATGCGTCGTATGTCTTTCGTCCCCAAAGGCTCTAACCTACTGCTCTGATACCAAAACTTGTTACACCCTAACCCGCCCCAGCAGATTAGGACATGTGTAACAAAACTATACGCATCCAAAATGCACTAATAAGCATGGAACCATGTTAATTGTTAAGGAAAAACTTGATTTGAAATAACATAAAAGAACTTACTGTGACAAAATAGTGCCAAGGGCAAAATGGTCATTTTAGAATGATAGTAAAACTTTAAACCAAAAGATAGGTCTTTGAGTTCCAGTTCTAATGCCAAAAATGACGCACGAATCCAAATTTTTTATAAAAAGTTAAACACGTTTCCGTAAGAGCGAACGTGAAAGCTTGTCGGCGGATCGATCCGTCCTTTATAGCTGGATCGATCCATCTTTTGAATCCTCTCGCAGAATGTCCATTAAGAAGCCCGGATTGATCCGCTTAAAAACACGGATCGATCCATCTATTAAATTCTTCTGCAGTTTGTTCCCCAGAATAGCCGGATCGATCCACCCTTACCCCGGATCGATCTGCGTTCTGCATAACAGAATCTGCTAAAAAATATTCTACAGAACATATTTAAAATATAACCAACTAAAACCAACCTCATGGAACATTAGGAAATCATACTAAACACACTCCCAAACATGTTTAACATCAACCAAGCTTGTACCAAAGATCCACAACTACAATTGGATCAAAAATAACTCATGAACTCAACTCTTTCGAATCAAAACAAGTTTTGACATTCAAAAATAGGGGTGGGCATACTTCGAGCCAACCCGAAAAACCGAACCGAAACTGAAAATTTTCAAATTTTGGTTCGGATAATAACCGAACCGAAATTATATCAGTTCGAAACCGCACTATTTTAATTAGTATGGTTCGATTTTTGAAAGTAAAAAAATTTTCGGTTCGAAACCGAATAACTGAAAATTTAAGAATATATAAAGACTTGTTAGATAAATTAGGGTCATATTATTCATATTGTTAATGAAAAATAACAAATAAAAAACAGAATCTCAAAGTGGTTAATCTGTACTAATTTACTATACTTGATTTTACCGAAACAAAAAAATAAAAATTAAAAAAATTAAAAATTAAAAAAAATAATTTCGGTTGAGTTTCAATCAAATTTTCGAACCGAAACCGAAGTTAAATTTCGAAACCGAACCATTTTTTCGAAGTTTATTTCAGTTCGGTTTTCGGTACCAAAATTTCCAACCTGAACCGAATTTTTTGGTTCGAAACCGAACTGACCGAATGCCCACCCCTATTCAAAAACACTTATCAACTAGCATTTTACAAAAAATTTGTAGATTTTGAGCTCAAACTACATTCATCATCGTATACACAGATGGAACTTGCCAAAACACTTACGACACCATCCAGACTTACCGGAATGGCCCAATCTAACAATTTCCATATAGTCAACCAAAACATAGGAAATCATACCAAATATTAAGTTTAAGAATCTAAGTGTCATAGATACAACAAAAGTATTAACATTGTCAATAGAGAAACTATAATTTACAACATTTTACAAATCTTAAGAGAGTTCACATGCACAAGTCCCAAATCTCCCCCAACTCTCACATCTCTCCCATCTCCCCCAATGCACATCATTTCCTCTTCGGATATTGCTCTGAACCTGCGGTGGTTGTAATTTACCACAACAGAAAAGGAAAATGATTTTCTTAAGCAATACGCTTAGTGAATAACTAAAATACTATAGATGTCGTGAACATGTATAATGCAACAATATAAACACGTAAGCATACGTAATCGCAGAATTCATGGGTTAGTTGTTCATTTAGACCGGAAGACCAACTCCTTGGTTGCGCAGGCACTTCTATTCCTTGGACTTCCGTATTTATCAGATTCTTCCTTTTCTCCTTCCTTATTACTTCCAACAATGAACCATTACTCCCAATAATTCATTGACCACTTAACATATAAGCACATAGTCACATAAACATGAGAATTTCATACCAAATCAACATAAGGTTCTAGTATTTAGCATGAATTCAACCATAACTTCAAGATTTATCATTTCCTAACTATCAATTGAAGCACAAGACATGTACCACATCAAAGTTTAAGTTAGAAAACTCACCTCTTAGATTATACCCAAATTAACCCAAGAAATGCTGAATTTCACCAAATCCAAGCTCAATTCCTACTCTAAAGAGATTCTTACACGTTTTCGACAAATAGCGTGTCGCCGATTAGAATGAGCTACCAATATCTGACGATTAAAATGTAAATTAAAGGTATGAAAATGATCATCTCACCTGCACGAGTCCAAATACGGCTTCGGTTCGCGAATTGGACGAACGACGTCGACGGAATGGCAAGATTACGGCGTCGACGTCTCGTGTTCGTCTTCTCTCCCAAGCTCTATCTTTCTTTTGTTTAATTTAAATAATGAGACTAATCTCATGTGATGACACATATCCTCATGCACAAGCATGAGGTGTCATCACCTCATTTTTCCCCCTTTTCGTTTATACCCCCGGATTTTCTTAAGTTCTTATTATGAAGTCCCCCAAATATTCCATTAACTATCCAATTATCCAAATGAGTATTTGTCTAAGTTCTGCATGGTCCCAAACGTGGTCTCAAATATTTTTTGAAATTGCTATCGCACCTATTAATTATGAATTCTTTTCAATTATACCCTTATTTGGGTATCCAAACTAATACTAATTGCTAACACATATATTATCATATAATATGAAAACATTTAAACAATTAGTCATTTAATCATATAAATGCATTTAATCATGTAAAATGCAAATATTATCATTAGGGCCCTTGACTGGGTCCCATTCCAGTACCTGTCCCACCTCACTGGGGACTTTTCCAACTGGTGTCCTTCTCTGAACACTTCCCCATGGGCGAGTCCAAGCCTCCCTTTAATCCATTTTATACACTAATTATATTCATTAATGCATATAAAAATGATAATTAACCCGTTTTCCGGGTACGGGTTTTACAATTTTCCAATATAATAATAATACTGACCAATAAATGCCAACAATAGCTCTTGTAATTTTAATTCATAAAATTACATTGGCTTCACCCAAATCTTTCATATCAAAATTAAGTGACAAGATATTTTTGGTTTCTTTTGCAATCTCTATATATAACACCAAAAATTAATAATTCACACACATATAAACATATCATAACACACTCCATCATTGTGTGAATGATAAATAAATTTGTCACTTTCATTGACTTAAAACTATTTTAAAATAATTATTTGATCAAAAAATTCATGCCACTGGTTGGGTGCTAGTTTAGAACCATATCAAGAGTATACAGACATACGCATTTTAATTTGATTTGGATCTACAAACCCTTCAGGTTTATCCAAATAGATTTCATTTTCTAATTCTCCTCTTAAAATTGCGGCTCTATCATCCATTTCATGAGTATGCAAATCATAAATGGCAACTGCTAATAAAAATTCTAATGGATGTAACACGCATAGTAGAAGAATAAGTACCCAAGAAAGTCAACTTATCCTTTAGTTTAAAAAATCCTTAGCTACTAAAAGTAGCTTCATATATTTTTAATAGAACCACCGGGTTAAAGTTCTTTCTATGGCTCTATATACTTTTTATCATTTTATATTCAGTTGGTAAATCCACAATATTTTAGTACTGTTGGACATAGTAATGTCCATCTCACCCTAATTGGTCTCTCTTCAAAAAATTAATATTTGAAAAGATAAGAGTATGAAAATTACTTTTAAAAATCTTCTGAGTGCTTAGGTCTCTTATTCCTTCATGTTTCAATTAATATACCATAATTACTATCATGTATTTAAAGCTCGATAAATCAAGATGGTATAGAAATAGGAGGTCGTAAACCCCCCACTATTCTTCAATTTAAAAAATATATGCTTATAAAAATAAGCACCAATAATCTCAAAAGTCACACAAAAATTATATCTATAAAATCTATAAGCGTTAGTATAACATGCATTCCCAAAAGGCATATACTATAGCTTTACTATCAATTTCTTTAGGATGCTTAAATAAACAAAAGTTAAAATTGAATTAACTTGGGCTTTCTAATATTCAATGCTCAAAAGATGTAATTTTTGTTTTATAGTGGGGAACTCCATTAATAACAAAAATAATTTAATAAAATTTTGTCCCCTAATATTTGAATCATCCCACTTGGACATTAAATGAATAAGATCAATAGTTAAATTACTGGGTCAATAAAAGAGTAGATAAGTTCATACGAACCAGCCACACCCAATAATTTTCCCATGTCGTATGCAAATCCAAGCACTCCCCCAGTACACGGCTAGGTGCGGCCCCTCTAGGTATGCTGAATGAATCCTCTAGATCAAGCTACTCCTATATATTGATGATGCCAAAAATTGGTAAGAGTAGAGTAGAGCAATTTTAGGGGAGAGAGAAAGAGTGAGAGATAGACTATTTTTTGTATGTGGTTCGGCCCTATTAATGAAGGTACCTACGTCCACGTGTGTGTCTGAGCACGTTCACTAGCAGATCACCGGCGGGCCTGGTGAGCCAACAAAGAGGGGCGGCACTACCAGTAATACCGGCCAGGTGTATGCATATAATGGTGAATTTTATATAGGTGCTGTGTAGACTGAGAAGTTGGCGGCCCCTTCAATGGGGGGTAAGAGGTCTCTTTTATAGATGTAAGAGACCTACTCATACATGGATAAGGAAATATAATCCTATTGATATAGATTGGCATTATTATGGGGATTTCCTAAGTGGATTAGGAAATAGTGTGCACTTTCCATTAGTCTTCTAGCTTGAGTAGAAAACTGCCCGTAATGCTCGGGACCACGCCTGTGAAGCTCGGGATCATGCTTGTGGGCCCGGATGAGCTGTTTCCGCGGTGGGATGTGCCTGTGCAGTTTTCCCAACCTGTTGGTCAGGTCGTAGATGAACCGCTCGGGCTGATGCTTCTATGGAGTTATGCATGATTTGCCCGGGGCATGGACTGACTGCTGATTTGAATCGCTCGGTCATAGGATAGAGCCAAATTTGGGTGTATCAGCTGCCCCCCATTTCCAAGATTGGCCAGATGCTATATCGGGGCAAGTTTGGAAATCAGTTTGACGTTACTTGCCATTGTCTGAGTGCTTGTGAAAGCTGCCTTGGGGCTTCTGAGCCTGGTGAGTCCTCGGGAACTGACCGGGAGTTGAGACCCGGCCTAATTCGGAGTCTTTGAGTGCTCGGGAAGTGACCGAGAGTTGAGACTCGGACTACTTCAGAGTCTTTTTACTTGAGTTAGCTCCCAGGATGGTTATCTTCTGCCCGTAAACCTTCGTCAAGGTTGTGGGCAGAAGAGTTTGACCATGTTGAAAAAGTCGACCTAAAGCGTATTGCTTTAGGGTCCTTTTTATGTTAACTCCCCAGGATGGTTGTCTTCCGCCCAGTTAGCCTTCGTCAAGACTGTTGGGAGAAGAGCTTGACCATGTTGGTGGAGCCGACCTAAATCACGTTGCTTTAGGGTCTTTTTGCTCCTCTATCGTCGGCCAACCTAAGAGATTTTAGTCACCTCTATCGTCGGTCTGGACCTAAGTGGAGTTAATGCCTCTAAGTACTGTAGGTGCTCGGGTTGTCCAAGATTTTGACTTGGTTATCCGCGAGGCCTGTAGATACCCGGTGTGATTACCTGTTTAGTTCACTACGCCGTTTTGTCCCCCAAGCTTTTGCTAAGACGAGGGTCTTACAGAGGCTATGATCTGTAGGTAACCGACCTGGAACATGGTGGTTGCAGGGTCTTTTGAAGCTTGCCATCGTCGGCCACCTAGGGGGTTTGCCCCCATCGTCGGTTGGACCTAAACGAAGCCGGTGCCTCAGGCGTGACCCCGAGGTCTTTGGTGCCTGGGTTTGGAGCCCGAGGTCTTTTGAGTGCCTGGGTTTGGAGCCCGAGGTCTTTTGAGTGCCTCGGGGTTAGGCCCGAGGTCTTTGTATGCCTCGGGGGTCGAGCCCGAGGTCTTTAGATAAGCTCTCTGAAAATCGGTGGAGCCTCATGTGGTGATCAAGAAAGTACCACTGCAGTCGGGCTCTTCTAGACCGATGGAGACAGGAGGTCGGATCAGGATCGTCGGAATCCAGATTTCTCTGTGCTGGAGGCAAAGTCGGAACTGCTTGATCCTGATCGATGTGAACTGGAGGTCGTGTCAGGACGGCCGGACTCAGACCACTATGAACTGGGGGTCGTGTCGGGGCTATCGGACTCTGACCGCTGTGAACTGGAGGTCTGGTCGGGGCTGCCTGACTCGGACTGCTGTGAACTGAAAGAACTGTCTAAACTCCCGGGCTGATCTCGCTTTCGTTTACTTCTGGAGGACTTGTCGCTTTCTTGCCCGGGTTCTTTGATCTTCAGAAATTCTTCAGTGTCAATGTATTTTCCACCCTCTCTGCGAGTTCGACCAAGGTTACCGGTTGGTTTCTGTGGAACGATGCGGCGCACTTGGTGTGTTAAACTCCCGCGCAGAAGGCTATGATGGCGATTGTTTCGTTCAGATTGCGGATTTGAAGCTTCTGTTGGTTGAACCGGTCGGTGAATTCTTTGAGGGACTCATTATTCTGTTGTCTGATCGTCAGTAGCTGCATGTCTGGCTTTAGCCGCTCATGCATTCCGGCGAACTGGTTGATGAACTACTTGCTGAGTTGTTTGAAACTACAGACCGATCGGGGCTCCAAGGAGTAGAACCACTGCATGGCCGGGCCTTTCAAAGTGCTGGGGAAGGCTAGGCAGTGTAGTTCATCAGAGTGGGTGGCTAGGGCCATCTGAGCCTTGTAGGTCCGGACGTGATCGACCGGGCTTCCCGAGCCGTTATAGGGATCTAGGCAAGGCTGCTTAAATTCGCGCGGGATAGAGAACCTCGTGATCTGGCTGGAGAATGGTGACTCTGTCTCGGTATTAGCTTGATTCAGAACACGGTTTTTACCAAGCATTTTGGCCACTCCGTCAATCTGCTTCTGCAAGTCCTGGATTCGGGCTTCCACTCCTTCCCGACCGGTATCTGAGGAACTAGTCGGGTTGGTGGAAGATCCTTCTTCATGGCGGGGTGTTGTCCTCTGGGATCGGGCTTGGCTATGACTCCGGGTAACCGTATCCCTAGGGACGACTCGGCTCTTGACCGAGTGACCCTGGACTGATTCCCGGGCCATATGCTCCAGCCTTTCCTCTCGGGCAGCACGCCCACTGTTGATGTCTCTGGCATCCTCAACACGGGACGGGTTGGCTCGGGCACGTTGTCTGGTCCAGATTGGTTCCCGACCGTACGCAGCGTTCCCGGGTCGCTTTCCGGCCCCTGGAGGACGGCTTTGCTGGGCTAGCAGGGCTTCGATCTGTCGCTGGATTTGGCGCTGGCCCTCCAGGAGTTGTGTGAGGGTCGTGGTGATTTGCTCAAATGTCATGACTGTTGCAGCCGTTGTCGGGGCCGGAGGAACATCCCGGTCGGACTGCTGATCCGTCTTCTTACTCTTCTTCGGTGGCATGACGATCAGTCGAGAAATTTGTTGATGAGAAGACTTGTTGTTTCCCACAGACAGTGCCAAGCTGATGATGCCAAAAATTGGTAAGAGTAGAGTAGAGCAATTTTAGGGGAGAGAGAAAGAGTGAGAGAAAGACTATTTTTTGTATGTGGTTCGGCCCTGTTAATGAAGGTACCTACGTCCACGTGTGTGTCTGAGCATGTTCACTAGCAGATCACCGGCGGGCCTGGTGAGCTAACAAAGAGGGGCGGCACTACCAGTAATACCGGCCGGGTGTATGCATATAATGGTGAATTTTATATAGGTGCTGTGTAGACTGAGAAGTTGGCGGCCCCTTCAATAGGGGGTGAGAGGTCTCTTTTATAGATGTAAGAGACCTACTCATACATGGATAAGGAAATATAATCCTATTGATATAGATTGACATTAATTATGGGGATTTTCTAATTGGATTAGGAAATAGTGTGCACTTTCCATTAGTCTTCTAGCTTGAGTAGGAAACTGCCCGTAATGCTCGGGACCACGCCTGTGAAGCTCGGGATCATGCTTGTGGGCCCGGATGAGCTGTTTCCGCGGTGGGATGTGCCTGTGCAGTTTTCCCAACCTGTTGGCCGGGTCGTAGATGAACCGCTCGGGCTGATGCTTCTGTGGAGTTGTGCATGATTTGCCCGGGGCATGGACTGACTGCTGATTTGAACCGCTCGGTCATAGGATAGAGCCAAATTTGGGTGTATCATATATTATGCTGAATGAATCCTCTGGATCAAGCTTTAAGTGTTTGTATCCTTAAGTACATGCTTCAACTTACAAATATATATATAGATATATATATCAACAAACACCACTTTCTTTCTGAAAACCTACGAAATACTACATTAAAGCTAAGTTTGTTTAATTTGATCAATGTAAAATGTTTTCTAGCCTTATATATACAAATAATATGATAATGATACCTAGCTACCCTGCCTGTTGGCCCATCAGAATAATGGCCACATGACAATCACAGTCACAGTTGATGACTCCCATTCCCATAATCTAATACAGTCGTAGTCGCCATGGATATGATCCCAATATTAATGCAATGCAATGGATACAAACGCAGTATTGTCAAAAAAAAAAAAACAAAAAGCTTCCAACTGAATGAAGGGAAAGTAGAAAAGTAGGATGATCGCACTTGCCATGCAGGTGAGGCTGCTGTATGCGACCACTTAATTATATCCATGATGGGTTGGGGCAGTGCCACAGATCAGGAGCGGTCTTTTCCAAACAACTAGACTGCCTGAGGCCATCGTTAAAGTGTTTAAAATTGGCCGACGTTTCCAATTCAGAGAAAGCGGCGGGCGTTAATTAATCGAGACGATCTCTTCTTCTTGTTTTTTTTTTGGCCTTTTTTCATTTATGCACGAGCTGTGATTTTTGTGTGTGTAGTGCACTATCTCTGTATATTGCGAGTGCTTTAAATTATTTATTTATTTTATACTTACCTGGATTAAGGTAGTAACCCAAAAGTCCCACAATGGCCCACAACAAAGCCCAACAAGGATTACTCATTCCGACTGACGAACAACTGGAGTCAAGCAATTGAATCTCCCCTAAGGGGATTTCAACCCTCAATCTCCCCGCTGGGGAGAGAGAGGTCATACCAATGAGCTACGCCCGATTGGTCTAAAATGTTTTAGGTGGGATAAAATAATAAAATTCCCTAAATATGAGTTCAAGACCAATCATTTTGCGACTACTAAGGGGCCAACTTTCGACGTTTCTTATGGAAAAAGTTCCAAATTAAACCCTTTTGATATGAATCTTATTTTATACACTCAATACATATTGAATAATCTAGTGAAAAGTCCTAGTTATCAATCTATTTTGAAATAGGTCCATCCATATTATTTTCATATCAATAGGTCCTATTTGGTAGATGTTTTTAGTGATTAGTCCATAATTCCCAATTAGGGAAAAATATATGGATCATTTCACCCTTAGTCATGAGTCAGATATATACATGCAACTATATACATATATACTTACTATAGATGTACATATTTATAGAAATATGTTATCATAATTTGCACAACCAATACATGGAAATAAAATCCCATTTATTTTTGGTATCTATTAAATAGGATAAAATCCCACGATTTTAGTTTGGGAAGTTATGTATCTGTTATAAATTCTTCAGGTGCCATTCTTGTGGTTTCATTTATATTGAACACCATTAATACAGTCCATTCTATAACAATCGGTAATCCATTCGAATGAGATAACAGTCCATACAGTGTGAAATTTCGTGCTGTGTTTTACAGTGTGAAATTACACACTCAAATATTTCACACTATGTGATTTACAATGTGAATTATACAACTACTTCATACTGCTGCTACCCCTAGCATGTGTTCATTTGCACAGTTTGAATTGTGAAATTCACCAATATATAGTCACGTTGGCACGACTCCAGTTTGAATTGTGAAATTGTACAACATTGATTTTTGGTAACATGAAGAAACATTTAGAGCTTGTACAATATTAATCAAATCAACATACTAATATATTTATTACAATTAAATTGAATCCAATACATTTGCATCAGTTGTGTTCGCACTAGCGGTAGTTTCAGAATTCTACTATACCATTATTGGTCCCAATACGTTCATTATAGCGACCGATGGTTCCTGACAGCCGAAATAAAGAAATTAGAACATTTTCCTTATCAGTTATTCAATTTTGAAATTGTCGCTGGCGCGGACACAACTGAAGCAAATGTACTGGATTCAATTTTAATGTAATAAATATATTAATATGTTGCTTTTGGTTTGTAGGGATAAAGTTTTAGACCTTTAACTGTTATGGTAGTGTGCAACTGGTTCATTTTACACTGTAACTGGTCCATTTTACACAACAACTGGTTCATTAGTGTGAAATTTTACACTGCAACTGGTTCATTAGTGTGAAATTTTACATAGATATTCATTAAATCTAATTTTGACTTGCCATATATATATATATACAGATATGTATGTATATGTATATATGTATACGTACACATTAATTCTGGTAGTTATGATATCATTTTGACTTGCCATATCTGATTTTGAATTAATATCCCATAATTATAGTGATTTCCATTTTTATGCTTGTTGCCATGAATCACGTTAGTTTTTTGAAAAAAAAATTTGTTGAAAAATCTGCTCTCCTATCCCATTATTTTTGGATCTAATAATGAAATGAAATCCAAGATTTTAGGTATCTACATTATGGGTTTGTTACATCTTGCTAACGTCATTCTTGGGTTTTCTGTTCTACCCATAATCATTCATGACAGTATGTATTGTACTGTATTCATGAGAGTTTTAGGATTAAAGAAGATAACAATAGATTGAATAGAAGGTATCAACGTAATTGAAATAAATGTATGAATTTTTCACAACAGGTAGTGTAAAATTTATGGGTTTGTTACATCTTGCTAACGTCATTCTTGGGTTTTCTGTTCTACCCATAATCATTCATGACAGTATGTATTGTACTGTATTCATGAGAGTTTTAGGATTAAAGAAGATAACAATAGATTGAATAGAAGGTATCAACGTAATTGAAATAAATGTATGAATTTTTCACAACAGGTAGTGTAAAATTTCACACTATTGAATAAATGTCTAGGTTGAATTGTCACTGCTAACACTACGAAAACCCTATTAAGATCAACAATAATTTACATTTGTTTGTTTTTGCTCAGCAATAAGAAACTTTATTAAATGGTGGGAACCACCAAGGGATTATGATGACACAAAGATCAGACCAAACAAGTCCTACAATAGAAAACATAAATGACACACCCAAAAATCAATTTCTCACAAAAGCAAAGAACACAAAATCAGAAAACGGAATTTACCATCAGACCCAAAGAAAACAAACCATGGAACCAATAAAGTTATTACCAATCATGAGAATAAAAACCAATAGCTGAAAACAAAAATCGAGAAAGCAAAAAAGCTTGGAACATCAGAGAGATAGTTATCCTAAAGAAACACCAAATTGATACCAGTACCAAATCATTAGTAATCGAAGGATGGGATCAAAATAGCAATAACATCATCAGGAATCATAGGTCGGGATCGAAGACATCATAACAATGTATTACATACTGCCACTAGTGTGAAATTTTAATTCTTGAGTGTTAAAACTCACACTACATAAACCCTATTAAGATAAGTAATGTTCTCGAGGATGTTGATGAAGCTGTTTAGGATCTCATGGCCTTGCTCGGGACCCCAAGATGCTGAGAAACAAAACAGAAATGAAGATTTGGAAAAATTCACAATGAAGTTGATTGATTCTATTTGTATTGATGAATGTTTCTCCAAAATAGAAAGATAAAACGAAATAGAAATTGAGAGATAGAGAGAGAACCCAAAAATCCATAAGATTAAGCAGTGTAATTTCTTAGAGAGAAAGGGAGATAGAGAGAGTATGAAATATTGGAAAAGATGATATATGTATATATATATATGTGTGTGTGTGTATACGTGTTAACCTTGAATTTCTTTAAGGCATTATTTATATGTTTTGATGATGACAAATCTAGTGATAATTGCATGTTCTAAATGGTTCTATTCTAATCAATTATCATATCATTTTTGATGTGCTAATCTCTTGAATTATTTACTTAAATGTTCTAACTTTGTTTGAGTTCTTGAGATTGCATATGGTGAAGCCTGAGATTGTTAAAGCTCAACAAGGATCGAGTTTGAAGACTTGAAGATCTTTCATCCTTAGTTGAAGTCTAGGATTTACATGTAAAGTATTTTGATCATCTCTCAGAAGGGCTTAAAGGTTTAAAGTTGTTTCAAAACCTTCTGTTAGCCTTAAGGTATATTAAGGCATGTTTAATTATGTTTTGATGATGTCAAATATGCTATGATAATTACTTGATTCATAATGTTTCATTCCTTGTTATTATCATAGTCATTTTTATGCTCATATATAATCTCATGTATTAATATTGTATCAATGTTTTAACATCTTTGTGTGCATGAGATTTAATTGATGTAGATCAAGATTACAAAGAGCTCAACAAGGATCAAGCTTGAAGACTTGAAGATATTTCATCCTTGATTGAAGTCTAGGACCATCAATGTAAGGCATCTTGATCTCACACTCATAGGGGCTCAAACAAATGCTAAAAGTTAAAGTTTTGGAAACAAATTTTAAATGGATCATCTTTAAAGCAATGCCCCAACCAATTGGAAAATAATTAATTGTTGAATCTTATATGGTTGGAAAGTTATTTGAATCTAGTTTCCAAAACATCAAACGGATCGAAAATCCGAGTTTTGTAGAGGAAGTTATGGCCATTTTAGTGGAGATGTGTCAAGCTGTCAAACTGGGAAGGGCAGTCGACTGGGCAGTCGACCGAACTGAGCAGAATGCAAACAGAACCTTCTGTAAACACATCTCAGTCGACTGCTTTAAGGGGCAGTCGACTGCTTCATGTTTCAGTCGACTGAATCGACCTGAAAACACATAACGGCTAGTTTTTAAAGGGGCTTTTAATTACCAAATGTGCCACCAACGGCTATAATCTTCCAAGGCCTATAAATACATGTTTTCCCAAGCTATTTAGTGTTGAGATTTTGATTGGAAAACATAGTATTGATCACTCATCTCTTTGATCTTTAAACATTATTATTTGAGCCCTAGTTTGAGTGAAAAATCAATATGCTCTAGATTTCAATTGTAATTCTTGAGAGAGCAAATTGTAGTGAGCTTTTATTTGTATTATCTACTCACTAAGGAGTTATTGTGTGAGCTTCAAATTGTATTATCCACTCTAGAGAGAGAGAGTTCAATTTGTATCAAATCAATTGTAAAGGTTGAGGGTTAGTAACCCTTGTGTGCAAAGAAGAGGAGTTCTTCTTTGGGAGAGATCATAGGCTCTTGTAACGGTTTGGTGCACACCCGTAAGTGCTCCGGGAAACGGTTTGGTCTACACCCGTGAAGTAGATCGGAGTAAAGGAATCCTCAAGAGGTGTTCTTGAGGGGTGGACGTAGGCCGCGGGGTGCGATTGCCGAACCACTTGAAAAATCGGTTTGCAAGTTTCTCTTCCCTTCTCTTTTTAGTTAATTGCTTGTGATCTTGTTTAATTTGTAATTAAGTTTTCTAAAAGGTTAATTTCCGCTAAAACCTTATTCACCCCCCCTCTAAGGTTTCCACTTTTGGGCCAACACCTTCAAAAGAGAAAAACTATTTTTTTAGTGGAAAAACAGTCAACTGGATCAATTTCCCAGTCGATTGGGTGCTTCAAAGTTCAGTCGACTGATGGTGAGTAGTCGACTGATTTGTGTTTTGAAAAACGTACTTTCTGTCTCAAAGTTTTCAGTCGATCGGACCCATCTTTTAGTCAACTGGCTTTTGGCTTATTTCTAAACTATTTGAAAAATTTTCGATCGGACCCTTAATTCAGTTGACTGGTGTTTTGGCATATTTCTAAACTATTTGAAAAACAGTCAATCGGACCCTTACTTCAGTCGACTGACTTTATGGCGCATTTCTAACTATGAGAAAAGCAGTCGACTAGATCGCGACTCACTCGACTGGATTTGCACAGAATAGCCAAACGACTAGTTTTTTTAAAGACTTTTTATTTACCATTTTGCCACTAACGGCTATAATCTTTCAAGGCGTATAAATACATGTTTTCCCAAAACATTTAAGAGAGATTAATCAATTGGAAAACATCATTTGAATCACACAACTTGTTGATCTTTAATCATTCACATATTTGAGCCCTAGTTGTGTCAATTTGCTCTTATTCTTCATTTATAATTCTTGAGAGAGTAAATTGTAGTGAGCTTTCATTTGTATCATCCACTTACTAATGAGTTGTTGTGTGAGCTATCATTGTACTATCCACTCTAGAGAGAGAGAGAGAGAGAAATGGAGGGAGAGAGTTCAATTTGCATTTTAATTATGTGTAAAGAGTGGGGGTTAGTAACCCTTCTGTACAAAGAAGAGGTGTTCTTATTTGGGAGAATTGAAGACTTTTGTAACGATTTGGTGCACACCCGTGAAGTGTACCAAGACGGTTTGATCTACACCCGTAAGTAGGTTAATAAAGGAATCCTCAAGAGGTGCTCTTGAGGGGTGGATGTAGGTCGCGATGTGTGGATTGTCGAACCACTTGAAAACTCGATTTGCAAGTTTCTCTTCCATTCTCTCTTTACATAATTATTTGTGATTGTGTTTAATTTGAAATTAAGTTTCAAAAAGGTTATTTTCTGCTAAAACCTTATTCACCCCCCCTTTAAGGTTTCATTTTGGCCCGACAATATGTATATATATATATATATTATATGTATATATGGTGTTTAAATTTTGAAAACCCTTGATTTTGGGTGTTTCCAAATCAAGATAAGTGGGTTTGAAAGTGAATGACTCTTCTAATGGGTTTTAGGGGTAGTTTGGTCACTAAACAAAATTATGGATCTTTCACTAAAATATTTTATGGAATGGGTTTATTATAATAAACTTACAGTAGATTGGATTTAATATTAATTAACGCATATATATTTGCCTTCCAACACCTAATTTTATGTTATTGTCATTATAAAAATATGGACATATTTGATAGTCAATAACTCCATATTCATCGGGATGGTGTAATTAATAGCTCTCAGTTTACTACACTTAATTTTTCTTATTTGGAGCAATAAGTAGGGAGTGAGGTCCCAAAACTAAGTAGAAAGTCAAACAGTCATCGCATCCAAGGATAAAATTAAAAAATAACTATGTAATGAACCAAAAAAATTAACATAGTACATGTTTCTTAAACAATGTGTAAACTTAAAACGAATATTTATTTTGAGACGAAGAAAGTAGTAACTATATATAAAAGTTCTTACTTCTTATTCACAGTTACTCAATTAAGAAAGACACATTGAGAAACGAGCTAGAGACATGAAAGAAAGAGGAAAGATGAGATATATAATGTTTTTTGACATTTTTTTTCATTAGTAAGGGCAAAGTGGCATTATAAAAAATTTAACCTCAATTAAGAAAGACACATTGAGGAACGAGAGACATGAAAGAGAGGAAAGATGAGATATAGTATGTTGTTTGACAAATTTTTTTCATTCGGAAGGGCAAAGCGGCCATTATAAAAAATTTAACCCCAAATACTAACAGTCAACTATAAGTTGACTAACAAAAGGAGGCAAGTGTTACACTACTACAAATCTCAATGGAGGTCAGTGTAATTTTGCATACCATAGGGGAGTCCTTGTATTTTGACCTTACTTCAGGGGAGATCTGTGTAATTTACCCTTTTTTTAATTCTGAGACTCACTTCTGTATGAGAGAGAACAACACCAAAAGTACCAAAAAAAAAAAAAAATAAGCACTGAAGTACTATCCTAAAGAAGAAAATTTGTCACGTCTAGTATTTTTTTAGCACATTTATTAATTATGATGGATTTTCCTCGAAGATGCCATACAAGCTATGAATTAGGCTATTTAAATTTAAATTCGACGTGACATATAAATTAGTTATTTAATGATTCCTACACTTATCAGAGAATAAGAAAGTTTGATGTGAAATTTGCTTTGAAGAAGATGAAACCGTATAAGGCCTTAGGACCAAATAAAATCCCCATTAAGGGTTAGAAATGCTTGGGAGATGTGGGGGCATCTTGACTGACCAAAGTTTTTAATAGGATTTTAATGACTAGAAAAATGCCTAATGAGTGGAGGAAGGGCATCCTAATGCCTATATATGATAATAAAGGAGATGTACAACAATGCAACAACTATAGAGGTATTAAGTTGATGAGCCATACTATGAGACTGTGGGAGAGAGTGATGGAGCAACGCTTAAGAGGCGCAACATCAGTGTCAGAAAATCAGTTTGGATTAGGGGTGTCATTCGGACAGAACGGAACGGAATAGGCTATTTTGGAAAAAATTTCAAAATTTTCGGAATCTACTTATGCTTTCCGAATTCCATTCCAAAATTTCGGAATTCTAAAAAGCATTTCCGATTCCGAATTTTCGGAATTTTCGGAAATTTTCGGAATCGGAAATTTTCGGAATTTTTCGGAATATTTCGGAATTTTCCAACCACTGCCTACACAATAAAAATAATCTACACAACTATTACAAATTTCCAACATAAAATACAACACATTTTTTTTAAAGCAACAACTAACACTTAAAACACATTAAGTCCACAATATCAACACCTAAAAAAATATCAAACATGGTTACATAGTATATATGTATTACATATTTACATTGTATAATATAAGAACTCAGAATATTATCGGAATATTTTTGGAAATTCTATTCGGAATTCTTTCGGAATATTTTCAGAATTTTCGGATCGGAAATTCGGAATTTTCGGAATTCTAAAAACAATTCCAATTCCGTTCCAATATTTTTTGGAATTTTTGGAATTCGGAATTTCGGAATTCGGAATACAAATTTTGCTTCCAAAATCGGAATTTTTCGGCTCGGAATCGGAAATTCCGTTCCAAATGACACCCCTAGTTTGGATTTATGCCTGGGAGATCAACTATGAAAGCAATTTATTTACTTAGGAAACTAATAGAAAAGTATAGAGAGAAGAAAAAAGATCTACATATGATTTTATTGATTTAGAGAAAGCTTATGATAGAGTGCCTAGAGATTTAATTTGGTGGGTGCTAGAGAAGAAGGGAGTAACCAAGGGTTATATTGATGTGGTGAAGGATATGTATGATGAACCGGTTACTATAATTAGATCACCAGTCGGAGAAACAAAAGAAGTCCCAATTACCGTAGGCCTGCACCAAGGGTTGGCCTAGAGCCCTTATTTGTTCACCCTTATTTGTTCGCCCTAATTATGGATGAATTGACTAGACACATTCAAGATGAGGTCCCATGGTGTATGTTGTTCGCAGATGATATTGTCTTAGTTGATGAGACTAAAAGGGACTCAACAATAAACTGGAAGCTTAGAGAGAAGCACTGGAGACTAAGGGGCTAAAGATAAGTAGGAGGAAACAGAATATATGGAATGTAGTTTTAGGAACAGTGGAAGTAGAGACAACGAAGCAGTGAAGATCATCAGGAGATCCCAAAGAGGGAACACTTTCGCTATCTAGGTTCAATGATCAGTAGAGATGGAGAGATTGGTGATGCCGTGACCCATAGAATTAAAGTAAGCTGGCTTAAGTGGAGGAGTGTTTCTGGAGTAGTATGTGACCGGAGAATACCAGCAAAATTGAAAGAAAATTTTTTAGGACAGCTATTAAGCCAGCTCTGCTCTACGGGACAGAGTGTTGGACAACTAAGAAACAACACATTAGCAAAGTGAGCGTAGCTGAGATGAGGAAGCTAAAATGAATGTGTGGCATAACTAAGAAAGATAGAATTAGAAATGAATACATCCGAGAGACTGTAGGAGTGACACATGTTGATGATAAGTTGAGGGAGAATAGACTTAGATGGTTCGACCATATACAATGGAGACCTGTAGATGCACCTGTGCAAAAAAGTGATAAAATCGTAGTGCCTAAAATGGTTAAAGGGAGAGGCGGACCTAGACTGACCTGGGAATATGTAGTGCAACAAGATATGAATATATATAATTTAAATGAGCATATAGCTCTTGATCGTGCAGAATGGAGAAAAATGATTCATACAGCCGACCCAATTGATTGGGACACAAGGTTTAGTTTGGTTTGGTTATTGTTGACCATTAGAACATGTGAAAGCTCGGTTGTAAATGGAATGGTGATCAAATTGAATGACGAATCGATTTGCCAATAAACCAAGAGGGGGATTGATCAACATCTTCCAACAATATTGAACTTCAACGTGTGTGGATATCTCAAGAGAAACCACCATAAAAAAAAAAAAAAAAAAAAAAAAAAAAAAAAAGGAAAAGGCAAAAACAAACTAGCATATTTTTAATACAGAACAGCAATCTATGTTGCTTGCTTCCTCTTGTTCATACTGCAATCCAAAAGCTTGAACTGTTCAACTCCAAGCCCCAAATTCAATTCCTCTCCCCGCTAAATTTCTGATACTTACCCACTTCTTGAAGGAGGTCCACATCTTTATTGACACTCAAGACATGCAAGTGTAGCGCAGCATGGGAAAAATAGCTTAAAGAGTACTTTCAACTAAAACACGCCAGATAAATCATGGATGGGAGACTACAATGAATACCTATGGTTAGTACTTTACACCACAAGAAAGAACAAATCCATGAACCACACAGAACAGCTCTTCAAACCCATAAATGTGTGGAACAAGAGCTTGACGCTCCAATACGGAACACCGTCCCATGCAGTAAATTCCTTTACGCATATGTCATCCATGATCCCAAGCCATGAAAACGTAGAATCTCCATTTCCCTCCACGCTCATGGTAAGATCTTCGTTCAGCACCAGCTTTGTTGGACTAAAGTTGTGCAAAAAGGATTTCATTCCACGTGTCAGGAACACCAGGTAAGCACCAATGCAAGCAATCCTGCACTCCAGATGTGGCTTTAATACTGTACCGAGATATATGTCCCTCGTCTCTGAGCTGTGATATACCTGTTATGTCCAATAACTGAACCCTTGTTCCCTTAACTGCCTCTGCAGCTAGAGGATCGCCAGGCTCTTCTTGTACAACTTCCTTACCTCCAGCTAGAGGGGTGGTGTTGTCACAAGTGCCTCCGGTGTTCCAATCGCCATTAAAGAAATGCCTTGGAGAGATAGACCGGAAGAATGCTTTCAAACCTGGATGTTTGGGGAGCTGCGAGTCTACCCAATTGACAATACTGTATATTGTGTAGTTTTTGGCGCCTGCAATAGCTGCGATCTTATTATTGTTGTTGGGCACACCTCCCACATACATGATCCACCGATTCGCCTTGAGTTTCCCCCTATTCCAATGATGTCCAGTGTTGAGAACCAGGACATCAAATTTGTGAAGAAAATTGAGTAAAAATGCCGGTGGCCTATCAAGGTGCATGGCATAGTCAGTGGCAGGACTTGAGATATCAAGAGGCTCCAAGTCACAGAGGCTCGATGACCAATAATAAAGAATGGTGGTATTGGTGCTTGGGAACCGATAAGCCCACCCATCTGGGCGCACAGCACCACGAGCTTTAACAAGACCATACTCTCCTCCCACATTATTCACATCAGGTCTCTCTTCACCACCTGTTATCATGCACATCAGCGATTGGAACTGTTGTCGGCCTAATGAATCCCCAACAAAAGCTAGAGTTTTGTCCTGCATCCTGAATGCCTCATCACAATCAGCACCCTCATAATAGTGTAGACAGTAAAATAAGTAGGATAAAGTAAAGAGTGACTAAAATGTCCAATCTAAAGCGAACAGAGTAGAAGGAAAAAATAAAAATAAAAAACAAATACGCGTTGCATAGAGAAAAGCACGCTACACAATCTGGTATACAAAAACTGCTCAACAAGGATTGGAAAGAAAAAGGAGACTTATGCAGCCTGGCAAAAATTCGATGATGAGCATCAGCAAAAATGATAACACTTGCTCCTAAAAATTAAGATTTGCAGCAACAACACCAGTGTCGATAACTGATCAGTGGTTGCCTACTCATATGAGCATGCTTGGGGCTATTTGGCCATACGATTAAAGATTTTACTTTTGAGCTGAACAATCGGATGTATATCCTCTATAGAAACATCCTGATCCGGTACATAAATGGAAAATGTGGGTCTGCTGAGATGGCTAATGGTCGAAAGAAAGATGCTAGTTTTAAATAGATCTATTCATACTAGGTTGGATTTACTGCAGTTACTGAATCATGAACAGACCAAACAACCATACTAAAGATTGACCACGATGAAGAATTTCCCAAGGGCATATACACAATGATACCTTGTGAGGAATTTAGATCTAGTAAATTCCTCCATTCTACAATTCTTTGGCTTCCATCGCAACTTCTCATAATCAAAATCTGTGCGCTGTGTCAGGCGGCAAGCCCACATCTCAGACAGCCACTGCTTGCAAGTAAATCCAGAATACAACGGCCAGCTATTGTCTGTAACCCATTTTCCTTGGGCATAGTTACAGGCTGAAACAGGATTCAAGAATTAAAACACAAACCAGAAAAGCTAGTAATATTCAAATTAGAATATGACATCGATCAATTAAGAAATGCGAATATAAATAAAGATGCAACTCAACTCAACTCAACTAAACCTTGTCTCAAATTATTTGAGGCCGCTACATGAATCTTTTTTCTGCTTCCGCTCAGTTTGAGACCATAGCCTAATTCAACCTACATGCTATCAAGTCTTTCTTATAACCTCTAACCGTGTCAATTTTGTTCTTCCTCTCCCCCCAGCACCACCATCAATGCGTATCAATCGTCCTTACTGGTGCAACTATTGGTCTTCCTCTGTCATGTTCGAACCACCTTAATCGTTTTTAACATATTTTATCCGGAATGTGTGGTATTTAACATTTCACAAATAGAGTCATTCTAATTCCATCCTTTCTTGTTTAACCACACATACCTCTTACCACACACATTTCTGCCAGTCATTTTACTATAATGTTGTTTCTTAGTTGCCAAGCATTGTCCCATAAAGCATAGGCAACCTAATAACTGTCCTGTAAATATTTCCTTTAGCTTTTAGCTTTTGAGGTATACAGCGATGGAACAATATGCCAGAAGCACTCTTCCACTTGACCCATCATGCTTTCAAACTATTAACTATATCATTCCAATCTTTCTGTCCTCGTGTATAACTAAACCTAAATAATAAAAGTCTACTTTTAGGTGTCTCTTAACCCTCAATCTTTAACACTTCACCGTTTGTATTACTACTAATAAACATGTACTTCACATCAGTTTTCCCATCAAGTGTTCATCAGCGAGTTTCCCAATGTTTAAGAGTGGAGGAAATAATGTAATTTATGTTCTTCAATAAAATAGAATCGTATAGGGTGACAATTACCTTGATTTTCCACATTGGGTGTCAAATTCTTATCGTTGTTCCCACTCTCCGGAGAGTTTGTTTTTGCAGTTTCCATTTGTGTCACAGCATTTACATCTTGATTTTCTTGTTCTGAGCTATCTTTTACTTCTGAAAAATGTGCCTCTTCAACAACATTGGAAATCTCTGAACCACAACAATAAGAAAAAGAGATCAAGTCTTCAAGATGTAATACTTTCAGAACTGCATATATGGGGAACACTGACTTCAAGATCCCGATAAAATTCGAAATTCCATAATTGAGAGACTTATTCGATTCAAGGTTGTATAAATATCATAACTGGTTGATAAGAGGAGATATATTTGGTAAAGCACAAACTGAGCTGATTGATAATCATAACAGAGCAACAAAGGAGAAAATGAGACATATTTCTATAAAATCTGCACAAGAAGACAACTTCCAAGATCCAATTCATTAAGTGCACATCAAATACAGGATCCCACAAGAAAATAATTATAGACTTGGGAGTATTTATGATCACTTCATCATATGTATGATGATAAAAAAAAGAAATCTGAAGCCAAACGAGAGTAGACTGGAGAGTAAGCGAAGAGAGAAGAGCGAATAGTAAAGAGAAAAGAAGAGGAAACCCAAGACGAGGGAGGAGAAGAAGAACTGAATGTTTCGGAGGAATCATAGGTCTGACTCGATAGAAACAATCATGTTCTGGTGCCGTTTTGATCATTCTATGGAATTTCAATTCATTTACATGGCCCAAGAAACAGAACGTTTCAGCCGTTTCGAAAGAAACAAAAGGAAATTTTGTTACATGCCTAAGGCTACTTTCAACACAGGAAATGGTCATAAAAATATGGGATCCCGCACGCACATAGTCAAGAGGAAATGGGCACATTGACCCACTTATTGAATTCCTCATCCTTGAAACTAAAATCAGCAGCACATGGTACCTTTTCTTATGACAGGAGCCGTTATTGCATCTGGTTCAATATTGCCCTTGTTGATTTTTGCACGATCCACAAGAACTGCTGCACCAAAACCTTGTTTATCTTGCCTCTCCACCATCTCTTTTTCTGCACCTGCTGATATGCCTCCATCCTTTACGTTAACTTCAATCCTGCTACTTTCAGGGGATTTTTTCACAGGACTCAATTGATCTGCTGCATTGGAGTACTGCTCATCTTCCTTATCTGATGGTCCTTTTTCCGTAACTTTGGAGATGCCTTCTTTAGTATTTGTATGTGGCTTTGAAGATATTGAGCTTGTAACAGGAGCACCTACTAGAATACCTGCCTCTCAAAGCCAAGAAGTAATGCAATGTGAAGGTTAAAAAAAAAATTTAAAACAGACACCACTTATTATACTCTTCCTTGACTCTCAGAATCCTAAAGGAGAATCCAATATTTATCACATGTGCACAATATTCTAGAGAGGCATAAGTCAATCCCACCCAAAGCAATTCGAAGACTACAGTCTGGTTATTGAGAAAATATCCAAAGGGTTATAGAACATACTGGCATCTAACAACAGCTAGAAAGCAGAAATTATATGGATGTTAGCATTAGATAATTTTGTTTATACCATTACTTTACTCTCATATAACTTTGCAAGTGACATCATACTGCAACAGAAAATGGCAATAACTTGAAAAGAGAATAATGTGTATAACCAAAGGCGAACCTGGCGAGAGCTGCAACAAGTCACTCTGAGGTGGAAGTAAAGAGGTGAGAAATGGGGTTTTCTCCCATGCCCAAAAAAGGATGGTCATGCAAACAAGCGACATGAAAACGAGAGAAAGTTGTTTAGCCCTCACTCCATAGAAGCCAACTTTCATCCTTGACGCAAAAGAAAATTCACAATTAGAAGTCAAACAGATGTCATCAGAAGTTATACCGTATATGATTTTCTTTTAAATAAAAAAAAAAAATGAATAAATAATCGGCGAAATATCCAAAGATGTTTGAAGAACAATGATACAACCCAACAGAAACACCACTTCCTTACAAAGTTCCGAAAGCAAACTCCTGATACAGCAATCTCTCTCTCTCTCTCTCTCTCTCTCTCTCTCTCTCTCTCTCTCTCTCTCTCTCTCTCTCTCTCTCTCTCATTTCACAACACAGGAAGCACATATAACTATAAGGTTAATAGGAATGTGTTATCACATGCCATTCACATCACTAGAGCAATCTGTCACAGTAGACAATCAGCAGAATTGAAACCCAAACAATAATATTATGAGGCACTTACCTTCCCTAGATGCAATCAATCAGGAATCCTGTGTTTTGTGTTTTTGAGCTTAAAAGCAGAAGAATGTATAGTACAACCTAGCTCCACTTTTCAAAGTTCAATTCCCTTATCATGAGGAAGGGCAAACTATATGAAAACAACTAGAGTTTGATGTAATACATTCTCAGGAAAATCATCAACCAGGCAGGCAACAAGACCCCCACTTCCAACAGCCTCCCTCCCTCTGATATGATTACGAAGAAACCATAAACACCAAAATTCTGCATCTACAGAATGTAGAATGTTGACACACTTTCAAAAAAAAAAAAAAAATACACGAAGAAGCAAAGCACAAATATGAAGCGGAGATTAGCAACAGTGGTAACCTAATTTCTCCAAACCCCACAGTAAGCGCGTATCAGACGGTACTCAAATTTGTTTTTATGATTAATCAAAAACTTCGTTTCCTAGATGAGATGAGATGAGATATGGGGGAATGATCACAGAAAGAAACAGGACACTACATTATTTCCCTCTTGTTCTTATAGCAAGAAATCAGAGATTGTGGAATGGATAGTTGTGAAAGGAAAACGTAAAGGTAAGTTGGTTGAATCTGTGATGTGCCCCAGAGCGAGGGCAATATGTTTTTTGTGCTTTTCCGTGATATTGATGAAGGCCAAAGTGAAGTTGTGGTCTCTCCCCCCTTGGGAAAGATTTGGGTATGGCCAATCCTTCTCACCACCCCTCTACTGGGATTGATACAGGCCGAGAGGCTTTCATCTCTCCCCCTAATGAGGGATGTGACGTTAGTGAGTCTGATTATGAGGAAGGTCCCCCGTTTGTCAAGAGCGTTGCTTTTAACAGACAAATGAAACGGGAGGCGAAAATAAAATTCAGTGGGAGTCGTCCTAAGGTCGGCATAGAAACTGAATGTGACTGTTTTGTTGTGCCTTGCTTTCCATGGTTGTTGTTTTGGCCTTGTTTAGCCTCTTTGGGCATTGATTGCTAGTTTAGAGGTTGACCCTGTCTCCTTTCTTTTCTTCAGTCGATTTTTTGAGCTTATTATAATACTCTAGGGTATGACCCTTTTTTCGTAAATTAACCATTTTCCGAAAAAAAAAATAATAATAATTGAACCCATAATACATACATTTGATTGATCAACCAATTTCGGGATCAGTAAGCCAAAACAATATTCATATCAGCGCTATATTGGACCTCTTAATTCCAAAAACGACCAATCTAGTATCTATCTAATCTAATCTATCCAATCTAATATAAATATATATATATGAAAGCATAAGCTTTCTATGATACACGTGGTGACTTTTTAGAATTTTAATTATTTTATCTATTTTTTTTTTTTTTACACCCAGACAATATTCTCACTCCTTGTCTCTCTTTATGGGATTTCATTCTTACTAAATTTAATGTCTCGCTAATTCCTCCCTAACTTCTCTCAATAATTATTAGATGGAAATCCCACTATTTTCACACATACACACTCTGTCTCTCTCTCACACACACATACACACACTAATTTCACTCTTGATTGAAAATTTAACATAGCAATAATGTTAATCACAATCTTTTCTCAATAGGCACAATCACCATATCTCTCTCAATTACCTTGGATTGGGTTCTTATTCATTCCAATTCGGAATGGTAATGAACTCATAAACTGCCAAGTCTTTATAAAAAAAAAAAATGCCAAGCAATTCATTCCCCTGTCTTGGACTTTCCATTTTTTTTATTGAATTTCGAATGAGTCTAATTAATCATTAATTGGCACATAATGAAAAGAAAAAAAAAATGGAATTAAAATCACATGAGACCTCCAATGAATGCTAAAATATTCATGAAAGTTACACATAGATTGTTATACTGGTTGGTGTATATATATATATGGTCAATGTAAGAGCTAACTCAATCCAACATTTTAATTTGTTATACCTTTCGGTTCTAAATTAACAATCATAAACATCATAAAAAATCATAAAAACTCAATTAATTTCACTGTGCTGCCCTTTTCTTTTAACTGTTAATTTGTTATGTAGCAAAAAAAAAGTTTGAGTTTTAATGTTTTTTATGATTGTTAATTTAGAAAGGAATGGTGAAATGTCATTAATGCCTTTAAAATTTAGCATGTGCGTTCCACACGAGCAAATTCCATCACATTTCTTTATGGAATGTGATGGCAGGATTGTCATTGTAACACGAAAGATAGTTCAAGGGGAACATTGCAACACATACGATAGTTTAGGGGGGGATATTTCAACGTTTTGAAGTTCAGGGGGACATTGCAACTTTTTAAAGTTCGGGGTGTGAATTGCAAAAGTATATATAGTTTGAGGGGACAAAATACTTTTTACCCCAAAAAAAAAATTTTATTCCTTTTATAGAAATTGAATAGTACTAATTAATGCTTGATTATGTCAATTTTGGTGAATGTCTTTTTGTTTTTATTTTGGGTAATTTATTATATAGTCCTAATATATGCATCTAACTAGAAATATGTCCTTTTTTAAAATGAATCTAGAAATTAGTCCCTTGCCTAATTTGAAGACTAAAATACCCCTATATCATTTTTATAGAAATGTATATATATATATATATATGTATAACTATATATGTTAATTGATTTATCATCATTTACTCCACAATCCATACATGTACATATATAAACTGAATTATATATGATAAACAGTTACCATATATAGCTAAAAATTGAGAAAATATCTCTATATAAAGTCCACCATCACCAAGAAATTTCTCACAAACTCTTGATAAATTCGCACTACGTATTCAGAACTTCATACTTAAAAACTGAGAAAATTATCAATGAGAGTGCACTAAATTAGTGTGAAATTGCTCACTATATTAACTAAGTATTGAAAATAGTGAGAATTTCATATTTTAATGTGTATGATAATGAAAATTTTCTCACTCATACTAAAAGGGTAGAACAACCCACTTTTTAAAACAAAAATAAGCATACACATAGAGAGGATTTGATGAGAAATTTATCAACAATTAACAATTTTCGATAAGAATTCAAAAAAAAAAAAATTACACCTTTTAAATTGATATGACGAGTAATTTCTCACAAAATAAAAATAAATTTCTCACTCTTTAATACAAATTTCTCACTTTTAGGTGAGAAATTCTCACTTTTCGAAGAGAAATTCTCACTTCTCTCTCTATACCAGAACTCCAGACTGTGCTTCTCTCGAATTTCTGATCTGTGATTCTCTTTCTTGCATCAATCTGTGTGGAGAACTCTGGCCCTCAAGTTTCTTGTTCTCATTCACAACACAAATTGTTACCAATCTTGTAGAGCCTCCAAAGATGGCATGTAACTCTCTAAATCGGCAACTCCGATGACGGCATCGGCATCAATCAAAAGGTAAGGATAATTGGTAGTGGCCACCGGAAAGTGATTGAAAAGCTTCTTTAATGGTTTGTAACAGAAAAATTTATCCCTCCAATCGGGTATGGCTGCTTCAATATGCATCGGAAATCCCAAACTTCATCTCAACGATGATGATGATGAGTATAATCCTTTTGTGTGATTGTATTTTAGAGAGAGAGAGAGAGAGAGAGAGAATTGGAAAGAGAGATATATAAAATCTGTGGAGTTCCTATCTCTCTCTATATATATTTATATATAGATAGTTGTTTGAGGTTTAAATTTAAAACCCCTAAATTTAAGTCTTTATTACTATATATATATCTTTATTACTATATATATAGTCCGGATCTTAAAAAACGGACTGTGTAAAAAGTGAGAATTTCTCACAAAAAAGTGAGAAGCGTGTAAAATGTGAGAAATTTATTTTCTCACATATATATATATATGTATGTATGTATGTAACGAAGAGCATATTGGTCCATAAAATTTCTATCAAATTGGAAAAAGGGTCTAAATATTGATTACCTTCCAAAATCAGGGACTAATTACTGTACATGCAATATGGCTATGATCAATTCCTATTAATGGTCCAAAATAGGGACCAAACCTTATATTTCTATTTTATTTTTGTTTTTCACCAATTGTGTAAGTGGTCCTTTCGCATTCCTAATATGCTTTATTAACATTGAGCATTAGGTTGAGCTACACACAGGAATAGAATCCTATAACGCCCGTATTTGTGTTATTGCTTTTGCATTTCATTGTCATGCATGATAATGTGATGTGGCGTGTCTTTTGACACATGTTTGAGTGAGCTTTGACTCACGAGTTGATTTGGGTGTCTGTATTAGAGAACCCTTTGAAACTGTGGTGATTGAGGATTTGTTGTTGCGACGTCTTTCCGAGTGTGAAACGGTCACTGTGGAATACTTTAAATGTTTATCTGAAAATAAATGTTTACCTGTGTATTTCAATATCCGTATTATTTTCTGTTTTAGAATTTATATCTGTTGTTAGTTTTAGTATCCTGGTGAGAACGAATTAATACACTATTAATTTGGTAGGCTAATTAGCAACTTCGGAAACGTCATGTAGAAATTCGCGTTTTAGCGACCAAACGAAACTTAGTCAAAAACTTTTATAATTTTGAGGTTTCACTTATAAAGCTATGAATAAGCTGTGTAGAAAGTTTCAGAGACTGATTAGGAGTTTTGAAAAGTCGTGGGGAGGTAAACGTAATTCCCGAGAGTTTTGCCTATATATAGATAGAGATGGTTGAGATATTTTCTAAGTTCTTAACCTAAATTCCAAAAAGGGGGCCATAGGGAGATTTTGGAGCTTAGAGCTTTGTGACGCCAAATGACGACCTTCCATCAGTTTGTTTTCTCCCAGATTTCATATTCGAGTTCCTCGAGGTAAGAGCTTCGTTTTGATATATGTTAAGGCTTGTTTGGCCAAGTTTTCCGAAAAGTCTTTTTCTAGAATTTTTCATAAAAGTTGATAAATGGAATTTTGATTCATAGGAATTGTACTAGACGGACTTCTGCACGTTCTTTGTGCACGGGTTTTCTTCAGATTGAATTATAGGAGCGTTATTCGGATGTGAGTGATCCAACTATGTTTTGGAATGATTTCTTGGCGTGTATTCATGTTATGTTCGAATAGCATGTATTTAATTCATAGATATATACTGTGTAGTTCATATTGGACATTTGTATTGATAAGTAGGCCCAATAGCACGATGAAATGTTTGATTTCCTCGAGCATGGTGATATGTATTTGAGCATGTTAAGTTGCTTATGTGGGTCAGAAGGAGCACGTGGTCACTGTGCCATTTTGTGGAGCCGATATAGGCATTGATGTCGCACGATTGAAGAGAAGAATCGTGGGTCTTACCCTTTCGCGTGGACTTATTGGCGAGGAGTCGCGGATTAGGAGTATGGACAGGCACGTGAGTCTCCTGCGACTAGTATGAAATGTAGAGATGTGAATGCGGACATGTTTATCATTCATGTGCATATGTTGTTTTATTCACTAAGCGTTAGCTTAAACAAATCGAATATCTGTGGTTATTCAAATAACCATTTCAGGTGTTAATGCTGGCGAGGAATCGGAGAAGTGAGCACGTGGGTTCAGAGTTCGATTAGAAGGCAACCCGAATGTTGATCTTGTAGTTTTGGAACAATAGGAATGTTGTAATAAGGATTTGAATGTTTTAACTTATGGTTAACTTAGTATGTTAGAATGGACCTAAAGCATGGTAATAGTTGGTAACATGTTGTAATTATACTTTGGTGATGTTTTAATACAGCTATGATTACTTTGATGAGAAGTTGGAGTGTGTAGTTAACACTTTGTTGTTTTTGAAAAGCTTTTGAAACTTGTTTTTCTGCATATTGGGCTGCTGTCAGGGGAGCAGTCGACTAGTCCAGTATTCAGTCGACTGGACCCTTGTGCCTGCTAGCTACTGCTTTTTAATATGGCAAAAGCAGTCGACTAGGTCATGCCTCAGTCGACTGGACCTCTGTAGGTTTTCTGTTCATTTTGGTTCTGCTTGCTTCAGTCGACCGAAGGGGGAATTCAGTCGACTGAAAGTTGGAGTCCCAGTCGACTAGACCCCAGTCTCAGTCGACTGGATGGTCTATTAAACCTTTTTGAAAACTCTCTGCTTTCTTCAGTCGACTGAGGTCCAGACCCAGTCGACTGGACCACTAGTTTAGAAAATGTGTTTTGTTTTCCGCTGCGTGTGTTCTTCAAAACCTAATTTTGGGAACGTTAATGAATTGGTTTAGCCTCGGTGGCGTGCCACGGGCTCCGGTTCCGCTATTGTGGGACCGGACTATGACAAATCCAAAATTATTTGACTTCAGGGCAATACCACTGCGGCCCCTGCGATCTTAGCCTTTTCTTTAATGGTCATGCCCAAGGGCACGGGCAAGTACTAGTCTATATATGAAAGCCAAAGCCTTTGGTTTTGCCAAGTGGCAATTTATGAAAATTTTGCAAATTTAATTTATTTATTTTTATTATTATTATTATTATTATTATTTTTTTTTTTTTTACATATTTGTGTTAATATTTACAATTAAGGATTAACCAAAAATAAAGAACTAATTTAATGAGAATTAAATTAACCTATCAAAAAAAAAAAGATTGATCAATTTAATGTAGATTAAATTGATATATTATTTATCATATACCTTTGAATTGGAATTAAACAAGGATTGACTAATATCCTAGCATTACAATTATTGACCTCTTTTCATCTACACAGTCTTTTCGTTTCTTGGTTAGAATATTCACTGTACAATTACTTGATTTTGTTTCTCTTATTCGTACATATAAATTCTTATTTAACTTTTATATTTGGCTTAATTGTTTTGTGTTTGATAGCTTTTTGACTTCCAATTAAGGAAATAGGAAGAGCACTTCAAGCAGACTGAAGATTATTTTTTATTATGCATTTTTTATTTTGGTATTATGCATTCTTTATATGGTTCTTGATAGAGTAGTGATATTTTGTTATAATGCGATCTAACGAGATGTGCAACACGAAAGTAGGATCTGAATTTTTGAATCTAATGTGAATTAGTCAGAGTTTATTAACGAGTAATGCTATGCTTTTCAAGTTTATATCTATAGTTCCTAACACGATATTTAGATAGTCCCATTATTTTTTTAGAGTGGTACCACTATCACATGTGTTGAAAACTATATTTGAAATGTAAAAGTTGGGAAGCATAGCATTACTCCATCCAACATAATTACTAATGTTAAGTTTATAATTCTTTTGACATTTATATTGCATACATTTTTTTTTTCTGGTCGTATTGACCATGACAATATAAATCAGATATATTTTTAGACTGTTCTTATTGCTCTTATTTGAATTTTTAGAAGTGCAAAAATCATCTATTTTGTTTGCTAGATATATATATATATATATATATATCATAATGTTTACAAAATCTAAAAAAAGAAAAGAAAAAGAAACTAATAAAATTTATATTATGCATTCTCTATATGGTTCTTGATAGAGTAGTGACATTTTGTTATAATGCAATCTAACGAGATGTGCAAGACGAAAGTAGGATCTGAATATTTGAATCTAATGTGAATTAGTTAGAGTTTATTAACGAGTAATGCTATGCTTTTCAAGTTCATATCTATAGTTCCTAACACGATATTTTGATAGTCCCACTATTTTTTTAGAGTGGTACCACTACCACATGTGTTGGGAACCATATTTGAAATGTAAAAGTTGGGAAGCATAGCATTACTCAATCCAACATAATTACTAATGTTAAGCTTATAATTCTGTTGACATTTATATTGCATACAATATTTTTTCTGGTTGTATTGACCAAGACAATATAAATCAGATTTTTTCTAGACTGCTCTTATTGCTATTATTTGAATTTTTAGAAGCGCAAAAATCATCTATTTTGTTTGCTAGATATATATCATAATGTTTACAAAATCTAAAAAAAGAAAAAGAAAAAGAAAAAGAAAAAGAAACTAATAAAATTTAAAACTACACTAGAAAATTTTGTTATATATATCATAATGTTTACAAAATTTAAAATTTTGTTATATATCATAATGTTTACAATTCACTACTTTGTTTTGTTTTGTTTTATTTGGTGTTTTGTTTGGTCGTCTTTAATTTTTTTTTTTTTTGGGTTTTCCCAAACAAACCACTAACACAAACAAGACACAACACAACCCAAATTGGGCTATGCCTTTGTCACGACCCATCCCACTACGCGTGAAAATAGGACACGTGGCATGCCACCAAGGCTCATCCAATCATTAAATAACTATACGCAACGGAAAAGAACTTTAAAACAACTTTGACTATTTAAAACTTTAGGAAACGATACCTTCCGAGTTGTAAAATTCGTATAAAATTGAAAACGTAATCATATTTCAAAACAAGTGAATTTATGTTGAAAGGGTTCCCAAAGGTGCCTTAGGAACCAATCAAAAGCTTTTGAAAATTTCCGAAGGTAGTAGAAAAACATTTCATGCAGGGGGTATTTCGACCGATCGAATGACCCTGCAGCAGAATTCCTTCTAGCAGCAGAATTTTGCTAAAACATCACCCAACATTCACCCATTGCAACACTTTAAACATATTCCAATCTTTTCAATCTTTACCAAAGTTGATGATGCCGAAAATTGGTAAGGGTAATTTAGACAGAAATAAAGCCACAAAAAGGTTTGTGTGTGGTTCGGTCCCGTTAACGAGGTGACCTACGTCCACGGGTGCGTCTAAGCGCGTATCACTAGCAGATCACCGGCGGGCCTGGTGAGCCGACAGTGGTAGGCAACTCTACCAGTAATACCGGCCGGGTGTATGCGTATCTGGTGGTGAGTTCTCTGAGGTGCGTTTATATGCTCGGAGAGTTGATCTCGGATCCCTTCTATGAGGGTAGGTGGGCTCTTTTATAGGTGCAAGAGTCCACCCTTACATGGTAAGTTTATTAACTTAGGAAGCACAATCCAATTACAATAGATTTATACAATGTTGGGTTTCCTAAATGATTTAGGAAACTATTGATTCTCTTGATAGAGTCATGATTGCCCAGGGATGGAAAGAAACGTGGTTCATGCCGCATTCCCTGGAGCCCTATCATGCCTGGCACCCGAGCTGCGGGTATCTCGGATAAGCACAGCCGGACAACCCGGGCCTGTGGGCCCTATGCTCCTATCCCGGATGTCCCGGGCTTTTGGATGACTACGTGGCGACTGGACCGCTACAGGATATTTTTGGACATATCAGCTGCCCCCCATTTTCAAAGTTGGGTTGACGCTTCGTCAGATGAAATGAAAATTAAGAGTGTTGTTTAGATCCCGTCCGGGAAAGGACCGAGACTCCTGCTGGAGCGGGGCGGGTTTGGAATGACCCGGCGATGCGTTGACCGAGCGGTGACTCTGCAGGCCCGGGATTCCCATCACCACGTGTCTGCTGGTTATTGGTGTAGTTCGGACTCAAAGCAACCAGCCCAAGAAGTAACCGAATCGTCCAGCTGGCAACTAAACAATCCCATCGCCCATTTAATGTTCACGCTTTCTGAGGCGACGCCCCACGTGCCCGAAACGACAGTTTCGGCGGGAGAGTATGTGAGCCATTCGATCAAACTGGATCCCAACCGTTCGTGCTTCTTATATAAGGAGCACTCATTCAACCTGACTTCTTCACTACGCATCATCAACTGAGTCGCCTGCGCAAAACACTCCGAGCCCCCTTTTTCCTCTGCTGTTTCGCTCTCAAAAACCTTCATTCCCAGCAAATGGCTTCGCATGTCGATCTATCGTCTGAGGAAGGGCTAAGATCGTTCCGGGAGAACTGCCAAATTCCGGACGATGTGGTGGTCCGTCCATTTACTGAAGGAGAGGAAGTGGCCTCCCTTTTTTCCTCATCAGCAGCTTCCTCCTGCTCATTGTGGGAATACGCTTCCCCCTTCCGGTCTCTTTCTGTGACCTGCTCGTGGGGCTACGCATTCCGCTCCACAAGTGCCGCCCGAACGTTGCCCGCCTCCTATGGGGAGTATCAGCGCTGAACGAGCGGTTGGGGTTGCTCCTCCGACCAGCTGACGTCGCTAGGTGCTACATACTAGGCATCGACAACGGAGGCCCCTACTTCCGTCCCAAGACCGAAGGGAAGGATCTCGTCCGAGGCCTAGATTTCCCAAACAAAAACTGGCAGCGATACCCTTGGGTGGTGGTTGCCGGCAACTGGCTGGAGGATGCCAGTCTCTGCCCCCCTGCGGCTTATAATTCTGATCACTGCAGGCAGGCATTCACCGTACTCCGTGGAGTTGTCCCTACCGTTGATGACACGGAGGCGTTCGACCAAGCCATTGAGGCTGGTATGTCGTTCTCTTATTTGGCAGGGAGACCTGCGGAGAACTCGGTCGCCGGACCTTCTTCTGCATCTCCTGCCGCTGTGGCCTCTGGGTCGCGCCGCTACACCCGATCCATGGCGATCGGGTCGCGCCCCGCCGGCAGGGTGGGCCTACCCGAGGGGCCGGTCACCTTATCCACCAGCAGCGATTCTTCCTCCTCGGAGGACGCAAACCCGCCGCCAGGCCCCTCCAGAAAGGGGAAAGAGAAAGCGGCCAGGGAAGGATCTTCTCCAATGCCAAAAAGGAGTCGGGCTGAATCCCTGGCTGTGCATCGGACGCCCCCCTCTTGGACGGGCCTATCCCTGGCTAACATGGAGGAACGCCTGCAAGCTGTGGAGAAACGAACCGCTCTCTTGCACACGGAATCCCTCATGCAGGAGGTGGACACCCACACCCTCGAGCTTACTGTTAAGGAGCTAGTGGCGAGGGTGGCGGCTCTGGAGGAGGAGGTCAAAGCCCTGCGGGGCCAAGGGCCCTAAAGGCACCTCGCCCCCCCCCCCCCCCCTTTTTTTTTTTTTTTTACTTCTTCTCGGGAAGGCTATTACAACTGCCCCCGTCTTCTGTATAGTTCACCTTTATAGCAATAAAAGGTCCTCGAGGCCAACTTTTTCCTTCATTGCGCCCTTCAAACTGTATATTAATTCCGTACAATTTTGCGCGGTTGGTACCCGACCGGCTCGCAAATGCGCCCGGGCCATAATTGCTCGGGGCGGGACCGCTGCTTTCCCATGCCAACCAGTCGTTGGTTAGGTCAGATCCTAGCGAGTGGAAACATGGTCGTAACCGAACCGTTTGCAAACTAACGGACCCGTCCTTTCGCGTATTTAATGCGCACGCCTTTTGAGGCGACTCCTCACGTGACCGAAACGACGGTTTGGGCGGGAAATCTTCTGGACCGCTGGATCTATTCTGATCTGGGCCGTTCAGGGTATCTATATAAGGAGTACTCGCCCCTCCTCCTGCGCACCTTCCTGACTCTCTTCTTTATGATCTTTCTTCCCTCTTTCCCCATTCGTTCCTTAATTCGAAGCGAGGCTGGCGAGAGCGAACCTTGTGGGGTTTGAACGAGAGTGGGATTTCTTCCTTCTCAGGTTCTGTGCGTTTTTCGAGTCTGGTGGAACTCTAACTCATATGAACCGAGCGGGTGTTTCTTGTGCTGTTCTGAGAGAGTGTTACCGGGTGCTGAGGAGTATCTACTCACTACCATTCAGGTTAGTAACTCTGCCCCCCCTGTATATCAGGTTTGGGGTTTTCGATCCCTTCGCTAGTCGTCGTTCGTGTCAGTTCCCTCCCGCCGGTGGGCCAGAAATGGAACACTCCGGCTTTAATTCATCGTCGAGATCGGAGAGTGAGCAGTATCGGTCAGGGTCCCCTGGCGCCAGCCTAGGCCAGCCCTCTGAGTCCCTGTCTGACCACCAAAGTGGGGCCAGGATCCCCATTCGTCTGTCTAGTAGTGAGTCTTTTGAGGAAGCCCCCGTCGCCTCCGTTTTAAGGGGGTTGGGCGACGAGTCGCCTGAGGGGACTGACCGCATGGTCTTCGCTTGTGAGTCTACTTCTTCTGTTCTGCGCTCTGGAGACCTTCTCCGAATCAGGAAGAGCTACTCCCTCCCTGACGGTTGCGCCTTAGCCGTAAATACCGGCGGCGCGCATCTATATCAGTCGGGGTTTGTCACCCTGTTTGAGGACGCTATGATGGCGGGCCTCCGACTTCCACTTCACCCTGTGGCTCGGGACATGTTGATCTTTCTCGACATCGCTCCCGGTCAGTTGGCCCCCAACGGGTGGAGGTTCTTGATGGGGTGTATATCATTGTGGCCCCAAACGTTCGGGTATGAGCTCACCCTACAGGAGTTCCTCTGGGCCCACCGACCATTCCCCGTGCATAATGAATTGGGGTTTTTTTCGTTTTCTGCCCGTCCGGGCAGGAAAATCATTGACAACTGCCCCAGCAATAACAAAGGGTGGAAGGGCAAATTTTTCCAGGCGTCTACCCTTCGTCTCTGTGACATGGCTCCGGGGACCCAGCTGAGGACATCCTGGGCCAGGGAGTTGAGGGGTAAGACCGCCCTTCCGACCTGTCTGCTACTTTGGCCTATTCGGAACATAGTGGATTACTGATTATTTTTCCTTCTTGTTTGCAGCGGGCTCAACTAAACCCCCGAAAATCCCTGAGGTGTGCCAGACCAGGATCCTGAAGCTAGCAGGGCTACCTACCAGCGTCGGGAACGTGTTGTCCCGGACGGGAGATTTTGTCGTAACCTATTCCCCTGAGCCGCCTGTTCCGGCCCCCAGCTTCGCGCATATCATTCCTGGTGAGTATTTCAGTGACATTATACATTACCCAGGTACTTGCATTATTCCTGCCCCTTGCCCTTCTGACCGTGCAATCTTGGTTTATGCAGAAATGGCTCCCAAGCGCAATTTGGACCAACTACGGGAGAGACAGGCTGCCGCCGCCGCCACTACTGCCGCTTGGGTGGCTATTGCACAAGGAAAAAGACCGGCCACTGAGGCTACAGGCGGTGAGCGCCCGCTTAGGCGCATCCGCCACGGGACGACTGCCCGTACAAGTCCCGTGGGGACATCGGCTCCACCCAGGCCGGCTGTTGAGGAATCCGTGCATGGGGCTGACATTCCGTCGGGTTTGCCCTCAGGCAGACATGACGAGGCCCGGGAGAGGCTAAAACCTTGCCTCGCACCAAGCCAGGTGACAGCATGTGCCGAGCTGTCTCCCCAAGGGCTCCAAGGGTGGCTGTATAGCATCTCCCACCTGGTGGGTGTTCTGCTTTCCTTTTTAAATGTGAACTTGCCCTATACACATTACTTGTTTAACAGATTTGCATTCTCCTGCTGTAGGTGGGCTGTATAGCCACGGGATCTGAATCCGTCCATTCTTCCCTGGCCGGGAAGGTGAGTGCCGCTGAAGCCGCCCTTTCGAAGGAGCGGAAAGAGCTACACGTAGCGAGGGCTGCCCTGGCCGTGGAGACAAGCAAGACGAAGTCGCTGGCCTCGAGCTTAGGGGCGGCTCAGGCGGACCTGGCAGCAGCTTTGGCCGAGTTGGAAGCTGCCCGGGCCCTCGTCGTGGCAGCCGAAGCCCAGGCTAAGGCGGTGACTGAGACACCTTCCGCAGTGGCCTTGGAAGGAGCTTTTGATGATGGCTTCTTCCAAGGTTATGATGATCTGAAACGGCGGGTAGCCCGGGACCATCCCGAATAGGTCCTTTCGACCTACGAGGGGATTGACTCGGACTACTGGGACATTGGAGAGGATCCTGTTGCTGGTGAAGCCCCTGCTGCTGGCGAGGATCCGGCGGCCGCTGGGGATCCTATGGTCATCGCCGAGGCCACTGAGCTCGCCCCGGAGGGGGTTTTAGCGGAGGACATAATTGCCGCTCCCGGGGAGCAGACCGGGGAGACCGATATTGCGGTAAATGTGGAAAACTGACTCCCCGGTCTATTCTTCCCGCTGTTCATTTTCAGCGCTTGTAGTTTTTTTTTTTTTTTTTTTTTCGAGGAGGCTACTACAACTGCCCCCCAGGCTCGGTACATTTGTTTAATTTAATGCAAAGGCCCTTGAGGTCACCCTTCCATTAATTTTGTTGTACTGTACTTTAACCTTTACTAGAACCCATATGGCTTTGGCCAATCCTAACATCTGCTTTAGCAAATGCTTTTAAGACCGTAACGCACAGGGCATTTAATATTTTTGCTAGTATCCGTGTGGCTTTGGCCAACCTAACATCTGCCTTAGCAAATGCTTTAGGACCGTGACCCACAGAACACCTAGTCGAGCGTTGTAATTCCCTGTCTTAGGCCTTGGTATTTCCCTCTGTCCCCTGCCTCCCAAGCATTTTGCTAAGGTGGGTGTGCGGGTGCTTCGGGTAAGTCCAGCCGTAGGGAATCGACCTGGAACATGGGTGGTTGCAGGAGCGTTTGAAGCTTGCTGTCGCTGGCCACCTAAGGGTCTGGCCCCATCGTCGGCTATACCTAAGCAAAGCTTTAGTTAATTTCCTGTTTAGGTATAGAACCCTCTTGCCCCCAGGGCTCCTACTAAGGAGGGGGCGTGCTGGGGATCGACCATAGGAAACCGACCTGGAACATGGGTGGTTGCAGGGTCTTTTGGTGCCTGGGTTCGGAGCCCGAGGTCTTTTGATGCCTCGGGATTAGGCCCGAGGTCTTTTGGTGCCTCGGGGTTAGGCCCGAGGTCTTTTTATGCCTCGGGGTTAGGCCCGAAGTCTTTTGGTGCCTCGGGGTTAGGCCCGAGGTCTTTTGGTGCCTCGGGGTTAGGCCCGAGGTTTTTTGGTGTATTGCCCGAAGGGAGTCATGTTTCAAAGCAAACGTTTCCATTTTATTTAAAAGATAATCATCTGTAACAATTGTCCTAGCAAGGCTAAAATAATTTCCCTCATAACACTAGACTCCCGTAGCTAGGTGCTACTGATAGTACTTGCGGAGATGTTGTACGTTCCATGGGTGACTGAGGTCATGCCCGTCCATGCTTTGTAGCCAGTAGGTTCCTGGTCGGTTGACCCGAGTGACTATATACGGTCCTTCCCAGTTTGCTCCCAACTTCCCATGGCCTGGAACTCGGGTTGACTGGTTCACTGCTTTAAGAACAAGGTCCCCAACCTGGAAACTACGACGCTTCACCTTACTATTGTAGTATCGCGAGACCCTTTGCTTGTAAGCTGCCACCTTGAGATAGGCCTGGTCCCTTTTCTCTTCCACCAAGTCTAGTTCGGTCCTGAGGGCTTCTCCGTTGGCTTGGGTATTGAAAGTAGCCACCCGGTATGTGGGCAGCCCGATCTCTGTGGGGACTACTGCCTTAAAACCGTAAGTTAATGAAAATGGGGTTTCGCCCGTAGCTGCCCGGGGTGTGGTACGGTAGGCCCACAGAAGGGCTGGGAGTTCATCGGTCCACAGGCCCTTGGCTCCCTCCAGCCTTGTTTTAATTGACTGCAAGATCGTGCGGTTGGTCACCTCGGCCTGACCATTTGCTTGTGGATGCTCGGGAGAAGAGTAATGGTTCAGTATTCCGTAGTCCGAGCAGAACTGTCTAAAGACAGGTGTATCAAATTGTCTCCCGTTGTCGCTGATCAAGACTCGCGGAATGCCGAACCTGCTAAGGATATTTCTCTCTACAAAATGTTCCATCTTTTGCTCGGTTATCGTTGCCAGGGGCTCAGCTTCCGCCCACTTGGTGAAGTAGTCAACGGCTATTACAGCAAACTTGACCTGCCCTTTCCCTGTTGGTAAGGGACCAACGATGTCGATCCCCCATTGGGCGAATGGCCAGGGGCTATAGACCGGGGTTTGAACTTCTCCCGGTTGGTTTATCATAGGAGAGTACCGCTGGCACTTGTCGCACCTTCGAACGTATTCCTGTGAATCTCGGGCCATGGTTGGCCAGTAATAACCCTGTAGTAGAGCCTTTCTGGAAAGTGTCCGGCCTCCTATGTGGTTCCCGCACACGCCTTCGTGGATTTCAAACAATATTGCTCGGACCTGCGTAGGATGAACGCAGCGAAGGTACGGGATGGTGAATCCTCTCTTGTAGAGGACACCATCTAGAATGTGGTATCTCGCCGCCCGGTACCTTACCCTCCTGGCTTCCTCTCTGTCGCTTGGGAGCGCTCCTGTTGCCAAGAATGTCACGATTGGATCCATCCAACTAGGTCCCAGAGTGACCGGGTCAACCTCCATGCCCTCTGAATTGATCACACTCGGCTCGGGTAAGAATTGTATTCTTATCCCGGGCAAGTCTGACTCAGCTGACGATGCGAGGCGAGCAAGCCGGTCAGCCCTGGTGTTTTCTTCTCTAGGTATCCGAGTGATGGAAAATCCTCGGAGTTGTTTGGATGCCGTTTGGACTAGGGCTAGGTAGGCTATCATGCTATCTTCCCGCGCTTCATATTCCTGTTTTACCTGATTAACCACGAGCTGAGAGTCACTGTAGCTCTCGACTTGTTGTGCACTCATCGAAATGGCTAATTGTAACCCGACCAAGAGGGCTTCGTATTCGGCCTCGTTGTTGGAGGCACGAAACCCAAATCTCAAAGCATATTCCAGCTGGATTCCGTCGGGGGTAGTTAAGATGATCCCGGCACCACTACCTTGCTGGTTAGAAGAGCCGTCGACATGAAGTACCCAAGTAGGGATGCCGGATTGCAACCCTGGCGGTAAGGCCGCAGGCTCGGGTTCTTCTACCGGGTCTTTGGGATATGTGAACTCGAGCAGAAAATCTGCGACGGCTTGTCCCTTGATGGCCGTCCGCGGCCGGTAAGTCACCTCAAACTCCTCCAATTCCAAAGCCCATTTAACGAGCCTTCCGGACGTGTCTGGCCGGGAGAGAATTTTGCAAAGCGGTTGATCGGTGAGTACTACAATGGCATGGGCCTGGAAGTACAGACGGAGCCTTCGGGCCGAAGTAATGAGGGCGAAGGCCAATTTCTCGATGCGGGAGTATCGGCTCTCCGCCCCTTGCAGCGCCCGGCTGGTGTAGTACACAGGGAACTGTACCCCGTGCTCTTCCCGAATGAGTGCCGAGCTAACCGCCGACGGTGACACTGCCAGGTACAGGAATAGTTTCTCTCCGTCCGTAGGTGTCGTCAGTAGAGGAGGAGAGGCTAGGTACTTCTTGAGGTCTTGGAATGCCTCCTCGCACTCCTCCGACCATTGAAAAGCTTTACGAAGGATTTTAAAGAACGGGAGGCACCGGTCGGTGGCTCGGGAGACAAATCTGTTCAGTGCGGCCACCCGCCCGGCTAAGCTTTGAACTTCCTTCGTCGACTTGGGGGACCGCATGTTGATGATAGCCTGGATTTTGTCTGGATTTGCTTCGATTCCCCGTCTGCTGACTAGATGACCGAGGAACTTTCTGGATGAGACCCCAAAGGTGCATTTGGTCGGGTTCAACCTCATCCTGAACTTTCTCAAAATGCCGAAGGCCCCGGCCAGATGCTCCAGGTGATCGGGTTCACTTCGGCTCTTGACCAGGAGATCGTCCACGTATACTTCCATAGACTTTCCGATGAGGTCTCTGAACATGAAGTTGACTAGGCGTTGGTATGTAGCCCCGGCGTTCTTAAGGCCGAAGGGCATAACTCTGTAACAGTACGTGCCTTGGTCGGTGATGAACGCCGTTTTCTCTTCATCCCCGGGGTACATGCTGATCTGATTGTACCCCGAGTAGGCGTCCATGAACGAGAGGAGCAAGTGGCCTGCCGTTGAATCGACAAGGAGGTCTATCCTGGGCAGCGGATAACAGTCCTTGGGGCAGGCCTTGTTGAGGTCGGTGAAGTCCACACACATCCGCCATTTGCCATTGCTTTTCTTGACCAGTACAACATTGGCCAACCAGTCGGGGTAGTGGACCTCTCGGATGGAGTTAGCTTTCAGGAGCTTCTCGACCTCCTCGCTTACAGCTTTTTGTCTTTCGGGCGCCATGCCCCTTCGCTTCTGCTTTATTGGACGGCAGTCTGGGCTGACGTTGAGACGATGGGACATTACTCGGGGATCAATTCCGGGCATGTCCTCATGACTCCAGGCAAAAACGTCCCGATTTTGCCGTAGGAACTGGATCACCTGTTCTTTTTAGGCGGGCTCCAGTAGGGCGCCTACGCTGACCGTGCGGCCCAGGTGTTCTGGATCTAGCACAACTTGCTCCAATTCTTCCATAGGCCCGATCACGTCCCTCTGGTCTCGGGGGTCCATTTCTTGGACGTTCAGTGATTCGGTGATCGCCCCCCGGCGCAGCGAGCTGACATAACAACTTCGGGCCGTGGTCTGGTCTCCTCGCAAGCATCCAGGCCCCTGGGGGGTCGGGAATTTCATGATCAAGTTGTATGTGGAAACAATTGCTCGGGCTCTGTTGAGGGTCGGCCTCCCGAGAATTACGTTGTAGGCCGATGGGGCCTCCACTATCATGAAATTGGTGAGCATGGAAACCTGCTGCGGATAGGTTCCCATGAGGACCGGGAGTTCAATCGTGCCGAGCGGTTGAGTACTGGAGCCGTTGAATCCGACCAGGGGAGTAGCAACCGGCCGGAGCTGATCCTGGTCAATCCCGAGTTGGTCGAACGCCGCTACAAACATTATGTCGGACGAACTGCCAGTGTCAACCAGCACCCTCTGGACCATATAGTTAGCTATAGAAAGTGTTACTACTAGCGGGTCATCATGGGGGCAATGGAGGCCCTGCGCGTCGTCGGACGAGAATGTCAGAACGTCGGCTGGTGAGGGGCCGGTGGATTGGACCTGCCATACGTCCGCTCGGGACGCTCGGGCATGCCTCTTCCGCGCCGACTGAGAATCGCCTCCGCCAGATGTTCCTCCGGAGATCACATTGATGTGGCCGAGTGGTGGAGGAGGCTGACCGGGAGCTTGAGCATCCTGACGGGGGCGTCTGTCGGCCGTAACAAACTCGGCAAGATGCCCCTGCTCGATCAGTTTCTCGATCGCTATCTTTAGCTTAAAGCAATCCTCCGTTTCGTGGCCGTGATCCCTGTGATAACGGTAAAACTTCTCCCGGTTTCTCTTGCCGGGCGGGGCTCTGAGCTTAGCTGGCTGCGGGAGCAGCCTCTGTGATTCTGCAGCGGCCATTACCTCATGTATGGGCCGGGAAAGGGGAGTAAAAGCTGTTGGGGGCTGTCCCCTAGCATCCCGCTGATCTTGCCTTGGCCTTTTTCCCGGACCCTTCTCTGACCCCTCGCGCTTGCGCTTGGCCTGCGGGGATTCGTCTCCCGCCTGGCTTGCGCATTTTGCTTTTAAAAACTCTTCGGTGTCTATGTACTTCCCAACTCTTTCCGAGAGTTCCACTAGGGTGGCCGGTCGATTTCGATGGAAAGATGTGGCCACCTTGGTGTGTTAAACTCCCGAACAGAAGGCCATGATTGCGGCCGTTTCATTGAGGTTGCGGATCAGAAGCCTCTGCTGGTTGAAGCGATCCACGTACTCTCTTAAAGATTCACCCTTTTGCTGCTTGACAGCTAGCAGCTGGGTGTCTGGTTGGGAGCGGTCCAGCATCCCGACGAACTGACTGATGAAGAGCTTGCTGAGGGACTTGAAGTTGTCGACCGTCCGGGGTTTCAGGGCATGGAACCACTGTGCGGCCGATCCCTTGAGAGTACTAGGGAAAGCCAAACACAGCAGCTCGTCTACTGTAGTGGCCAGTGCCATCTGTGCCTTGTAGGTGCGGATGTGGTCCACCGGACTCCCCTTGCCGTCATATGAACTGAGGTGAGGGGGTTTGAACTTCCGTGGAATCAGGAACTGCGTCACCCGGATAGTATAGGGCGACTCCGTTTCGGTATTCGTGAGGTCATGACCGGACTTGCGGTTCAACCTCTCGATCTGTTGCTATAACTCCTCGACCTGGGCTTTGACGTTGGTGTGCCCGGTCCTTCTTTCTGTATCCGAGTGGTAGGTAGGATCAGATGACGAGGCTTCATCCTCAAAGCGAGTTGATCTCGGGGATAACACTCGGCTATGTGTCCGGGACAGTCTATGCCTCAGATCCCCACGGCTCAAGACGGGTGGATCATTGACAGACTCCCGGGCTTTGCGTCCCGGCGCTTCTCCTCTTGCAGCTCGTCTTCGCTCAATGAGGATCCTGGCATCCTCCACTCGGCGCGCTCGGCGAGGAACGTACCGAGGTCCTCTCTGCGAGCGCTTGGTAGCATGGCTACGTTCTCCCTCCGGTTGACGCTCATGGTCAGGTTGGGACACTGGAGTAGATCGGGTTTTTCCATTCGTCCGAACGGGCCCCCGGCTGGGAGCGCTCTTTTCGGGACGCTTTTCCGACGAAGGGCTTTTCTCATGGTCCCCCACCGCCTTTTCATGCTGGGCCATGAGCGCCTCTATTTGCTGTTGTGTTCGGACCTGGCCTTCCAAGAGTTGTTCCAGCGCCGCCGAGACCTGGTCAGCGGTCATGGAGGTAGCACGCGGCTCGATCTGCAGGTCCTCTTGACCGGTTGAATCAGCGGTCTTTTTACCCTTCTTCGGCGGCATATCGATCAGTCAAAGATTTTTGTTGATGAGGAGAATGTGTCGTTTTCCCACAGACGGCGCCAAACTGATGATGCCAAAAATTGGTAAGGGTAATTTAGACAGAAATAAAGCCACAAAAAGGTTTGTGTGTGGTTCGGTCCCGTTAACGAGGTGACCTACGTCCACGGGTGCGTCTAAGCGCGTATCACTAGCAGATCACCGGCGGGCCTGGTGAGCCGACAGTGGTAGGCAACTCTACCAGTAATACCGGCCGGGTGTATGCGTATCTGGTGGTGAGTTCTCTGAGGTGCGTTTATATGCTCGGAGAGTTGATCTCGGATCCCTTCTGTGAGGGTAGGTGGGCTCTTTTATAGGTGCAAGAGTCCACCCTTACATGGTAAGTTTATTAACTTAGGAAGCACAATCCAATTACAATAGATTTATACAATGTTGGGTTTCCTAAATGATTTAGGAAACTATTGATTCTCTTGATAGAGTCATGATTGCCCAGGGATGGAAAGAAACGTGGTTCATGCCGCATTCCCTGGAGCCCTATCATGCCTGGCACCCGAGCTGCGGGTATCTCGGATAAGCACAGCCGGACAACCCGGGCCTGTGGGCCCTATGCTCCTATCCCGGATGTCCCGGGCTTTTGGATGACTACGTGGCGACTGGACCGCTACAGGATATTTTTGGACATATCAAAAGTTATAAGGACAAGTATAACAACTTGCCTAAGTTTGGAAAACGTTAACTAATGAAGTTAAGGGTTCGATTGGTTTAAATCCCATAAGTGCTACAATAAATTCATAAAACATGAATTCAGCATGTTAAACATCAAGATGCGAACTCAATAGTTTCGAGTCGCTACCAACCAACTTAAAAGGTTTTCAAAAGAATATTACAACAACCCAATAATAATCCAGAGCTTTCCATGATTCGATTACAAGAATCTATACCCCAATTCCTCCGAATGATCCCAACGGCCTCATCCCTCACGTTCCATCTTGCCTTTCTTCATACCTGCAATGGAGTAAATCTCCATTGCTCAGCTATATGCTGAGTGCACAATTTCTAACATATGCATATATGATAAATCATGCTTTAATCTCATAATCACATCAAATAGTCTCTAGGGAGAGTGACACGCCTTCATCCGGTATATCGGCAAGCCCAAAGTCTATCAACCGCGATGCCAATGGCAAGCCCAGAGTCTATCAACCATTGCACCCAACTGCTCTGGCAGGGCCGGTCCCCAAACCAAGCAAGTAGTCGTCGCTACTATAATTCTCAAACATCGAGAGGCGTACCCCGGCATGAATTTGTATCAAACTCCCCTTTGACCCACATAGTCACATAGCATGCTCATATAATCACATATACGTGCTCGCGTAAATTTAGACATGCTTTTCACATTTAAGCGCGTGCATAATTAACGGGCCTACTATTAACACATGAAATTTGCCCAGATCTCAATTTCGTCGTCGAAATTTAAAACATGACATTTCCCTATATAACATAGGCTAGAAATTCATACCTTGAGCTATCGTCATATAACTTTGAGGGAACGACTAGAAGCCCTATTAAACGTCAAATCTCCGATCCTACGCAAAACCTACAAGTTTACACGCGTTTTCCCCAAATTTCCAACATTAGGACTTTTATAAAAACTATGCCAAACAAGGCCTAAGTGGTATCAAAATGAAGCTCTTACCTTGGGGAGTTCAAATATGAATTTTAGTTGAAAACAAACGGGCAGAAGTCCGTCGATTTGCGTCTTGAAGCTCTAAGTTCCCAAAAAACCCCAAATTTCCCTTTTGATTTGAATTTGGAAAAGTTGTGAAGAACAAAATATCTTGCCTCTACTATATATAGGCAATATTTTCAAAAATTACGTTTAGCTCCCCAAGAGTTCTTCAAACTTCTAATTAACTCCCGAAACGACGCACACGTCCATTTTATGCCTTTACGAGTGAAAACTATAAATTACAAAAGTTTTCGACTGAGTTCCGTTTGTCGCCGTAATTTTGTTCTAAAAACTATTTTCGTGGAATTTCTAGATAACCTACCTTTTATGTAACGTATCACATTGGTTATCTCTAATTCATTCCAATTGATCTCTAACAAGATCAAACTATCAGAAAAGTACACAAAACAAGTATATTCACTATTCACATATACCAGATAATTCAAATAGCATTTAATCCACATAAATGTCATTTAATCATGTCAAGTTCCTCATGAATTACCAACTTCCCGAGTCCTCGATTGACAGTCACCGTTGACCCTCAGTCAACTCCATTCCAATTATTAATCAACATTAATAATTCTCAGAAATCTCAGATATGCATTTTAAACCAATGATTTTCTGGGACGGGCGTGACAACTATCCCCTCCAAAAAGGAAGTTTGTCCCCAAACTTATACCATTTCACCAATTCACAAAGACTTCCCATAAGTACCCTCAACATTTGTTTCATACACAACGCATTTTACTAAGATGTCACAATCTCATGAGGAAGAAAAATCTTTAGGCTCTTAAGGAAAATAAATCCTTGGAGCCCCCGTCTCGACCCGATTGAAGATTCATATCGAATACTAACAACACATAGAAACATCTCGATAAATAAGAACATCAATGCCTGAGTAGAACATAATCAATAGTCAATCTTGACATTAAATCATATCACGACGTCACATGTCAACCTACACATACCTTCATTGTACTTGTCACATCTTTTTCGAACTTTAAAGTTCATCACAATACCCAAAACAAATTAAATAACTTATCTCAGTTTCACCCATCTTTCTTTTCGACTAACAGTCGTTCCAACACGTCTTAACTGGTTAACGACCATACACAATTCTTCATCTCAAAGTGAACCAAAGCTAAGTACTATCATACATTCATACACTGTCGATAAGTCATTTCCCCCAACCAACTATTTCATATACTATAGATTCAATTCATTATCATGCTAATCGCGAAATACTTGTAGAATGATAACACGCTTCAAACGACTCTCATTTCTTATCAAATTCCATTTCGATTTAATCCAACCTCGTATTATACTTCAAATCATGCCTGATTTGTAAGACACTATTCAAATTCTCAACTGAAAATTTCACGCTGTTTTACTTGTTCGAGGTTACCAAATGTCCTGAATCACCCTTAGTGAGGTCAATCCACTTGTCATTTATCTCTCAATTATGTACTTGAACTACCGTCTATTAACATGGAAGATTACACAACCATTTGATTTAAAATTTTTAACAAAGTCAAATACATTTTCCATTCGTGTTTTAAACAAATTATTTTAAAATCTTACATAACACTTCCATCTTTTCACAACAAAATTACCCCAATATCCGTCGTAACAAATAACGTTGTTAACCCAAATTAACTTAGTTAGTCAATCATACCCGTACCACAGAGCTCATCAAAACATACTCACATGTTCAGCACGTACTTTGTTCCTGTTTCAAACCTTTGACCATTCACAATCCATTCTTATACAAGTTATGTACACATACCCCGAGTCAATTACTTTTCTGTTGGAGATCTCAACTGCAGTGTAATACATTCTTATCTCATACCCTACTTGTCCACTATCCATTAGTTTATCAGTCCTGGTACCATCACGTAGTTATACGGTTCCATAAATCTCTGGTGTTTCACTTTTTTTTTTTACACAAGCCCATACCAATCATACTCCTGTATCTACACTCATACTGAGTTTCTGACAACCCTTCACATTAAGCGTATATTCCTCGTATAACATCTCAAGGCACCATACCTTATTCAATAGTTTAATATTTCATAACCTTAGTCGGATTGACTTAACTCCAATTCAGATTCTCTAATCCTTTATCTTTGTTATTCTGATCTCAACTTTATTGTTCTCGAAGAACCTGTTGTTCGAGTATTCATACTATTCCCGTAACCATTTGAAGACAACTCAGTAATTCAATCTTCCCAATCAAGTACCATAGTCTCCCTATGTTCAATAAATTCCCTATCGAATTCCAATTCACATACCTTTTATGACAATGCTCAAAGTCACCCATTCTCACTTCGGGTACTAATGTCAACCCATTCATAACTATTGTCTTCAAGTGCTTCACACTTTACGGATCTAATCAAGTTCCTGATCGTTCAAAACTTCAAATCATTCATAACCTTAGGTTATTCCGATACTTAAACCAAGATCAAGTTCCCTTTAGAACAATACCCCAGTCAACTCGTTTAGTGGCACTACCTCCAGCTTACTAAGTTCAAGTGTACCATATTTCACTAACCCCCTTACTTTAGAATTTCCAAGTTTATAATCTGTTCACGTAGAACTCAATCATCTAACAAACACCGTTGTGTCCCAAGCACTAATCATACCATATCTTTCCACGATACTCGTCTTCCAAAGTCTACTTGATACCTTATTACAAGTATTTAATACAAATTTTCTTACTCAAACAAAAGTTTTATTTCAAAACATTTTAAACACTTTAAAATTTTGTTAGGGTAAAATCCGACATTCTCAAAACCCTCCAACTTCGTTGGAATTCAAGGCAACTGTGACAACATTCCATTGATTCCACCACTGTCCTCTAACCACTTTACATTCCTACTATCATATCCGATAATGTACTAAATGTATTACCAAGTCTCCATCTTCATCTTATCGTTCATGTTCACTTACCCATTGAAGCTTCATCATCCCAATTTACATTTTCATCTCTCTAACTTGACTTACCCCAAAGTCACTTTATTTATCCATTTTCGCAACCGCTCTTGTTCTGTATTGTAATACTTATCATACTCCAACTTTCCGTTGGCAACCACTCGCTTCAGACACCCAAAAATGTTTTAAAAACATTAAAAGATTCTCCATTTTAATTAAAATACACTAACTAGCAATGGAAGCATGTATTTGACATCTTAAAACAACTTTTCTGTGACAAAACAGCCCAAGGGCAAAATGGTCATTTAGAAAATATAGTTAAATTTTACATCAAAAGATAGCTCTTTGAGTCCCGGTTCCAACGCAAAAGACGGCGCGAGAATCCAAATTTTCTAGAAAGAGTTATGCCTGTTTCCGTAAAACTCGACGAAAAGTGTTTCCGAAAACACTGTTTGGATCAAAGGGGTGTTCGACGGGTCGAATTGCCCCTTTTGACCGGTCCAAGTACCCCCTGGACCATATTTTACTCCATTTAACATCTTTAAAAGTCCCCAACCTCACAAGGCGTTTGGGGTTACTTCCCAACCACTTTGAAACCATTAAAAAGTGCTCGAAAACATCAAAAACTTGCCGAACTACACGTGGTTCATAGTTATCTGCACTACAACTCGCTGAATTAAGGACCTTCTCTATAAGATTCCCTTCCAAGATCCCTTTATCTTCATGATATCCAATATCCATTTGATTTCTCCGAATCTCCTATCACGTTCAATCATTCGCACTTGTCCTTCACCTTAAGCCCTATAGTCTTACATCCTTTGTTCTACTTCCTTTGACAAACCACACCTCAAAACACCAAGGAACTCTTATTCATATTCATTTCCATTCCTTTAATCTCCATCAAGAAGTTCTACTATTTCTCCTCCGACCTATGTCGTCCTTATCGTTACATTCACACACACATAATCATCAAATCTAAGCAACTGCTTCAGAGGTCCATCCCCGACTAAGCTTCCACCAATTGTTTCAACTACCCAAGCATACTCTATCATTTCCATTCTCAAACCCTTGTCGTAGGTAAATCCTTAAACACCACTTCCCACTTACACAATGAATCTGGTAGCTTTCGTTACCAATCCTTATACTACATCTGAATCCTCTATGGTCCCACGACCACTCGAAACGGGGTACAGTTGAGAGATTCCTCAACAACCACAATACTTAAAACCCGTTGAGATATTCCTCAACCCCCAATACATACCGTAAGATAGGTTGAGAGATTCCTCAACCATCCAATACATACCGTAAGATAGGTTGAGAGATTCCTCAACCATCCAATCATACACCGTAAGAGAAAACCGTAAGATAACCCGTACGATCACACCGTAGGTTGACATCATAGGATAACACCGTAAGAAAAGGTGAGGGATTCCTCACCTACCCCATACACGAGCAATACATGCTGCTGGACCATCTTTTTATCATAAAATCCATTATCCCTCTCTATTCTCTTACGTCATGACATCTAACCCATATCTAGAGCAAAACTCTTATCAATCAATTCTAACCCCAAAACTCAACTATGAGCAATCACTTTCGCCTTCTGTGTGAACTCCCAATGAAATCTCTTCCATAGTTCACTGCTCGGACCTTGTTCTCGGTTAACACCCTCAAAGAGCACTCATTACCATCATTTACCACATTCACCAATTCGATCAAAATTCATTTGGTTTTCGTTTAGAAATTCAAAGGTTCCTCACTCGAAGACATCATCTCTCCCTCATGTCCCTATACACGGTCTATGATAACGCCCGGTAAGCTTTATCTCATTACACAGCTCTACATCTGCATGATTCCACCAATTCACAAATGCATAAATACTATGCATGTATGACAATAATATAATCATGTATGTATAACAACATACTATATGCATCAAACATCTCTACAATATGTGGATGCATGCTAGAATATGTGTCAATTCACTCAACACTCCACTCGACGTCGAACGTTCCCAAAGTTTTGTTACCTATAGCTCTGATACCAATAAATGTCACGACCCATCCCACTACGCGTGGAAATAGGACACATGGCATGCCACCAAGGCTCATCCAATCATTAAATAATTATACGCAGCGGAAAAGAACTTTAAAACAACTTTGAGTATTTAAAACTTTAGGAAACGATACCTTTTGAGTTGTAAAATTCGTATAAAATTGAAAACGTAATCATATTTCAAAACAAGTGAATTTATGTTGAAAGGGTTCCCAAAGATGCCTTAGGAACCAATCAAAAGCTTTGGAAAATTTCCGAAGGTAGTAGAAAAACATTTCATGTAGGGGGTATTTCGACCGGTCGAACGACCCCCCTTCGACCGGCCGAATGACCCTGTAGCAGAATTCCTTCTAGCAGCAGAAGTTTGCTAAAGCATCACCCAACCTTCACCCATTGCAACACTTTAAACATATTCCAATCTTTTCAATCTTTACCAAAGTTATAAGGACAAGTATAACACCTTGCCTAAGTTTGGAAAACGTTAACTAATGAAGTTAAGGGTTCGATTGGTTTAAATCTCATAAGTGCTACAATAAATTCATAAAACATGAATTCAGCATGTTAAACATCAAGACGCGAACTCAATAGTTCCGAGTCGCTACCAACCAACTTAAAAGGTTTTCAAAAGAATATTACAACAACCCAATAATAATCCAGAGTTTTCCATGATTCGATTACAAGAATCTATACCCCAATTCCTCCGAATGATCCCAACGGCCTCATCCCTCACGTTCCATCTTGCCTTTCTTCATACCTGCAATGGAGTAAATCTCCATTGCTCAGCTATATGCTGAGTGCACAATTTCTAACATATGCATATATGATAAATCATGCTTTAATCTCATAATCACATCAAATAGTCTCTAGGGAGAGTGACACGCCTTCATCCGGTATATTAGCAAGCCCAAAGTCTATCAACCGCGATGCCAATGGTAAGCCCAGAGTCTATCAACCATTGCACCCAACTGCTCTGGCAGAGCCGGTTCCCAAACCAAGCAAGTAGCCGTCGCTACTATAACTCTCAAACATCGAGAGGCGTACCCCGAGATGAATTTGTATCAGACTCCCCTTTGACCCACATAGTCACATAGCATGCTCATATAATCACATATACGTGCTCGCGTAAATTTAGACATGCTTTTCACATTTAAGCGCGTGCATAATTAACGGGCCTACTATTAACACATGAATTTTGCCCGGATCTCAATTTCGTCGTCGAAATTTAAAACATGACATTTCCCTATATAATATAGGCTAGAAATTCATACCTCGAGCTATCGTCATATAACTTTGAGGGAACGACTAGAAGCCCGATTAAACGTCAAATCTCCGATCCTACGCAAAACCTACAAGTTTACACGCGTTTTTCCCAAATTTCCAACATTAGGACTTTTATAAAAACTATGCCAAACAAGGCCTAAGTGGTATCAAAATGAAGCTCTTACCTTGGGGAGTTCAAATATGAATTTTAGTTGAAAACAAACGGGCAGAAGTCCGTCGATTTGCGTCTTGAAGCTCTAAGTTCCCAAAAACCCCCAAATCTCCCTTTTGATTTGAATTTGGAAAAGTTGTGAAGAACAAAATATCTTGCCTCTACTATATATAGGCAATATTTTCAAAAATTACATTTACCTCCCTAAGAGTTCTTCAAACTTCTAATTAACTCCCGAAACGACGCACACATCCATTTTATGCCTTTACGAGTGAAAACTATAAATTACAAAAGTTTTCGACTGAGTTCCGTTTGTCGCCGTAATTTCGTTCTAAAAACTATTTTCGTGGAATTTCTAGATAACCTACCTTTTATGTAACGTATCATATTGGTTATCTCTAATTCGTTCCAATTGATCTCTAACAAGATCAAACTATCAGAAAAGTACACAAAACAAGTATATTCACTATTCACATATACCAGATAATTCAAATAACATTTAATCCACATAAATGTCATTTAATCATGTCAAGTTTCTCATGAATTATCAACTTCCCGAGTCCTCGATTGACAGTCATCGTTGACCCTCAGTCAACTCCATTCTAATTATTAATCAACATTAATAATTCTCAGAAATCTCAGATATGCATTTTAAACCAATGATTTTCTGGGACGGGCGTGACATCCTTGTTTGGTTTTGTTTTGTTTTTTGTTTTTTTTTATATTTTATTATTTTTTTATTTTCCCAAACAAAGCTCTAGCATTTGTTTTATATACCCTATATAAATCTATATCTATATCTATAACTACCCAATATAAAAGAGGCTAAATGTTATTTCCAATTTCAATTTTATCCTTATTTGTCATTTTTTGAATTGTTCATTTTTATCATTTCCCCTTTGAAATCCTATACAATTCCATACATCTCCACACTCTTTTTTGGTCATTTTTTCACAAACAATTTTGGTTTTTTTTTTTTTTGGTTTCTTGAAAAAGTGACGTGTGCCTATAAGTTTAATTTACATACATGCTTAGACATTTAATTTTATTACACACACACATGCCTTAAAAAAAATTATTATTATTATATATATTGAATGTATTATATACCAAAATTGAATAAAAATGCGTAAAATTATAAATTGAATAGCCAAATTACTCTTATGCCTTATGCAAATTACCATTTTGTTTCTATACCTTAAAGAAAAGAGTTTAAAGTTTAAAGTGTTTACAATTATAAAATTTCGTTTGTTAAATTAAATTACCAAAAACTCTTTTATTATATTATGATATATATATTGAATAATCTAATTACCCCTATAACTTTTACAAATTACAATTTTGCTAAATCGAATTACCAAATTACCCTTTTGTATATAATATATACGAGTGTGTGTGTGTGTGTCACGCCCCGGATCCACACATATGAATCTAGGTCACGTGGCACGCCATCAAGGCTTACCAAAATGATTAAAGTTTCCAAAAATGCCCTTAATAAAAGTTTTGCACCAAAACCACCAACTTCCAATTGGTTTTTCAAAGGTTATATTAAACACGTGCCCAAACACGCCTTAACGAGTTTCGTTTTCAAAAGTAACAATTTCATAGGTCAAAGGGTCCCCAAAGGTACCTCCATGCCTAATTAGAAGTTGTTCCGAACATTGAAAGTAGGAGTTTGAAATTTCTGGCAGGGGGCATTTCGACCGGTCGAATTGCCCCGCTCGACCGGTCGAATGGGGCCTGGGCAGAATCCAAACCTCCAAAAGACCGTATTCACAATTGCCGGCGTTTTTTTCGCAAACGCCGTTAATTACCGGCGCTTCCTACTAACGCCGTTAATTCCCGGCGCTTCCGCGACAAATGCCGTTAATAAATCAATACCTCTTTCACCCAAAGAAACCAACCCAATCCATTTTAAATCAAACCAAACAAAACCATTTCCACCAAACTTTTTCAAAACCAAACAATTCAAAGCTTTGCTAAACATTCAAAGAACTACCAAAACATATATATCCATTTATACAACCACCATAAACCCGTCCCGGATTACAAGTATCAAAACTACAAGTTTCACACGTCTTGGCAACCAAGGTCCTAAGGTGAACCAAGTGCCGTACTCGCATAAATAACAAGTCTTAATACAAGTTGCACGGTTAAACAACCGGCAAGAGTTAAACACATATTACAAAAGTGCTACCAGTTCTATAAACATTAGGAGCTTCCAGTCCTTCCTTGCCTCATTACCCGCGATTCTCCCCTCCAGTCCTTGCACCTGAATGGTTATTTATATAACCACATATATAGATTTGTTTAAGCTAACGCTTAGTGAATAATATGAATCAAGCATACGGATGACAAATATATTCCAATCCATCATAACACATAACTATTGGTCTCTAGGGAATAAGTGCACCTTCACCGATCCAAAGTCTTAAGACTCAACCACGACCCATGCCCCTTCGACATGTCGCGTTAATGCCTTTCTCGGCAAGTGACCGTCGTCACTACTAATCCTCCCCCTTCGAGAGGACGTCTCACGGTGAATTAGCACAAATCCCCCTTTAACCCACATAGGCACATAAACATTCTCAACTAGCAACTCATCATGCTTTTCATTTCAACATGCCTTGGGCCTACTTTACACATTAGTTTTGCCCAATATGAACTACACATGTTATCTATATAAGGTTCCTAGCATATCAATGCATTAAACCATAGAATCATCCAAAACTCAAGATTAATATCACTCACCTCCGATTTACGCTCTTAAACGCCGATCCAAGGAAAACTCAAGCACAAGGAACGTGCGGTAATTCTTCTAATACAATTCCTATTAATCAAAAGTCCAATTATCAACTTTGTATAAAAATTCTATAAAATGAGTTTTCGGAAAACTTAACCAAACAAGGCCTAATAGGTATCAAAACGATGGCCTTACCTCGTAGAGTTCAAATACGGAATTTGATGAAAAACAAACGGGTAGAACTCCGTCGATTCGAGTCTTGAAGCTCTAAGCCAAGAAATCCTCCATTTGGCCTCTTTCTTGAACTTAGGTCAAATGTTTATAAAATTATGAAAGTCATCTCTAACTATATATAGGCAACACTTTCGAAAATTGTGTTTACCTCCCCACGAGTTTTCAAAACTTCTAATCAGCCTTTTAAACTTTCCACACAGCTAATGCATAGCTCTTCAGGTGAAACCTCAAAATTAAAAAGGTTTCCGACTAAGTTCCGTTTGGTTGCTAAAACGCAAGTTTCTACAAATTTTACGAAATTGCTAATTAGCTTACCAAATTATGTAACGTGTTCAATTTCGTTCTCACCAGGCATCTAATGACTCCGATGAGTCGCTATCAATAATATAATAATCAATTATATTCACATATGCCTAAATAAACATTTAAGCACATAATCATGAGTTATTACTCATTTTCCCAACCGTAGGGAATTCTCACATGCCCACCTTCTGGACTGCCTTCAAGGCCAAATACTGTGTTCTTAAAAGACACCCTCCAACAACTAGTGAGTCATCACTCACTTCACACGTGTTCATTAACACAACAGTAAGCCTACCATGCATGCTAATATAATATAATTACATGCCGCGGGAGCGGGTATGACAGTGTGTGTGTGTGTATATATAGTTTATATGTACTTTAAAGAAAAGAGCCTAAAAGTTTAAAGTATGTACAATTACAAATTGAATAATCAAATTATTCTTAATTTTTTACAAATTACTCTTTTGTTAAATCGATTTATCAAATTACCTTTTTGCCTTTTTTATATTACCCTTTTTGTATATATATATATGTTATCTATACGATAAAGAAAAGAACTTTAAATAGTAGGTTAACATTAATTAATATAGTTGTTAAATCATTTTTTTCTAACACCATTTTCAGAATTAATAAATTTTTTTTTTTTTTGTCCACGTTAAAAAAAATATACATTATAAATTTTTTTACAAAATTCAACGTCCGTGCATTGCAATACAAGGGCCGACTTCCTAGTCTGCTATAGAAATATTATGGCCGATCACCTTTCAAAAGTTATAAACTTATTTCTTTCGAAATGGCAAGTGTTTGAATTCAAATTGCCTTCCACGTGACATCATTATGCACGGATCACTCGTACTCTTAGAAGAGTCGGTTTTAAAAGTGATGTCCACGTCACCATACAATATGTGGCCATATGATATGATGCATCCTCCATATCAACCTAAGGGTGGCTCACCATATGATTTAATGGCCAAACATATTTGCAAGCCAATCAGTCTGAATTAATGGTGAAGCCTGCCTGAATGAATGTTGACTGGCAGTCCGAACTACATGTAATGTCCACCACCAAAATTACAAAAAGGTCAACAAAGTGCGGTATCACTAAATTCAGGTGACCCACCAAAGTGCTGCCAAACTAATTTCTTATTGTAGCTAGGCCCCAGGAAGTAGGGCTGCACAAAAAATCCATTACCTGAAGATCCGAACCGACTCGAACCGATTATGTCGGGTTGGGTTAGGTCTGAAATGAAATGGGTCGAGTTTGGTTCGGGTCCAGTCAGAAGATAAATATTTTGGGTCGGGTCTGGGTCGGTTTAGGTCTGTTCTGGTTCGGTCCGGTCCGGTTAATAGACAAACTATTTTTGCTAATTAATTGTTTATTTTGGTGACAAAGTACTCATTTTTCTTTTCATTATATCCATGAGTATATAAAATATAACCACCTTATTAATTTGAATTTTTATAGGTTGCACATCATTATATCCAGGAATATATAAAACATTATATCCACTTTCTAATGGTGGGAATTAATTTTTATGACTCTCCACCCTCATCAATCTTTTTAATGGATATATTATACATAGAAGAATAGGTATCCACTAATGAATATAAATATAAATAATAATAAAAAAAAATATAAGAAAAAATATATATTTAAAAAAAAAAAAACTGGGTTGTGGCCCAGACCTGACCTGACTCGAACCAAAGTTACTGGGTCGGGTCGGTCCGGGTCCAAACCTTATCGGTTCGGGTCTGGGTCTCAAAACATGGAACCATTCATAATCGGGTCGGTTCCGGTTCTGTAGAGACCAGACCCGACCCGACTCATGTGCAACCCTACTAGGAAGCATGTAACAATTTTGATTGCTTTCACGTCAATTTATACTCAATGTCTGTAAACGGAACGGATTTGGATCCGATCCGATCCGAATCTGCCAGAAAATATCCGATAACAATATCCGAATCCGAATTTTTTGTTAGCAAACGGATCGGATTCGGATTTGGTATATCCGACCTAACAATCTGAAACTAATAGAATTTAATTTACAGTTTAGCTCCCCTTATTTTATGAAAATTACATAATGACCCTACACTATAAAATTCTTTTGGTACTTAACGAATTCGAATTTTTTGTTAGCAAACGGATCGGATTCGGATTTGGTATATCCGACCCAACAATCCGAAACTAATAGAATTTAATTTACAGTTTAGCTCCCCTTATTTTATGAAAATTACATAATGACCCTGCACTATAAAATTCTTTTGGTACTTAACGAATATCTGATTAAGAAAAAATAATAATAATAAAATGAAATAAAATTTGGTGCTCAACGGATATCTGATTTAAAATTTTCTTTGGTGCTTAACGGATGTCCAATTAATAAAAAAAAAGTTTTGATTTGCGTAAGGGGTTTTTTTTAGTGCCAAACGGATATCCATCGGATATTCGAATCCTAACAAATTTGGATTCTGATTTTGGTTAATGGATTTTTTTATCGGATCGGATTCGGATTTAGTTAATGGATTTCTTATTGGATTCGGATATCACAAATCTGATCCGAATCTGATCCGTTTACAGGCCTAACTCATTTATAGCTGCATATTTTTTTTTTGTAAATTAAACAAAGTACTTATGAAAAAGAACATGTTTCATTGAAGTTAGCTTTTAGTTGAGCATTTGAAGTATGTAATGGCCGCGGTTTCTGATTCAGATTCCCAATTATCAGTGGTACTAAAAGCCAGTGAAATTGAGGTTGTGAAATGTGAGTCGTGTGGATTCTCAGAGGAGTGCACTTTAGGCTACATATGTAGAGCAAAGGACTGAAAATCCTTGTGTCAGTGGTTCGAATCCACTTTACATATGTAATTGAGGTTGTGGGCGGGCTGTTGTAGGTACATTTGTGGTTGCAGTAAGTACTGATAGGCTACACACTATAGGAAGTTCGTCCCACATCGCCTGGGTGTGGAAAAGTAATATGCTATATATGTGTGGTTTCAAGTCTCCCTAGTAAGAGACCTTTTGGGTAGTTGCCCAAGAACAAATCCATGAGGATTTTGGTCCAAAGCGGACAATATCTTACTGAGTGAGACTTGGGTCGTGACAGAATGATATCAAAGCTAGACCCAACCGGAAGTGTGCCAACGCGGACGTTGGGCCCTAAAGGGGATGGAATGTAATGACCCTAGTGTTGTGGGCAGACTGCTGTATGTGCATTTGTGGTTGCAGTAAGTGCTGACAAATTACACACTATGGAATGTTTGTCCCACATTGCCTGGGTGTGAAAAAATAAGGGGAAAATACATTCTACCCCCCTGTGGTTACACTCATTTTCTCATAACCCCCTTGTGGTTCATTTTGTCACACTTAACCCCTCTATACTACGGACTGAAGTGAGACTGTTAACTTTTCTAACGGCAGTCCCACTTCAGTCATTAGTACAGGGGGTTAAGTGTTACAAAAATGAACCACGGGGGGTTATGAGAACATGGGCGTAACCATAGGGGGGTAAAAAGTATTTTTTTTTTCCCTAAAGAGTATGTATAGGGGAAGGGTATTAACGTCATTTCCTTTTTTTCCGTTAGAAAAGTTAACAGTCTCACTTTAGTCCGTAGTACAGGGGGTTAAGTGTTACAAAATGAACCACATGGGGTTATGAGAAAATGAGTGTAACCACATGGGGGGTAAAAATTATTTTCCCCAAAAAAATAATATGCTACATATGTGTAGTTTCAAGTCTCCCTAATAAGAGCCCTTTTGGATAGGGTTAATTCTTTGGTGACAACTTTCATACAACCTCCTAAAAGATGTGTGTATCTTTCTCCTGTGTCATTGTGGGGTCCAGTGACATCACATGAGAGAGATAGACACATCTTTTTAAAAGGTTGTATGAAAGTTGTCACCAAACAATACAACGGAAGTTGGATATGTGGTTTATGTGTGGAGGCAGTGAAAGATGAAGTTTGAAGATCAGAGACAGAGAGGAAGCCCTCGATAGGCACATGAAGTTCCGCAAAAAATTTCAATCTTCAATTACTCCGATTTCCAGTGCCATAGCAGAACATCCCATCTTCGCTATGGGACGGATTCCGAGAAGAAATTTGGATTCTGTTCGATCAACACCAACTAGTCCTCATCATTCCACGTTGCTGCTTCAATCGGGTAGTTGCTTCTCTCTCTCTCTCTCTCTCTCTCTCTCTCTCTCTCCGTAATATAATAGCCATAACCAAATTAATTACAGTATAAACAGAATTCTAGCTAATCACTACTGCAAAATTGTATTGGCCAGCACAGCAGTACTAACAAAGCTATATATTGAAATCTTAAAGATGAACTTATGCCACTGGTTGTGATCGATGATATTCCAGCATTCTGTACAGAAACTGTTATTGATGAGTTTTTTTATTTTTATTTTTTTATTTTACACTCCAAAAGCAATAGAGATGAGCCCGCCTATATATACCTGTAATTACAGATGCTTGTAAAACATCTCTGACTCCAACCATGTTCCCTATAATACACAGATTTGCATTTTTATATTTAATTTTTAGACTAATAAATTAAGTTGGAAGTTCCAATCCAATGTACTCTCTCTCTCTCTCTCTCTCTCTGCTGGTTGTCACAAACAGTTTAGTATAATTTATTGCATTTCAAGCTTCTGAGAGCTTGACCCGAACTTGTTTTTCCATGAAAAAATGGCTATGTTAAGCTGTATGCTGCCAGAGTACAGAAGATTGATCTGGACTAGGTATTTTCAGCTTTCAATTGACAACTCAGAACATAAAGGGTCAGGTCAGGACAATGGATGCGCAGCCCACTCAGTTAGGGTCAGGAACCAACTCCAAGGTTTTGGTTATCGCTATGGCCAAAAGCAATGTACAACTGCAGAAAACTCTGATCGCTATCGTTGCTATCCAAAGCAAGCAGTACTTTGCTTCGACAATAACCACTACTACTATTTAAAGACGATGGGTGCGCTCCAAGCACGGACGGCCCTACTGCTTTCACATGTGGATTATTAATAAATCCATCTATAAACTAGAAATTTCTTTAAACAAACCAAAAAAAAAAAAAAAATTTATTGTCAAGATTTCCCGATACTTGAAATTTCGGTAGCTAGGTCCATTTGGGATTATCCAAACAATTGCTCTCTATCCAACTTACAATTCAGTGTCTCCCACCAGCTGGAGCACCTGCTTTAGCCGTGCAACAATTAAAATTGCTTCTTACCCTTACTTATATGTAAAGGGTATATATTTCCGCGGATTTGGCAGTTGGAATATTTCTTTTTAAAGTGGCACTGGCAGTTGGACTCCTTGATCAATCATTCAATGGAACTTGTTAATTTACTCAATTATACTTTTAACTGAAAGAACTCAAAACAACATCCAGTAAATCAGAATAACAAAAAAGGGATAATAAAAATAGTCCTTAACAGATACAAAGCATGGTTCGAGGTCGCTGTATGGGTCGCGGTATCAGAGTCCATTGTGATGACTCGGGGTTGCGGTATCGGCCAGGTATCGGGCGATACGCAACGAAACGCTAGATTTAAGATTAAAAAAAATAAGAAAAAATAACCAAAAATTCTAAAATAATAAGAATAGCACAAATGACATAATAGATTGTCACAATACCCAATGTACCAATTATAAATTCATAAATTATTCAACTCACACGCTGCCGATATATTGTTTGAACATTTTTTTTATTACACATACAATTTTAAACAAATAAGTAAACATTTTAAACATTTTTTTTATTGCACACACATTTTAAACAAATAAGTAAACATTTTTTTTTTCATTTTTTATAAACAAACATTTTAAACAAATAAGTAAACAATTTTTTAATAAATAACTAAACATTTTAAATATTTTTTATTACACATACACATTTTAAACAAATAAGTAAACATTTTTTTATAAGTAATTATTTTTTAATGCACATTCAAATTAAATAATCTTCAAACACAACATTAACCCTAACCATGTAATTAATTATTAATTATATACAAAAAAAAAAATTGCATGTCACACCCACCCAATGAAGTCTAAATTTTAATCAGATGAAAACACATGCACACAAACGCATGTTACATAGAATAAAATCCCAAACACAACTTAAGTTACTAAACCCCTTTGTTTGACTCGAGACCAAACCCAGATTAACAAAAAAGAGGAGAGAGAGAGAGAGAGAGAGAGAGAGAGAGAGAGAGATCAGAGAAGAAAGAAGAAGAAGAAGAAGGCGACGAAGAGACAGATCAGAGAAGAAAGAAGAAGAAGAAGACGATGAAGGAAGAAGAAGAAGAAGATGATGATGACGAAAGAAGAAGAAGAAGTCAACGATGGCGGCAGAAGAAGAAGAAGAAGAAGAAGAAGAAGAAGAAGAAGACGGCAGATGTAGAAGACGGAGGAAGAAGAACGAGAATTAATGAGAAGAAAAACATACCTGCTTCTCAGATCGGGCAAGGTTTTCCTTTTTGATTTTTCTCTTTTTCTTTTTTCTTTTGATTTTTCTTCTTTCCTTTCAGATTTTTCTCTTTTTCTTTCAGAGATGTGTCTAATCTCGGGCGTATCGGTAATCATCTCGGCCGAGACGTAGAAAACTCGATCGTTTCGGCCGAAACGACGAATATATAGAACGATCCTCCAATTTTTTTTAACTCAGCTTGAATCGGCCTATATCTCGTATCACACCCTCACGATACCGAGTTAACTCGGCCGATACGACTCGGTATCGGCCGATACTTCGAACCATGATACAAAGGCAGACATTGTATGCTCATTTCAGTTGGAGTACAACCCAAGTTCTGATAGTCCAATCTCTGAATTAGCAAATTAGATTTTTAAGTTTTCATTTGTTGTTTGACTTTATACACACACACACACACACACACACACGTATATATATATATATATACACACAACCATAGTCCCAATCATCCTCTCATCACAATACTCTCCTTTTGCGATTTCTTCAAATTAGTTTACCTAAATGTAACATAATTGGTCATATGCCTTTTGTTTCATGCATCCACATTTCTTTCAGTGATTGAAGTCTACCCTAATAATTAATTAATAATTACCATGCACATGCCTACACAAATAAAGAGCTTTACAAGGTATTCTTTTTTTTTTTTTGAACAGCAAATGAAATTCATTTCAAAAAAGAACCCTTTGAAGGGAAGGATACAAGACCTCCGCAACTCAAGGACTCCCCAAAAGCAAAATCCAAAGCCAAACAATAGCCTTCAGAAAAATACCCATCAAACCACACCACAAAAAGAAATCCAAGACTCAAAGAACCCCACAACACTTCAACCTAAAAAAGCCAAGCCCCCAATAAACCAGAAAAAAAGGCTTAACCAAGACACCATAAAGGCTTACTCTGAAAACAGCCTATTAGCTCCCCCAGCAAACAAACCCCCAAAACATCATCCCAAACCCCAGAGAAGGAAAACCCAAACTGACCTACAGACAAGCACACCTAAACCCAAAACAGCAAACAAAAATAACACACTCTATCTTTTTATTCAATTGATGCCAATGCGGGCAATGCTGTACAAATACACTCTAGTAAATTCCCATTAGTGTTTCCTCGTATCCTTTATTTGTCTCATGCTAACAGAACATGATATAAATCAAATATTAGAGTTCACTGCAATATCTTTGTAGTTTATTTCTTGGATTTTGTGTGTAGTTTTAAAGATGAATCTTGGCTTGAAGATTAGTACTACTGTAATTGAAGGATGGTAAAAGAAAAGCACTCTTTGGTGCACTAAAAAACCTCAATATTTCAAAATTCTGCAAAACTACATTTCTTGATAGTCAGGATCATTCGAATATTCTAAGGACAAGCAACCAAAATTCGAAGATCATCGATGTGAGTTTATCTGACTATCAATTATATAAGTACATTGCATTTCCTCTATTTTCAGTTATTTTGACAGTCGATTACGCCAACTTAAGGTATCCTAGTGAATCTCATCATTTCTCTATTCTAAATTACTACAGCAATGTCTCCATATGGAATGACTCAGCAATAACCTAATTGTTAAATCTGATTCTTTGCAGCCATCAAAGTGCAAAAAAATAATAATAAAAAATAAAAAAAATTTGCTCAGACTGCATTCTAAACTGAGCATTTGATGGTAATTCTTGCAAAAATGAATTATGAGTATGAGCATTTGATAATGACAGGAAGACAGAGACAAGAAGGACAATCAATTCAGTGGTGGTTGGATATCTAACAACTTTCTAAAGAATCTAACAAGACAATTATTATTAATTTAAAAAAAGGGCAGATGTCAAACCAAAACTCACTCATGAGTTGGTAAATGGCAATGAAATAAAGAAGCTTTTGTTCACTTCAGCATTCACCGTTTATATTATTTTGAATTCATCCTCCAAACGTTGCATTGCATCCTACCTTTCCTGCTACTGGCTGAGAGTGGACCCAACAAGACTTCAAGAGTTGGGAGCCTCAGCAAAGCAGTTCAGGCTGTAAGCTAATCTCCAACCCCCAAATGTTTTACTAGTAAAACTATTTTGGGTTACAATTAAATACTCTGACCTCTACTCCACGAACCTCCCTTGTGTTTTTCAAACTTGCACTGACATCCCTTGCCATTAGCACTAGACTAATGCAATTAATTTTGATGATAAAATACATATTTACCCTCAACTCAAATGGGTAAACTATATGCACCTCCCTGAGGTATACACAAAACCAATGAATGTGGACATCTACAATAGTGAACAAAAAATTAAGCGTACTTAAATGAGTAATGCTAAGCCCAAATTTTGTATTCTAAATAGTTTTCAAACACGTAGTTTTTAATTAGAATATGTTGAAGTGGTTCACCGCCACATGTGTTTAGAGATTATTTAGGATTAGAAAATTGAAAAAAAAATAGCAGTATCACAATTAAAATTGCACGATAAACGACGAAACATCACAAACCTTAGCTGTGTCCAAAAAGAGCATATCTCAGTGACAGAGAGAGGATCTATCACCTCGAGGTGGAGTGGGTGATCCCACCATAGGAATTGATAGTACAAAATATAGAGGCATATTTGATAGTATGATATAGTAGCTGTTAAATTTGCAGAGGTGAAAATTTTCATTGTACTAGGAGTAAGAAGCAGAGCAAGTTTCAGTTGATTGCGTTCAGCCCAAAAAAAAAAAATAATAATAATACAAGTGGTATTTGATTGTTCCTATCGTTTCTCGTTTTTAATTATAATAATAATATAAAAAAAAAAAAAAAAAGAATGGAAATTGGTTTCCAGTTTCCACAAGTTTTTACTGCGAAAGAAAATTTAGGGGATAGGAAGAAATTCTCCACATGTTCTTCATGGACTGGGGGATTGTATTTTCATTTTTCGTATGAGCTACGACACCTAGTAAGTACAGGTGCGGCGATTTGAGACTCAGTGTGTGTGCAACTACCTTTAATTAGTACATACCTAATACGGGAGCAATTGTCCTTCTGAAGAGTCACTGCTTCCTAGTACAACACCATTTAAGTTGGGAGGCACAGGTGGCAAAATAGCAGCAAGATTCAAATCGACGGCAAATTTTGAATACTATTCGTCAAGCTACTTGAAATCCATCATTTCAACTCATTTACTTCCGCCCCTTAAGAGTTTCAAATCCCTAATCCCATAAAAATAGGGCTGTCCAAGTGAAACAAGAACCCCACTATCCCGACCCACTTTTCACTCTTCAAAAGGACTAAGCAAGAAGGTAAAAAAAAACATGAGAGTAAGATTTGATCAATTTAGTCTGTATCCTACGCAGCAGTCACGTGTCGTCAGAGGTACGGCTTCTAGCTTTTCACTCTTCCTCTCTGCAAACTCTGCTATCCACCACGTCTCTCTTTCTCTTTCACTCTCTCTCTGAGTCTATCTCTCAGAGAGAGCAATGCGGGAAAGCACAGTAAGCACTTTTCCATTTACACTCCGTTTTGTATGATTCTAAAATAGAATTGAATTGAATTGAATTGGAGAGAATAGAAAAGAAAAGAAATGAATAGAATTGATTTGCAATTCTAATTATCATGTTTGGTTTGAAAGAGAAATGAAATAAAATGAATCACGGTCATTTACTACATTGCCCATATAAAGAAAGGAGCTGTGAAATATATAGGGGTAAGTTTGGTATATCACATTGTTTCACTTAAAGTGAAATCATTTCTCACCAAATCCTACCAAGAGTGATAGGATTTGTTTTTGGGCTAAAACAAGAATTGGTGAGAATTGGCTAGAATTGAAAATCAATTCTTTTGTCAAACCAAACACAAGAATTGTCACAAACAAGAATTGCAAATCAATTCTTTTCTAGTTTGTGGGATACCAAACGGACTGTTAGAGTATCTCTAATTCAAATCTTTTATTTTTTTGAAGGAGATGTATTTACCTAGAAATGACTTCCAATTATTCCTCCTTCATTTTACTATTTATTTCTTCAAATCACTATTATTTTATCCAATAAATTTTAAAATTTATTAAATAAAATAATAGTGATTTGAAGAAAAAATAAATAGTAAAATGAATAAATTTTAAAATTTATTGATTTCTTCACAATTTTATATATTATTTGATTTTTTTATAAGTTATTATTCAATCTTAATTAGTTTATTTTTTTTAACATAAAACTAAAATATTTATTTTTTGACGAATAAAAAACTAAAATATTTATCAATTCCATGATAATAAAACAAAATCCACTAAAATTTAAATGACATTACAAATACAAATATGACAAAATAGCTAAAATATATATATATATATATATATATGTACCAATTTAACTTTATTATTTTTGAGGTGCCAATTTATCTATATTAAAATTATTTAATACATTAATAAATCCTAATTGAAAAGTGTATAAGTTAATTAATTACATATTTATTCATATAATTATTAAAATTATTATGTTGGATACAATTTTTAAAAAGTGCACAAGCTATAAATTTTAATTATTAAGTATTAATATATATAGGGTCATTTAGTATAAAATCCAAACTATTTGGCTTCTTTAACAATTAGTCCAATCCAATAAACTTCTTAGTAATAGGTCCCTCCTATTTTATTTATACAATTTTACCCTTATTCTATAACAAATTCACCCAATTAAATGACTTATATATCTAAATGTACATATATATAAACTAGTCTTATTATTCTCTTAAAATCTTGGGATTCAATTACACATTGTAATTGATTTGCAAAATTATATTTGAAATTCAAATAATTTTCTTCTACAATTTCAATTTTGTTCAACCAAAACCAAACTCTATCTCCATATTTCAAGGACACAATCTCTATACGTCTTTCTTCTTCTTGAGAGTAGACCTTCATTGAAATAGTTATGTTGCAGAAAACTGGTACTCCGCGAATTTAATTGCGTTAACGACGCGATGAAAATCTATCATGAAATTTAAATTTTCAAAAACCAAACTAATGAAATTTTACACAAATAACTATCTGTTAGGAAGATGTGATATTTCACATGTTGATGATGTGAAATTTCACAATCAGACTTACTGTTATAAAATTTCAATTGAAAATTCACAAAAAAAAAAAAAACCGTTTTATTATGAAATTCAACAATTAACTTACTGTTATGAAATTTAAAAAAATAGCTTACTGACTACTGTTATGAAATTTCATAATCTTCAAAACATACAAAAAAAAATGAAAATTCACAAAAAAAACCTTGCTGCTATGAAATTTCACATGTTACGAATGAAAATTTTCACATTTAGACTGCACAAACGTGTGAAAAATCATGGTGTGTCACCACCGCAACTCCGCTGGAATCCGTCGCCACCAAACCAGTACAAGCTGAATGTTGACGGTGCTATTTTCACTGACAGAAATCCGGTCTGGCTGGGAGTTATTTACGATGCCACTGTGCCCATGTGTTGCCTGCTATGGTGGATGTAGTGGTTGGGAGGAGTCGGCCACGATGGCACCCGCAGACAATTAATCCTCCACACCACAGGCCCACAACCAACGACGGGGGTGGTGTTAATGTGACAGACAGAATTGAAGCCTTAACAGAAGCCCCCAGAAAGCTTCATTTTGTCTGACTACTTGTTCACCTCACCCAAGTACAATTTCATCTACTGTGAGTCGCCTTTGTACGGGAATCTGAGCCCACATAGGATGAGGGGAGGGTTGGCCTATCATGTGAGACTTTTCGGAGAAAAGTCACATTTTGTGATATAGGACGCGGGGGTTGATGATAATGAAGAGGTTTTGGAAGTATTTAGGCCATGGATTGAGATGGGTTATGTGACTTTGCAGGACATAAGAGAACAAGAACAATTTGATGGCTACTACCATAACTCGTTCCTAGTTTTGAATGATTGTTTGCACTTTGCATAGATATAGATTCACAGCCAAGTGGATGTTCTTCGATTTGGATGAGTTCATTTTTGTTCCCAACACCACTACCACCAAATCTTTAATGGCTGAAACAATGTGAAAATTCAAACAAAACAATCTTCCTTAATTCGTGGATATAAATTATTTGCAATCACTAAGAGATTTAAAAATGCTTAAATCATAGGGATTGTACACCAAACTGATATGGTTCACATTCCATAACAGATTTTGACCATTTAAAAGACATAAATGTAGGTAAGTATAGATAGACGTATATATATAGTATCTTTATATATCTAAGGGTAAAATTGTTATTAAGTAGTTATAGGGACCTATTACTACACATGGGGGGGAGGGGGAGGGAGTGTTGGGGATATATTGCTATATTAAGAAAGAGGGGAGTCCCTAATTGATGCATGCACAGGCAGAATAGGTTATCACTAAAGTTCTATATATATATATATATATATATAAGAAGTGGAACATAAGTGGAATATTATGAGAAGAATTTGGAACATAAGAGAAATTTATTGGGATGGATAGTGTTTTGAAAGAGGTTTTTTCAAATAGTAATATTTGGGGGCACTAACAAAATTTACTAACACTCACACCCATACTTTATCTCTTTCCTAGTGGCACTTTAGGGCCCGCAGTGGACTCTACCGTGCCACTAGGAGAGAGATAGAGTGTGCTTATGAGTGTCAGTAAAATAGATTGAAGTGGAGAAATTAGAATTTGTCTTCAAAATTTGAAAATTTGAAGAATTTGGTTAGAGATGCTCTTACTAGTATTTTTTTAACGTTTAGATTCTTCCCCCAACCCAAGATTAAAAATTGCGAGTAAAAATCACCGAAATCCTGCCTAAAATTTTCGTACCCTGTAGTTGCAGCAGCAGCAGCAGCAGCAGCAGGTGTTTTTAACACCCATGTCTGCAAAAACCAGTACTGACTGCTACTAGTCTTACTACTATTATCAATCACTCTTTTCCTATGGTTGGATTTAAAAAGAGAAGTAGTTTGTTTGTCTACTCCTCGAGAGAGAGAGAGAGAGAGAGAGAGAGAGCTTTTCTCGTCGGTCACAATAATGACCCCGCTTTTCGCAATAAACATACCCCCCCGCCCAATCCCCCAATCCCAAAAAACTCTGATTTAAAATGTTTTCATGCCTAACTTCATACTCCTCCTATATACGGAGTACTATTTATTTATACATTCATAGTTCACAACCAACGACATATACACCATCGCTTCATCTTCTACTGCTGTTCAATATCGGCACAAAGAAACTCTTGGGGTTAACTTTTCATTTTTCACTTCCATAATTATCCTCATTTTCTTATTCTTTTTTCTTCTTCTTCTCTTTCTTCTGATCTCCATCGATGTTAATGTTACCATCTACTACTACTACTACTACTATTACAATTTACCACCACTAGCACCTGGGTTATTGATTACTTTGTTTTACTGCTTTCAAGGAACACATATTATGTAGGAGTAATATACACTACTCCCTATATTACACTCATTGTTTTGAGTACAAATATATATATATATATATATACCAATTATTAGTGGTGATTTAGAATTCATGGCAATGGCTGCTTCGGGTTGCTCCTCTTCGGTGCATTCCCTGCCGCCACCGCATCCAAAGTCCCCACCTGAGTATCCTGATTTGTATGGGAAGCGCCGACAGCTGGTCAAAGTTCAGATGCTGGAGAGAGAGATTGGTTCCCTTGAGGTCGGTGTCAACTTCAATTTCACTGCATGATTGCTTTGTTGCTTCTTTTTTTTCTGTTGCCTGACTTCACTTCCACATAATCATATTGTTTTGTTTTGTTATATACTCCTACTCCACTTGGTGTATTCCAAATATTATACTCCTCTTGAGTTGAGTTAATTATTCCAACGCTCCACATGGGTTTTTCATTTGAGAGAAAAATAACAGCTTTCACTTGCAGGGCATCATTGTTTAGGGAAGCCTACCTACTTTTTACTACACTACTATTAGTTACAGTATCTAGGACTTCAAAATCCCTTAAAATCATTGCAAGATTTTCTTTTGGAACTCAGATCCATGCTGCTTTGTGAACCCTTTACCCAAAATTAACCTACAAATGAAATACACTACCCTTTTTTTTTTTTAGTACATGGCAGCTAAAGCTAAAAAGGGGGGCTTGCTTCAGCAAGTCGCTTCGGATACTAATAATTGAAAAATTGTTTGCATACAAGTCCACCAGTCTTAATTGATAGTAATTCACTCTGTAGTTATTTGTTCACCGTACATACTCAAAAGGGGCTTTCTTGAATAAGAAATAAAAAACTCCATTGCAGGTTGCATCACTTTGTTACTTGAGAACTGCGACTTACATGATGATCGAGTACTTTTAACATTTCACCGTTAGTGTTTGGTATTATACGTTCATTTCATTTGGATGGGTATCGGTCAGGGTTAATATCTATTCTAGGTTTACAGCTTACTAGAATGCAACGTGAGGTGAAGTTTTTCGAAATGAAGTGATTACATGTTCAATGCCAAATTAGATTCACAAAGAATGGTCTAATTAAGGTGAAGGACAAAGCAATCTAGAGATCAAGGGAACAAGAGAGACATGGCTTGCACAGGCAAAGCTGCAGAGCTTGTCTCTCTCATAAAGGAAAGAAGTCGCTCAACTAAAGAGAATGCCTAATGTAACAGTCTCTCTCCTAATCTAATCAGGATAGTATTCTTATCATTGGTGATGGAATACACCCCATATATAGTAGTTTCTACATGTGACTGGCCCTCCACCCGAGTGACGTTGAGAATGACTTACCTCAAATATATGCCTGAGCCAGCAGGTGGTTATGCTAAAAATTTATGGAGAACAATGGAAGATACTCTCATTCTCTCGAAGGATCAAGCTCCAGTGCCAGGTTCAAATTTGATATGGCTAACTGATTATGTCAAAATCAAGTTAAATTTACACTATTAAAAGTAATGTAGCAGTGGTAAGTAGGGTGTCGAGTCCACAAGATTGATACAAGAACCAATGTTACCCAGACTCGGGTACGAGTGTCGGGTACGTAAATGTATCCGGAGGTCGGACTTTTCAAAATCCCAAATATTAGGATAAGGGGACTCGGCAAAAAAAAGGATCCATAACGGGGTACGGGTACATGTCTATATTTAAGTAAATATTATAAATTTATATAATAGTTTTGTATATTATGCAAGAAAAAAAATCAAGTATTTTAATTTTAGTACTTTTAAAATAGGGTCATAGTTTAAACACTTTTAAAATAGGGTCATAGTTTAAACATAGTCTAAATATGAAAAGAAGACTTTGAGTCTAGAAAACAATTTTCCTCTTTAGATTATATTTTTGATAGCAAGCCATGTCCGACATGGTACGAAACAAGTCCGACACATATCCCATGTCGGTATCCTTGTCATACCCACGTCGACACGGGTACGGCACCTTTGATGCCAAGTTCGGGTAACATAGACAAGAACAATGTTTGGGAGGCTTAGAAAATAGTTATAACGCTAAAATGAAAGAAATAAATAAGAAAAGATGACGATTTGTTTGCTTGGTGTTTCCTTAGAATTGAATTAAAAGAAGAGATTAGTTTTATTATTTACACCCTAATATTATATAGATTACAAGAATGAAATAAGAAAGGAAAGAGAATAAAAAGAATAAAGACAAAATAAAGAAAATAAACTATGGTCAACATGACCCATAAATCCTAGAATAAAATCCCGTGAAAGACTCTTAATTCCTACACTCACCCTCAAGCTGGAGCGAAGACATTGACAAGCCCAAGCTTGCTAAGAGAAGATTAAAGAAGCGTTGGACCCACAAACTTGGTAAACATATCAGCCGTTTGATCAAAAGACGGGACAAAGCTCGGTACTATAACACCAGAACAAACCTTCTCCCAAATGAAATGGATATCCACCTCTACATGTTTAGTTCTCTCGTGAAGAACAGGATCAAAAGACAACATAATGGCTGATTTATTATCACAAAACAAGGTAGAGGATCCCGTAACTAGAAATCCCAACTCACTTAGAAGAGAACGAAGCCATAGAAGCTCACACGTGCCCTGAGCCATAGCTTTATACTCGGCCTCAACAGAAGAACGTGAAACAACAGCTTGCTTCTTACTCTTGATATAAGATGACTGCCATAAAAGGTACAAAAACCAGAGGTAGAGTGCAGGTCACCCCTCGAGCCTGCATAATCTGCGTCTGTGAAGTAGGAAAGACCTGACTGTGTTCCTGCTACAAAGAAAACCCCAAGACCAGAACAAGTCTTAAGATATCGAAGAATATGATAAACTGCATCCAAATGTGATGTATGCGGTGAGTGCATAAATTGGCTCACAACACTAACCGCAAAAGTAAGATCTGGTCTCGTGTTCATTAGATAGATAAGACGGCCCACGAGACGCTGATACATAGAAGGATCTAGTAGAAACTCACCCATCTATGAAGTTAACTTAAGGTTTGGGTCCATAGGAGAGGAAGCAGGCCGACATCCAAGCATACCTGTGTCCTGAAGAAGGTCAAGAGAGTACTTTCTCTAAGAGAGAGATACCCCGATGAGACCTAGTAACCTCAATACCAAGAAAGTAACGAAGAGGGCCCAAATCCTTAACCTTAAATGACATACCAAGATCACGCTTCACTGGAGCAATACCAGATGCATCATTCTCAGTAATAATAATATCATCAACATACATTGAGACAATAGGACACCTCCTTTGAGATTGGCGACGAATAAAACATGTGTGGTCTGAATGGCACCTAGTAAACCCCATACTAAGAATCACATCACTAAAGCGACTAAACCAAGCCCGAGGAGATTGTTTTAGGCCATAGAGAGACTTTCAAAGGTGACATACCTTCCCAGAACACTCCCCCTGAGCTCGAAAGCCCGGTGGGGGATCCATGTAAATAGTCTCAGATAAGTCACCATTAAGAAAAGCATTTTTAACATCGGGTTGATGAAGGGGCAGGAATTAGAAGCTGCTAAAGAGACCATAATACGAACAATAGTTAACTTAGCAACAGGGGCAAAAGTGGCACCAAAGTCCTTACCTGGAATCTGGGTAAAGCCCTTAGGCCTTAGCCACCAACCGAGCCTTATAGCGATCAATAGTCCCATCAGCCAAATATTTTAGGCTTAAAACCCATTTACAACCAACTGTGCGTTCATCCGCGGGAAGAGAGACAAGCTCCCATGTCTGATTACCCTGAAGAGCATCCATTTCTGTTTGCATAGCAGCCACCCACTTGGGATTCTGGAGGGCCTCATGAACAGAACGAGGAATAGAGTCCGAATCCACTTGGCTAAGAAAGGACTGATAAGAAGAAGACAAACCCTGATAGGAAACACACTTGGAAATATGATGGTTATTACTATCAGATAAAAGAAAGTGAGCGGGGGGGGGGGGGGACGAACACAAGTAGGATAACGGGGGGAAACAATATTAGGAGTAACAATAGGAGATAAAGGAGACGGGATAGCTAAATCCGGAGAAGATGTTGGCAGGGGTTCAGAGGAGCGTGGACGGTGAGAGTAAACCTGCGATGGGTCACTGGTGATAACAAGAGGCAGGGAGTCACCGGTGGATTCTAGAATAGGTACAGGACGGGGTAAAATAGACTCATTGGCCACAACAGGCTCCACTGGTGTTTGCCCTGCAGAAGAAGAACCTGGAAAAAAAAGAAACAGTTTCCAGAAAAGTGACATCCAAAGAATGATATACATGATGGGTAACAGGATCATAACAACGGTACCCCTTTGTCAAGGATGAGTACCCCAAGAAAACACATCTAACAACCTTATTCTCAAGTTTTGTCCGAATAGGACTCCTATTTTGAACAAAACAAGTACATCCAAACACCATGGGCTCGGTGAGGTAAACCAAGTGTATCTACATAATTCTTTAGTGACCGTTTAGAGTCCAATTCGATTGATCGAATCAATAAGATTCCTTCTGTTTGGTTGTCCATAGAAACTTAATTACACTGTAGTGCTGAATCGTGGATTTAAACTCTTCCACATATACCCCTTCCATATTTTAAATCACATGGTAAATGTCACCTGCACAAGGTCATGCCATATAAAAACATGAAGAACAAAGTCTTTCCTTAATACACTGAATGACAACATGGAAATTTAAGACTTGCAACTGAATTTTCCCAATTTTTCTTTTTTCACAAAATGAGAATGTGGAAACCAAACAATGGAGAATGTGTTTGCGAAACACACAGAAATTGTGCTACTACACATGATTTAGGAATTCAAGGGGCAGTACATTAACTCACATATAGTTGTGTGACAGTTTTCCTTACTGGCTAAGTGGCTATCCCATTCTTAAGGGTAAGGTGCGAGTCCATCTCAGAAAACTTGCAAAAAGCAATTTAAAAGTCTTATCTACTTTATGATTGGAAAATGATTGCGCCATTTACATGGTGTGAAAGCTATGTTTCCATTCAAATTCAAAATATGACACTGATTTTGCAATTATTGAGATATATGCTTATTCATTCCTACCATGGTTCAAAAACTCGGTCGATACCGAGACATATCGGCCGAGTTAACTCGGTTTCAGAGGGTGCCGATATGAGACAACTCGGCGAGTCAACATCGAGTCAAAAAAAGTTTGTATCGTGAGTTATCTCGGCCGATACGGACGAGATAATGGCAACTCGGCACAAATCGTCTGAAACGTGAAGGATTGAGGTGAAATAAAGCAAAAAAAAAATGTTGGAGACATATCTTTTGCTCTATCAAAACTCCCAGAATAACTCCAAGCTTCATTTCATCTTCATCTCTCTCGCAAATTGAAGATCTTCATCTTCATCTCTCTCTGAAATTGCAGATCTGTTCTTCAGAAGAACTCCAAGAACCGACGGTTTGTCTACTCGATCTGTGTGTGTGTGTGTTGCGATCTCTGTGTGTCGCGATCTCTCTGTGTGTGTCGCGAGTGTGTATGAGTCGCGATCTCTGTGTGTGTCGAGTGTGAGTGTGTGTGTGTGTGTGTGTGTGTGTCGATCTGTGGTGTGTGGTGTGTGTGTGGATCTGTGTTTGTGTGTGTCGAGTGTGTGTGGATCTGTTTGTGTGTGTTGAGTGTGTGTGTCGAGTGTGTTTGTGTTTTAGGTTTCAGTCTTAAGTAATGATATATACATATATATGGTAGAGATACAGTCAGGCTCTAAAGAGGGCGCCCTCTTTTTATTAAAGAGAGGGCTTCTCTTTTGGCCGTCGGATCATCTTTAAAAACTGTAAAATGACAGCACTGCCCTTAATGAAAACATGATCTGACGGCCAAAACAGAAGCCCTCTCTTTATTAAAGAGAGGGCGCCCTCTTTAGAGAATTTTCGGGTAGAGATATATACATATTAGGGTTTTCTTTATAAAAACAAATAAATAAATACTAGTACATCTTTGGGGTAAAAAAAAAAAAAGCAGGATCAGCAATAGCAACCCCCCCTCCCAAAAAGAAGAAGAAGAGGTATGTAAATTTCTTTCTCTTTTTTATTTTTTCATTATTCATTAGTATATAATAACAACACTTGTTAAGTATATATCTTATCTTAATATTCTAAAATAAATAAATAAATAAGGTTGGACAAATATTATCTAAATATATAAATAAATTTTTAAACTCATTGTATATCTATATATCTAAATTTCTTAGAATATATATATATATTTTAAATTTAGAATGCCTCCAATTATGTGTGTACAATTATTAGACAATAGATCGGCAGCGTCTGAATTGAATGACAGGTGCTTCTATAATTGGTACATTGTGTATTTTGTTAACGTGTTAGGCTAATTTTGCTATTCTTATTATTTTAGAAATTTTCATTATTTTTTCATATTTTTTTGAACCTTAAATCTAGCGTATCGGAGCGTATCGCCCGATACCAGGCCGCATCGCCGATACACCGAGTCATCACAACGGACTCCGATACCGCGACCGATACTGCGATTTTGAACCATGATTCCTACACATGGTTATTCACTATTCAGTAATTAAAATTACAAAAGCTGTCATCTTTTTTCTCCCAATTATAAAGTTTCCTTTGAGCAATAGGAATGTGGAGTAATTATTTGCAATTGCGAGTTTTTATTTGATCTTTGTCTTTCACCCATGGCTATCCATAGCAGCATATCTGACTGACATTTTACTGTAAGCAGGAAGAATTAAAATCCATTGAAGGCCTTCACCCTGCTTCGCGATGCTGTAAAGAGTATGTAATAGATTTTGCGCAATTATTTTGAGTGAAAGGATTTCGTCAATGAATTGCAAAATGGTTTTTAATGTTTATCTGTTTTTATTTAAGATATCCATTCATCCATCCATTTATTGCTAGTTTTAACCTAACATAAAATTGACTGAACTTGTCAATTTGGCAGAGTTGCTGATTTTGTGGTGACAAATTCTGATCCTTTAATACCTACGTAAGTGCTTCTATATGGCTCATAAATAAATAAATGAAAAAGAAACAATGAAGATTAAATGAGAGCTACTGCACGTGAAGAAATTCCCCTGGAGTTTATTCTTCCAAGTTTGTAATATCTACCATTTTCTTTTTCGAGCAGAAGTCAGAAGATTCGCAGGTCTTGTCGCTTCTGGAAGTGGCTATGGTACCTTTTTTCTTTATTGGAGTTCTTCTATTTGCCGTCTCATTTTGTTTATTCTGCCTGCACGTGATCAGTTATCAATTTACTGCAACACTAAGTTCTCAGCTAAAGAACACACAAAACTGACTACCTTAACATTGAGAACATAATGTGCGGAGCAGCCCATTTTCACAATGTAAATGTTTTTCATCAACGCAAATCTTTCAACCATGGGAGAATGAGAATGGTCGTGTGACATCAGTTTCTGTAACTGTGGTAACACTATGAGTCTATGAGGGTGTAAAATGTAGATTGTAGTTGTTATCCCCATTTACCGAGAACTGTGTGAGTGAATCAAATTCCGGATCTTTAAACCGTTAGATCCACATGATAAGCAAATTTTCTTTTTCCACACTTTTTTTTTTTGGTCTTCACTTCACGAGCTATTGCTATTTGTCCTGCCAAGTTGATCATGTATGCTCTCAATGCCACTAGACTTTTCTGCTATAACGCTGTCCCACTTTCTTGATGGTTTTGAGCTTCTGATGCTTCCTTCCCAACCCACACCACATAGCCAAGAGCCATTCATATGTGCACATGCCCACCAACTGCCTAAATCTCTCTCGCTTGCATTCAATGCATTCCTCCTAGTGGTGTTGTGTTGAGGGAACTCGTTAGTTATATGCCCTCTTACAATCCAATTTCACTAGTACCAAATGCACCCAAATACTCGGAATTGTGAAACAGTCGGCTACTTCTTACACAATACGGGCATGCTTGCTTTCTGTAATACTAGCTCATCGATGTAAAAAGTGAAAAATTGAAAGAAACTTTGTGGATTACACAGAAGAAGCATAGGTCAAAATTATGGAAGGAACTACCTAGATTAAAGAGGAATATTCTTCATAAGTACTAGCAGAGAGAGCTGTGGCCTGCCACACAGAAAATGCTTCTACTATTGAGTGGGTACAGAACCATGGATGAATCATCGTAATGATGCATCAACGGCCACATAATCTTTCAAAATGCTCAAGAACCAAAAGTTTAAGGTTTACAGAGAAAAAAATGAAGTTAAAAAAATGGACCATCAGTTACTGTCTTACCGACAATAGTACAATTTATTTTGGACAATCTACCAATTGGCAGGATGTCTAAATTTATCAAAAGGACGTCAATGACAGAATATTACCCCTTTTATTGGAGCATGACTGACGGGGCGGAAGCTATAAATGTTGGAATCCCCACCGACAAGAACCAATAATCTTGCACAGAGAATTTGGGAAAAGCTGAAATATTATTAATCAAAAGTTCTCTCTCCAGTTGAGATTACAACCCAATATAGAAACCTAGTAATTCTAATCCTACCAGAGACTTAACATTAATTTTGTTTTCCTTTTGACTGCCTAATTAGAGACCTTATAAAACTTGGAAACCAAGTAACAACATTCTAAAAACACTCCTAAACTATATGGTTACTTATTAGGACTTAAATTCAACCTCTAGAAGCCTAAAAATAGCTAAAAAAAATAAAAATAAAGATCTCTAAAACTAGAAAAGTGAAAAATTACAAAATAAAAAATTGCTTTCTACGTCATTGAGTTTTACTCAAGTGAATCCTATCAATTACGGATTAATGCAATATTTCAGTAAATTAACATAAATTGTTGTGGTGTGCAGTGGACCACCATGTTTCATCTTTTCATGGAATTGCTGTTATGGGTGCTGTCCTCGTCTTGAAGTGCCAGACTGCTGTAACTGCAGTTTGTGTAACTGCTGCTCATGTGCCAATTGTTCAATACCAAGTTGCAAGTGTTGCTGCTGGCCAAGTTCTAAGTGTTTTAGCAAAATCTCATGCTCATGCTCATTCTCATGCTCATGCAGCAGAAGTTGTTGCATTCTTCAATGTCCCACCTGCCCAGATTGTTGCTTTTGCAGCATACCGAAATGCTCTTGTCCTAAATGTCCGAAGGTACGCCTTCGTTCCTGTTGTACGAAAAGATGTTGCTTCCCTTGTTATTTATGTTGTTAGTATGTTTATGCAATAGCATCAAATGGAAGCTTTCTTCAAGGTGCTGTTTCTATTTATATTTGGAGCATGAGTTTTCAATATAGAGCAATTATGAACTGTTGAATGCACTCAATGTCAACCTTAAATGGATATGACGGAAACAGTATGTTCTGGACATTCTGCAGTTTCCTTTATTAAATAAGTGCAGTGGACTAACGGATTACTAACCAAAACACAATAAACCCCGTTCTCTGCAATGATTTTGGATCGGATACATGGAAATCTCGTTTCTTCACTTTCAAAGACCATCATCTCATTCAAACAATTACTACGTCTTTCAGTTCTATCTGAATCCACGTTCTAAATTGGTTGTCCCACCTCCCAAGCATTACCTTCATTTTCCAAATTCATTATGATCCCTATTGGTCGTAATGGAGACTATTTAGGGAACAAAACACCAATCTCAAATTGTATACACGTGTAACTATGATGACCCTCTAAAAATATGGTGTGAATGGATTCACATTGGACCCATATGAATGGTTTGATGTAAGCATTTCTCGCTTCTAAGGCAAAGATGTGGGTAAACTTAGAAGTTATGTGGTGATAATTGTGTTGTCTGTCGGTCTCAAAAGCTTATTGGTTCATCCATCAATGGTTATCAGATGTCTTCAGCTTCTTCACCCACACCAAACTCACTATTGACGAAAACAATTTAATTCACAGCCATGACAGTAGCGAGGGGGTTTGGTCATGCACTTGCTGCACAATGCTAATGATAATATTAAGTAAATTGTTGAAGAGAAAACAAACTCCTTTAGAATATGCAGGTGGATAAATTCCAACAATCTATATCGCAAACTTGAGTCTGTGACCATCGAGAAGAATGCACAGATCATATTGAGAGTGTACTGAGTGTGTGACGAAATTTCTTTTTCTCACAACTATGAATTGGAGAAGTGAATGGACAAGGAGAAAGCAATTGTCTATAGCTGGACACTCAACTGTGATACATTCTGAACTTGACTTCTAAGTAAAATATAAGAAACTTGCGCTTCATCAAATAGCATCTGACATTCATTTCAATTTCCACAACATAAAAAGAGCAAGCCTATAATACTAAGATGGTAGTTCTATTACATTAGCTCACTGGCACATTAATTCAAATTACTTGAGGAACTTCCTTGCCCCCATTCCCTTTCTGGAATATCTTTCTGTTTGCAAATTTCCCTACAGTGTGTCTCTCCAGCAAGATTAGAGCCATTTATAGCTCTCACTTTAACTGAACTGCCGAGGACTAAGTACATAAAAAAAAAAAAAAACCAAAACCAAAACCAATTTCTCTTAAATCTGTGTCCAGGCATAGGCTACTGGGCTCCGGACTTGGTTTTGGGCATTGTTCCAAACAATTGAACCAAATGCATTTCTGACCATTGAACCTGCACCCTTCTTCGACACAAATGTCACGGTGTATCGCTGCTTATCTCCAACCCGGCTAAAAACAAGTCTGTTTGGCTTGACTGTCACCCCAACTGTTGGTGGCGCATCCACGGCCACTGTGTAGACAGAATCCGCAGCGCCCACATTGGTCAATACTCGAGTGTATCGCACAACTCTTGACTTCCCAAACAGTACTGAGAAAGATGGATAGTTGAGTTGGCCCGGGTCAGCGAATTTCCTGGAACATGTTATGTTTGGGTGCTTAACAATGGCCTGTACATGGTCAATGGTGTAGTCCAAGGAGCACAAGAAGGCTATATAGTCATCTGGTGAGATGTCATAGACAAGGCCCGGAGAGAGGGCCTTGTGTGGGTCTACATGGCCTGAACCATGGGCGAATGGTGTGGATAATTCACCCCCGGCGGCATCACGAAGAGGGGACTTGGTGTTGTCTCTTGTGTAAGCTGTAGTCATGAGTGCGGATTTTATTGCACTTGGGCTCCATTGAGGATGGGCTGCTTTGAGCAATGCAGCTAATCCACTGATGTGTGGGCAAGACATGGATGTACCTATAATGACAAAACAAAGAGAGTCAGAGAGCTGGCAAAAGACATTAACAACAGAAGGTGTGAAAACTTGGAAGAAGACATAACGACAATAAAAGGCATTCAAGGTCACTTTCACTAACCAACTTTTGAGGAGATTTATTCTGTTGAAATGCCCAAATTATCCTCACAGTCACAGAGGGGAGGGGTTCTAAAAAGAAATACTGTACTAATTAGTTGTGTCATTTCCATTCACCAGTTGTGTTAACAAGTCATTAACCCAGTTACTCTCCTTTTTACACTTTACACGTGCTCACACAACCTTTCCAAATCACAAACCATTAGTAGAGTAGTGCCCATTATTATTAACTGGGGAGAATAAAATAATACTACTCCGTAGTAATTTGAGCTAATCAACAACAACAACAACAACAACAACAACAACAACAACATTGTTCAGTGCTAAATGTGTGGACCAGGACCACCCTGCAGAATTGCTTTAGCCTAGTGAGTAGGACCACCTAATAATATCTTTTTTCATCAAACCTTGAGTGTTTATTTAATTTTTCATTAAATTCTTGATTGTTTGTTTGTTTTAGGAATAGCTTCTCTTAATTAAACTAAACACCACCATCAATTTTTAAGATATTGCGAACACTTATACTATCTTAAAGCTTTCCCGCACTTTTGCTTCTGCGAGTCTGAATTAAAGTGGCACTCTTACTATCTAGCTACTTTTGGCATGTGCGAAATTCTCCTTAATGCCGCCATTGCCAGCTCAATGGTCACCAACCCACTTGGCAATATTAAAAAGTATTAACAATGCGCACCACCGACCCAGTTCCAAAGGTTAATCAAAAAGACAGAGAAGACAACTACTATCACTCCGCTGCACTGCACTAGCACTAGTAGTAGAAATGGTAATATAGTAAAGAAAATACTACTGTAGTGAACCTGTAATATATAAATGCTACGGAGAGTAATATAGTACCACTCACTATTCTAGCTAGCCGTTGGATAGAAATGAATGAATGAAATGCGCTAATTTATTAACTCTCTACTTACCAGACATGATGTTGAACCGAGTTTTCCTAGTGTCCTTGTCCAACCCAGTGGGCCCAACAGCCTCTGACCATGCCGCCAATATGTTAACCCCAGGCCCAATCACATCCGGCTTCAATATCTGCGGAGTCACCAGATTGGGCCCCCTCGAACTGAACGCCGCTACAACCGGCGACGGCCTCACATTCAGCACTGTCCCACCGAAGCTTAGCTGAGCCGTCGGATTCTGATTCCCATCCACGTATTCCCTTATCAGGTCACCCATCTTCCTCCCCACCGCCACCGCCGGTATCAAGTGGCTGTCCGCCACCAGCTCCTCCCCAGTCGCCGCCGTGTTCGCCAGTATCATCCCCACTCCACCTGCCGCCCTCACTACCTCACCTTTCTCCACACGTGCGTTTATCCCTCTGTCGCACAAAACCACCTTCCCACGCACCAATTTCGGTTCAAGCGAACCGGGCAAGCACAAATTACTCGTCGAGGTCGAGGCCGAGCTGTTACTAGTAGTACTACCCAGCAGCAGTTTCTTATTATTATTGTAAACCAAGCCCACCGGTTTATTACCCATTCCTTGTCCGCTGTAGAGTGAGACCCCCGTGAAGCGATAGCCATTACCAAGCAAAGCATATGCAGGAAAATCCCGGTCTAAAGTTCCGGCACCGACGGTCATGATCCAGGGGGCCACATTGGCAAGCGATGCTTTGGTGGGCCCACTGTTACCAGCAGAGCAAGACACCAGGATACCCATCTCCGTCGCCGTGAACGCTCCAATGGCAATGGTGTCTCGATAGTAGGGAGCAGAACCCCCACCAAGTGACATCGACAGGACATCCACACCGTCGGTGATTGCTCGATCCATACCAGCAAGTATGTCAGATCCAAAGCAACCAGAGCGCCAGCAGACTTTATAAGTTGCGACGCGCGCTCCCATGGCCATCCCACGCGCCGTCCCACTCGCGTAGCCGAGAAGACTAGCGTTGGAGACATGGGATCCAGCAGCTGTGCTGGCCGTGTGGGTGCCGTGACCGTCCTGGTCACGAGGAGACTCTGTTTCTTTTGTTTTCTTGCCAGTGGCCATTTGGTTACCTTTGGAGAAGCTTCGGGCCCCGATTAGCTTTTTGTTGCAGAGTGACGGGTGGAAGTCGATTCCGGCCTCGCACTGGCCTTTCCATCGTGCTGGTACATTGGGCATGCCAGAGTCGTCAAAGCTCTGAGACTCCGGCCAGACCCCAGTATCGAGGACCCCAACGATGACGCCCTGAGATTGAGAAGCCTGGTTCTGGTTCAGATCTTGAGGATGAAGACCCTCCCCCTCCCACAATCCGAACTGTGTGTCAATTAGTCCGAGGAACTCAGGCGTACGAGTTGTGTGAAGGGTGTAAACGGAGTCTTCGTAGACGCCGACGACCGATTCGGAGTGGCGGAGGGACTCGGCTTCGTCTGGGCTGAGAGAGGCGGCGAAGCCGTGGTAGGCGGTGGTGTAGGTGTAGAGGAGGAGGGACTGGCCATGGGAGGAGGAGTAGTTGGAAATGGAATTAGTGGAGGATAATGATTGGAGGAGGTGGGCAGTGTACCAGTCATGGTGGGTGGCGTATGATAAGGGTTTTTGGTGGTGCTTCATGTGGACTATGTAGGTCTGTTTGGCCGCCGACGTCACTGTAAGTACTGTAAGGCATGGGAGGAGAATATTGAGACAGACCACCCAGATCACCGACGACGGTGACGACGCCGCCATATATTATAATTATAATTATAATTATATGGCCACTCTCCAGAGATCAGAGATACTAGTGCTGCCTCTGCTGCGACTCTACTAGACTTATCTGATCAGATTAAAAATAAAAATACAGAGTACTACACAAAATGCTACTACTACGTATCACTCAATCCTAGTTTGTATTGGTATACCTACTATATATATACTCCGTAGTCTCCGTATACAGTGAGTGTGTGAGTGAGTGAGTGAGAAAACGAGAGGACATGGGAAGAGAAGACAGTAGTAGTCTAGTCTAATCGCTCCCCTGCAAAAGCAGATGCGACTGTCAGAGAGAGGAGAGGAGAGGAGAGATGGGAAGAGGACTCTTGTCGGTTTATAAAAACAATCTCTTACACAAACAGGCCTTTGATTTCTTTTATTTACTACTATACCACTGTACTGTAGGAGATTTTGGTAATTAACGACCAAATTATTATTATTATTATTATTAATTTTTTTTTTTGTTTGGTCTGCATTTAAAGGGAAGGTTGATGTTCTCCTCCTTTTTAGTTCCAGTGACCCAAAATTTTATTTTATTTTTTTTTCTTTTATCGTAAAACACGAAAACTCTATTTCACAAAAGACAAGTTTACAGGAAACAAATACAAAACAGAATAAGAAAAAAAAATACATGATACTCCGTAAATTATAGTAATATTTTGGTTTGTACTGCAATCTCTAAAATTGTGATATCGTGGATTGTGGGTATAGTTTAAACACTGAGCCGTCTGAAGGAGAAAGCTGACAACAATCATAACAAAAATCCGAGCTTCAAAACTACTGTGACTGCGAAAAGGGCCCAAAAAAAATAACAAATCTAACGTAGATCTGTGTGGAAAAGAGCCAGAAGATCTAACCATGGAATACGGAGACAAAAATATCTAACTGCATCAATCAACCAAATCAAACAAAACACAAAACAAACCCTCAACAAAGAGGGACAGAACCCCCAAAAAAGAGGGACAAACTCCCTCACAAGAGGGAACAGATTATTGTATATTATTGGAAGTAATAAAAAACAGTAAAAAAAAATGGTTAAGAGCTCTCTCATGGTGGATGGGAGAACCCCTAAGGGCGGCCATAAGGAGAGATAAGCTAGAGAGAAGGGGGAGAACCTTGATGAATTGATGCTTAAAAAATATAGACTTAACTACATTTTACACTCTCTTAGTTTGTCATTTGTGTCAGTTTGGTTCGTATAGTTAAAAAAGTATCATTTTAGTCAATTTAGTTTCATAAGTGTGTCATTTTACTCCTTTAAACACTTTTTGTGGCAAAATTTTTACTTTCAGTGACACAAATATTCATCACTAAAGGACTTATTGGACTTATTTAACACACTTATGAAACTACAGGGACTAAAGTAATATTTTCTAAATTATAGGGATTAAACTGACACAAGTGACAAACTACAAGGGTGTAAAATATATTTAACCCAAAAAAACATGTACAACAATTGAAAGGAAAAAAAAATACTAGGGTAGGGGGGTTTGAGGTCGGTTTTGTTCGAGTTTTTAGTACTTTTAAACCAATTTTTTTGGGTTTCAGTAGGTTGTCAAATTTTGGTCAGTTCTAGCTTTGGTTTAGACTGATGCATTCTTTTGAAAAATTAACCAATTGGTGTTTGATGAGTTTGGTTTAGGTAGATTTTTTTTACTGTTTTTTGAAAACCCTTTACAAATACTTGAGAGTTCAATTTTATTTTAGGAAACTTTGTGACTGATTTACTGAAAAAAAAAAGGGAAAATTACACTGACATCCCTTGAGGTTTCGCACTTTATCACTCACACCCCTGAAGTTTTTTAGGTTATGCTGACCTCCTTTTAAGTTTGTGGGTTGATAACACTAACACCCCCTACCGTTAAGTGGCGTTAAAAAATGACTAACATTATCAAATTAATTTTTTAAAAGGTCCAAATTGCCCTTATCTTCTTCTTTTTTCACACATATATACACACATACTTATACACAAAAACAGAGTCTTCTTTCCATCTCTCTCTTTCTCTCTCTCTCTCTCTGCCCCCTCTTTCTCTACTGTCTCTCTTCTCTCTCTCTTCTTCTTCTTTCACACACACATATATAACATTAGCAAATTACTTTTGGGGGGTCATTGGTTGGGAAAATTGGTTTTGGGAGGATACTTAATTTTCACTTCAATCAAACAATCCATACCTCTTTCAAGATTTGTGCCATTATTGATGAACTTTTGTGAAGATCTTAAATCTCTGCAAATGGATACTTCTCTCCTAGTAAAGCGACGGATCTACTCATAATCATCATCACAACCTCGATTTTTTTTTCCTTTAGGTGATACAACATCACCACCACCACCACCGCCAAACACACGCACACACATACAAATATGTATATATATATATATCAATATATCGGACTGAATAATTTCTCCAGTTCAGATCGAGAGAGAGAGAGAGAGAGAGAGAGAGAGAGAGAGAGAGAGAGAGAGAGAGAGAGGAAGGAGGGAAGTCTCTCTCTCTATATATATATATATATCAATCTATCGGACTGAGATCTCTGCAATTGTTCATCAAAACCCACAAATTAAAAAGGGCTTGAATTGATCGATCTTTTCAGAGCTTGAAGATGACCGACTCTCTCTCAATTTCTTCTTCAATCTCACTTCAAATTTTTGAATTGATTGAGGGAAATTCCATGTCACAGAGACTGGAAATGGTTGTATCCGATCATGGGGTTCTTTTAATTTGGGGTTCTTTTAATTCGGGGTTTTTCTAATTTGGATTCTAATTTGGGATTTATAGCCCTAATCTCCACCAGCTTTTGTTTTTTTAGAATTTATAAAGGAATGTATGTGTGCATACATATATATATATATATATGTGTGTGTGTGTGTGTGTGTGTGCCTAGCTTAATTGCTTTGGGGGTAATTTTGGTTGTGGTGGTGGCGGTGCAATGGTGGTGGCAGGTCTGGTTGCGATGGCGATGGTGGTAATAGCGGTGGTGGTGATGTTGGTAATGGCGGTGGTGGTGAATGGTGATCTGGTGTGATAATGTGGTAATGGCGGTGGTGGTGGGTGGCGGGTCTGGTGATAATGGCAGTGGTGGTGGTCTGGTTTTGAGAGATATATATATATATATATATAGAGAAAGATGAGAGGGGTAATATGGTCTTTTTCCAACAGCCGTTAACGGCGTTAAACAGGTAACTCTGACAGGGGGTGTCAGTGTCATGTCAGAAACCTCAGGGGGTGTGAGTGATAAAGTGTGAAACCTCAGGGGGTGTCAGTGTAATTTTCCCAAAAAAAAAATTAAAGGATCACTAGCCATTGATCACATAAGATATGAACTCTACCACCCTTATCATTTTCAAAGATTCAACTCAACTGTTATTATTACACATTACCAACCAGCAGTGTTCGAACCTCATCCCATCCCCCTTATCAAAAAAAAATTTAGCAACTGATCATGTGAGCAGCTCGAATTCGAGAGTTTAAACCAAATAGAAATCAACAGTTGTAATGATTCAATTAAAATCAAGTTGTTTACCACCAAGTTAGAGGGCTGGAAAGAGAAGTTCCTTTCTCCTGCGGAAAATGAGGTCCTGATTAAAGCAGTTCTCCAATCCATCCCCCAATACTCCATGAGTCCATGACTGTGTTCAAATTTCCTAAAACCATATGCTCTAAGATTAACTCTCACCTTGCCAACTTCTGGTGGAATGACTCCTCAAGTGATCTGAGAACCCATTGGATGAGCTGGAGGAAATTATCACAGAAAAAAATGGACGGAGGACTTAGTTTTAGAAACTTGGAAGCCCTGAACAATGCTCTTCTGGCCAAGCAAGTGTGGAAACTTCAAGCCAACCCGGACTCGCTCTGGGCCCACACTCTGAAAGCAATCTATTTCCCAAATTCATCCTTCTGGAGTGCAAAAGCAGGTCGATCTGCCTCATGTAGCTGGAAGAGCATGCTCACTGGCAGAGATTTGCTTTTTTCCTCGTCTCTATGGCAAGTTAGAAATGGGTCTTCTATCAACATTTGGTTGGACTTTTGGATTCCAGAAACTCCCCCTCTTGAATCTGACGCTGGAAATGGAACTGGGGTTTTTATGGTTAGTGACCTTATTCTCACGACGGCCTGGAATGAAGAACTCATCCTAGATTGTTTCATCTAGAGGTAAGCAACCGGATCCTCTCTATCCCCCTCTCCTCCCCTCTACAAATACTAAGGATAGGGTTGTGTGGCAGTTCACGCCCTCAGGAATCTATACTGTAAAGTGGGTGTAAGACGGCTTTGGATCCTCTCTCGGATCCATATCTTACCTCAGCCTCTACTTCTAATCCCCCCCCCCCCCTTGCTGGAGTAAGATCTAGGCCATTAAAGTTGCCCCGTGATTTTCATCTGGGAAGCTAGCCATAATGCTATCCCCACCGCTGAAAACATCTCTAAATGGAAAGTTGGCTTCCCAACTCTTTGCAACTCTGTTTGTCAGAGGTGGAAACTACGGAACATTTATTCTTTTTGTGTCCATGGACGAGATGTATTTGGTTTGGTTCCCCTCTTCAAATTAGAATGCTCACAGTTAGGATTCAATCCTTCGGTTTATGGTTCTCCAACTTCCTTAGCAGTGCCGAAGTTTATTCTAATGGGACTGTGTCACAAGCTGCTCTAGTTGCTTATACTTGCTGGTTTATTTGGAAGGGGCGAAATGCTTTTCTCTTTGACTTAAAACCTCTTGATCATGTTAATACCATTCACAAAGCTTCTGTGTCCTCTTTTGAGTTCTTGAAAGCTCTGGATTCCAAGACTAGAAGAGTTAACCTCTCTGGCAACATTCCCAAACCAGACTCCAGTTGGAAGGCCCTGCAAAGGGATGTGTCAAGATTAATTATGATACCACGTTTGATGATGTCCATCTCCAGTCCTTCTCTGGAGTTATTGCTCGTGATGACTTGGGCCGCCTTCTTGTGGGGTTCAGCCGATTGCACCGCTGTTCCTCTTCCCTTTTGGGAGAAGCATTTGCTCTCGGTGATGCATTTGAACTCGCTCTTCAGCATGGTTTTATGGAGATTGAGTTAGAGACTGACTCCCTCAGTTTGATTAAAGCTTTTGAGACTTGCAACCCTCAAGTTCATTGAGAATTCCAACCTGTTTGCCAAAGAGCTAAAGAGATCATTCCCTCCTTCAGCCGAGACTTGTTCTCTCATGTTCGCAGAATAGCCAACATGGCTGCAGATTGGATCGCACAAGCCGCAAAGGCCCGTTCTCTTCCACTTGATTGGTGGCCCTTAGTCCACCCTGAGCTTTGTTCTATTTTACTGGTTGATTTTCCCTCCACTGGTGTGGGATAATTTTTTTTTTGTTTTCTTCTTTTTTGGGTTTTTGTTCCTGTTTGGTTTCCTTTTTGTTTTTCCCTTGTATCTGTTTTCTCTGTTTAATGAAGTTGTTTTGACCAAACAAAAAAAAAAAAAGGAGGAGGATTTGTAAAACTAAAATCGTGTTTGCACCAAATTTTGGTCCAATGACAGAGTCAGTACTTTCTCTCTCTGGGGTTGAAGAACTGTTAAATTGCGTAGTCACGGGATTCTGTCTTTTTCCTCAAAATAGAATTTACAAACACTTTTTCACTCAGTTTTTACTTTGTTTCCCTTTCAGTATTTTCGAGATGGTTACAGCTGGATGTGTGTTTATGTAATTAAAGTATTTTCTTAAAGTATCTAATAGCAGGGTTAAATATATTTTTCTTACTAGTTAATAGCATAAAACGTCCAAACAATCACTTTGGACCCTACTTAAATAGGGCCTTCACTCAATTAATATTCTACTATTTTATAGTTCATGTATGGTGATTTCGTAGTTAAAAATGCATGAAGCATTATCAAATTAATACTTCATTGATGTAATTTAGTTTTAATTGTCAATTTAAAGATTTTTTTTGTGCAAATAAAGTTTGTGTTGGGACTAAGTCAAGTTAAAAAAAAATTTGCAAAAGTTTACAGAGGGTTCCATCTTCCATGTTCACTTGGGGTCTCTAAAATGTTAGGACCGGGATTGCTTTTTTTGACCGCCCACCTAGCCAAGAAAAAAAAAGGAAAGAAAACAAGCCCTATCCTTTTATTCTTTTCGGACATTGGAATATAACATGCAAAATGTGTAAGATTCAAATGTAAACCATATCACTTGACTAAGATATATGGGATTGGTACTGTGTGTAGAGTACATATTTAAATAATGACAATTTATTGACTTGCTATAGCACGATCGTCACATTTAATATTTTTCTTAAAATGGTGTACTAGTAATGCTATTTGAGACCAGAGCAACATGCACTTTGGGAAATAAACTAACTAAACTAAGTGAGTTAATGGGTCAAGAAAATATTCGTTACAATTGTTATTTTCTTAATGTGGTATCATAAATCAATAAGAAATGAGTAATATTTGGGGCACAATCAAATCCACAACATTTTGCTTACAATCTCCATTTTATGTCTATCTCTCTCCTAGTGGGCACTGTGGGGTCACTGGCACTGTGGGACCCATCAAGAGAGAGATAGAAACAAAATGAAAGCTGTGAGCAAAAGGTTGTGGCTTTAGTTATGCCCCAAGTATTACCCGAAAGAAATTAATAGTAAAGCACATGACAGTCCTATATAATTAAAAAAAAATGATGTATCCATCTATAAAAGCACAACTCACGTGTGTTAATAGTGATATTGATGACATGATATCACCGTTATCCTGAATATTTATTCCATCAAGAGGTCGTGCGAATTGCTTTCCAAGGAAGAACGGAGCAACTCAAATCATTTAGAAAAGAGTAATGCTACACACACTCTGAAAAGCACTTCAAAATGCACGACTTGCTTTAAAATGTTGGACCTTGCGCTGAAAAGTTTGCACACACAAAAGTGGGTGTTTTGTGTGTGCTGTCTTTTCAGCACAAGGTCCAACTTTTTTAAGCAAGGTTGTGCATTTTGGTGTGCTTTTCAGAGTGTGTGTAGCTTTATTGTTTAGAAAAGAGTAATGCTACACACACTCTGAAAAGCACTTCAAAATGCACGACTTGCATATAGTCACTTTTTTTGTCCCAATCAATAGTAACAATTTGAAATATATTGTAACTATGGGCGAACAAGTAGTAAATTTTGAGGTGCTATTTCATAATAATATTGTGTTACTCCCTCCGTCCCATAATAAGTGTCCACTTCCTTTTTGCACAATGTTTAAGAAATTTGTATTGTATTAATTTATTTGGTTCATTAAAGAGTTACTTTCCAATTTTACCCTTTGATGTGATGGGTATTTGACTTTTTGCTTGTTTTAGGACCACAAATAAATGCTTCTTTGTCTTTATTATAAGGGTAGTTTTGAAAAGTAAGTAAAAGCTATATGCCAATTTAGGAAAGTGTACACTTATTGTGGGACATCCAAAAAAGGAAATGCGGACACTTATTATGGGACGGAAGGAGTATTTAATAGTAATAATATGGTGGGTCTCATGCTTTGACCCCATACAGTGGGGATATCTGTGGATCAATCTTAGGTGTTGGGGGTTCAACGTTCGTTGGTAGAATTATGAGTAACCTACCTGTATTCTCAATTCCAAAAAAAAAAAAAAAAAAACTTCATAAGTTATCTTTAAGTAATAACAATTTGGTTACATTATACAATAATAGACATAACCTTTTTTTTTTTGGTACATGTCACTAACCTCCCCTAAGGTATAACATAATATCATTGATCTTCTTTTAATTTTGAATAATGTCAAAGACCTCCCTTCTCACTAATTGACAACTAATGGTGTTAGTTGGACACTAGAAATTACCATATCGTCCTCACTTATTTGTTATAAAATAAATATAAAAAGTTGATGTTCTACAAAGACAAATATATCTTTTCTTTACTTTAATGTGTGAGCACATATGTCAAATGAAATGCCTAATTCAAGGGCATTAATGTCAGATCACACAAGCTTGTGAGTCTATTTTAGGCTTTGTTTGATTCTTGGATTTAGTGAGGGGAAAAAAAATTAACAAAAAAAATTGTCGAAAACATTTTCCTTTATTTGGCTAATAAAGGAAACGGTGAAGAAGATAGGAAAGAAAAAAAATGTAAGTTGTGAAATAAATTAAAAATTTTGGATGTTGTAAGTGATTTTCCTTGATTTTTTCTTATATTACAATCATAATTTTAGAAAATATTAGTTTTTAATATTATTAAAGCATAAAGTAAATACAAGGAAAAAACACAAGGGGAATAGTTTTTCTCCTTGTTTCCTTTTCATTTTCCTTTTCCTTTTCTTCTCATTATCTAAATCCAAGAATCAAACAAAGCATTAGACAATTAGTCAAAAACAAGGGCAATAATGTCATTTTACCTTGAAAATTTACCGATGTCACAGAATTTCGTCCATTTCTGTTAACGGCGATTAACAGAGGGAGGTAAGTGATACAAACTTTTAAAAATAAGAGAGGTCATTAATGTTATTTAAAACTCAAGGAACGTCTCTGATATTAGGTCATACATCAAGAGAGGTCATTGATATTTACCTTTTTTTTTTCTTTCTTTTTTTTTTTTTTTGAGTAATACTATGCTTCCCAAATTTTTATAGCAAAAGTGATTTCCAAATGAAGTAGCAGTGGAGCAAGTCTAATACAATGGGACTAGTTAAATTTTGATTGGGTATTGTTTACATACTTCCACTACCAAATCATTTGAGAAGTATTCTTAAGATATAAATTTGAAAAGCATAGTATTACTATTTTTTTTTTCCGGTTACGTATTCTTTTTGGAGTAAGCTTACATAAAACAATCATGGCCCTTAATTCTATTAGATTCATGTGGAGAACACATGGTTTCAACCAGAATTTCACACAAAATTCCACATACAAAAATCCTGATATTTGATTTTGGTTGGACTCATCTCATGTGCATATAGGATCCGCTGAAATTAAAGGTAATAATTATGGGTAATACTTGGGGCACAACCTTCATACAACTTTCATACAACCTCCCTAAAAGATGTGTCTATCTCTTTCCTATGTCACTGTGGGGTCCAGTGACATCACAAGAGAGAGATAGACACATCTTTTGGAGAGGTTGTATGAAAGTTGTATGAAGGTTGTGTCCCAAATATTACTCAATAATTATTTTGTGTAAAATTTTATATAAAATATGATAGGAGTATAACATTATTGATTCTTTTGCGTACGAAGAAAGTTCCCAATGGAGTATTTTTTTGTAAATGTAACGGCTAGATTTTTTTTGAGTTTCCTATTTTGACTGGAAAGGAACAAAAATTCAAGTACAATCATCCGCTGTACCACAGCAGCAGCGATAATAGCAGTATACAGTTGGAACTCTGCCATCACTACAATAGATATAGATAACCTTTTGTTGAGACTTTCGCATGGTGGGGTGCGCGTGAACGTGAAGTGAAGTGAAGTGAAGTGTGGAAGTGAGCATGGAAAAAGCACTCAACGGCTTTGTCTGTAGTGAGCAAATCATAGTCACGGGTGATGAGAGTGGGCCCACCTTTTCGTAACCGTAGATGGTGGCGCCATTCTCTGCCAACTATCTTTCTCTCTCCTTTCTTTTTAGGGCAATGCTATTGTAAGAAGCTTCTCATGTGAGAAGGCGGGTTTTAACCGTTGGATGAGCATCTAGCCATAAGATTCCCAGGAATCTGGAGAAGCATCTATTGCTAGATGCTCATCCAACGGTTAAAACCCGCCTTCTCATATGAGAAGCTTCTCACAATAGCATTTCCCTTCTTTTTATTGTTTGAAAATATTTTTTCTCAATAAAAAATTAATTTATCAATGTTCACCTAAGCATTTATTTCTATCTCATTCACCCGATAACATTTTTATTCAATCAAAATTTGCTCTAACTATTGCTTATTCAAGTACTTTATTGAAAAAGCACATGGGATTTATAATTTTTAAATTTTTGTTTATTCCCATTTTATTCATAAAAAATAGTAACTCTCATATATATATATATATATATATACTCATACAATAAAATACTTAGGTGAGTATATTTTGGATGAAAAAAAATGCTTTCCATTCACACACGAGCAATGCTAGATGCACTCTAAAATGCACAATTAAATGCACAACTTTGCTTTAAAATATTGGACCTCGTGCTGAAAAGTCTATACACAAAAAATGGGGTATACAGGGTGTGCAAGCTTTTCAGCACGAAATTCAACATTTTTAAGCAGGGTTGTGCATTTGATTGTGTATTTGAGAGTGCATCTAGCATTATTCTTCACACACTCTCTGTCTCTTAATAATCTTAAAGAAAAGTTCAGAAACACTAGATTAATATAATATAGCCTGCTTATATCGCACTACTGTTGTCGATAAATTTTTTTTTTGGGTTAATTACACAAATCTCCCCTGAAGTTTGGCTTAATTATGAGTATAGATTGGAACACACCTAAAGACACAACTTTTGGGTACCCAAAGACACAACCTAAAAGATGTGTCTGTCTCTCCTATGATTTCATTGTACCCCACAGTGACACTTGAGAGAGATAGACATATATGTTGGGTTGTGTTCCAAAAGTTATGTCTTTGGGTGTGTCCCAATTATTACCCCTTAATTATATGGACATCACTCACATTTTAATAAATTATACTGACCTCCCTTGAAAGTAACAATAGTGTAAGAGCATTAGCAATTGTGTATCCTGTAGCAATCTGTAATTTTCATTTCTGTACATTAAATGAAAATACCAGTTTTCATATTTCTATTGTGTTTTATATACTCGATGATCATATTTATAATAAATAAATAGCACTTGCTTTACTATTCGCAATTTCCATAATTTAATTACATGACCATCGATATTTTTATATGCAACACGTACGTTGCAAATTTATCCGATTGTCAGCGAATTATACGTGACATCATGTAAAGACCGCACCCCAAAAAAATCCTACGATTTGGAATAAAATTATTTATTAATATTACTTGATCACTAGTTTAAAAAAAATAATAATAATAATTTATATATATTACTTGATCACTATTTATATTTAGTAATTTCAATGATTGTGTTTGAGATATTTTCCTAAAAGCTAACTAACTAACTAAACAAAACAAACTAGGTCTAATGTGCAGGTGTGTTGCGTGTGTGTGAGGGAGTAGTTTTGGACCACAAAAACTGTAACCCTCACATTTTCCCTATGTAATTTTCTTATGTGTATTAATAATACTTTCGTATTTTTATATTTACAAATTATAAGTTCATTTATGTATTTGGTTTACAAATTGGGAACTTTTGCTGAAACAGAGCCCAAGATCGATCCTGGCCTTCATTTTTGCCAAATGGTTGCAGCATTCTGCACTCCACTGCACCATCACCTCGCCTCTGGACATTTGTGAAACTCACCTGCATACACTTCATTACCTCCTAAGCACTATCATGACCCCCATTGAACCCACACATCAACCATCATCACCTTACACCACCATCATCATCTCTTGTCAATTCACCATTATACACCTTCATCATCACTCTCACCTCCCTCATTTCTGAACACACAAACATACATACATATATATATATATATATATAGAGAGAGAGAGAGAGAGTAAGTGGGTATCCCCCAAATTCTATATAAACACACACTCACCCCCCTCATTGCTCTCTTTGTTGCACATTGAGAATTCCACAAAGAGAGAGAGAGAAGATCCAAGGAGAAGAAGAAGTTTAGGAGGGACCTCCTTTAAATCTTGAAGGTCCAAGCTTAGGAAATTTCAAAATCAAGCCTTAGAGACCCAAATCGATTAAGGTGAGCCTCTTAACTCACTTATATACTTATGTACTACATGAAGTTTAGAAGCCCCAAAGAGTAACGAAAATGCTTAAAACCCATTCAACCCGAGACTCTGTTTAGTCTCTGTTTTTTACGAAGAAGAAGATGAAGATCGATCTTCATAAAATCGATCCTACCTAGGATTGATCCTGATCCTTGATAGTACTTTAATAAATATTATTTTTACTACTATTCTGACTTGTATAGTGTGTTGTTCTTACTTGTATGTGTTCCTTTATACTGTTATGATGTTCTGTATGCTAGGGATGTGATATGCATGTGCGTAGGGATTTGTACTATATGTTTTAAGTGTTGTACATTGATATATTTTGCATGACAGAACACTTGGAGACTTGAGACTTACATTTTTATAAACTTCATGTCGCACCCGCCCTGAAAGTGGAAGACGGGCCCTTCGAGGATCGCAACTATTTACATTAAAAAGCCTAAAAAGTGTGTAAAAATACGTGAAAGTGGGAGAAGGTCTAAGTAAAAGTTTAGAGTCACCACCTAACGTTATCGGGAGTTCGGTGTTGGGAAACTGCATTCCCAGAATCCTTTGACAGTGCGTATAAGTTGGTATTGCAAAAATTATGTGAAAGCTACAATAACCCTACAAGGGCGGGCTAGGGTTACCTTAAACTGCGAAAACGAATTACTGTAGTAGACGAATCGAGAACACGGGCTCGATAACAGCTCACGATCTTCTACCATATTCCTCCGCTACTAGAATTTCGAACTGAGTATGAGCTCTTTTGTAATTCTTTCTATTTTCTGCTCTCTCTTTTATTTTAAGTTATAATATGTAGGAAAATTGGGTTTAAAATTTAATTTAAACGCGCAGCGGAAAGATTAAGTTACAAAAACTTATTGGTATGCCCAGATCTACTTCTCATTAACTCTATAGATGCGTACGAGAGGGGACAAGAATTATACCTTAGTGTCTTGAACCCAATTATGAAATCTCTGACTTCCTGATGGTGTAGCAACCTCCACTAGGTTGTCTTCACCCTTATGACTCCTGCGGATGCTTCCCGAAGAGGCTAGAGATGGTGGAATCTCTAATAGGGAGGATAGAAAATGTTTGGGAACCCTAAACAATTTTTGCAGCTTAGGGATGTAAAAATCGACGAACTCTTTTTCTTGAATGTAGCTGCCCTATTTATAGATTCCCAGAACCAACCTAACGTTCAAGTGATCGAAGTGGCTTCGATTGATCAAACCTTCGATCGATCGAACCACATTCGATCGATCGAACCTGCCTTGACTTCAACCGATCGAGACTCTTTTGATCGATAGAACCTGTCTTGACAAGATCCTCATGTTTCTTTCCAAGCATCCTAGCGGAGCCAAGAGTAGGACTTCTTAGGCTCTTTTTTGTTGGCTCGGACCAGAGGTTAATTACCATGACCAAACTCTTTGGTCAGCAAACTAACCAACTGATCAGTTAACGTTTACTCTACTATAAAACGATAACCGAACTCCAACACAAAAGAACATATCCGAAGCAATGTCTAGACTTGTATGGTGTACTAATGTCCCTCTACCGTCAGTATTCACAATCATATTCAGGTAGTCGGATAAACGGTTACTGCTAACCTGAATTATGATTACTTCTTGTATTCCTTGAGTCTCGTTCACCACTCATGATTACCAAATATGTTGATAACTACTTTCAACAAGACTGTAGTTTTCAGTAATCAACTTGGTGTCAAGGGAATGCTTACTCTTTAATAGAGGGTAGATTCTATCTTGACAATATATGTTCACAACCCTGAGAACATGACATACCCAAGATACCCAGGTGTTGATCTTTTATAGACCTCACTGATTGGTAAGTCAAAGCAGCCATATCCATAGTCCGTGTTTATAATTGTCTCAAGATTGAGAACACGTACCTTATACAAGTTGTGAGTTCCTATCGACTGTTGACAATCTTGAGTGTCAATAGAAAAATTCAGGTCCGTCAATGCATTATAAGCACTAGCATATTAACTAGGAGTAACACTCTAGTGATTGAGATTAATCACTCCATCCAATGGTAGTTAATCATGCTACAGTGTATACTTGATGAGATATCCAGTCTCATCATCCACTATGACAAGTTCTAAGTATCAAATGATAGTAATTCATATCTTACTTGTATGTATCTCATACACACACGAATTGCTTACTATGATACTTAAGGATTAACAATCATCTCATGAAAGAAACATACACAATGAAATATAAAGCTGATATCCATACATTAAAATGTCAATGTCTCATACATAAAGTAATGGTTTGAGGGCACAAACCCAACATAATACTCTTGATGGAAAAATCCAAACTGAGAAGAGAGCCAAAACAGCATATATATAGGCTATGATAGGGACCATAAGAAGTCAATAAGGAATAGGTGATAGAAAAAATAGGTTTAAAATATATTTAAACACGCAGAGGAAAGATTAAGTTACAAAAACTTTATATTGGTAGCCAGGATCTACTACTTATCAATTCTACAGATGCGTAGAACAAAAGAGGGAGAAGAGTTATACCTTAGGTCTTGAACCCAATTTTGATTTTCTTCTTCCTTGATGGTGCAGCAGCCTCCACTAGGTTGTCTTCACCCTTATGACTCCTGCAGATTCTTTCAGAGAGGCTAGAGTTGGTTGGAACTCTAACAGGGAGGATAAAGAAGGCTAAGAAAACCCTAAAACAGTTTCTGTAGTTCTCGTATAGAAAAAACGATGATTACTAAACTCTGTACGCAGCTGCCCTATTTATAGATTTCCAAAACCAACTTTAAGCCTTTGATCGATTGAAGTGACTTCGATCAATTGAACCTTCGATCGGTTGAACCACTTTCGATCGATCGAACTTGCCTTGACTTCAATCGATCTAAACTCTTTCAACCGATCGAACCTATCTTGACAAGATCTTTTTGTGCCTTTCCAAGTATCCTAGCGCAGCTAAGAGTGGGACCTCTTAGGCTCTTTATTATTGACTCAGACCAATTGTTAATTCCCATGACCAAACTCTTTGATCAGCAAACTAACCAGCTGGTCAGTTAACATTTACTCCACTATAAAACGATAACTGAACTCCAACGCAAAAGAACATATCTGAAGCGATAACTAGACTTGTATGGTGTACTAATGTCCATCTACCATCAGCATTCACAATCATATTCAGGTAGTCGGATAACTATTGCTGTCATCCTGAATCATGATTACTTATTGTATTCCTTGAGTGCCATTCACCACTCATGATTACCAAACATGTTGATAACTACTTATCAACAAGACTGCAGTTCTCAGTAATCAATTTGGTGACATTCTCAAGGATTTCTTACTCTTTAATAGAGGGTAGATTCTATCTTGACAATATGTGTTCATAACCCTATGAACATGACATACCCAAGATACCCAGGTGTTGATCTTTAAGACCTCACTGATTGGTAAGTCAAAGCAGTCATATCCATAGTCTGATTTCATAATCATCTCAAGATTGAGAACACATACCTTATACAAGTTATGAGTTCCTATCGACTATTGATAGTCTTAAGTGTCAATAGGAAAGCTCAGGTCCGTCAATGCACTACTAGCACCAGCATATTAATTAAGAGTTAAACTCCAGTGATTGAGATTCATCACTCCATCCAATGGTAGTTAATCACGCTACAGTGTAAACCTGATGAGATATCCAATCTCATCATCCACTGTGACAAATTCTATATATTAAAGAATAGTAATTCGTATCTCACTTATATGTATCTCATACACACACAAATTACTTACTATGATACTTAAGGATTAACAATCATCTCATGAAAAAAACATACACAATGAAAGGTAAAAGCTAATATCCATATGTAAAAATGTCAATGTCTCATACATAAAGTAAATCATATTCTTATTTTCATAAATTATAATTCACACCACTAAAGAATTATAATTGCACTCCTACCCTTATCTCAAAATATATTTGAGCTCCATGGTATTAAATGCTTATTATCTCCCCACGTTAAGATTACAGATATCCATTAATTAAATATAATTTTTGACAATCATATTTGATTAATCTCTTAAAATTCCTTAAGATCATCTGCTTAACTTGTCTAATATTTTGAATACATAATCCACCTGCAAGGTTTGACATAATCAAAACTTACAAGCTTTCTCAAGGGGATATCATCAATCCCAAAATTGAGACATGGTTTCCATCATTAATTAATATCCACCACACAATTAACATTTTCACCCAATCCAATGAGATATTGACCCATTTAAGGATCTCACCCTTTAGGGATCAAATCATAAATATCAAATGTACATATCTATAAATTAACTTAGGATTTGGAGCATAAGCACTCATAATAGCCATGAGGTATTAATTATCTTATTAGTCAGTACAAAGATAATTGCCCCAAGTCAGTCCCATTTAATACACAAAGTGTACCAGCATAGTGAGTTGAAAGCATACCATTTTCAGCAGTCAAGACAAACCTACTACATCACCATGTTGTAGTCCTACCAATGGTGTGTCCAATCCCATCTAAGATTGTAAACCAAAATCTTACATTCTACAAGATCTGATGGTCTGATCTTTCGTGTGTAAGCTAAACTCTGCACACCAAATTACCTACTATGTAGAATAAGATAAACACATGCACAATAAACAATATAATGCAAACATTGCCCACACAGATTCTCATAAAAATGGAATAACTGATTTTATTAAATAAATAATAAATTAACTACATAAAGCATGACTTTTAGTATATATCCCTAACATTAGGATCCCTGCAAAGATGATTAAAGTAATCATCTTTGACTTTTGAAAAAGTTTCAAGAAGGCCCTTTAAAAGTGTGACTTGATAGTCATGTGGTGAAAAAGTAAGGCCCTTTAAAAGTCTGACGTTTGAAATAGTTTTGAGAAAGTAAGGCAAAGACGAATGATCCAAGCTTTTAGAGAGAGAAGTTTGGTGAACCCACCTCTCTTCTTCTTCAAAACCCCTTGCCAATCCCTTTATCTTCATCTTCGGCAAATGTAAGAAAAAAATGATTAGAGAAATTTCAGAAGAGAGAATTGAGATTAGAAATTGAGAAAGAGAGTTTGGGAGATATGGGCTATGGTGCCATGACTGTGTTGGAGAAAGAGAGGGAAAGAAGACAACTATGGTAATTTTGGTCTAGTCTTCAACATTTGACTTGCAATTATGCAAAGTAAAGGAGGGCAAAACAGTCATATCCAAAATCGTAACCTCTGTTTCCTGACAATCACTAACAAGGGAGGTCATTATAATTTTCAATTATGCGAGGGTGGTCCGTGTAATTACTCCATACCCCAGGGGAGGTGAGTGTAATTTACCCAAAAAAATATTTTAAAATTTAGAGAGGCCAGTTATAGCCCAATCTAACTCTCTCATTGGTCCACCCTTGCTCGGCCCCCACTACCACTATTATTCAATAAAATGGACAATTCTTGAACTTGTATCATTCTTACTAATTCTTTGAAATGGGGGGGAGTCTATATACTTAGAAAATATTTATGACAAATACTAGTATAAATAGACATCTTTTTAAAATCTAGGGGCGGGCTGATCCATCACTTTAATCAGTATAGACATTATATCTAAACTAAGGCACTCCATCCAATCCCTACCCTTAAAAAAGAAAGACTTACTATAACACCCGTGTACTGGTTTATAGTAGTTCATTACATTTTTCATGCATGATAATGAGATGTGATGTGTATTATGACACATGTGTGAGTGAGTTGTAACTCACAAGTTGATTTGAGTGTCTGTATTAGAGAACCCTCTGAGACATTGTAGAATGAATGTTTTGATGTTGTGAAGTCTCTCCAAGATTGAGACGTTCATTGTGGAATACCCTAAATGTTTATCTAAAAATAAATATTTGCCTGTGTATTTCACTATCTGTATTATTATCTAGTTTAGAATATGTTCCTGTCGTTAATGTTAGTATCCTTGTGAGGATGAATTAACACGATACATAATTGGTAGGCTAATTAGTAATTTCGTAAAATCATGTGGAACTTCATTTTAGCATATGAACGGAACTTAGACAAAAACTTTTATAATTTATAATTTTCACTCGTGAAGCACAATTAGAAGTTTTGAGAACTCGAGGGGAGGTAAACACAATTTTTGAAAGTCGTGGCTATATATAGAGAGAGGTGAGATATTATCATTTGTAAGGTTTTCTAACCTAAATTCAAGAGAGGCCAAAAGGGGGAATTTGGAGTTTGATCTTCACGACACCAAACGACGACCGTTCGTCCGTTGGGTTTCAACTAAAATTATATTTTTGGATCCCTCGAGGTAAGAGCTATGTTTTGATATCCATTAGGTCTTGTTTGGATAAGTTTTTCAAAAACTTATTTTTGGGATTTTTTATAGAAAGATGTTAATCGAACTTTTAATTGATAGGAGTTATATTAGACGGACTTCTACACGTTCCTTGTGCTCGAGTTTTCTTTAGAACGGGATCTAGGAGCGTTAATCGGAGGTGAGTGATTCAACAATGTGTTTTGGAATGATTTCTTGATATGTATTGATGTTTGTACGAAAAGTATGTTTCAATTCATAGCTATATGTTGTTTAGTTCATATTGGGTATATTGATAAGTAGGCCTAATTGTATGGTGAAATGTTTGATTTATGTTAAAAGCACGGTGAAATGTGTTTTGAACATGTTTAGTTGCTATTTGGGTCAAAGGAGTGTGTGGTACAAAGCCATTGTTGTGGAGCCGTGCCTGGCATAAGTTCGTACGTTTGAAGAAAAGAAATGTGGATCTTACCTAGTCGCGTGAACTTATTGGCGAGGTGTCACGGACTAGGTGTGGACCATAACCGTGAGACTCTGGAGACTAGTATGAACTGTAGAGAATGTGAATGCGAGCATGTTTATCATTCATGTACATTGTTGTTTTATTCACTAAGCATTAGCTTAAACGAATTGAAATATACGTGGTTATTTAAATAACCATTGCAGGTGGCAATGCCGGTGAGGAATTGGGGAAGTGATCGCGGGGCATTCAACTTAGCATGCTTACCTTGTAGTTTTGAAATAGAAATGTTATAATAAGGATTTTAAGACTTTTAAACTATGTTTAACTTGAAACCTTAGAACGAATTCGTGATGTTGTAATAGATAGTAATCTTTTTGTAATTATGTTTTAGTGATGTTATAATTCAGTTCGGATCACTTTGGAATGAGTTTGGAGTGTGTAATTAGTCTCTGGATGAACTTAGAAAACCTTTAACTTGGAAAACACTGTAGAATGCCATACAGTTGGGAAAACAATCGACTGGGTCATTACTTCAGTCGACTGGGTTTCGTGTTTAGGAAAATTTCTCTTTCAGTTTTCCAGGAAAATAGTCAACTGGAAAATAAAGCAGTCGACTGGAATTTGTCCCAAAACTAGACATTCTGCTAGATTGGGTTCAGTCGACCGGACAAGTCCAGTCAACTGAGAATTGGAGGCCACAGTCGACTGGACATGGGAGTCAGTTGACTGGAGTGGATTGCTGGAGAGTTCTTGTTCTCTGCAAATTCCAAATCAGCCGACTGAGACCCCGACACAGTCGATTGGATTGCTGGTTTTAAAATGATTGTTTTCTTTTTCGCTGCGAGTTCTTAAACTTATATTTTAGGAACGTTAGTGAACTGGTTTAGCCTCGGTGGCGTGCCACAGCCTTCTGTTCCACTATTGTGGGACCAGGCTGTGATACTTACTTTGCAACTAAACAAGAATTCAAGAAGAAAAAAAATACCAGTATAATTAGACTAAATGTTAACAATTATATGTTGTGAAGTTGCATTTCATGTTAATCATTCTAGTAGCATGATTAGTTCTCTCACTAAGCGAAAGCTTAAACATATCTACTTTCTGTGTGGTTATTAAATAACCAGCGCAGGTACTGATCAAGAGGAGGAAAGGAAGTGATCGGAGCGTCGGGTTGGGCTGGAGAGAGAGAGAGAGAGAGAGAGAGAGAGAGAGAGAGAGAGAGAGAGAGAGAGAGAGAGAGATGCTTATAAAAGGATGTGGTAGGCATCCCATATGGCACCCTAGTGGCAGTAGGACTGACCACACTTAACTCAACCATGGGATGCCATATCCTTTTATGAGCATCTCTTTGTGACCATTTTGTGTTCCTAGCATTATCCATTCCATTCACTTTAAAGAGGGGGCTAGGTTAAGTGTGTGCTATGAGTTTGGGCTGTTTGACCCATGAGTACAACCTTATTCAAATTACCTAATGGAGTAAACATAATTTTTGAGAGTCGTGGCTATATATAGAGAAAGGTGAGATATTATCATTTGTAAGGTTTTCTAACCTAAATTCAAGAGAGGCCAAAAGGGGGAATTTGGAGTTTGATCTTCACAACGCCAAACGACGACCGTTCGTCTGTTGGGTTTCAGCTAAAATTATATTTTTGGATCCCTTGAGGTAAGAGCTATGTTTTGATATTCATTAGGTATTGTTTGGATAAGTTTTTCAAAAACTTATTTTTGGGAATTTTCATAAAAAAGATGTTAATCGAACTTTTAATTGATAGGAGTTATATTCGACGAACTTCTACACGTTCCCTGTGCTCGAGTTTTCTTTAGAACGGGATCTAGGAGCGTTAATCGGAGGTGAGTGATTCAACTATGTGTTTTGGAATGATTTTTTGATATGTATTGATGTTTGTATGAAAATCATGTTTCAATTCATAGCTATATGTTGTTTAGTTCATATTGGGTAAATTGATAAGTAGGCCCAATTGTCTGGTGAAATGTTTGATTTATGTTAAAAGTACGGTGAAATGTATTTTGAGCATGTTTAGTTGCTATTTGGGTCAAAGGTGTGCGTGGTACCAAGCCATTGTTGTGGAGTCGTGCTAGGCATAAGTTCGTACGTTTGAAGAAAAAAAACGTAGATCTTACCTAGGCACGTGAACTTATTGGCGAGGTTTCACGGACTAGGTGTGGACCGTACACGTGAGACTCCGGAGACTAGTATGAACTGTAGAGAATGTGAATGCGAGCATATTTATCATTTATGTGCATTGTTGTTTTATTCACTAAGCATTAGCTTAAACGAATCGAAATATGTGTGGTTATTTAAATAACCATTATAGGTGGCAATGTCGGTGAAGAATTGGGGAAGTGATCACGGGGCATTGGGAGCTTAATTGGAAGACAACTTAGCATGTTTACCTTGTAGTTTTGAAATAGAAATGTTATAATAAGGATTTTATGACTTTTAAACTATATTTAACTTGAAACCTTAGAACGAATTCGTGATGTTGTAATAGATAGTAATCTTTTTTTAATTATGTTTTAGTGATGTTATAATTCAGTTCGCATCACTTTGGAATGAGTTTGGAGTGTGTGATTAGTCTCTGGATGAACTCAGAAAAACCTTTAACTTGGAAAATTCTGTAGAATGCCCTGCAGTTGGGAAAACAATCGATTGGGTCGTGACTTCAGTCGACTGGGTTTCGTGTTTAGGAAAATTACTCTTTCAGTTTTCCAGGAAAATAGTCAACTAGAAAATAAAGCAGTCGATTGGAATTTGTCCCAAAACTAGACATTCTGCTGGATTGGGTTCAGTCGACCAGACAAGTCCAGTCAGCTGAGAATTGGAGGCCACAGTCGACTGGACATGGGAGTCAGTCGACTGGAGTAGATTGCTGGAGATTTCTTGTTCTCTGCAAATTCCAAATCAGTCGACTGAGACCCCGACACAGTTGATTGGATTGCTGGTTTTAAAATGATTGTTTCCTTTTTTGCTGCGAGTTCTTAAACTTATATTTTAGGAACGTTAGTGAACTGGTTTAGCCTTGGTGGCGTGCCACGACCTTTGGTTCCGCTATTGTGGGACCAGGCTGTGATACTTACTTTACAACTAAACAAGAATTCAAGAAGAAAAAAAATACCAGTATAATTAGACTAAATGTTAACGATTGTATGTTGTGAAGTTGCATTTCATGTTAATCATTCTAGTAGCATGATTAGTTCTCTTACTAAGCGAAAGCTTAAACATATCTACTTTCTGTGTGGTTATTAAATAACCAACGCAGTTACTGATCAAGATGAGGAAATGAAGTGATCAGAGCGTCGGGTTGGGCTAGAGAGAGAGAGAGAGAGAGAGAGAGAGAGAGAGAGAGAGATGCTTATAAAAGGATGTGGTAGGCATCCCATGTGGTACCCTAGTGGCAGTAGGACTGACCACACTTAACTCAACCTTGGGATACCATATCCTTTTATGAGCATCTCTTTGTGACCATTTTGTGTTCCTAGCATTATCCATTCCATTCACTTTAAAGAGGGGGCTAGGTTAAGTGTGTGCTATGAGTTTGGGCCGTTTGACCCATGAGTACAACCTTATTCAAATTACCCAATGGAGTAGCGCCCCCCACCCCCCTCCCCCCTAAAATGGCCCATGCATATGATCATATTACATTTCCATTTAGGGCAACTTCTAAAATGTTGTAGGCCTATTCTCTTGTTGGAGTAAGCGATATAACTAAGAAAGAAGATGCTTCATTCAGCTTAATTGCACTCAGTTATCCGACCTTCTAAAACTATTTAGGGTACACACGCCAACTAGTAAGATTAATGATGTGAACACTTTTTCTTTTCCTTTTTAGTCCAAAGATGATATTCTTTATGATAGTTGGTTGTGTTCACCGATTTTTGCAATAATAACTTGCTCCATAGACCATAGTAGGATTAACCGCATTATCTATTTACTTACGCTTTTTGACAAGCATTTGCCATGAGGGGTGTGTGTGAACCAAAATCCTATTAATAAATATGACCACATTCCAACTAATTCCCCAAAAAATATTCGAATTAGTAACTAATCCAAACATGGAAGAACTTTTTCCTCCCTCTCTTAGTGGCCTCTACCTACCCCAAGCTCAAAACGTGTGCTACATATATGTGTAGATGATATATATATATACTAGTTATTGCCCGTGCCCGAGGCCACGACGCAAAAGCAAAGGGTACGTGAAGTTAGCGTAATAAAAAATTTAATTTCAATTTCACAAATCACATAACCATACATTAAGATGGTGAAAGCATACAGAGAGAAGAGCAAAGAAAAAGAGCAAATGTCTCTACATAAACAAATTGGGAAGTGCCCATCTGATCTCCAAACCACCTTCTACATACATAGTCCACATCTTCTTTATCATAAAAGCGACAAAAGGTTGAAAAATAATTGCACCAAAAAAGCAAGAAACAAAAGAACAATAATAACAAAACTTGACAAATAGCAAGTGCAATAGAACATTAAAAGGGACACTAACTTCCTTCTTGTAGTGAGGCTCTCTCCGACATTGAAAATTCACTTCATTACCCTCCTAACCGTTGTGTCCTTTTAATATGTTGATCATTCAAATTGAGCATTGAATAATGCATATGGATGCCATGAACCCAACTTTTTCAAACCATCTGACTCCACAAACTCAATAGGAAATGTTATATACTAAAACTCAAAAGGAACTCAGCTTTTTCAAGCTTTTTGGCTCAGCTTGGTTCCGAGATTTTCTACTGTCTATATCCGCAAACTCAAAGGAAAAAATAGTTCCAGCCCTCAACTGTGGAATCAAGAACAATCAAGCTTTGCCACCCGAGACAGATTACACCACCTTAAGGGTGAACTAAGCAGCACATCAATCAAGTTAACTATTTTCAGTATGTGCAAAAGATAAATCTGAAATCATGAGACATTGTAACACCCCGTATTTTTTCTGATATAAATATTACTCCCTCTGTCCCATATTTAGAGTCTCTTTTGGGAATTCCAACTTATTAAGGGGACAATCTTGATTTTGGTGAGATTTTTAACTTTCCAATATTGCCCTTTTTGAAATTCAAAATTATAGTGTCACATCAAAAAAAGAGAGGGAAGAATTGGATATAATAAAGGACAAATTTGGAAAGTATGTATTAAAGTACTTTGACTTTTCAAAGAGGACTCTTAAAATGGGACATCAAAAAATAGCATCAAAGACTCTTAATATGGGACAGAGGGAGTAACTTTTAAATATTGTTAAGGAAGCAACCTGAATTTTTACGTGTTATTAATTGGCTGTGTGCATTTATATTTTTATGGTCATTTATTTATTTGTGGGTAATAATGTTTATTGTTATTAATTACTGTATGAAGTTTTGTAAAGTTAGGTGGTGGGGTTAGAGTGGTAAAAGTTTAAATTGGCCAAATTATTGAAAAGTGATGTGTTAATTTTTTAGCAGTATTTTTAGGCCCATGAATGTGTTTAAAACTAAGTACCGGGGTCATGGGTACCCATTGGGCTACTCATTTTAGTATTTTGTACTATATTTTGGGCCCATATGATGTCTTTTTGTGAGCCCATATGATAAAAAATGGAATTTTTAGTATTTGTGTGTTTGTGTGTTAATAATATACATGAGTGTGTTTATATCTTTCTACGTACGTATATCCATGTGCCCTAGGGTTATAAGAGAAAAAAAAAAGAAAAAAAAAAGAAAAAGACAAAAGAAAATAGAGAACAGACGTGAGATAGAGAGAAAGAGAGAGGAGGCAACCCTAGCCCCCTAGAAGAAGAAGAAGAAGAAAATGAGAAAAGAAGGGTTAGAAGGGAGGAAGAAAGAGAAGGGTCTCAGATTCGTAGACACGTGTGAAATCGCGAAGCGTAACCAGTTCGTGTTGTCAATTTTTGAAGTAAGCTATGTGAGTTAAATATGTATATCCAGGTATATATATATACATGTATGTAGATATGTATACTTGAGTAAGTAAATTTTTGCATATTTAATTTAATTGTTGGGGTTAAATTTTTGTATTGGATGCACGTCGTTATTGTCGAATTAGTATAAATATTTCTTTCCCCTTCACGTGACTTTGTGTATTCATAAAAGTTAGATGGTTAGTTAGTGTGATGAATACATATGTGAAATACTCATGATAATTAAGAAATTTTTATTTTTTTTTGTGAAATTCATTTTTTTATTTTTATTTTTATTTTTATGATTCTAACAGTTGCTAAAACTTCAGAAAAATATTAGAAAATCGTGGCTTTGAATTTTAGCATTCTGTTCACGAATCTTGTGTAAAACATTATTTGCACACTTTGCGTGTTTTGAGTTTTTCCTAATTCTGCACCATTTGAGCATAAATTTAAGATTACAGTAGCAATTTTTAGTATGTTAAAACATGCAAAATTGGAAAAAAATGATTCATTGCAGATTTATTCTATTCGTTAGTATGACTTAGGGTATGTTTGATAACCCAATTAAGTGCTGAAAATGAAAAGATTTAGCACTTATTCTTTTTCAGCGCGTTTGATAACATACCACTTAATTGATAAAGCAGTCAAAAAACCACTAAAAACTTGAAGTGATAAATTTCTACTGAAAATAATCACTAAATGCATTCTATTTCAGCAATTGAAGCACTGTTTTCAGTATTACAAATTCAATCACTTAGAATTTTCAGTACTTAAAATTCAGCACTTAATTTTCAACACTTAATTTTTAGTTTTATCAAACACACCCTTAATGAAAATTACTTGGAGATACGTGAATTCTCATATGATGTTGATCTATGAAAAAAATGGGTGATAGTCATTAACGTTGAGTCCGATGAAATTTTATGATTCCGAGAATGCAAAATGGTTTCAAGTTCCTTAGTGTTCATCGCTCCCAGTTGCGATATTTTTTTGGAAGCTCGACTTGCTGAGTGTATCTTTTTGCCAGTGGCTTCGTGATCAAGCTGGCTTAAGCCTTATGCTCAGCTTAATTTATAGACGTCTAGGCAAATTGACTGACCTTCTATGTGTATACCTGGTTTGGTTGATACCCCAACCAATTTGGCACCAGAGTGGGTGTTGGTAGTATGTCCGGGCACACATGGGATATATGTGTGGGTGTACCATGGAGGGTGGCCAAGTGGTGAACCTAGAAAATTGAATAATGAATCTTTCATAAAAGTAAGAGTATAGTTGTAAATAAATTCCCGAAGAGTTAACCATTCAAATAAATTACTTCTTGGATTGCTGTTAGTTTATCTTCAATTGTTTTTAACATGTAGTTTAGGATTAAGATTTCCATTCTGGTAATATTTTAATAAAAAGGTGTTTTGCACATCTTCATGGTATTTTAGTGGTTACTAACTTTTGTATTGCAGGATGGTGGACTCATTAACATTTTACAGGTTTTGCTCACCATAAGTAGATTGGTTAAGTATGAAATTCGTAGTAGCTTTGAATTTCGGGCAAGAAACTACTCTATTGTGTAGATATGTGTGTGGAACTACCTGTCATGGCCCAAGAGTGTTGTAGTGTGGTTTGTAGTTTACGAGTTCAAGTTGGATCCCTAAAATTTATTGTTTTGTTTAACTCATACCAGTCATGTGACTGACCCGAGTGTGTTATGCATTCGGGGGTGTTTCTATATGAAATGTAATCGAATGTATCTACAAGTTTAGTAATTGGAGATTTTCTATGGAGCTTCTGTTTGGGTGAAGAGATTGTCGATGTGTTGTTTTTTTTTTATTATTAGAGTTGTACTTATTTGTTGTACACGATTTTATTTCTGGCAGTATGGGCCACATATGTGTAATTGTAATTAAGATTGTATATTGAGTATTGGGAACGTTGTTGTTGCTCTGACCAATAGATGTATAGATTTTATTTTCTCTCCGCTGAACTCTGTGAAGATGTTTTTATTTAATGAAAATGATTTTTCTTTTGTAAATCGAAATGATATAATATTTGGAATGGAACTTTATTATTATTATTATTATTTTTAATGAAATGCATGTTTGGAACTATAGGTTTGTTATTCAATGAGTTTTCTTTAAAAATAAGATCACATGTCCTTATTTAATGAGTATTAATTTTTTTTTTTCAATAAATTATCTGTTAGCCTGTGTGGGGGTGTCACTCTCGAAATTTTGACAATTGAATATTAGTCCGAATACATACTCTGAATTATATATTTGGTTGTGCAAAAATCGGGATGTGACAGACATCCACTCCGTGAACCTTTTACAATAAAAGCTAATAAACGATCGAACCAAAAAAAAAAAAAACACCCCACGAATACACATCAATTTAAGTGCTCTGCACAAATAGGAACAAATGAAATATGAATATAGGTGTGTAGGTGTAGCCCTCATCTTATACGGAACATTTCACTCCGAGTAACAAATAGTACTACGGATACCAACAATTGATTTTCTTCGTGTCACATTACTCTTAACGTCACAAATTTCAACATCCACTTAGTAGCACAATGTAATTTTGGTGCCAAAGACTCATTAATTTTTTAGAAATTGAAAACACAATGCTGACTTCCAAAGTTTGTATCTTGTGTGTATAATACAACTAAATCATACACTAGACCTTATCATAGATTTTCCCATCCTCATTACAAATTAGTTCGAACAATAAAACGTTGACCAGAACCAAGGATATATTTAGGGAGGCGATATTTGAAGAAAAAAAAGTTAATTATACTAGTATTATTCGAAAAATACATGTTAAGTATATACACTCCCCCTCCTAAATTTTTCTAAATTATTAAGCTCGCCCCCCTCTCCCCTTAGATTTTTTTTAAAATTGATTCTATATGTAATTTTTGTAAAAGTTTCGTGTGTGTTTATAAATATAAATTCTGAATTTTGTTTACAAATTGCTCCATACCTTGTTGATTCAAATAGTTTATGTTTATCTCTTCTTATATATTTATATCATTATAAAAAATGTATAAACAAACGTCAAATTTTTTTTTTCCCGGGGGTGCTGCTCCCGAACCTCCGAATGTCTTCGCCCCTTAGACTAGATTTCTAGATCCATGCCTGACCAAAACCTTAGCGTATGTGCATAAAGGAGTAGCTATATTTGAGAAGTTATTGGCTCGTTCGACCAATGCCACGTGGTGATTCCGACCAATATAAGGCTGTCATGTAATCATGTTGTCTCCCATTAACTAGACAATAATACCACATGATAGCTCTTAATTTAATGACTAAGATCACTACGTGGCATATAGTCCCGTGCCAACCAATAATTTCTCACTATATATTCACATTCCTATGGTAATGTTGGATTAATAAAATCATTAGCTGTCTCTTTCACGTATAAATGTAGAACCACTTTGAGATATGGGGATTCCCCAAATGAGGCATGATTTCTACAAGGCCCATTCCGCATGATCATAAATATTTCTATAAACAATAAAGTTTCATATGGACAACGACACTCTTACATATATTATCTACTATATTTTATAAAGATGCAGTACCACAAATTCACGTTTTTGGCAGGCAGCTCAAATTTTGTGGATGCTTCCAAACTGCCCTTGTCAAGCATCCAAATTGCAAATTGCATCTTCTGTTTTTCGTCCTTTTCCCTCTTTCTCTCCCATCCATAATTGTTAACCTTTGTTGTCTTTTTGAAGCAAATTAGTGTCTTATTTGGGAAGAAGGGTAAGACACCAAAGCCAAAGGAGACCAAAATCGGTTGTTGTGGTATAACACCCGTGTATGGGTTTATTATTTTTCATTATATTATTTTGCATGATAATGTGTTATTTTGGGTATAATTGCACACACTGGCGGAGGCACATTGGGGCCAGGGGGGGCCCAGGCCCCCCCTGAGATTTTGAGAATTAAAATTTTACCCTAAGTTTTTTTAGTATTTTACATTTAGGCCCCCCCTCAATTATGTTTAGGCCCCCCCTCAAATTATGTTTAGGCCTCTCTCAACTTATGTTTAGGCCCTCAAAGGAGTCCAAGGCCCATTTTAGTGCTATCAACTACATATATATTGATATATAGGTATATACAACTCAAAGGAAATGTGCCTAAAATTTTAAAAATTACACTTTTAGTGTGATAATTTTATGCGTTTTAGAAATAGACCCTCTTAAAATTTTGAAAGACACTATACAATATTTACGTGTCACCGAATAGACTTATATTATAAGTATATCCCCAAAAAATCACAATTATAGACAAGTAGACCCTAAAACAATTGTCAATTATGTATGAATAGACCCCAAAATTTTTTTTTCGGGGGCAGCCCCCCATGTAGCCTAGGCCCCCCCTGGCCAAAATTCCTGGCTCCGCCCCTGATTGCACATGTGAGTGAGTTTTGACTCACGAGTCGATTTGGGTGTCAGTGTAAAAGAACCCTCTAAGATAGTGTGAAGTGAATGTTTTGATGATGTGAGGTCTCTCTGAGATTGAGACGGTCATTGTAGAATACGTTATATGTTAATCTGAAAAATAAATGTTTATTATGTATTTCACTCTCTATATTATTATTTGGTTTATAATTTATTTCGGTTGTTAATTTTAGTATTCAGGTGAAGACGAATTAACACGTTACGTAATTGGTAGGCTAATTAGCAAATTTTGTAAAATTATGTGGGATCGCGTAATAACGGACAAACGGAACTTAGATGAAAACTTTTATGAATTAAAGATTTCACTTGTAAAGCCATATATAACTTAGACGTTTAAGACGTTTTGGGCAATCGGAGGATTGGAGAACTCGTGGGGAGTTAAACACAAATTCCAAGAGTCGTGGCTATATATAGAAAGAGGTGAGATATTTTCATTTGTTAAAGTTTTCTAACCTAAATCAAGAGGAGGCCAAAGGGGGATTTTGGAAGCTTCGATCTTCACGACGCCAAACGACGACCGTTCGTCCGTTAGTTTTCAACCAAAATTTTATTTTCGAACTCCTAGAGGTAAGAGCTTCATTTTGATACTTCTTAGGCCTTGTTTGGATAAGTTTTCCAAAAACTCATTTTCTAGAATATTCATAAAATGTTGTTAATCAGACTTTTGATCCATAAGAATTGTACTAGACGGACTTCTACACGTTCCTTGCTTGGATTTTCCTTGGGACAAATTTTTAGGAGCATTAATCGAAGGTGAGTGATTCAACTATGTGTTTAGAATAATTTCTTGACATGTATTTATGTTTTGTGTGAAAAGCATATTTTAATTTGTAAATATATATTGTTTAGTTTATATTAGGCGATTATATTGATTAGTAGGCCCAATTGTACAGTGAAATATTTATGTCGAACGCATGGTAAATGTGATTTGAACATGTTTAGTGGCAATTTGGGTCAAAGGAGCATGTGGTACCAAGCCATTGTGTGGAGCCGTTATAGGCACGAGATCGCACGTTTGACGAAAAGAAATATGGTGTCACGCCCCAGAACGGCAAAACTAGAGAAAAATAAATTTCCTTTTTGGGTCCAAAGGCAGCGACTGGTGAAGTCACACGATTGTCCACGCCACGCAGTACTAAGCAACAATAAGTAAAAGAGATAACAAGGATGAAATCTAAGTTTTGGTTAAACATAACTTAATGTCAAAAAGAGGTTACTAACTATTACACATCAGAGTCTCAAATTAAAACAAAACACAGCGGAAGTACAAATGTTAAGGCAACATATGCTAGATTGCAAAAGGTCTGGAAAGCAGTAAGGATAATTAAACTACAGTCTAGCCTAATCTTCAGTTGGCGTAGAGGTAGTCCTCGGCATAGTAGTCCTCTTCTACCTGACCTCATTTGGGGTAGTCCTCCATCGGGACATCGTCACTTGCATAGTAGTCCTCGCCTGCAGGTCCTTCACCTGTATAGTCATAACTAGGGTGCGCTGGAACATGAAAATGTCCAGCGGCATAAACTCCATCAGCTTAATGAAAGCTGAGTGAATTAGATACTGACAAGGTATCAACTATTGAAGTTATAACAAGTTATAAACGATAACCATTAAGATTCAGTAAGGGTAACTCCTTAAATCAAACCGATGATTCGATTACTAACGTCTTACTCATTTTAAGTCCGACAATTCATCAAGATAGGGGAACAGAGTCGACAGTAGTTCACTCTTAAGGATACACCATTGCTCCGTCCACCGCTTTTAATAACATATGCACAATCCACCGCAGTCGTGGATACCACGTCAGTCCATCCCCATCTTTTAAGAACATATGCCCAGTTCACCGCATTACAGGGATATAACTCTTTAAGCAATAGTATATCATTCTAAGCCATGACTTAGCAACGTCTACTAGTGATCACGGTCCACCGCAGTCGTAGACACTTTCGTCTGTCTACCGCTTTTAAGAACATATGATTAGATCATCTGGCTATCTTAGGGCAAATGGTCCGGTCCACCGCAGTCATAGGCACCTTCGACTGTCTACCACTTTTAAGAACATATGATCGACCAAAACCCACCTACACAAGATTCCCGGATCCTAGCAAACCTACTTAAGTCTAACTCTAACATCAATACATGACAATCCCAATGTGGGCTGACTACTCTGAATGAAATGAACGTTTACTCCAAAGGATTCACAATTATTACATTATCTAACGTCACAACCATTATCCGTTAATCTCGTCGTTACTATGATCCTATAATGCATTAACTCATTATCACGTCTGCATTACAACAACATAGCATGCTGGGAGTACTGGACAGTAAATAAACAAATAAAAGTTATAATATAAACTAAACAAAAATATCAACATTCTGCAACTTCCAATCGATTGGGACAAGGGTCCTGTCACACCCCGATGTAGCATAAATAAGAAAATCGTTTAATTTCCTTTATGGACCCGTAGGTCGCGACAGTTTGAAGGATCGATTCTGTCCCAAACGTCGAACAACAATAAACAATAATCAGAGTAGAGCAATCAAAGCTTACAAATATTTTTCTAACTTATTACATATTACAGCACGGGGTCTCTAAAGGCACAAACCGCCTTAAATCAAAACAATAACTAATGTTTATTACAGTCATCCTTAACAGTTCAACTTAAAGCATATGAAAGTAAATTCTGTTTCCAGCAGTTGTTCTCAATTCGCATAGTCATAACGTTCAGCCTGATCATAACCTGAAAAACCTGAACACGAATGTCCAGGACGCATCAACGTTGTCAGCTTCAAGAAGCTGGTGAGTATTAAAAACATAACTTTGAATGTAAAACATACTCATTTACCTTTTTACATTTCTCATTTAATCCAATATTAAAGCAAGGTGTTCATTTTAGGAAACAAGCACAATATTATTTAAAAGATATCATGCTCGCATATGTGACCGTGTATGAGAACAATGCACTATCTCATCTTACCGACTCTTTTCTCTCGACAAAACCCAACAACCCACCATCACACACCGGTATCTTTGAAATACTCCGATAGCCACACTTTAGCACAGGGGTGCCAGGGAGTGTCCAGTTTGCCTCACACTTTGGTCCGGGGTACCAGGGAGTGTCCATTGCCTCACACTTTGACTACCTAATCCGCCATGCAAATACCGGAGGAACCCTCACGCAGTATCCAGACTCGGGTATCAGGGAGTGTCCGTAGGCCACACTTTAGCACTTCCATGGGTGCCAGGGAATGTCCAAGTTCAGCTTCACACACTTTGACGCTACCATGGTCGTCAGGGAGTGTCCAATTTTGCCACCGTCGCATTTCAAAGACACCCTCGCCGCAATCTCAATCACAACACACTTTGGTACTCACTTACCAGGGAGTGTCCACATCACAATCTCAACCGCACTCACTATGCCACACTGACCATTACTCTTTTCCAAACTGACCAACATTCACACTCACCATGCATGTACAACTGACACCACATGTATGTCATGAAACTTTAAAACATGAGGCAATTCGCTGATTTATACAAACGACGCGCGCACAGGAATTGATAAGTCACAATACAACGTTATAATCGTCCAAACATAACCATTTAAGATTCTGATTTAATAAATTTCCCAAACGGGGCTTTAACAGTTCATAAAATACCACCCAAACAGTTCCTTAACACAAAACAAGAAAGAACTAGAAACTGCCAGAAGTCGCGCGCGCGGGCCGCTCGCGCGAGGGGTCGCTCGCGCGATATGCCCAATTTTCCTTTTCTTTATTAAAACTTTTCCATCTATCAGAATATAGAGAGATCGCGCGCGCGGATCGCTTGCGTGATAGTTCGCTCGCGCGATCTACCTAATTTTTGTTTTCTTTTAAAAACATTTTCTGTCTGCCTAGAACCAGCCACCTCGCGCACGCGGGTCGCTCGCGCGAGGGATCGCTAGCGCGGGCCGCTCGCGCGATCGTGCGCGCGAGATGAAGCAGAGGCTTCGTCTTCCTCGCTGGAACTCCCCTGTTTCAGAATTCAGGGCCTTTCTTGACCCATTTTTAGAACTATTAGTATATATATCATGTTATATATGGATCTCTTTGTCTTTCAACAAGGATTAAGAATTCATAACTAATTTTACAAGAATCAATCTATAACTCTTGAATTTTATGAAAAACTAAAAGTTAACAAAACTTAATTTCTTATATACTTTAACATATGGATGAATTAGGCTTAAATACTTTAACCATAGTCTATATATACTATAATCTTTCCAAATCATCTTCCAAAACGAATTTTGGTTGGGTTTAGGAAATCTCAAGTTTTTCAAATTCAAGCTCCCATGGAGGAATTAGCAATGGTGATTTATCAATATACATATACAATCAATAACTAAGCATGAAATTACATTTGGAGTGAGTTTAAAATACTCACAGAGATTAGAGATTGAAGAATTGTTGAGAAGGAAAACAATATAGGAAAATTCAAACCCAAGCTTTGGCTATGGGGATTAAGCTTTCTTTCTCCAGAAATTTAAACTCTCAAACTCTCTCTTTTCTCTCTGATTTTGTTTTGCAAAGCAGATGTGCAGAAGTGTGTATAATGGAGAGAGGTGTGACTTAAATAGGAAAACAAAATAGGGAACTTGGAGCCCAAGAACCACCTCTCTCACTCAACAAATTGATTTTAGTTTTCTAATTTACTAACTCATAATATACATAGTAAACACCTACATACGTATACACATAATAATCACAGATTATATACTACAAGTGCTCATCAATAGGTTGTAGGAGTCAATTAGAGGGTGTTTGGGAAACTTATCTTTAGGCACAAATCAATAGATAACAAAAAGGCATTGCCAAACAAGGCCCTAACAAATGATTAGTTGCCATAAATGGAAAGTAAAGTGTATGTCATGTCCAACTTTACATCACTTCCAAAATATGTGAAAATTTAGCACAGCGCGGACAGTTTAGGACACAAACTGGTATTTTTCGCGGCACGATGTCCGTCACAAAAATACAGAAAATTCATTTTAATGTAGGAAATGATTTTATGATTTTATAAAAATACTGATTGAGTTAAAAGCAAACATTTCCACCGTTTTGAAATGCAGTTTTGAAATCTAACACAGGTGTTGCTAAATTTTATAAAATCGCAGTTTGACCCCAATAAGAATTTCAAATATGAAATAAGGCAAGTCACAAGATTTTAACACATGGGAATTGAAAATAAAAGTAAACAATACAATTGAATTTAAATATGAAAAGCAAATACCGATAAATAAATGAAAATGCAGGTTATTACAGGTCCAATCGATTGGTATAAAAATAGTATCAATCGATTGGTAAAAAGTTCAATCGATTGGATCACATATCAATCGATTGCCATGAATGTCAATTGATTGGGATATCAATTGATTGGAAAAAGTCCAATTGATTGGAACTTCGTCTTCTTCACAGTGAAGACAATCCAGCAATATAAAACGGGAAAATACATGATTTCAGTTCCTTCTATCCATTCAAACATGTCTTAACATCAATGTTTAAGCTACCAGGTGAGTTTAGAACTCACCTTAGCTCACAAAGGGGTGTTTGGGAATGTGTATTGAAGCTTGGAACTTCAATAGCCTCTTCTCTCTCTCTCTCTCTATCAGTCTCTGTCTTCTCTTCACTTTTTCCTTCTCTCTCTTTCTTCTTTATGATCTTCTTCTTCTATCTGGGTGTGTGTGCGAGTGTATGAATATATATATGTATGTATGTATATATAAGTATATATATAACACACAAACACTCCCTATCGTCTCTCTGATTTTTGGAAATAGAAATATGCCCAAAATGGGCTAGAATATATAGAGATTCAAGTGTTCACGTGGCTAAACCCCAGTCAAAGCAAGAGAATCTGCCCAGCTGATTCCAATTGATTGGAATAAATGTCAATCGATTGGTATTAGGTATTAATGCTCCAATCGATTGATAAGAGTGTCAATCGATTGGTATTTTTACCAATCGATTGGTATTTTTACCAATCGATTGGTATTCAATGTATACCAAGGGTAAGGGAAAACTCATACAAGTATTAAAAGAAGCATTACAAGGTCTTATTCATATAATATATTACAAAAATACAGGGTATTACATCATCCACCACCTATTACATATTTTATCCCCGAAATCTGAAGTAAGTAGGGTTAAAACAAAAATGGAAACTTCTCTCGCATCTCTGACTCCAGCTCCCATGAAGCTTTTTCCTCGTCGTGGTGCTTCTACTAAATCTTTACTAGCGGGATCTCTTTGTTCCTGAGCTTCTTCACTCCTCGGTCTAGAATACGCACTGGTCACTCATTGAATGTCGCATTCTCGTTCACCTCGATATCTTCAAAACTGCTCTCGTGCGCTGGGTTATGGGCACACTTCCTCAACATGCTGATGTGGAAAATATTGTGCACTCCTGACAATTTCGGTGGCAACGCAAGTCGATAAGTAACCTTCCCAATAGAATCTCAAACGGTCCAATGAATCGCGGCGATAGCTTGCCTTTCTTCTGTCCAAATCTGACAATACCTCTAACTGGTGAAACTTTGAGTAGTATATGATCTCCAACTGCGAACTCTAGAATTTTAGTCGCTTGTCGGCATAGCTCTTGTATCTGGATTGCGCCGTCTTTATCTTCTCTGGTACAATTTGGATCTTCTCGCTGGTTTCTTGAATCATTTCAGGCCCAAGTAATTGGCTATCTCTGACTTCGGCCCAACATAGAGGTGATCAGCAAGGTCTTCCATATAAAGCTTCGAACGGTGCCATCCCTATGCTCGTGTGATAGCTATTGTTGTAGGCAACCTCGATCATAGGTAGATGTGTCTCCCATAAACTCTTAAATTCAATGACACAAGTTCGAAGCATATCCTCCATCACTTAATTGACTCATTCTGTCTGACCGTCTATTTGTGGATGAAAGGCTAAACTCAAGTTCAATGAAGTTCCCATTGTTGTATGAAGGCCCTTCCAGAATTCTGCGATAAAGTACGAATCTCGATCTGAAACTATTGAGACAGGTACACCATGCAGTCATACAACTTACTGTAGATACATCTGGCTCAATCGTTCAACTGGATACGTCATATTGTAGGCGATGAAATGCGCTGACTTGGTGAGTCGATCTACTATTACCCAAATAGCATCGTGGTTTTGTTGAGACTTAGGCAATCCAACCACAAAATCTATGGTGATGTGTTCCTATTTCCACTGGGGAATCGATAGCGACCGTAGAAGTCCAGGCGATCTCTGATGTTCTGCCTTCACTTGTTTGCAAACAAGACATTGCAACACGTACTCGACCACTTCTCATTTCATTCCTTCCCACCAGAAGTTCCTCTCCAAGTCTTTATGCATCTTGTTTCCTACGGGGTGGATGGTCATCCTCGACTTGTGTGCTTCGTCCAAAATATCCTTTTTGAGACTACCATCATTTGGCACACAAAGTCTACCCTTGCATCTTAATGCTCCGTCTGTACTAATATTCCATATTTCAAGTTCTTTCGCGAACATCTTAGTAAACCATAGCTTCAAATCTTTGTTTGACTGTTGAGCTTCCAAGATTTGGCTGATGAGAGTCGGTTGTATGACAAGACATTCAAGGTGTTGTCCTTCTCCTGATCCCACTGGTTGAAGGTCGAATCCGGCTAACGTCTCTAATGCTCGCCATTTTATCAAAATTGAAGCGATCAAAAGGCGGGGCCTTTGGCTCAAAGCGTCAGCTACAACATTTGCTTTACTGGGATGGTACTGCAAAGAGAAATCATAGTCCTTGAGTAGCTCCATCCATATTTGTTGTCGCATGTTCAACTCCTTCTAAGAGACTAGATACCGTAAACTTTTGTGATTCGAGAATAAGTCAAACTTTTCTCCATACAAGTAGTGTCTCCAAATCTTCAAGGCAAACACGATCGCAGCTAGTTCCAAGTCATGCGTCAGATAATTCTTCTCATGCGGCTTCATAGATTATGAATCGCTCACCACTCTTGGGTATCACAAGTACAGGTGCTGAGGTTAGTCTCTATTTTAATTCACGAAATGCATCCTCATACTTATCAGTCCATTCATACTTTATTTCCTTCCTTGTCAAACTAGTCAATGGTCTTGCGATCTTGGAGAATCCCTCCACGAATCTCCGATAATATCCAACCAATCCAAGAAAACTCCTAACTTCGATCGCGTTAGTCGGTCTATTCTAGCTCAAGACGGCATCGATCTTAGATGAGTCTACAGAAATTCCATCCTGTGATATCACATATCCCAAGAATTTGACTTCTCAAAGCTAGAATTCACACTTACTGAATTTAATATACAAGCTATTATCTTTGAGAGTCTGTAGAGCAATATGTAGATGTTCCTTGTGCTCTTCTTCTGTCTTTGAGTAAATCAAAATGTCATTGATGAATACTATAATGAATTGATCCAGATAAGGTCTGAATACTCTATTCATTAGGTCCATAAATATTGCCAGGGCATTGGTTAGTCCAAAGGACATCACTAAGAACTCATAGTGTCTATACCTCGTCCTGAAGGTAGTCTTCGGTATATGTTCTGGTCGAACTAGTAACTGGTGATAACCTGAACGTAAATCAATCTTCAAGAATATTCTTGATCCTTGTAATTGATCGAGCAGGTCGTCTATCCGGGGAAGTGGATATCTATTCTTGATCGTGACCTTATTCAGCTCTCTATAGTCGATACATAGTCGTAGCTCTCCATCCTTCTTCTTCATGAATAGGACTGGTGCTCCCCAAGGTGACGTACTCGGGCAAATGAAACCCAAGTCTTTAAGTTCCTGAACTTGCTTCTTCAATTCTAACATTTCTATCGGTGCCATCCGGTACGGGGTCTTGGAAATCGACAATGTTTTAGGTGTTAGCTCAATGTAGAAGTCTATCTCTTTCTGTGGCAGAAGTCCAAAGACACTTCGGAATGCATCTTCAAAATCTTGAATAACTGGGATCTGGTTGATAGTAAGCTCCATGCTTGAAGTCTCGACCGCGGCTAAGCAGCTCGTAATGAACATATCGCTCAACGGCTAGCATTGAAATCTGATCTGTGAGCAATCAAGTGTCAAAAAGACAATGGTTCGCCTAACACAATCCAGAATGGCTCCATACTTGGTAAGCCAATCCATTCCTAAGATCACGTCAAACTTAGACATTGACAAAACTATTAAGTCTGCCAGGAGATTTCTATCTTCCAGGGTTAAGGGACAATTCTTGCATATCTTACCCAACTTAACAATTACTCCCAAGGGGGAAACGACATTAAGGACTGGTTCAAGTGCTAGGGGTACCAAACCCAAGTCACGCACAATCTTAACAACTATGAAAGAACGACGGCACCGGTATCAAACAAAGCTCTAACTTAACTGTGGAATAAAATGAGTGTACCTTTCAAGTTCTATTGTTCCTCAACATCGTATCCTGCATTTCCAGGGATGATGGCATTCACCCTAACCTGTCCTGGTTATCCTTGAGCATGCACTCCATAGTAGCATCCACGAGGTGCTCGACAATCCTTGCTCATGTGACTAGGCTTGTTACAGTTGCGACAAATGAGGTCATTACGGTAGTTAGTCTTGGGATCTATGCAATGCCTTGCAATATGTCTGGGCACTCCACAATTGAAACATCCATCAGTGTTCTATCACTAGGCGACGGGCTGTGCCTGAGGTGGTCCTTGCAGTTGGTTCTGCTGTTGAGGAAAGTTAGCTTGGGGCTTCTTTGTACCATCCCAAGTGCGCTTGTTTCCTTGGTAGTTGTTAATTTGGGGTTTCCATCCCTGATTGCTCCTTGATGACTACGCTGGAAAGTTCCTCGGTTAGAAGGTCTTGGGTGGAGGTCGATTCGCTTATGGTCCTTGCACAAGATAAGCATCCTTTTTCAAACTTGAAGCGAGAAGGACAATCCCTTCAAACGACTGGCCCAGATGGCCTATCATCATGTGTTGGAGGTGTGGGTTAAGTCCCTGGTGGAATCGCTTGACCTTCTTGGCGGGGGTATCTATCATGTGTGGAGCGATGCGGGAAAGTCGCTCGAATTGTGTGGTATACTCCCTGAATGTCCAGTTCCCTTGAGTCAGACTCAGGAAATTCCTCTCTTGTTGGTCTCTTTCATCCTCGGGGAAATACTTCTCGAGAAATCGAGTCTTGAATGCTTCCCAGGGCATTCTCCTTGCAGCATCAATCCCGATAGTGGCTCTCTCGGCCTCCCACCAGTCTGCGGCAAAGTAAGTCAGTTGAAACACGGCTAGACGTCTCTTATCAAGCTCGCTGCACTCTAGGGCTTCAAAGATTAGCTCCAACTCTTGTACCCATTGCTCGGCTTTCCACGATTCTGCCATACTGTCAAACTTCTTCGGTCGCAGGCCATGAAATCGTACCAATAGCTTATCGTCTGTCTACCTCGAAGGAGCAGCGTGGTTATTGCCATTGTTAGCTCGATGGGTGACATTATTGTAGGTGTCGCCAACGTGTTCCATCCGTTGCACGAATGCTTCAAAGACTCCGGTTGGGTCCATACCCTCAGGAATGGATGCTCCTAATCTCGCTTGATATCTCGTGTTCCCAGCCATAGTGATCCATGTGAGGTGTACCTATGAAAGATCTAACGATTAGCTGACAATCTTCTCGAGGAAACCGATATGATTAAAACAACAAGAATCATAGCACCAATCTAAATCACAACATAATATAGGTAACGAGACGATAACAGAAATAACCAAAGAAACAATCTGCCATATATATACCTAAAAGATGTACAACGGAGTACACAACAGATCATCTGTATACCGCGTAGTACATGATCCTATACAAGATCTAGCAAAAGAAATACAAACAAACCACCACTTGTGGAAACCTATACAAAAAGGCTATGGTCAATAGCTGTCTATGTAAGCATCAAAAGTAAGTAGACAACATGTCCTGAAGTCAAAAGCAAAAGTCTAAGTCCTAAAAAAGTTGTCCACATCAGATCCATAGATGGAAGCCTTATCCTCTGGGGCAACCTCAAACAACACATCGTCCTCATCCATGTCATCATCATCCATCATGTCCTCATCCTCTATCACAACATCCTCAACCAGCTCGGGTACGTCATGCTCCACAACAACTCCCACGTCTCCCACATTGGCAGCCATGTTAGCGTGGGCTACATCGAATGCAGCTGCGAGTGCCTCAGCCTCAGCTATAGAATGTGCCAACTCTGCTGCTCCTATCTCAAATTCATGGAGGTGTGCAGCCATCTCTGCTGTCAGCTATGCTATAACTCCGCCTAGTAAGACTGGTACTACAGCGTCATCACTTGCATCATCATCTGCTATAGCCTCATCCTCTATCGGATAACCCTCTACTACTACAATATCTATGCTAACTGGCACATCCATACCAGCTGGGTCCTCGAGGTCCTCCTCTAGATCATGCTCTGGCTCCTCGTTATCGGTGTCCTTGTCCTCATCATCCTCCATCTCCTCATCATCATCCCCTGGCTCATCATCGTCGTCGCCCTCATCCTCGTCCTCTGGGTCCTTGTCTACTGGGGGTGCATCAGCCATATCCTCCTCTAGTAGGGGTGGAGGTATTTGGGGTGGTGGCTCTGTCGGGGGAGGTGGAGGGGCTACTCTAACCTCTTAAAGTAGAACCTGATAAGAGAAACGGTCTCGTAATATCTGCAGTGAATCCTTCTCGATGAGTTTGAAGGTCTTTTTATGGTAGATCATCTCATGACGTATCACCTCCGGGTCCTGGGTCCCAAATATCTGCTATTCAATCTACATGTCTCGTACTGTCTCGGTGAGGGCTCTCTGCCTAACCTTCTAGGTATAGTACTGTGGATCCGTCGGCGCAATACTGCCCTCATACACATAGTGTCCACCAAACTCGTCTGGAATGAATAGTAGTGGTGCCATGCTACCTGAAAAGAGGCTAACTTAAGTCAGAACTAATCTTAATACTCATCTATGAAATCTCAAGGTTCTAGGACCAGATGGTGTAGAACAACCTATGAGCAGAAAAAGGTATAAAACTTAGGCTCTGATACCAAAAATCCTGTCACGCCCTAGAACGGCAAAAATAGAGAAAAATAAATTTCCTTTTTGGGTCTAAAGGCAGCGACTGGTGAAGTGACACGATTGTCCATACCACGCAGTACTAAGCAATAATAAGTAAAAGAGATAACAAGGATGAAATCTAAGTTCTGGTTAAACATAATTTAATGTCAAAAAGAGGTTACTAACTATTACACATCAGAGACTCAAATTAAAACAAAACACAGCGGAAGTACAAATGTTAAGGCAACATATGCCAGATTACAAAAGGTCTGGAAAGCAGTAAGGATAATTAAACTACAGTCTAGCCTAATCTTCAGTTGGCGTAGAGGTAGTCCTCGGCGTAGTAGTCCTCTTCTGCCTGACCTCCTTCGGGGTAGTCCTCCACCAGGACATCGTCACTGGCATAGTAGTCCTCGCCTGCAGGTCCTTCACCTGTATAGTCATAACCAGGGTGCGCTGGAACATAGAAATGTCCAGCGGCATAAACGCCGCCAGCTTAATGAAAGTTGAGTGAATTAGATACTGACAAGGTATCAACTATTAAAGTTATAACAAGTTATAAACAATAACCATTAAGATTCAGTGAGGGTAACTCCTTAAATCAAACCAATGATCTGATTACTAACGTCTTACTCATTTTAAGACCGATAATTCATCATGATAGGGGAATAGACTCGACAGTAGTTCACTCTTAAGGATACACCATTGCTTCGTCCACCGCTTTTAATTAGAACATATGCATAGTCCACCGCAGTCGTGGATACCACGTCAGTCCATCCCCAGCTTTTAAGAACATATGCCCAATTCACCACACTACAAGGATATAACGCTTTAAGCAACAATACATCATTCTATGCCACGACTTAGCAACGTCTACTAGTGATCATGGTCCGTCGCAGTCGTAGACACTGATCTTGTCAAAATCAAGATATTAAAAGTATACTTTACTTTTCAAGGATTTATATTGTGGAAGTAAAGGTCGAACCCACAGAGATTGAATTACTACAACGTTTAATTTTAAAACCTAAATCTAATTAATTATGAAAACGGATTTTGGATTTGATTTTAATTAAATTGAGAACAATTAAAATAAATATAAACTATGGAAGCAATTAAAAGTTATTTTAAACGATATTTAAAGTGAACCTAGGATTGCAAATCCACAACTAGCTTCATAATAAGGGTATTTATGCACTCAATTAGCTTATTACATTGGATGATAATGAGGAACTATAGTTGCAAGCCCAATTCCTCCGTCAAGAAGATAACTACGATTCAAGCACCAACATAATTCATCTTCGGTTAGCACGGATTGTTTCTTACTAAACTAGGGTTGCGACACAATCCGTCTTTCATAGGCATGAACTATTCGGCTACTTGATATCACAATTCAATTAAGCACCATTACATGTAAATAATCCATACAAGCACAACAAATATAGATCATTGAGCACATCATATTCAAAATAGATCTAAGACAAGAATAGATTTTGAAAGCAACGATTTAATTCAATAAAGTTCAATTTTATTATAAAAAAATCCTCTAAACATGTAATCATCATCCATACATAATAAATCTAAAAGAAAAATATAAAATACACCCTATTACTTGGCTAGGGTTTCATTGAAACCCTAGTTCTAGGTTTAGTTGGCCATAGAATCAAGGATTGGCAAGTTGTTGATGGATGAGGCCATAGAAATCCTTGGTCTTCTTCTTCTACTCCTTGCTTCCCTCTCTTTAATGGCTAAAGTTTTTGTTGTATATGGATGTATCTAATGTTGTGTAATGTTGTGTAACCATAAAATTGATTTAGAATAGGATTTATATAGAGTTTGGAAGGATTTAGGAAGTTTTCCTAAGCCAAATTGCACTAAAATTGCTATATTTACGTTTCTAGACGTCATATGCACAAACCGCCTTCGCTGGGCACTTTAATGTAACAAAATAGGCGTTTTTGGTTTTTTTACAAGTCGTTCGTGCTGCCCGCTCGCACGAGGTGTTTTTCACTACACTGCGCACTGATCGTAGAATTGCGATAACTTTTTGCTCGAAACTTGGATTAACTCGCCGTTTGTGGCCACGCGTCCATAACTTGAAGATCTACATTTTATATATCAGGAGAAATTTCTCAAATCCAAAGTATTCCTTGTGAAAAATGCAATTTACCGAGGCTGCTATTACATTCAGCTTTCACCGGAATCACCGTTTGAGCCCAGAATGACTTCCAAAGCCACTAATCATTGGATTTTAGTGCATTTTCATGTTAGAGCTATAAAACCTACAAAATATAGAATACTTATTAAAAAATAACTAATAACTACATGAAATAGGCTAACAACGCGTATTTTTAGGATTATAAACGGTAACTATTCGTCGCCGATCAGACACCTTCGTCTGTCTACCGCTTTTAAGAATATATGATTAGATCATCTGGCTATCTTAGGGAAAATGGTCCGGTCCACGGCAGTCGTAGACACCTTCGTCTGTCTACCGCTTTTAAGAATATATAATCGACCAAAGCCGCCCACACAAGATTCCCGGATCCTAGCAAACCTACTTAAGTCCAACTCCAACATCGATACATGACAATCCCAATGTGGCCTGACTACTCTGAATGAATGTTAACTCCAAAGAATTCACAATTATTACGTTATCTAACGTCTCAACCATTATCCGTTAATCTCGTCGTTACTACGATCCTATAATGCATTAACTCATTATCACGTCTGCATTACAACAATATAGCATGCTGGGAGTAATGAACAATAAATAAAAAACTAAATAGTTATAATATAAACAAAACAAAAATATTAACATTCTGCAACTTTTAATCGATTGGGACAAGGGTCCAATCGATTGGTATAAAAATAGTATCAATCGATTGGTAAAAAGTTCAATCAATTGGATCACATATCAATTGATTTCCATAAATGTCAATCGATTGAAAGTCCAATTAATTGGGACTTTGTCTTCTTCATAGTGAAGACAGTCCAGCGATATAAAATGAGAAAATACATGATTTCAGTTCCTTTTATCCATTCAAACATGTCTTAACATCAATGTTTAAGCTACCAGGTGAGTTTAGAACTCACCTTAGGTCACAAGGGGGTGTTTGAGAATGTGTCTTAAAGCTTGGAGCTTCAATGGCCTCTTTTATCTCTCTCTCTCTCTATCCCTCCCTCCTTCTCTCTCTATCAGTCTCTGTCTTCTCTTCTCTTCCTCCTTCTCTCTCTTTCTTCTTTCTGATCTTCTTCTCTTCTTATTCTTCTATCCGGGTGTGTGTATGAGTATATGAATATATATATGTGTGTATATATATGTATATATATAAGTGTATATATATAAAACACACACAAACACTCCTTCTCCTCTCTCTGATTTCTGGAAACAGAAATATGCCTAAAATGGGCTAGAATATATAGAGATTCAAGTGTTTACATGGCCAAACCCCAGCCAAAGCAAGAGAATCTACCCAGCTGATTCCAATCGATTGGTATAAGTGTCAATCAATTGTTATTAGGTATTAATGCTCCAATCGATTGATAAGAGTGTCAATCGATTGGTATTGGCAATCGATTGGTTCTTACCAATCGATTGGTATCCAATTTATACCAAGGGTAAGGGATAACTCATACAAGTATTAAAAGAAGCAGTACAAGGTCTTATTCATATAATATATTGTAGTAACCTATAAAATTTGGATTTATTTATTATACCTGATAGTACATAATACTTGTTGGGGGTGGGACCTACCTTATCAATCCTAGCAGGATTTGTTGAATTTCTCCTTATTAAATTGCTCCCCGTTGGCTTGTCGTTGATATTGTTCTCGTTAGAAATTCCTTTTGAATATTGTACAGAGTTCTCTCAATCGAACTCTTTGTGCTTGATCCAACTTCTGTAGAGGGAATTCTCTGACCAGAGTTCGCTCAAGCGAACTTTTCTCTGATTGATCCAACTTCTGTGGGATGAACTCTCTGCCCAAATTTTGCTCAAGCGAACTTTTCTCTGCTCAATCCAACTTCTGTAAAGGGAATTCTCTGCCCAGAGTTCGCTCAAGCGAACTTTCTTTGCTTAATCCAACTCTCATCAGAATGCATAGATAAAAAGCATAAGACCCCTATGCGATATCAAGGTTTAAATGAGTACTCCTCCATATATTTTAAGACCTTATTTTCAAAGTAATTATTTTCTAAAAATTTCCCGTGGAATAAATACCTGTAGGTTTATTTAAGAGAGTTTAATTTGACCAAATTGGGTTCATTTAGAATAACAGTTGGATACACATATGTGTGTATATGAGTGGGTTGTGTGCTTTTATACATAACCACACCCGAGAGAAATGAGTAGGGGTGGGACCCAACAGCACCCCCCTATATCTCCCACGTTTCTCTCCCTCTCCCTTTTTTTTTTCTTTTCTTCTTCTCTCTCTACATCTCTCTTATCTCTCTAGGTTTGGAAGCACCAAACCTCCATTGAAGCTCCATCTTCAAGCTCACATTTGGAAGCCTTCAAGCTATTATTGGACAAAGGCTATTAGAGGCGTTATTGTCCCCCTTGTCAAGAGCTCTCTATTGGTATTATCATATTTCATTTTGGAGTCCCCTAGCTCAATCCATGGCTTAGAGGAAGAAGAGGGTTTCTAATTACTTTTTCTTGGGAGCTCTACACTTGGATTCATTATTTTTTTCCTACTTCCTATTTCTCTTGCTTTCCTTCTCAAGATCAAGAGCCAAGAACTTCATTTTGGGGCAAGGCTATTTGTAGCTAAAGTGATCCTCTCAACTAGGGCTTCCTATTGGCATCTTCTTTTCCTATTTTGGTGATCTCTAACACAAGGTTTGAGCTAGGGCAAAGAAAGGGGTCTTGCCATGGTTTTCTTGGAGCTCTACAAATTGGGATTTTCTTATTTCCTTCTTGGATTCTTCCTCTCTTATGCATTTCTCCACCAAAACAAAGGTAGATTTTATTGTCTTGATTCACTATGCCTCTTATCTCTAATGTGTGATTTGTGATAGAAATGCTAGGGATTAAAATTTAGAAAATAATCTTGATTTATTTCCCTTAAATGTGTTTGTGGAGTAAACTGATTTGTTTAGATGCTAAGTTGTTATCAAAGTTGCCTAAGTGGGATGAATTGTTAAAATTGTTATCAAAGGTTGATTAGATGAAATTAATTGCCTAATGGTTGATTAATAGTTTAATGTGATTACATGCTTAGTTGTAAATTATTTGGCTAAGTATTGGTAAATTGCTTAGTTCCCTACATGGACTAGCTACTTATTATTGTTTGGAGTAGTTATTGTGCCTAGAAGCTAAATTCTTGCTAATAGGAGTTTATATGTTTAAATGTCATTATTCCTATGAAATGTGAAATCATTTATCATCAAGGTTAATGTTGGAGTAATGAGACTTGCTAAATTTCAACAACAGTGTAATTTGACATTTTTGTGAATTGAGAACATTTGCATTCGGATCATAGAGTTCACGTGCATTGTTGCCAAGTGGGCACACCACATAGCATTAGCATGGGTGGCATTTTGAGTAATCCCTAAGATGGGATAAATGTGAATCCGACCCCAATGAAGGGGGATAAAAGTGGATAAGAAAATTCGGGTGTGGGTTGTGTAGTGGGACAGGGTAGACGTACCTATGAACGTGCGAAACTCCAACTTATATTCGACTAGCTATCGGAAAGTTGGTATGCTACATTCCCAGTGGGGGTGGCTCACAGTCCGGTAATAAGGCGAGTGATCATGTGTGCATAGCCTGAGGGCTCATTAGTTGCATTGCCTAGGTGGCATTCATGGCACCACATGATGCATATTAGTTATGGGATCCATATTGAATCTCTACAATATTTTCTACGAGCCGTCGTTCTCATAAAAATGACAAACCATTTTTCAGGTTTTATCAAGTCAGGGTAAGGCCCAAGAGTTACTCGACGCATGAAGTCGCACTTTGAAGATTTCTTTCAAGAAGAATATTAGATTTGAAAATGCTTTAAACTTCTATTTTAGTTTGAAAAGAAATTGTAATAGATTTGAATCTCCTAGTTCAATTTATTTAACACTTGATTCGGGCACATGTTTAGCCCTTTACTTAGAACAAATTAGAATTCCAGACTTATTGTAATCGGGCTTGTAATTGGGACTTTGAGTCGCCTATGGGCGCATGTTAACATTAAATATTTATTCATGTTGATTCGGACACTTGTTAGTCCTTCAACTTAGATCTTTTTCTAAATCATGTTCATATTGATTCGGATGTACCGTTGTTCCTTTGAGTCGTTTTGGTAAGTTTATAGCATGGCTACACAGGTTCTACACTTGGAAAACTTCTGAAACTTCTAAACTTTTGAAATCTAATTTGGTTATACTTAGCCTATGGATAGTCTATGCGAAAAATACTGCTTTTGATTTCTAAGGGACCGTTTGGTTGTAAATTCTCAAACCTTGAGTTCATAAAAACTTTCAATCAAACCTCGTCTTCTTTTCTCCCACTCTCGATACTTCTTATTTCTGTCATTTAAAACTTATTTGAAAATCGAGTAATGTTGATGGATCCTATTTGCCCCGTTTGGTCCTCATGGGTCAATTCTTGACTTTTGACTTTTGAATTTTCTTTGGAATCCACGTAGGAATGCTTTGTGATCTTTCGCACTATTTGGTTGGTCCACGTAGGATCTCGCCTTCTTCTTAACCTCTTTCTTTGACTCTTTGACCCGCTACGTGTAGTGGATTTTGGGGCGTTACATATATTACAAAAATATATGGTATTACATATGTGTCTTACCTAGTTGTATGGACTTATTGGTGAGGAGTCGCGGACTAGGAGTGTGGACCGTACACGTAAGACTCCAGAGACTAGTATGAATTGTAGAGATGTGAATGCGAGCATGTTTATCATTCATGTGCATTGTTATTTTATTCACTAAGCGTTATCTTAAACAAATCAAAATATGTATGGTTATTTAAATAACCATCGCAGGTGTTAATGCCGATGAGGAATCGGGGAAGTGATTGAGGGATGATGGGTGTTCACTTAGAAGGTGACTCTCCATGTTTATCTCGTGGTTTTGTAATCAAAACATTAGTTTAATTGTTTTGTTTAAGGAACTTGTCATAGAATCGGATGATAGTATTGTAATAGAACTTAGAACTTGTAGATTAGAAGCTCTGGATACATTCCAAACATTTTTAATATATTTCGTAGGTCTTTTGGATATGTTGGAGTTGTGAAAGAACTCACGAGATTGGGTTTAAGTGCGTAAAGGAGTCAATAGTCCATATTATTCAAAACTTTGAGCACTATTGAGATTTGTGCCAAACATGTCTTTAACGAGTTTTGTAAATGTTTTCCTTAAATTGATATGTTATATATGTTTAAATACCTTCCATAAAGTTTCGGAAGAAACGGATTTGGAGAGGGTTCTTTTTATCGCGTCGAAAGTTGGACAAAAATAAGTGGTTTGCTGCTAAAGGGACTTTCGACCGGTCGAAGATACCCATTCGACCAGTCAAATGCCCCTCTGGTTAAAACTTCAGCAACGACACCTTGTCGATGGGACTTTCGACCAGTCGAGAGGGACGTTCGACCGGTCGAAATACCCCCTGCCAGCTTGGTTGGTTCATCCACTTCCATACATTTTCAAAAGTTCTAATTACAAACTTAAGCTTCTTTTGGGACTCTTTTAAGGGAAAATTAGTCGGATCAAATTTTGGAGCCTCAGGGCAAAAAGTGTACTTTGGATTGACTCCGGTACGTACTGAAATGAGAGTTATGTTTCTTTTTCCGCTGCGTGTTCTTAAACTAATCTTTTTGGGAACGTTAATGAATTGAGTTAGCCTTGGTGGCGTTCCACGGGCTTTGGTTCCGCTTGTTGTGGGACTGGACTGTGACATGTAGACACCCCAATTTTGACCAACTGTCAAATTTAGGGGAGGATTACCTCTAAAACTGACGATGACAATGTCCAACAGAATTCAAAAATCTTTAAGGGTAAATCAAGCTCTTCAGAAAGCATTTCAATTTTCAAAAAATCTCAAAGTTCGAAAAGGGAGGGAAGAAAACAAAGTGCTAGGGGAATTTTAGGTGTGAAAATACCCATGGAAGAAAAATTAATAAAAATATTCAAAATATAAATATGCATACATATATATATATATATATGTGTGTGTGTGTGTGTTTTTTTTTTTTTTTTTAAATAAAATGAATATTTGTTTAAAAAAATATTTGAAAAGGAAAAGAAAAGAAAAGAATTTGAAAAGGAAAAAGAAAAGAAAAAATAATTTGAAAAGGAAAGAAAAAGAAAAAAAAAGGAAAAAAAAACATATATATACAGGATGAGGCGGCACGCGGCGAAGCCGGACCGGCACTCAGCGAGTATCGTGGACAACTCGCCGAGTGCCGCCAGCTGTAACAGTCTGTTATTTTTTAAATGCATATTGAACACCCAAAGATTCTATCTCACAAGCAAAAATACCTCAAATTAACTAAATTAACCCCCCCTCCCCCTCCCCCTCTTGATGGTCTACATAAGAAGGATTACATCTCCATTGTTGGTGATTAGACAATTGTTGGACAATTTAGAGAGAATTTGTGAGTGTAATTGAGAGAATTTTAAGAGAATTGGAAGGGAAGCCATTGAAGAAGCTTGAGAACTTGAGGAAGAGTTTGAAGACAATTGAAGATCTTCACCAAAACCAATAAAATCTGAGGAAATTTAGAGGTAATTTTCTAATTCTAGTTTGTTTTTAGCCTAATACAATCACAATCCATAGATTTCTTTAGGATCTTTACACAATTTTCAAAAAGTCTCTTTTAACTTCATTTCATCACACACCACTTGAATTGTGATTGAATTTTTATTCAATTTTGTTGATTTGGGTTTAAACAACCATGGATTTAATGCAAGTTTTCAAAGAGAAATTTGACTTGGGTCATCAATTGGATTTAGATTTCATCTCTTTGTTCATGCTCTTCTCTTGAGAACCAATGAGATCTTCAATATCTCACTTGGATTCCTTGAGTTTGATCTCTCGTTTTTCCTATAAATTTATGATTTACATGAGAATCAAGGTTAATCTTAACTATGTTTGTGTGTAATTAATGGATCTAAGTCCATGTTCATGATTTTGGTCCATTAATACGAGTTTTTATGAATATCATCTCCTACCTCATTGAAGTTCATGAAGAATAGTATTCTTAGTCTCCAAGGATCATTTATTTGAGAGGAGAAGCAAGTAAAATAAGTTTCAATTCCTCAAGGATCATCAATTTGAGAGAGGAATTAGACTTGGGAAAAGCCAATTCTCATAGCTTGATGGTTTGGATTCAAATAATCCCAAGTGTTCAAGTATGTTCATGAGGTTAGGAAAATCCATGAAGGTCTTCATTGAAGTCTCTTTAAGGCCAAATCCACGAAGCCTCTTGATAATTTGATTATTGTCTTAGTGGTTATAATCATCCCTTGATCCAAATTTTCTATAGAATTTTGGATCAAGTTGGATTCAACAATGGTGCAGTGAATCCATTGACAAGCTAAGGTCAAAGATTTTTAATTAAATCCTGCTCCGTTGGATTTAAATGAGACCAATTGGAATGTGTCCATAACATCTAATTTTACCACTACAATTTTTGTTTTGATAAGATTATATGGTTAACATGGTTTGGTCATAGTTTTTCTAAACTCATCACTCTCTATCCAGAATTCCAAAACAGTAAACCCATTTTAAAATGTTTTGATCAAAGCTTTAATCAAGTATCTCAGGTTTTAAATAATTTTTTTCATGATCTATGATGAGTTAATAAGATTCTATAAGAAATTTGAAAGGTTTGAGGTTAAGTTACTATTTTACATAAATCATACAAGATCTCTGGACAGGGAGTTGGTAAATTCTAAGAGATGTCTGGTCTTGGTCCAATTCCCAGAGATTGGACCATTAGATCATTGATTTTCCTTTTGGGATAGAAACTAGACTCACAGAGACATGTCATATTTAAAAATCACCAAGATCAAACCATAGGAACTATGACTTTTCTATTTTTGAATATTTGATTTCTTCTCTGTAAATTTTGAATTCTGAGATAGATTTGATGAATCTCACCCATGATGATCCAAATAATTTTTCTATTCCTTAGTTTAAATCATGCTTTGAATAAAATTAATTGGACTTAAATCCAGGGGGTAAAAGATCCAAATCAACAAATAATTCGTGTCTCATTCATGCTCATACATTTCATGATTATCATGTTTAGATAGTACTACTTGTATTTTAGAATGCTTAGATTGTAGATAATAGGAATAGGTGGTGAGTGATTGAACTTGATCTTGAATCCATTCTCGTAAGATTTAGGACTTGATACGATTTGTGTTCAAAGTATGTGGACTAACCTTTGTTTTATAGCACTATTGAGGTATGATTCCTTGAACTTTCTCTCATCTATTTCATTTCTCGATTTGATTGATTTTCGACCCCATGCGCGACACCTTAGACTATGATTTGGCCTTATGTGTATATCTGGATTAGAGACATTTTTTTAGGTTTCCTATTTTGCATGTGCATTGCACGTTTGTATATCGCGGCTGGATCTCGGGTAAGTTTCCTCGTTCTCTATTGCATATCATTTTGCTTGCTATTTGAACTATGTGATTTTGTATGCTATTTTATCGTTAGCAATCTTGCACTCCTTTCAATATTGGAATGTATATTTATATCTATGTATTATTTGAGGGTATTCACGAGATAAGATGAGAGGGGGTGCTTTAGTCCACTAGGCTCCTTCCCCTCTCATTCCATAATCCCCAGACCTAGAAATCTCTGGTTCCCAAAAGATCAATTTGCTTTTAAAATGGTTAATTTTCCTCAAAAATAAGTGGCGAATCTATTTGTTTTGTTTTAAAAGAAAAAAAGTAAAACCTAAGGTCCAGTATCCACAATTGTGCCAAAGAGCCAGCCGCAATTGCTGACCTTTGTTGTCTTATGGAAGCAACTTAGTGTCTTGTTTGGGAAGAAGGGAAAAACACCAAAATCAAAGAAGACCAAAATCGGTTGTGCCAAATAAGGCACAACTGCAATTGTTGACTTCTGTAGTTTTTTTTTGCAGCAAATGCTAAATATTTTTGCAAAACTTGATTGATTCCTCATTTCAATGGTAAAAGTTGATTGAACCCTCATTTTGATATTAAATAAAATTCATAAAACTACCCTAAAGCTAATTATCTACTTCAATTGACACAAATACCCTTGTATCAATTCATAAATGATCGACTAAATGTGGAGCTTAGAGTAATAAACAAAAGTTTGAGGGCAAAATGGTAATAGCACTATTGATGAACACTGCTATCTACTTGCAACAAATATGGTAGAAAGAGGAAAAGGTGCTAACAAATACGATAGAGAGAGGAAAATGCAACTGCATTTTATTGGTTAATTTTAACCGTTTACGTGCATTACTACAAAATCACTTTTCATCACAAAATAATAAGAGTACCCAAATTTTGAATTTCAAATGCTTCCTAAATACATGTGGCAATGGGACGAACTTCATGATAGGACCACTTTAACATCCTCCAATCAAAATCCAATGGACCCACTACCACATGTGTTTGGAAAGCATTTGGGATTCAAAACTTGAGAAGCGTAATGTTACTCCAAAAATAAAGGGTCAATTACTTAAACCTTTTGACCAAAAAAATAAATAAAAAGAAATTTACGCTAATCTTACTCGAAGTTGGGTGAAATTACAAGAACCCCCCTACGTTTTTAAGGCGTAATTACACTTTACACCCCTATACTATACCCATGCTTTCAATTGGATGCATACAATGTTTCTTTTTGTTCAATTGAACTCTTGAACTTCATAAATTTATTCAAATAACACCGAAAAGCTGACGTTGTTGGCTTAAACTCACGAAAATTGTTACGTAACTTCCACATGATACTTTTGGTCATAGATTAGGTTAAGACAAATGAAAGTGAGTGTGAAGGGCGCGAAAAATCAGTTTCGATTAGACCCAAATTGCATGCAATTAGATTCAAAATTGCATTTAATTCGTATTCAACCAAACCCAAAATCGTATCATCATAGTATCTGCTACAATATTACTAACCACGGGCACCGAGCTGTGTGCTATACAAGCAGCCCCTCCACTAGTTTAATTCTAGAAGAACATAGTGGCAGTCAGTCATAGCTCCCTAATATGGACCAACATAAGCAATAGGTCTACATGTTTTGTTTTTCATGTCAAAAGTCCTTGAGTTTTTTTGGAACCAAAATGATCCTAAAATGCTATTAACGTGTCTCTCACCTTATTTTAAGCAATTTTCCAAAACAGTTTTTGTTTAAAGTTTTTCATTCTTCAAAATGCCATAACTTTCAAAATACAAGTTAGTTTTTGATAAATTTTATACATCCGTGATCTACAAAACAAGATACGTATTGCATATTAAATTCTTCAAAAAAAATCAAAATTTTCCATCTTAAAAACAGATATTGAATTATTTTTGTAAGACTGACATTTTTATTGTGTAGATATAGAAAAATTAGCTCAAATCAAATAATAAATCGTCCAAAACAACCAAAGAATCACAAAGTTATGCCCATTTTAGCATATGATACTATCTTTAAGGTTATACCCAGGTAAAAACAGTGATATGATACTGTCGACAAGTAACATTTATTCAAATTGATCAAATAATTACAAAATTATGGCATTTCATCATATTATACTATATTTACATTACTTTTCAAGTAAATACAGTAGCATATTATCAAAAATTGGTATGAGAACCTTCCCGTTCCCAAAGTGATTATAAAGAAGAAAATGACCGATTTGACGAAGGAGTTGTAACACCCGTTCCCGCGGGTTATATTTAATTGTAATTAACATGCATCATTAAAATCATATTAATAATGTGATTATATGTGATAAGTGGATTTTGACTCACTAAGTTGATAGGGGGTGTCTAGTTTGGAACCCAGAGATAGGCCAATGTGGCAGTCCCAGTTTGGGTGTGATGGGACTATAACACCCGCTCCCGCGGTTTATATTTAATAGTGCTTTAGCATGCAAAATCACGAGTTAATGTTAATTAATGTGTTGTGTGACACTTATTGGAGGTGGGATTAACCCACTATGTTGATTATGGGTGTTCAGTTGGGAACCCAGTTATGGCCAGTATGGCAATCCCAAGTTGGGATATGTGTTGATAGGTCCCAGTTGAGATGGGACAGCACTATGTGGAACACCCTATGTGCCTAAATGTTTATTAAGGCTTAAATGATTTATTATTTTATTGCTAATAATATCATGTTATTAGTTGGAGACCACTTTTGTGGTCAGTTAAGGGTACCTTTGTAAGAGTGAATTGAACACATTACATAATTAGTAGACTAATTAGCAACTTCATATAATTATATGGGACCATTTATGGGACCCATGCGAGACAGAGACAAATACTCATTTAGGTTTGGGATAGTTTTAATACAGTTTCATAATTAATAGGGGCATAAGTGCACAACTAGCAAACAAGTGGCGGTTTCATAATAAAATTGGGAAACTTATATAATTAAGCCACCTAAGAGGATGACTCCTCATCCTATTTTGGTCCAATCTCCGCTAGTATAGACATATACAGGAGTTGCGACGACGAAGACGACGACACTCTTGACGTCGATTGATGCGCCTAACAATGTCAGTTTTCAAAACAGGCTATATATTCTGACTCCTGGAGGTGAGACTAGCATTTTGATACCCATTTTATTGAGTTTTATGACAGTTTTTTGGGGACCCATTTTAGGGTGTTTTAGCTCATAACTTGTAGTTTTTATATAGGATTTGTACCTGGTTCTTAGTGGGGCTTTAATCTCACAATTAGGAGCAAAACCCAAGAGGTGAGTGATGTTAATTTTGATATTTAGATGATTTCCATGTTGGGTTCAATTGTGATGCCAAAGCATGACTAATTTGCTTAATTTAGTTTATTATTGGGCAAAATTCATGTGGTTAAATTAGGCTCAAATTGATTATGAAAGCACGGTATGATGTTTAAATGAGCATGTTGAGTTAATGGAATTGCTAGTTCTATACCACAATGAGGTAATCATTGTGATGATGACCATGGCCGCCAGAGGCCTATGGGACCGCATGTGTAAGGGAGTGAGTCATGGCTAGTCACGTGGGGTTGGGGAGTGGAGCTGCGGGCTAGCCGATAGTGGTGGAAGTGAACTAGTAATTGCCGGAGACTAAAGTTATTTGTAATGTGTTGAATTGAGCATGTTTATTATCTATGTTCATGATTGGCATTATTCACTAAGCATATAGCATATATATTGTAATGGTTATTGAATAACCATCGTAGGTGATCGTAGCGAGGAATTGGGAAAGTGAGCCAGATGCTAGCTTGTGATTTTTGAGAGTTGAAGTGGCTTTGTTTATAGTTACTTGCTTTTAGAGTAAATTTGGTAAATGGTTGTAAATAGATTAAATTTGGGTTGTTTATGTTGTAATATGTTGATTTCAATTTAGGGTTGAGACTATGTTTTGTGTAGTTCTTGTAATCAAATTAGGAAGTTGTATAATAGTCGGATTGTAACTTAACTCCTGTAGTATAAAGTTGGACTATGTTAGTTGGGACTGTGTTTTATCGTAGTATTTCCATAATTTATGTTATTAGGTTGGGACGTTTGAACTTGGAGATTTATTTGTTGGGTTGGTTGGAAATGGTTATATTTAGTACTTTTCTTAAAGTATTTTAAAAAAACTCTTGCTTGAACTTGGAAGCTCATGTTTATGACTTTGGTTTGATTCTAAATAGTTTAAAGCATTAGTTTTGATTTCAACTTGTGATTTGGTAGTATTATATGAGAATTTACTACTTGGTAAAATAGGATTTTTGGCTGATTGTCACGCCCCGACGTAGCATAAATATGGAAAGCATTTAATTTTCTTTATGGACCCATTGGTCATGATAGTTTGTAGGATCGATTCCGTCCCAAACGTCGAACAACATAAAACCATAATCAGAGTAGAGCAATCAAGGCTTATAAAACTTTCTAACTTAATAAATATTACAGCACGAGATCAACTAAGGCACACTCCATCTGAAAACAAAATAATATCTATTGTCTATTACAGTCATCCTCATTACAATAACAGTTCATAACCAAAGACATGTAATAATAATAAATTCCTCCTCAGTATTGATTCAGTTCGCGTAGTCATAAGGTCCAGCCTGATCATAACCTGAAAAACCTAGACACGAATGTCCAGGATGCATCAACGTCGTCAACTTCAAGAAGCTGGTGAGTATTAAAAACATGAACTCGAATGTAAAACATACTTATTTACAATTTTCCCTTTTTCAATTTCATAAATCAACGGTTTAACCATAGAAATAAATTCAATTTAAAAAACGGAGAGGATAATGTTAAAATCTTCATTTCATAAAACATATGATCATGTATGAGACCAATGTAACCATTCTCATCTTACCGACTCTTTTCTCTCGATAACACAATACCCAACACTTTCACTCTAGTATCTTTGAAATACTCTGATAGCCACACTTTAGCATAGGGGTACCAGGGAGTGTCCAGTTTTCCTCACACTTTAGTACGTGGTACCAGGGAGTGTCCAATGCCTCACACTTTAGTACCTAATCCGCCTCGCAAATAGCGGTGGAAACCTCACGCAGTATCTAGACTCGGGTACCAGGGAGTATCCGTAGGCCACACTTTAGCACTACCATGGGTGCTAGGGAATGTCCAAGTTCGGTGTCACATACTTTAGCGCTACCATGGGCGCCAGGGAGTGTCCAATTTTGCCACCATCGCATTTCAAAGACACTCTAGCCGCCATCTCAAAAACATCACACTTTGGTACACAATTACCAAGGAGTGTCCAAACACAATCTCAACCACATACTCATTTCCACACTGACCACCACTCACCATGCATGCACAACTGACTCCACATGTATGGCATATGACTTAATATAAAAATATAAAGTACTAGGAATGATAACCATGGATGTACGAGAAGAAATCAAATCTTATATGAAACAACCAGTGAATTCATCAAAGAATGCTTTAACATCCTTTTAGCGCTACTAGAACACAAGTGGGTCTACTTTGAATCAATGCACTAACAAATGAGGTATAATTTTTGTGCATGAATTATATATCAAAAGAAAGGTCTTTGAGTCTAGTTTCCAACGCTTCAAACAGTGTGCGTTTTTGAGCTTTCTAGAGGAAGTTATGACCATTTTATTAAAAGTCGTCAGTGCTGAAAAATGCCAATCGATTGGCAAAAGTGCCAATCGATTGGCATACATTTCAATCGATTGGTAATGATTCCAATTGATTGGTAAATATGCCAATCGATTGGTAAACATGCCAATCGATTGGCATCAGCGGTTTCTCCCCTATTACGAATTTAAAGCCTATTTTTGACCCATTTTCAAATCCGAATGCAAACATGACTTGTAATATATGATTATCTCTGTTTTTCTGCAAGGATTATGAATACGCGATCGGTTTTAACTAATTTCAATTGTAGCTCTCGAATTTTATGAAAAACCGAGAGGGTGACGAAATTTTATTTTTAATATACGTCGCGATACGAATGAATTAGGCTCTATAACTTAAACCCTAGTCTCTATGTAATGTAATATTTCATATTCATCTTTAAAAACGAATTTTGGTTGAGGTTGCAAAATCATGATTTTTAAGCTCAAGCTTCCATGGACAATTTCAACAATGGTAATATACCACTATACCCATATAAACAGTAATTAAGCAAGAATTTACATTAAGAGTGAGTTTAAAATACTCACTTTGATTGAATATAGAGAAATCGTTGAGAAAGATAAGCACAATAAGAATCCAAATTCCAAGCTTTGGCTATGGGGTTCAACAGCTCTCTCTCTCTCTCTCACTCTAAGAAATTATTATGTAAACTACTATATCTCTCAACTTTCTCTGTACTTTCAGTCTTCAAGGATGAACTAAAAGAGCGTGTGAGAGTGTAGCATATATAAAAGATGTAATTGATGAACTTGGAGTCCAAGCAAATTCTCCTACACTCTACAATTGATTTTAGTTATCAACTATAAATGAATACATATAATACGCAGCTCCTATGTCTAGGTTATACACAAAATATACCTACGTATATACTCTAACACAATCTAAAAGGGCAAGTTAGATTACTAGGGGTCAAACATGGTTGTTTGGGAAACTTAGTTATTAGGCATAACTCAACACACACATGGACTAGATTGCCAATCATGGCACAAGCTAGTTGTCTAGGGATTACTTAAGGTGTTTGGCAAAACAACTTATGGCATAATAATATACATGTACACAAATGCATTACCCAAACTAGTCTATCTAATCATTAGTTGCTATAACAATATATATAAAGCAAATGTTAGAACTAGCTTTACATCAAGTCCAAAATATGTGGAAGTATAACGCGGCTGTGGACACGCGGAATTCCACCTCTTTGTTTTGATTTGAGATCGTTTTGAAAGAGAAAAAGAAAAGGAAGGTCTGTTGAAAGCAGATACAGAGTCGTCACTTGGTCTTTAGGGAACCAAGAAACCCAATTTGACTCACCCAAACAGATAAAGGGCACCGGCCTTTCATAACCAAAGAACTTGGCTTAGGGTTTTGGTACGAGAGAGGAAGGAGCCTTTGCCATGACTAAAACACCCTCAACTCGCCCCGTCTCTCGACGGGCCTCAATTAGCATCCAAATAATCATCTTTTACTATGTTTGGTTCGACAATTAATACTATGATAGTATATTACATTTCATAAGAAAATTGAAATGGAAGATCAAAAGATAAGATATCATTCGTAAGATCTAAGCCAAATATCACACAATGCAAAGGTAAAAGATCACACAAACAAACCTAGGGAAAATCGTCTAATCACATATCAAGTAATCAAGTTTTCCTAATCTAGGAGGGGACATGGATTGTTCTTGAAACAAATAATCAAAGAGATCAAAATATGCTTAGCAAGCTAGAATGATGCATGTTAATCTTTGGGAAAAGAAGACCTCTCAATCCCCGGGACGGATGAGAAAGGATGATTAGATCGAGGGAAAGCATGGACGTGTGATCAAGTTCATTGCTTATAATCTTCTTAGATTAGGAGTCACAAAAGCCCTAAATCTTGCATGGATGCAATGTATGATCCTAGAATGTGCAAAGGTTGTAGTGTGTTTGTGTACATGGACTTTCTAAAGTAACTTAGAAGTCTAAAATATGAATGAATGCGTGGAGGAAATCATCATGGGATATGTATGAATGTAGTATGGACCACTTCCTAGGATATGAACTAATTTGAAGTACATATAAGCATCAAATCAAAGGATGGAAGTAAAAGTATACTTGTTGTGAATAGTGGACAGAACAGTGACTTGATTTTGTGGAAATTGAAAAGTGGGATTAGAAATGTTTTCAATGCATGATTTTTTATGGAGATCATATTTATTGTGTCTATAACACATATCAAAAAGCCAATCCTCAATAAATATTATAGAATGAGAGAAATCATATAAAAAATAGAGGTTACTCAGAAACCGAGTTTGTACTTTTGACTGAAATGTTGAAAAATCTTAGAAAATGAAAACAAAATATCTAGAGGTCTATATTATACAGAAAGTTCCCTAAGACACTGATGTTCAAGGTAAAAATGAGTTGGGACTACTCCTTTTGGAAAAGGTTTTTGTAAAATAAGTTGAAATTCAACTAAGCTGCTGTGACAGCAAACACAGAATATCTGGAGAGAATGTTTGGGTCCAAATGGACCACTTCCAAGTATTTCCAAGTCAAACCAAAAATCATGGGTGTTCTCTAATGAGTTAAGAAGACTTTTCAAGTGGTCTCATGTTAATACTTTAAGTATTGAGTCCTAGAGAAATCTTTGAACTCAGATTGGTCACTGTTTTGAAGATTTTGGGAAGAACTAGGGTCTTATTCTTTGAAATCAAAATGAGGGGTTTAAGAGGGGTTTTGAAATAGAGGTTTTTAAAGTATTTTTTCAGCACTTAAATGGAGATTATGACCACTTTAAATATCAACATTTGAACCCATATCAAGAACCTCCAAGATTGTTGGAGAGATTGTTTTCATTTTTGAAGACAACTTCAAGAATACATAGGAATGTATTGAAGTTGAAATCATCATCTATCAAACATGTTTTTGAGGTCAAGAGCTACTATCCATAAGGATTCACTCACCTCAAACTTCATGTCATCATCTAGATGATGATAGACTAGTAAGTAAATAAAGAAAATAAAAAAGAAATGGGATTAAGGAGGGATAAGCATAATATGTAAACAATAAAATAAGTAATCAATAGATGATATTCATGATGATTTTGGACTTTTAGCTTGGTGTTTCACTCATATGTGGTGACTTTAGACATGGAAGAAGCTTCCTATCTCACAAATGCTCACTAAAATGGTGATTGGGTGTATTGAATGTGTAGTAAATGGGAGTAATGAAGTAGAAAACAAAGTTTAGAACTCACTTTTTAGTTGAAATCAAAGTAAGAATCTCACTTTCACTTTCCTATCCTTATCTTCTACAACTTTTATCTCTATAACTTCTCTAAGCTTTGTATTTGCACCCCCCCAAAATGAGAAGTCAAGGGGGGTTTATATAGGCCAATTTAGGGTGGTTTTGGGATTTAAAGAGTGCTCCCATTGGCTCCAAATGTCTGTGAACAAGGAACTACGTCATTTTGGTTTCTAATTAATCAAAATGGACCCCCAAAACAATTTACGAAAATGGACTATTCCGGAGAAGAGTGCCGCGGCGGCACTGGGCCTATGCCACGATAACAGTGGGCCAGTGCTGCGGCGGCACTGCTTCTCTGATGTCCAGATAATTCTATTTAGGCCCCCAGAGGTTTTGATATTCGCGAAAATGCCCTATTTCGTCCGAAATTCACAGAAAATGCGTATAAACTCCAAACTGAGGTTGTGATATACCATTGGAAAGGTAATGTAGTCTACTTTAAATAAAAAATAGTTTAGAGATAGATCTCTTTGAAAAGTTTTGCGGTATTCGCGATAAAAGGTGATTTGATCGCCTTTTTCACCTTCAGAAATTCATAATAAATTCGTTTTAAATCCGAGAATTTTGTGCAACATACCGTTGGAAAGCTATTGATCTATAATATCCATGAAAAATGTTTGAAAAATGATATGGTGCTCCGATTTTAAAGTTAACCTTTGGTCAAACTTGGGATTCCCGGGAAGTTCTGGGAACCTCTGGGAACTCCCAAGAGCTGACGTTATCGTTTGATTTCCTTTTAAAACTCGTTTTAGTACTTTTCACATGATCTAGAATGATCTCGGAACCTTTCGGTGAATTTGGAAAATTTTGGTCAAACCTTGGTCAAATTTGGTCAAACTTTGGTCAAATCTGGGAGTGTTTGGGTTTTTAAGGGCATTTTGGTCATTTGTACCACTTTCTGAGCATTTCGAGAGATAGAACTAACTTTTGGGAGTCCTTTTTGAGTCGTTTTAATCATTATGAACCACCAAGCTATGGGTCTCCTAAATTTGGTAGCCGACAAAATGGAGTGTCTACAGTTTGCCCCTCTTTGGCATGAACTTGCAAGACAACGCATGTTGCAAGCGAGTGCCAAAGCTTAGAAGAGACAGGTCTTTTTGGAGGCAATAGATTTAGGATAAAAGCATTGCCAAGGATGAAAAATGTGATGTTAAGGTCAGTGCTGGTCGTGCTCTGTGAGAGCTGCCTACGTATCCCAAGGGGAATCAGACTAGGACATAGTTCAGGAGAACAAGGGAAAAAACAACATGCAAATACATCGTTAGAATTGATAGATGCTATGTTATGACATACATGGACGTGAGATGAGTTACGTCTTGGGTCCTATTATGTCTAGTGTTCTGATAGTGGCATGAGCATGTGCTGTGCCACTCCGAGTAGGCTGGTGTTTACGACTGTGATGTGGTGGCTGACTCGGACAAGGACATCAAGGTTTGGAAGACTCTGGGTCTCGAGGAAAACTTCTTAAATTTTGGGAAATATGCTGGCAAGTGGATCAGACACAGGGCCCTTGAGGATAAAAGCTGAGAGGTGAGAGGGCTCACAAGGATCGACAACCGGGGGAATTTATGATAACCGAAGTGAGGATGTTCACAACAAATGAGAAAGCTCACGGTGACCGATTTGGTGAGAAAGTTTATGGTAAGTGAGGAGGCTCACTGATAGGTGAGATAAATGGAGTGAGGAAGCTCTCGATAAGTGAGGAAGCTCACGATAACCGACAGGTGAGGAAGCTCACGGTAGTCGACAAGTGAGGAAGCTCACGGTGACATGATAGATGAGGTAGCTTATCAACGGACGCAGGGCCGTAAAAGTTGGTTCTAGTTTTCCATTTATTTTCTACTAGGGATTATCCTGAGAACCCCTCACGACTTCTGACCGAAAACCAGGATCCATCTCTGAATCTCTCATGGTTGATCAAATTCTGCTAAAAAGAGCTGGTTAGAGCCTTCGGGAGTCGATTTCTGTCTATATCTGTCTGCTGGGGTGGTTTTGGATTCTCTGAGAATCTTTCTTGACTGTCGACCGAGGACCAAGATCTGTATCTAAATCTCTCACAGTTGATCGAATTTCTTTGACCGAGAACCAGGATCCATCACTGAATCTCTCACGGTTGATCAAATCTTACAATGCTCAATCCAAGAGAGCCAGTTAGGGCCTTCGAGAGCTAATATGTTTTTGATTTTATCCTCGAGGGATAGTGTTGGATTCTTTGAGAACCTCTCTTCGACTGCTTCTCGACCAGGGACCAGGACCCATCTCTGAATCTCACACGGTTGATCGAACTTTCCAGGGCTTAATCTGAAAGAGCTGGTTAGGGCCTTCGGGAGCTGACTTCTTTCTGTAATTGTCCTCTGGGGATAATGGGGGGCTTTTTTGAGAGTCTTTCTTGACCGTCGATCGAAAACCAGAATTCGGATCTGAATCTCTCACGGTTGATCAACTTTTGCGATGGTTATTCTAAAAAAGTCTGTTCGGGCCTTCGAGAGCCATTTTTTTCTCTGTAACTGTCCTCTGGGGATAAGTTGGATCTATTGGGGATAAAACCTTGTAAATCTCGACTGAAATGGGCCACTGGGGTTGATCGGGGCCAAAATGGGCTGAAAAAGGCCAAAATAGGCCAAAATGGATTGAAATAGATCAAAATGGACTGAAGCGGGGCCCGCGGGGAGCAGTGTTGTGGCAGCACTGGGCCACTACCACAGTGGCAATTGGCTAGTGCCATGGCAACACTGGGTGGCCGGACTCCATGTGTGTATATCTTGAGTTTTTGAGCTCCAAATGCTCATTTTTGGTCATTTTGGGGTGTTTTTGGAGCCAAAATTCGTCTAAACGTAGCTTGTGCACGCTCAGGTGAGTAATCTTTCCCCATAATTGGAATTTTGATTGGTGTTTTAGTTTCCTCTAATTTTCAAGAAGAAAGTTTGGTTTTTACTTCCATTTTCTTTGTAGATCCATGGCTTCAAGCTCGAGGAGGCTTTCCAAGAAGGCCAAGGAACGGGTGAGAGTCGAGAGTCAACCCTAGGAGTTGATTTTACATGACCCTCAACGTCATCTTTTGGCCGCGGCTTTAGTGACTCAGGTATGTGAAACTTTCGGTGGTTATGTGCATTGTGCTAGTTTAGTGAACTGTAGTGTGCGCCTAGAGGTCGTTGGGAAGCCATTTGGTGCTCGTTTGTTGATTTTGTGAAGTTGGACTTCGGGTCATGAATAGTGATTTTGTGCTCGTTTTTGTCATTTTTGATGTGTGTAGGTGCCAGAGGTGGTCTTGAAGGGCCACGGTAGTCTTGCCCACACTTTTTTATGGTACACCCAACTTTTGCCTACTGTTAAGAAAATGGTAGATGATGCCGGGTTTGGCGGCTTTGTCCGCCTAGTTTCAAAGAGCACTAATGCCTTGACCCACTTTTATGCTCTTGCAGAGAGATGGTGGGATACGATGAATACTTTTCACCTGCCGTTTGATGAAATGACAATGTCGCCCTTCGATTTTTCCATGATCACCGGCTTGATAGTTGGCGGGAAGCGCCTGATCCTGGATTATTTCTACGAGATTGATCCTGAGGCCATTGAGATGCTGATTGGGGCTGTTCCTCTAAGCCTGGAGGGGCCTCGGTTCCCTTGCAGCTGGCTTAATCGGGCTTATGGTAGGGGGGACACACTCTGACCGACCAGCAGCTGCTACGGGTCTCTCACCTGTATGTTCTCGGCTGTTCAATTTTTGCGACACGGAATGACCGGGTGAGCTTGTGGCTCCTTTCTTGCTTGGCGACCATTGACGAGATTCCTTCTTATGACTGGGGCAGTGCTGCCCTGACCCACCTTTACAAGCATATGGGCGAGGTTTCTTGTGGCGGTGTTAAATGCACTAGAGGATTCTGGCAAGCTTGGGAGGTATGACTCGTGACTTTTCCTTTTCTTTTGGTCCTTTCTTATTTCTTTTTTCTGACTTTCACTTTTCTGTGAAGCTCTGGAGCTTCGAGTACCTAAAAATGTTGGCTCCTTCCCCCACCGATGAGTCGGGTGAAGATGAGGATGCATTGGCTCCTGTGCCGTTGTGCCCTCGAGGCTTGAGATGGAGAAGGGATGTTGTTGGGGTCAAGAGCGGGACCCACTGGATCGTCCTTCTGAGAAATTTCTTATCCTAGTTAATGATTGCTAGCATTGATTGGACACCCTGGGAGCATGTTTCCTATATTTCCCCAGAGGAGATACAGGCAGTGAGACCTCTTGCTTCTTGCCGACTTCTGATGGAGAGTACCAAGCTTAGGCAGTGGTACCTTGGTGAGTGGGTATCTCGGTAGGTGGTTGGTGGTTCGAGGTACCGCGTTCCTCATGCCCCTCTTGTGATGGATGCTGAAGACTTCTCTGGTGCTGCTTTGCTGGCAGCTTTGGCTGGTAGTGATGCATGGGATCATTTTTGCTCTGAGACAGGATATGAGACCTACCGTGGCTGCTTTCTGATGCCGAACTTTCCACTCTTGGATGTGAGTTTCTTTTACTTTTTTGTCTCTATTCGTCACCTATGTTTTTGGACGTATCTTTTCCTAACTTGTCTTGTGCCTACAACTTCGCGAGATGTATCGGAGACAGGCTCCCCTAGCTTCTGATCCTATCCCTCCTTGGGATTGGACCATTAACGTTTTGGATGCCGATGGCTCTCCGCAGGTCATGGAGGTGCCGCGAGTCATGTGCGGTTATCCCACCCAACCAGCAGGTGTCCTCAACATCCCTTGGAGTTATGCTGAGGAGGGTCATGCCTTGGCAGCTAGCTTACAATCTTTGGTCCTTACGCGGGACCATCGGGTATGTCTCTAATTTTACGCTCCTTAAGGTTATGAGATTCTAATCCTATATTTCACCCTTGGCAGATGGACGGTATGTGGCAGTTCACCACCAGTCAAATGGCATCCTTGGTGAGTTTTTTTTTTTTTACTTTTATTGTTTCTCGACTGATTATTTTTTACTTTGTGTGTGCAGTGTTGTGGTGGTGGTGCTGGCTCGTCGAGAACCAGACCAAGGTATAGGGGTGGCGCGAGGAGGCCATCGCCGACGTACACTCCGGGTGGTCCGACAGAGGATGAAGAAGAGGAGGATCGAGGCCTCATGAGCGGGGATTTTTGTTTTATCTCCATTTCATGTCTTCAATTGGGTTGTATCAGCGTATTCTGTGTGTAGGATGATGTGTAGGATGATGTGTCACCTTTGACAGAGTATTATGATGTTTTGCCTTTTGAGCCGGATAGTTTCTGATTTGAAGGTGTAGTTATGTGCTTGCTTTGGTTGGTGGCCGTATGACGATATATGTGCATTGTGATTCTGTGATTATTGATGTTACTGCAATGAACAACTTTGTGATAGTGAGCGTGTTTGCCTTGCATGTGGGATAGTCCGTGAAACGGGGAGGTGCTGCCGAAATTTTGAATTTTGCTAAAGCCGCGACAGAAAATATGGCATTTTATGATCCCGCTCAACTCACGGCTTGGCTGAACATAACAGATGGCGTGGAACGGATCAACCTTTTTAGCTACGGCTTGGCTGAGCTGTTCTCTCTTCGCCAGATGGCTTTGAACGCTGAGTTCATGCGTGCTACCATTGCCCATTGGGACTCGGTAAATCATGTCTTCAATTTTAATGGCCTGGAGATGTGCCCCCTGTTTGAGGAGTTCTGTGCTATCCTTGGTTTCGATCCGGATTCAGACTTGATCCTTCCTTCTACTAATACCCCCAGTCCTATGTGAGGCCTGGCTGAATACTTGAGCTGTTCCACCACTATCTCCCACTGACTAATTCATGGTGAGGTTCTTGACATTGCTTCCATATTGCCCGGTATGGTAGTCCTAGGAATCCCAGAGTATATGATGCCACCCGCGGGGCCGCTCTGTTATTATGCATGACTTCGGACTTTTTATTCTCGAGTACTTCCATTGACTTGGTGAACGTGTGCCTCGGGCAGAAATTGAGTAAGAACCCCATGGCCATGGTTCTGACCGAAACTCTGAATGGTTTGGATCGTGCTTTTAATCAAGGAACTCTCCTTCTTTCTGGGGCGCCTTTAGTGTTACAGGCTTGGCTCTACGATCGCCTTTAGTTATGGACTGGTAGTGTGCCACCAGTTTACTTCCGCAGGGCCGTGCTTTATTCCCACTATACTTTTGCCGACTGGGTTGGCATGATGGGTACTTTATCTGAGGCTGACATTTTGCTAGATTGTGGGGCGTTGGGGTCTCCTTGCTGTGACCACTAGCCTCGGGGATTACCAGAGAGTGTGGTTGATGGGTCTGAGAGAGACTTCTTTCTATCATCCTCGTCGATTGGTCAGACAATATAGGCGAGTTCAGGATGTCCCTCGGGGGTTTACTGAAAGGGTCTTTGCCTCCAGAGTCAGAACTGTCACTATTACTGCTTTCATCAGCGGATGGGCCTGCCAAGTAAAAGCTTACTTCTAAAGACCTTTGAAGAAATAAAAGACACAAAATAAAACTAGACTTGATTGATTCTGCTTCTTTCCTCCAAGTGTCTTTGATATTTGTGATTGCTTTTTGAAAGAATTTTTGTGTTTTCATTTATCCCTACTTATGTAATATTTGAAGTTTGTTTGTCGGTGAACCTTGGTTACTTGGAGAACCTTATTTTATGCATTTGGCTTTATGAAAACATTTGTAGTGTGATTTTGGTCAGATGTTTGCTTTTGGTACTTGTTTGGGCACGTTAGGACGATTAGAGGCAAACGAGGCGGGTGGTCGAAGTTTTCCCTAGTTTGGGATATGTATGGTTGTGAGGCAAATGAGGTAGATGACCGACGTTTGCCCCTAGTTTAGAAGAGGTTCAGGCAAATGAGGTGGGTGGCCGAAGTTTGCCCCTAGTGTGAAGGGTGATTTCTGGGTTATGGTAAGGACCGCGACTTTATTTCTCTCATACGCTCATAATTTTACCTAGGCACCAGTTAGGTGACCTAGCGAGCTCTTTTCTCTCTTTTGTTATTGCTCACTTTGGATTTAACTCTAATTTTTGCCTAGGTGTCCTTTCAAATTTTTGACCTAGCGAGCCATCCTTCTTTTTTTTTTTCTTCTAAAAGTCTGCCTACGTACCCCCGAGTGGGGATCAGATCCAACGTAGTTCGGGCCAAGGTAAGAAAGAAGTGAGTTGATATTGGTGTCGACCAAACCAAAGCGGTTGCCTACATATCCCCGAATGGGAATCAGGTCAAGCGTAGTTCAGGGCGAGGCTTGAGAGGAATTGGGCTATTATTGTGGGTGGAGCGACCGAACCAATGCGGTTGCCTACGTATCCCCGAGTGGAAATCAGGTTGAGCGTAGTTCAGGCGAGGCTTAAAAGGAACTGGTAAAAAGGTCAAGCATAGTACTTTTTGAGGCGATCCATGTTGATTGGTTCTTTGAATTCGACTCCGGAGAGGATAGTTTTGACAATGTAAGGGCCTACCCATTTAGGTTTGAACTTCCCGCGTGGGTCAAAGATCGGAGCTCGTAGTTCCTTCAGGACAAGGTCACCCTTGACAATTTTCCTCGGACGAACTTTTTTGTTAAAAGCACGGGCTATCCTCCTCTGATAGATTCGGACGTGATCGACCCCCGCTAGGTGCTTTTCATCTATGAGAGCCAATTCATCGTACCTTTCCCTTAACCAATCATATTCTAAAATTTCACATTCCGCCATCACACGCAAGGACGGTAGTTCTATCTCGACTGGAAGTACTACTTCCATGCCATATACCAATGAATAGAGAGTCGCTCCCGTAGATGTCCTTATCGATGTTCTGTATTCCCAAAGTGCAAATGGTAGTTTCTCGTGCCAGTCTTTGTGAGTATTGGCTGACTTCTGCAGTATGATCTTGACATTTTTGTTTGCAGCTTCGACTGCCCCATTAGTTTGTAGCCTATATGGTGACGACTTGTGATAAGTGATTTTGTATTCCTCAAACAGATCCCTGACCTCTGCTTTGAAATGACTTCCGTTGTCCAAAATGATCTCATGGGTGACTCCATAGCGGCAGATGAGGTTCCTTTTGATGAACTTGGCCACTTTCTTGGCCCCCAACTTGGTGTATGACGCAGCTTCTACTCACTTCGTGAAGTAGTCGATGGCCACTAAAATATATCGGTTCCCATTTGAAGCCTTTGGAATAATTTTGCCAATGATATCGATTCCCCAAATTGAGAATGGCCACATGGAGGTCATACTATAGAGCAGAGATGGAAGTACATGCATCATATTTGCATTGGATCTGGCACTTGTGGCACCTTCTCACGTATTCACAACAATCTTTTTCCAACGTTGTCCAATAGTACCCTTGTCTAACGATCTTTTTGGCCAGCATGTGACCGTTTAAGTGTGGACCGCATACCCCTTCGTGTATTTCTTCCATCATCCTTCTAGCGCCCTTCCTGAACAAGCAAGTCAGGTTATGACCATTGTACCCTTTCTTCAATAATTTTTCGCTGCAAATGATGAACTGTGCTGCGAACCTTCGAATTGCTCTTTTATCTTTCTCAGTAGACTCTTGGGGGTATGTTCCCTTTTCTATAAAGTTCCAGACATCTTGATACCATGGTGTTTCATTCTCTTCTTTTTCGATTGCAGCGATCATGCTAAATGATGGTTCGTATCTTTGCTCGATTACCAGAGGCATCATTTTTACCCCTACAGGGATTTTGATCATGGAGGCTAGGGTAGCCAATGAATCTGCTAACTGGTTCTCTTCTTTGGGTAGGTAAAAGAATGTTATGCTCTTGAACTGTTTCTTGAGTCCATCGAGATGGTCATGGTAGGGCTTCAACCTCTTTTATTTCACCTTCCATTCTCCTCTGGCTTGTGACATAATGAGATTTGAATCTTTGAAGACATCCAACTTCTGAACTCTCAATTCTATGGCTGCTTCCATCCCCAGAATGCATTCCTCGTATTCAGCAATGCTGTTGGTGGAGTTATAATTGAGCTTGACTGCCAGTGGGGTGTGGTCCCCATATGACGACACTAGGATCATACCTACTCCGTATCCTTTCATGTTGGCTGCCCCATTAAAGTACAACTTCCACTGTTCTTCTTTAATTTTCATGATATTCTCGTCCGGGAACGGGTAGTCTCCATTTTCTTCGGAATCAATAGCGTGTTCTGTAAGATGCTCAGCTATAGTTCTCCCTTTTACTGATTTGCTTGTCACATACTTGATATCGAATTCAGATAGTAGGAGTAGCCAACGTGATATACAATCGGTCAGGGCAGGTTTTTTGAGGAGGTATTTTAGAGGATCCATGCAGGATATGAGCACAATTGGAAAGGCCAACATGTAGTGCCTTAATCGGCGGGTACGCCAGACTAAGGCCCGACATGTTTTTTCAAGGGTAGAGTAATTGAGCTCATATCCAGTCATCCTCTTGCTAAGGTAATATATGGCTTTTTTAGAGTGGCCTTCTTCCCCTTCTTGGGCCAACATGCACCCCATGGTATTTTCGAAGATAGATAGGTAAAGAAATAAGGGCTTGTGAGGAGTGGGTGGTGAAAGGACATGCTGTTTTTGAAGGTAGGCTTTTATTTTATCAAATGCAGCTTGTCATTGGTCATCCCATTGGAACTTGGAAATAAAGCGGCTGATGAATTGGATCCTTTCGAGGAATTCTCTCACCTCTTTCTCATTATGTGGCGGCACCATTTCTAAAATTGCCTTGATTTTGGAGGGATCGACCTCTATCCCTCTTTGTGTAATGAGAAAACCTAGGAGCTTCCCAGAGGTCACACCAAAAGTGCATTTCTTCGGATTCAGCCTCATCTTGTACCTGCACAATCTTTCGAAAAACTTCTCCAGTGCCACCAAGTGCCGTTCTCTATCCTTGGATTTCACGATCATGTCATCTACATATACCTCCACCTCTTTGTGAATCATGTCATGCAGCAGAGTGGTGGCGGCTCTTTTGGTAGGTTGCTCCAGCGTTCTTGAGTCCGAAAGACATCACCCTATAATAGTAGGTCCCCCAAGGTGTGGTAAATGTCGTCTTTTCCCGGTCTTCTGGTGCCATTAGAATCTGATTGTACCCCGAAAAGCCATCCATGAATGACAGTAGCTCATGTCCTGCGGTGTTATCTACCAAGACATCGATGTGGGGAAGTGGGAAGTCATCCTTTAGGCTGGCTTTGTTTAGATCACGAAAGTCGACACACACTCACGAACTTTTCCGTCCTTCTTGGGGACTGACACGATGTTGGTAACCCATTCTGGATACTCTATAACAATGATGAATCCTGCCTTGAACTGTTTTTCTACCTCTTCTTTGACCTTCAGTGCCCATTCCGGCCTCATGCACCTCAGTTTCTGATTGACATGTTTAGAATTAGGGAGGAAGGGAATACAATGTTGGACAATGTCGGGGTCGACCCCAGGCATGTCCTCGTAAGACCAAGCAAAAATATATTTGAATTCTTTTAGCAGGAGAGTCAATTTTTCTTTTTCTTCTTTATTAAGCGTTGAGCCAATTTGCACAATTTATGGATTATCTTTTTCACCTAGGTTAATTGGTAAAGTATCTTCAATTATTTTATAAGTAGGTGGTTTTTCAATTAGTTGCTTAAGTTCGATTGGGAGATCCTCGGAGGGATCTGTGCATTCACAAGTATTAGACACAGAGGAGTAAGCAGAACCGTCTTTCATTTTATTCATGACAGGTGGAGTGATTACATCAGATAGTGATGGGCCCACAGTGGCCGATTTTGGTACAGACTCGATAATAAGAAGTGCAGACTTCGGGGGAATAGGGGATAGGGAGACACAGACAGATGACTCTACAGCCTGGTTGCTTAGACCCTCCTCAATTGGCATGAACTGATCATCTTGGCTCTTGGCCCTCTTTCCTTCCTTTTCTTCAGTGAGCTCTTCCCACATTTTCTCAATGGCTGCAGTGTCCAAGTACTTCAACCAATCTTCCTCTGGGGTTTTCACAACTTCTTATGGATAGAACGAATCTTGATAGAGGGGCCTTTCATAGTCAGCGAAGATTTCAAGCCCAGGGTGCCTTTTTTCGGTGGACTGATGGATCCAAGGTTCAGGAAACCCAAAGTAGGGGAAGTCATCCCCTTCTTTGATGAATTGCCCATTCAAGGTCTTGCGGTACGATTGGAGGCTCCTCAATCTCTTCTTCCATGGCTTTTGGAGCTCGATGTCCTCTTCAGTGGGCTTATACCCTAATCCGAAAGTGCCCTTTTGTCCTTTGATTTGAGGGAACTCACGATTCCCTTGTTGGCATCATCCCAATCCCATTCTGAGGAAGTAGTTCATTTTGCGGACGATATTGACTACCGCGGAGTGGACCTCGGGGAACCCGTCTCCATTATTGTATGGATCTTATCCATGAAGAATCCTCCTATTTCTCCTTCTTCTAGTTTAGGTATTTGGATTTCAAATATGGGAGCGTAGCTTGGAAAGGCCTCATTTCCCCATATGTTGCCGAGGATGATTTTTACCTCTTTCTCATAAATGTATTTGATCATTTGGTGCACAGTGTATGACACAACTTTGTTGACATGCAGCCAGGGCCTCCTAATCAACAAATTGAACAAGGTAGGTATGTCCATAACTTGGAAAAATTTTAGTGCTAACCAAAGATTCTACCCGGATTTGGAGAGAAATAGTCCCAATCACATTTCTCTTGGTGTTATCATAGGCTTTCACGGATTGCACAGATGGTGTGATGTTGAGGATGTTGACCCCCAAGGCAGTGGCAGTTCTTAGAGCACAAATATTTAAGGCGGAGCCTGTATCGACCAGACAGAATGGCACCTGCTTCCCCTTGCATCTAACGGTGATGTACAGAGCTTTGTTATGCGCAGATCCTTCCGATGGAAAATCCTCATCGGAGAAGGTGATGACTGGATCAGGAGTAAGTGTGCTTAAGAGGGCCACCATATCTTCTAGTGCAGTGTCAATGGGGACCTCAATTCCAGCCAAGGCATTCAACACGGCTTGTCTGTGCCTGTAAGATGTTACCATGATGTCCCACATCGAGAGATGTGCCTGAGTTTTCTTCAATTCCTTTATCAATTTGTTGTCCTCTTCAATGACCTCATCCATTTTCCCTTTTCCCTTATCCTTGACTGGCCCTTTCTCCATGGTTTCCGTGACCAGTTGTGGAGGCTGATAATGGCGACCTGACCTAGTCAGATGATCAATCTCGGCAGGAGTAGGTCCTTCCACAGTCTCATTTTCTTTGAACCTCTCGCAATCTATTTCCCACAAACAGTTTTTCTGGCTCATCCCATACAGAGGCATCGCTTTCTTTGTTAGGATTGTACCATTTGAGATCTACTGCCCCTAGATCATGTTCTTCCAGGAAGAACAAATCTTGTTCCTCATCTACCTGCTGCTGCCACCCATCATCTTCTCCTTCAATCAGATGGACTTCTTTAGAATCTGGGATGTCAATGAGGGCTAAGGGAGGTCCTATAGGGATTATGAGGGTAGAAGGATCAAAAGTAGTGGAGTCATATTCAATGAGGCTGATATTTTGGAGGTTCGGTAGGGGATTTTGGGTGATATGAGGTTGCTTGGGAGGGGGCTCAATGATATTCTGGTCAATGAGGTCTTGGATATCATGGCGAAGGCGCATGCAATCATCGGTGTTGTGGCCAGGGGCTTGGTGGTAGGTGCATCTTTTGGACATATCACAACTGGGTGGTAGTGGGGTGTTTCGAGGTTGAAGGAGTTGGAGGTGGCCCTTTTTGAGGAGGCAGTCTAAGGCTGAGGAAAGCGAGATTTATAGCTTGGCGAAATTGCGAGGAGGCTTTTTCTGGAAAGGGAAATTGGAGGAGTTAGCGTGGTTGGAGGGTTGGTATGGCCTAGGAGGGTATGCCATGGGTTGACTGCTAAGAGCATTGACATCCAGAGTGTTATGAGTAATTGGGCCTTTTCGACTGACTTGGGGGCTTTTCCTTCTTAATCTTTCCTTCCCTGATAGCGTCTTCAATTCGAGTCCTAACTTGAAACAACTCCTTAAAAGGTAGAGATGGATTGATAGAACAGTTTTTCATGATAGAGCGACTGTAAATTTTGGATTAACACCCTCATGTGTTCCTTCTCAACCAGTCGGTGGGTCATCTGGGCGACTTTATTTCTCCATCTTCCTAAGAAAGTGGTGAAGGATTCATTGTGTTTTGCCGAGTAGTTTCCAAATCCCTGATTGTGACATCCAACTCTTGATTGTAGGAATAGTGATCAACGAATACCCGAACGATGTCTTCCTATGCCCGAGTTTTGGAAGCTTCCAATGTAAAGAACCATGATAGTGCAGACTTTGCGAGAGTTTGTGGGAATAGCATCACAATGTGCTTATGAGTGCAGCCCATTGACTGGAAGATGCTCATGCACAACTTTATATGACTTTTTGAATTTCTAGTTCCATCGAAACGGTCGATGGCAGGCATTTTGAAGTTTTTAGGCAGTTTCAACTTGACAGGCTCGAAAAGCCCTTCCAGGTCTAGCATGTAGTCATCAACCTCTTTGCTTTTCCTCAATACACTTTCTAACTTGTCAACTTTGTCCATTTTCTTCTAGAACTTCTTCTCATATGCAGGCGATGGGACTCCTTGAAACCAATCTTCCTCCCCATTATTCTCAGGGGGTGGTACAAACCCTGGCGGTAGAGGTGGCACGAAACCTGGTGGTGGCGGGAACCTAGGTGGATATTGCGGCTGCTGCTATTTCAATTCTTCCATAAACCTCAAGACTTGGGCCAGGCTGTTAGATTGCTGGCTTATGGTGACTCCCAATTCAGTGACCTTGTTTTCCAACTCTTCCTGATTCATGTTGAAATAACTTGTTGGGCTGATTCTGACCAAACGATTATCTGAATTTTTGACCCAGGATGAAGATCCCAACTGCTGACTTTGAAAATCTATAGTGACCCTACAGATTTAAGAGGATCGTATCAGATTCTGGCAATGATGACTTTAGACAGACAAATGACAGTGATGTTAACAGACGTGGACTGACTTGTGTATAGACTGACTGAAACAGTGCGTGCGGACTGACAGGTACGGTGCATGCAGATGAGATAACCATGCAGATGTAAGCCCTAATCTATATGGTTCTCCTACTTCTAGTAGATAGCAGTTAAGCAAATAAGGTCCTAGCCATACAGAGTGTGCTAACCTTACCTTGCAGTATGATCACAAGGGGTTAGCAGAGGTTTCCAAGTTATTTTGGGAAGTTTTGACAGAGTTTCTGAGAGAAATAGGTTATATCTGGGATATTTGGACAGAGTTTCTGGGAGAAACATGTTATATTTGGGAAATCTGGGCAGAGTTTCTGGGAGAAACAGGTTATATCTGGGATATCTGGACTGAGTTTCTAGGGAGAAACATGTTATATCTGGGATAGCTGGATAGAGTTTCTTGGAGAAACAGATTATATCTGGGATATATCTGGATAGAGTTTCTAGGATAAACAGGGATATCCAGATGAGTTAGGCAGAGTTTTTGGAAGAAATAGGGATATATGACGAGAACAGGTGATGATGGTGATCATACTGTCTAGCAAGTTTTCATACTCCTACGTCTTAGGACCAACAAACAAGGTTTGCGGTGTATATCTTTGTGAGCATGGAGTAGACATCCTTCTCATGGTACCTAGACAGGTTAACTCAATGTGATCATATGTGAGTGATTGCCTTGGAAATCATAAGAAAGAGGTTCTGTTCTATGCCACATAAGTGTCTACACCGCGCAGGTAATCCCGTCAGGGCATATAGCAGTTATATCACATTGTCCTATCTGAAAAGATAAATGAACCGTCCTATGAAAGATTATACAGGAATCTATATGCAAAGGTTGGGTTTAGTCAAAGAGGGTCCGTTGATGAGAGTTTCAATATACTGCCAGAGAGACAATACGGAAGTGTTTACTCTTTTTGATATACCATGGAAGGTACAATATCAACGGTGACTTGTACCCTGGCATAGCAAGACCTGAACAATGTCAGTACCGCGTTTCAGACACAGTCGGAGGGGGAAATGCAGGAGTGCAATGCGGTGAACCAGACACAGTAAAAAGATGATTTTAAGGATGCTTCTTATGAGTTAAACCTCTATATTATTTTGTTTTGAAAATGATATCTCCCCAGCAGAGTCGCCAGATTATGGACACGCGGAATTCCACCTCTTTGTTTTGATTTGAGATCGTTTTGAAAGAGAAAAAGAAAAGGAAGGTCTGTTGAAAACAGATACAGAGTCGCCACTTGGTGTTTAGGAAACCAAGAAACCCAATTTGACTCACCCAAACGGATAAAGGGCACCGGCTTTTCAAAACCAAAGAACTTGGCTCGATGTTTTCGTACGAGAGAGAAAGGAGCCTTTGTCACAAATAAAACACCCTCAACTCGCCCCGTCTCTCGACGTGCCTCAATTAGCATCCAAATAATCATCTTTTAATATGTTTGGTTCGACAATTAATACTATGATAGTATATTACATTTCATAAGAAAATTGAAATGGAAGATCAAAAGAAAAGATATCATTCATAAGATCTAAGCCAAATATCACACAATGCAAAGGTAAAAGATCACACAAACAAACCTATGGAAAATCGTCTAATCACATATCAAGTAATCAAGTTTTCTTAATCTAGGAGGAGACATGGATTGTTCTTGAAACAAATAATCAAAGAGATCAAAATATGCTTAGCAAGCTAGAATGATGCATGTTAATCTTTGGGAAAAGAAGACCTCTCAATCCCCGGGACGGATGAGAAAAGATGATTAGATCGAGGGGAAGCATGGACGTGTGATCAAGTTTATTCCTTATAATCTTCTTAGATTAGGGGTCACAAAAGCCCTAAATCTTGCATGGATGCAATGTATGATCCTAGAATGTGCAAAGATTATAGCGTGTTTGTGTACATGGACTTTCTAAAGTGACTTAGAAGTCTAAAATATGAATGAATGCATGGAGGAAATCATCATAGGATATGTACAAATGTAGTATGGACCACTTCCTAGGATATGAACTAATTTGAAGTACATATAAGCATCAAATCAAAGGATGGAAGTAAAAGTATACTTGCTATGAATAGTGGACAGAATAGTGACTTGATTTTGTGGAAATTGAAAAATGGGGTTAGAAATGTTTTCAATGCATGATTTTTTTATGGAGATCATCCTTATTGTGTCTAGAACACATGTCAAAAATCCAATCCTAAATAACTATTATAGAATGAGAGAAATCATATAAACAATAGGGGTTATTCAGAAACAGAGTTTGTATTGTTGACTGAAATGTTGAAAAATCTTAGAAAATGAAAACCAAAAATCTAGAGGTCCATATTATACATAAGTTCCCTAAGACACTGAAGTTCAAGGGAAAAATGAGTTGGGACCACTCCTTTTGGAAAAGTTTTCTGTAAAATAAGTTGAAAGTCAACCAAGCTGCTGTGACAGCAAAAACAGAATATCTGGAGAGAATGTTTGGGTCCAAATGGACCACTTCCAAGTATTTTCAAGTCAAACCAAAAATCATGGGTATTCTCCTATCTCTATCTTCTACAACTTTTCTCTCTATAACTTCTCTAAGCTTTGTATTTGCACCCCCCAAAATGAGAAGTCAAGGGGGGTTTATATAGGCCAATTTGGGGTGGTTTTGGGATTTAAAGAGTGCTCCCATTGGCTCCAAATGTATGTGAATAAGGAACTACGTCGTTTTTGTTTCTAATTAATCAAAATGGACCCCCAAAACAATTTACAAAAATGGACTAAACAGGAGGAGAGTGATGCGGCTGTACTGGGCCTGTTCCGCAGTGGCAGTGGGTCAGTGCCACGACGGCACTACTCCTCTGATGTCCAGATAATTCTATTTAGGCCCCCAGAGGTTCCGATATTTGCAAAAAAGCCCCATTTCGTCCGAAATTCATAGAAAATGCGTATGAACTCCAATCCGAGCTTGTGATATACCGTTGGAAAGGTAATGGAGTCTAATTTACATGAAAAATAGTTTGGAGATAGATCCCTTTGAAAAGTTTTGCGGTATTCGCGATAAAAGCTGATTTGGTTGCCTTTTTCACCTTCAGAAATTCATAATAAATTCGTTTTAAATTCGGAAATTATGTGCAATATACTGTTGGAAACCTATTGACCTCTAGTATCCATGAAAAATGTTTGAAAAATTATATGGTGCTCCGATTTTAAAGTCAACCTTTGATCAAACTGGTCAAACTTGGGATTCCCAAGAAGTTCTAGGAATCTCTAGAAGCTCCCAAGAGCTGACGTTATTGTCCGATTTCCTTTTAAAACTTGTTTTAGTACTTTCCAAATGATCTAGAATGATCTCGGAACCTTTCGGCAAATTTGGACGATTTTGGTCAAACCTTGGTCAAATCTGGTCAAACTTCGGTCAAACCGGTCAACGGAGACTTTCTTGGAACTTTCGGAACTTTCGGGGGTCTCTGGGAGCTGACGATTTCATCCGATTTGGCTTAAAAACTTATTTTATGACTTTCCTTTTGACATAGCATGTTTCCAGAACTTGCGGTCCAAATCTGGGAGTGTTTGGGTTTTCAAGGGCATTTTGGTCATTTGTACCACTTTTTGAGCATTTCGAGAGATAGAACTAACTTTCGAGAGTCTTTTTTGAGTCGTTTCAATCATTGTGAACTACCAAGCTATGGGTCTCCTAAATCTGGTAGCCTACAAAATGGGGTGTTTACAACGGCGCGGGCATTTTTGAACATAAACTGGTATTTTTGTAATGCGGTGTTCATCACAAAATACAGAAAATTCATTTTTAAGGTAAGAAATGATTTTTCGATTTTTATAAAATACTGTTTTGAGTTGAAAAAAGATATTTTCACCCTTTTGAAATTCATTTTTGAAATTCAATACAGGTACTACTAAAATTATAAAATTGCAGTTTGATCCCAAAAGAATTTTTGTCATGAAATAAAACAAGAAATGAGATTTGGAACATGAGAATTGATTTTCCATTAACACCTCGAATATAGATTAAACATGGAAATGCAAATTTAAATAAATGAAAATGCAGGTTATTACATCCTTCCTCCCTTAAATAGGATTTCGTCCCCGAAATCAAGACTAACTAGTCCTGAAACAACTCCGGGTACATCTTCCTCATATCACCTTCAACTTCCCACGAGGCTTCATTCTCGTCGTGGTGATTCCACTGAACCTTCACCAACGGAATGTCCTTATTCCTCAGCTTCTTGTTACTCTGATCCAGAATTTTCACAGGCCTCTCCTTATAAGAAACGTTATGACTCGTCTCAATATCGTCAAAACTAACCACGTGCGAGGGATCCCGTATGTACTTCCTCAGCATACTCACATGGAACATATTGTGAACCCCAGACATCTTTCCCACACTAAAATCCAAATCTTTTCGGTGTCGATCGGCATAACTTTTATACCTGCTCTGAGCGGTCCACATTCTTTCCTTGACCAAAGAAATCTTCTCGTTGGTTTCTCGAACCAAATCTGGCCCCAACAACTCTGTGTCTCCAACTTCTGCCCAACACAATGGGGAACGACATGGTCGCCCGTACAATGCTTCAAACGGAGCCATCCTGATACTCATGTGATAACTATTATTATAGCCAAATTTGACCAAAGGCAATTGCATCTCCTAAGATTCTTCAAAATCAATAACACAAGCCCTAAGCATATCCTCCATGATTTGATTAACATGCTCAGTTTGTCCATCAATTTGAGGGTGAAAAGCAATACTCGTTTTGAGCGAGGTTCCCATAGCTTCCTGTAGACTTTCCCAAAATCCAGAAGTAAAACGCGCATCGCAGTCTGACACAATCGACACGAGTGCACCGTGAAGTCGCACCACTTGTTGTATTTCTCTATTGAGTATGTCATCCTATAAGCAATGAAATGAGCAGACTTCGTCAATCGATCCACAATTACCTAGATAGCATCATGATTCTAGTGAGATCGAGGCAATCCCACTACAAAATCCATGGTGATGTGCTCCTACTTCCAACCTGGAAGAGGTAGCAGTTGCAACAATCCCGAGGGTCTCTAATGTTCGGCTTTGACTTGGTGACACGTCAAATACTTAGATACAAATTCGGCCACGTCCCTCTTCATACCTTTCCATCAGAAATTTCTCTTCCAATCCTTGTACATTTTTGTTCCTCCGGGGTGAACTGTATATCTGGACTTATGTGCGTTTTCTAGAATGTCTTTCCTCAAATCTTCATAGTCTGGTACACATAATCTGCCTCTGCATTTGTATCCTCCATCATTTCCCACCTTCCATTCGATCGTATTTTTTTCTGACATCTTCATAAACCATGTCTGATACTTCTCATCAAGCTTGGGTATAGCTAGTACCGATGCGCTAGTGAGTCTCTCTTTTAACTCTAGAAAGGCGCGCTCGTGCTTTTCTGTCTGCTTGAATTTCAAATTCTTCTTTGTCAGCCCAGTCAATGGCGCTGCTATCTTCAAAAATCCCTCAACAAATCTCTGATAATAGCCTGCGAGTCCAAGGAAACTCCGAACCTCCGTAGGGTTGCTCGGTCTAACCCAATTTAACACAGCATCTGTCTTTGATGAATCCACAGAAATTCCTTAAGACGATACCTTGTGTCCCAAAAATTTCACTTCTTACAACTAGAACTCACACTTACTGAATCTAGCATAAAACTGGTGGTCCTTGAGTGTCTGTATTACTATCCATAGATGTTGTTCGTGTTCTTCTTCTGACTTGGAATAGATCAAGACATCATCTATGAAGACGATGACAAACTGATCCAAATAAGGCTTGAACACTCTGTTCATCATATCCATGAACACTGCCGGGGCATTCGTCATTCCAAACGGCATCACCAAAAAAATTCACAGTGACCATACCGAGTCCTGAAGGCAATCTTAGGTATGTCTTCCTTTCGTACCTTCAACTGATGATATCCCGACCGTAGGACTATCTTGGAAAATGTTGTAGCTCCCTGTAGTTGATTAAACAAATCGTCGATTCAAGGTGAGAGATGCTTGTTCTTGATAGTCGCTCAGTTTTATTCTCTATAATCGATATATAGCCAAAGCGTCCCATCCTTCTTCTTCGCGAACAACACCGGTGCTCCCCAAGGCGATGTACTTGGACGTACAAAACCCAGATTCTCGAGTTCTTGAACTTATTCCTTCAATTCCAATAGTTTGGCAGGGGCCATTTTGTAGGAAACCTTAGTGATCAGAGCTGTACCTGATATAAGCTCAATACAGAACTCTATACTTCTCTCAGGCGGTAAACCAGAAATGTCTTGAAATACTTCCTCAAAGTCCTCGACTACAGGTATAGATGATGCTGTCAAATCTGTACTAACGACTTCGATGTTTGCTAAGCACCTTGTGAGGAACATATCTTCCGAAGGGTTACACTAAAAATCAAAGGATTGATTCCCATTGTGGGAGAATGTAATTCTCTTCCTCGCACAATCCAACTTTGCTTGATTCTGAGCGAGCCAATCCATTCCTAGGATTATGTTAAACTCCTTCATTGATCGGACAATCAGCCTGTAACAACCTGCATTTTATTTAATTTTAAATTTGCATTTCATATTTAATTAATGTTCCTGATGATATATCAAATTTGCAATTCTCATGTGTTAAAATCTTGTGACTTGCTTTATTTCATATTTAAAATTCTTGATGGAGTCAAATTGCGATTTTATAAAATTTAGCAATACTTGTGTTGGATTTTAAAACTGTATTTCAAAACAGTGGAAATGTTTGCTTTTGACTCAATCAGTATTTTTATAAAACCAGAAAACATTTCTTACGTTAAAATGAATTTTCTGTATTTTTGTGGTGAACACCGCGATGTGAAAATACCAGTTTATGTGCAAAACTGTCCGCGCCGCGTTGATCTCCCACAGTTTGGGAAAATCCACCAATCAAGATATGACACATACTTTCCATTTATGGCAAGTAATGATTGGGTATGTTTTGTTTGGGAACAACTAGCTATTGCCCGCTATAAGTCTAACTTGCCTCTTCAAATTGTGAGAGTGTATATACGTATGTATATATGTGTTGTGCATAATTGTATGTTGGTTTTAGTTAATTGGAAAACAAATTTCTTTTGTTGAGTATTTGAGAATGAACTTGGAGGCCAAGTTTGGCTATTCCCCTATTTATACACTCACATATTCTCTCATCCCAGTACACACATTCTGCACAATACAAGCACAGAGAGAAAAGAGAGAGCTTGAGAGTTTATACAGAAAATTATTTGAAGTGAGAGAAGCTCTTAATCCCCATAGTCAAAGCTTGGGTTTTAATTTCCTATATTGTTTCTCTTTCTCAACAATTTTCTTCTATCTCAATCTCTGTGAGTATTCTAAACTCACTCCAAATGTAATTTCATGCTTAGTTACTGATTGTGTATATGTATTGATAATTCACCATTGCTAATTCCTCCATGGGAGCTTGAATTTGAAAAATATGAGTTTTCCTAAACCTAACCAAAATTCGTTTTGAAAGATGATTTTGAAAGATTATAGCTCATATAAGTGGTAGTTACAATATTAGAGCTTAATTCGTTCGTAGCATGACGTATATTGAAAACGAAGTTTCCGTCAACTCTCGATTTTTCGTAAAATCCGAGATATATGGATTGATATGTGTAAAATTGGTTATAAATTCTTAATCCTCGTCGAAAAATGAAGAGATTCATATATTGTATGACATATATAGTTACAGATTGCAAAATGGGTCAAAATGACCCTTAATTTCTAAAACAGGGCATTCTCCATGAAGAAGATGAAGACACTGCTGAAACTCACGCGAGCAACCCACGCGCGCGAGGTGGCTGGTTTTAGGCAAACAGAAAAGGTTTTAAAAAGAAAAACAAAAATTGGGCAAATCGCGCGAGCGGCCTGCGCAAGCGGCCTGCGCACGCGATTTGTCCATTCCCAGGCAGTAAGGAATTTTTTTTTATAATAAAATAGGAAAAAGGGGCATATCACGCGAGCAGCCCGCGCGAGCGACCCGTCGCGTGAGCGGCCCGCGCGCGCGACTTTGGACAGTTTCTGTTATTTGCTTGTTTTATTTTAAGGAACTGTTTGGGTGATGTTTCATGGACTTTTAAAGCTCTGTTTGAGAAATGTACTAAAATAGAAACCTATTTGGTTATGTTTGGACGAATGAAATGATGTATTACGACTTTACAATCCCCGCATGTACGTTGTTCCTATAATTCAGCACTTTACTTTATGTTTAAAGTTTCATGACATTCAAATGATGTCAGTTGTACATGCATGGTGAGTGTGAGTGTTGGTCTGTGTGGAAAAGAGTAATGGTCAGTGTGGTACAGAGTGTGTGGTTGAGATTGTATTGTGGACACTCCCTGGTAAGTGAGTACCAAAGTGTGTTGTGGTTGAGATTGCGGCTAGAGTGTCTTTAAAATGTGACGGTGGCAAAACTGGACATTCCCTGAAGCCCATGGTAGCATCAAAGTGTGTGACGCCAAACTTGGACATTCCCTGGCACCCATGGTAGTGCTAAAGTGTGGGCTACGGACACTCCCTGGTAGCCGAGTCTGGATACTATGTGATGTATTTGCGAGGCAGATTAGGTACTAAAGTGTGAGGCATTGGACATTCCCTGGCACCCCGTGCTAAAGTGTGAGGCAAACTGGACATTCACTGGCACCCCTGTGCTAAAGTATGGCTATCGGAGTATTTCAAAGATACTGGTGTGAGATGGTGGGTTGTTGTGTTTGTCGAGAGAAAAGAGTCGGTAAGATGAGATGGTGCATTGTTTTCATACACGATCACATATATGTGAATTATAGCTTTCAAATGATATTGTGTTTGTTTTCTAAAATGAACTCTTTACTCTAATGTAAACTTGTTGAATTAAATGGGATTTTGAAAATGGTAAATAAGTATGTCTTACATTCAAAGTTATGTTTTTAATACTCACCAGCTTCTTCAAGCTGACGACGTTGATGCGTCCTGGACATTCGTGTCTAGGCTTTTCAGGTTTTTATCAAGCTGAACATTATGACTACGCTAACTGAGAACGGCTGCTTTTGGAAGATAGAACTGTTGTCAATATCCTATGCTTTAATTTATGAACTGTTTTGTAATAAGGATGACTGTAATAGATATTAATTTATTATTTTGATTTAAGGCGGTTTGTGCCTTTAGAAACCCGGTGATGTAATAACTATTAAGTTAGAAAAGTATTGTAAGCCTTGATTGCTCTGCTCTGATTATTATGTTTTTGTTGTTGACGTTTGGGACGGAATCGATCCTTCAAACTGTCACGACCTATAGGTCCATAAAGGAAATTAAACGCTTTCCTTATTTATGCTACGTCAGGGCGTGACAAGATTTAGTGGTATTAGAGCCAGGTTATCTCAGAATAGTTTAGCCAATTTAAGGTTTACCAGTATAGACCCGATTCCACAATTCTACTAGCTTAAGCTTTTGCACCCCGATGATACGACAGGAAGGATACACTTAGTTACCCAAACACCTAAGATTATCTCTATCCTGATTTAAGTTAGTACCTTTTTCAGGTATGGATCCAGCTCAGCCCCTTTTTGTACCCGATGCTTTTGGAGGGCATTAGGATACCTTGGGAGCGATAGTACCAACTTTGACGATACTTTATTTCACCACTATCGAGCAACGGACAACTATGACAGTCGAGTTAGATCGTTGGCACCAGATCCACGTGTTAGGGCTAGTTGACTTATCTCGTGCTCGCCTCGAGATCCTGTACTTTGTTGAGATTCAGCGCTTAGTACTCGTAGAGATGGTTCGCTTGGTTAACAGTGATGCCTTCTATTTACCTCTTAAGGTTTAGGTTGTGCAGGCTCACCTTGCACAACTGGAGGTGCCTCCACCAGTTGTCCCCGCTGATGAGGACGATGCTGAGGTGGTTCATTTGGCTCCTATAGGTGGGGAGGGTGTTGATGAAGAGGATGGCATAGGTTGGGACGACTTCGCAGTTGACCTTGAGGAGGCACTAGCACTCAAACTAGCTTTGCCAGAGGCAGATGCCCCAGCACCTGATTCATTGTTGACCTCACATAGCTGTAATTTTGGGGCAGGCCCCTCTCATGTTCAGCGACTTCATCAGGCCGACTCGCTTGACCTTTTGATGGCTACCTACGACGATGACTGACCGTTTAGATATCGCCTTGTATATATTGACTATTTTTGACTAGTAGCTCTATTCTCATTTTGCAAATTATATCTACATGCATTCGAGTATAGGGCAATGATCCCATTTTTTTAACTCTAACTCTTGCATGGACGATGTACGTCATAACCCACACAGATAGGGTAGGCACAAATCTGATCATACACACTTTTTGTATCAACTTGATCGAGAAGTTATATATGGAAATACTTTTTGATGTTGTTGACATTTAAACTGCTTTATACTTCTGTTGCATGCATTTTCCTCATTCTTCTATCACTATCATGCATAGAATGGCTGGAGGACTAAGGAGGAATCGGAATTTGATTGAAGATGCACCTTTAGCTGCCGACCCCACCGGGATGTTTGAAGCCTTCGTCAGACGTCTCGAAAGGGTTAGTAATCAGAATGAACACTGATAAGACCGCCAAACTGGGTATAAGCTGCTGGAGAGATTCCGCGCACTAAGGCCCGAACAGTTTGCAGGTACCGCGAAACCATGGAAGGCGGAACAGTGGTTAAGACAAATGGACAGTATGTTCGAGGCTGTCCAGTGTAATGAGATGGACAAGAGGAGGTTAGCTACCTTTTAATTAACCAATGCCACCGCAGATTGGTGGGATTAGGTCGTAGCTACTATCGGGAATGGAGCTGCGATGGGAATGACGTGGACTGTGTTCAAAGGGATATTTTTGGAGAAATATTTTCCAGCTACGGAAAGGCACAGAAGAGAAAAGGAGTTCATGGATCTAACACAAGGAACCAAGTCGGTGCAAGAGTACACCACTCAGTTCAAGAGATTGTCTTAGTTTGCCCCTTATATGGTTGATACTGAGGAGAAGAGGATCCGTAAGTATAACCAAGGGCTGACACCGCAGATTCGCCGCATGACCCTCGATCACCTAGATAAGTCTTTCGAGGGACTAGTTGGCTTGGCTACTGATCTAGAAGAGGACGCTTGAGTGAACCGAAAGCAATTCAAATTCCGGCCGCCTCAAAGGGGTAATTTTGGAAATAGACCACCAATGAATCGTACCCAAGGGCAGAAGAGGAATTTTGATGGAAGCAAGAAAACTCAAGCTATCACCTATTCGACTCAACCCCGAGTGGGAGAAGGTAGTAGTGCTTGGAAATGTTTTAATTGTGGCAACCCCAGCCATCTAGCTCAAGATTGCAGGGCACCAAGGTGTGCTGCTCAGCAAGGCATTGTCTGCTACAACTATGGTGAACCAGGTCACATCAGCAAGTTCTGTACTACTCCTAAGTAGGTGACTTATGGTCAATAGGGTCAGACTCGCGCGAATGCTGTTATTCCTGATGCCGCTGGATATGATGGGACTGTGTATGGAGAAGGAGGTTATAAAGAAGCTCAACCTGATCAACAAGCAGTGGAAGGTACATTAACTCTGTTTAATTCCCATGTTAAAGTGTTATTTGATACGGGTTCTGCTCTTTCATTCATATCTGTTAACACTATTTGGAGATTGGGTATCTTACCTCATCGTTTAGAGAAAGCTTTGAGGGCTACCTCACCATTAGGAGCCACAGTCAAGTTAGGACACGTGTGCAAGGATTGTCCCTTACGGCTAGGAAACCGTGAAATCCCTACAAGGCTGATTGTTCTATCGATGAAGGAGTTTGACATAATCCTAGGAATGGATTGGCTCTCTCAGAATCAAGCAAAGTTGGATTGTGCGAGAAAGAGAATTACATTCCCCGACAATGAGAATCAACCCTTTGATTTTCAATGTAACCCTTCGGGAGATATGTTCCTCACAAGATGCTTAGCAAACATCAAAGTCGTCAGTACAGAGATGACAACGTCGTTTATACCTGTAGTCAAGGACTTTGAAGAAGTATTTCAAGACGTTTCTGGTCTGCTGCCCGAGAGAAGTATAGAGTTCTGTATTGAGCTTATACCGGGTACCGTACCAATCACCAAGGTTCCCTACAGAATGGCCCCCACCAAACTATTAGAGTTGAAGGAACAAGTTCAAGAGCTCAAGAACCTAGGTTTTGTACGTCCAAGTACATCGCCTTGGGGAGCACCAGTATTATTTGTGAAGAAGAAGGATGGGATGCTTAGGTAGTGTATCGACTACAGAGAACTGAACCGCGTGACTATCAAGAATAAGTATCCCTTGCCTCGGATCGATGATTTATTTGATCAACTACAAGGAGCTACGACGTTTTCCAAAATAGACCTAAGGTCGGGATATCATCAATTGAGGGTACGGAAGAAAGACATACCTAAGACTGCATTTAGAACCCGATATGGTCATTATGAATTTTTGGTGATGCCGTTTGGAATGACGAATGTCCCGGCAGTGTTTATGGATCTAATGAATAGAGTGTTCAAGCCTTATTTGGATCAGTTTGTCATCGTCTTCATTGATGATATTTTGATGTATTCTAAGTCAGAGGAAGAACACAAGCAACATCTATAGATTGCAATGCAGATGCTTAAGGACCATCACTTATATGCTAAGTTCAGTAAGTGTGAGTTCTGGTTGCAAGAAGTGAAATTTTTTGGACACAAGGTGTCATCTCAAGGAATTTCTGTGGATTCGTCCAAGACAGATGCAGTGCCAAACTGGGTCAGACCAAGTAACCCTACGGAGGTTAGGAGTTTTATGGGACTCGCAGGCTATTACCGGAGATTTGTTGAAGGGTTTTCTAAAATAGCTGCACCATTAACCAGATTGATGAAGAAGAATTTGAAGTTCGACTGGACAGAGAAGCATGAGTGCGCCTTTCTAGAGTTGAAAGAGAGACTCACTACCGCACCAGTACTAGCTATACCCAAGCCTGATGAGAAGTTCACTATCTTTAGTGACGCGTCATATCAAGGACTAGGGTGTGTACTTATGCAAGATGGTAGAGTTATCGCTTATGGATCCAGACAGTTGAAGCCGTATGAGTTGAACTACCCCATTCATGATTTGGAATTGGCTGCAGTGGTATTTGCACTCAAGATTTGGAGACATTATCTCTACGGTGAGAAGTTTGATTTATTCTTCGATCACAAGAGTCTGAAATATTTGTTCACACAGAAAGAGTTGAACATGAGATAACGCAGATGGATGGAGCTGATCAAAATTATGACTTCACGTTAGAGTATCACCCTGGTAAAGCTAATGTGGTCGCTGATGCTTTGAGTCGGCAGACTCGTGAGACGATCGCCTCCTTAATGGTTAGAGAATGGCGAGCATTGGAGATGTTGGCGGAGTTCGATGTACAGAGTGCTGAAGAAGGAGAAGGATAACTTTTTGGATGTCTTATCCTACAGCCTGTCCTTATCGATCACATTATTGGAGCACAGAAAGAAGATGAGAAGTTTCAATCATGGTTTGCGAAGATGTCGGAGAAAGACCCGACCGAATGGAAGGTGGGAATCGATGGAGGATATCGGTGCAGGAATAGATTATGTGTGCCAGGTGATGGAGAGCTAAGGAAGGATATCCTAGAAGAAGCACATAAGTCAAAATATATAGTTCACCCAGGAGGAACGAAAATGTACAAGGATTTGAAAACAAATTTCTGGTGGGAAGGTATGAAGAAGGATGTGGTCGAATTTGTATCCAAGTGTTTGACGTGTCAACAAGTCAAGGCTGAACATCAGAGACCCTCGGGATTGTTGCAACCATTACCTATTCCTGGTTGGAAGTGGGAGCACATCATGATGGATTTTGTAGTAGGATTGCCTCGATCACAACAGAATCATGACGCCATTTGGTTAATTGTGGATCGACTGACTAAGTCAGCACATTTCATCACTTACAGTATGACATACCCTGTAGAAAAGATGAGCCGGATATACATACAATAAGTTGTGCGACTTCACGGCGCACCTGTGTCGATTGTGTCAGATCGTGACGCACGTTTTACTTCTGGATTTTGGGAAAGTCTACAAGAAGCTATGGGAACCTCGCTTAAGATGAGTACTACTTTTCACCCTAAGACAGATGGCCAGACTGAGCGTGTCAATCAGATCATGGAGGATATGCTTAGGGCTTGTGTCATTGATTTTGAAGAATCTTGGGAGACGCACTTGCCTTTGGTTTAATTTGCCTATAACAATAGTTATCACACGAGTATCGGGATGGCTCCATTTGAAGCATTGTACGGACGACCATGTCGTTCCCCGTTGTGTTGGGTAGAGGTGGGAGATACAGAATTGTTGGGACCAGATTTGGTTAGAGAAACCAACGAAAAGATTTCTTTGGTCAAGGAAAGGATGAGAATCGCTCAAAGCTGGTATAAGAGTTATGCCGATCGACGCCGAAAAGATTTGGAGTTTAGCGTCGGAGATCACATACTTCTGAAGGTTTCACCGACCCGAGGAGTAGTACGCTTCGGTCTCAAGAGAGGGAAATTGGTTCCGCCTTTTATCGGACCGTTTGAGATTTTGGAATGTGTTAGAAAAGTGGCATATCGACTGACGCTACCACCGAAGATGTCTGGGGTTCACAATGCATTTCATGTGAGTATGCTGAGAAAGTACATACGAGACCCCTCACACGTGGTTTTTTATGATGATATTGAGACATGTCATAACGTTTCTTACAAGGAGAGACCTATGAAGATTCTGGAGTAGAGTATCAAGAAGTTGAGAAAGAAGGACATTCCATTGGTGAAGGTTCAATGGAATCACCATGACGAGAACAAAGCCTCGTGGGAAGTGGAAGCTGATATGAGGAAGAAGTACCCGGAGTTGTTTCAGGACTAGTTAGTCTTGATTTTGGGGACAAAATCCTGTTTAAGGGAGGAAGGATGTAACAACCTGCATTTCATTTCATTTTAAATTCGCATTTCATATTTAATTAATGTTCCTGATGATATATCAAATTTGTAATTCTCATGTGTTAAAATCTTGTGACTTGCTTTATTTCATATTTAAAATTCTTGATGGAGTCAAACTGTGATTTTATAAAATTTAGCAATACCTGTGTTGGATTTTAAAACTGTATTTCAAAACGGTGGAAATGTTTGTTTTTGACTCAATCAGTATTTTTATAAAACCAGAAAACCATTTCTTACGTTAAAATGAATTTCCTGTATTTTGTGGTGAACACCGCGACGTGAAAATACCAGTTTATGTGCAAAACTGTCCACGCCGCGTTGATCTCCCACAGTTTGGAAAACTCCACCAATCAAGATATGACACATACTTTCCATTTATGGTAAAAAATGGTTGGGTATGTTTTGTTTGGGAATGCTTTTGGTGTGTGCTTATTCCTAAGGCCATAAGCTAATTTCCCAAACAACTAGCTATTGCCCGCTATAAGTCTAACTTGCCTCTTCAAATTGTGAGAGTGTATATATGTATGTATATATGTGCTGTGCATAATTGTATGTTGGTTTTAGTTAATTGGAAAACAAATCTCTTTTGTTGAGTATTTGAGAATGAACTTGGTGGCCAAGTTTGGCTCTTCCCCTATTTATGCACTCACATATTCTCTCATCCCATTACACACATTCTGCACAATACAAGCACAGAGAGAAAAGAGAGAGCTTGAGAGTTTATACAGAAAATTATTTGAAGAGAGAGAAGCTCTTAATCCCCATAGCCAAAGCTTGGGTTTGAATTTCCTATATTGTTTCTCTTTCTCAACAATTTTCTTCTATCTCGATCTCTATGAGTATTCTAAACTCACTCCAAATGTAATTTCATGCTTAGTTACTGATTGTATATATGTATTGATAATTCACCATTGCTAATTCCTCCATGGGACCTTGAATTTGAAAAACATGAGTTTTCCTAAACCTAACCAAAATTCGTTTTGAATGATGATTTTGAAAGATTATAGTTCATATAAGTGGTAGTTACAATATTAGAGCTTAATTCATTCGTAGCATGACGTATATTGAAAATGAAGTTTCCGTCAATGCTCGAATTTTCGTAAAATCCGAGAGATATGGATTGATTCGTGTAAAATTGGTTGTAGATTCTTAATCCTCGTCGAAAAACGAAGAGATTCATATATTGTATGACATATATAGTCACAGATTGCAAAATGGGTCAAAAGACCCTTCATTCTGAAACAAGGCATTCTCCACAAAGAAGATGAAGACACTACTGAAACTCGCGCACGCGATCGCGCGAGCGACCCGGGCATGCGAGGTGGCTGGTTTCAGGCAAACAGAAAAGGTTTAAAAAAGAAAAATGAAAATTGGGCAAATCGCGCGAGTGGCCCGCGCACGCGATTTGTCCATTCCCAGGCAGTAAGGAATTTTTTTATAATAAAATAGGAAAAAGGGGCATATCGCGCGAGCAGTCCGCGCGCACGACTTTGGACAGTTTCTGTTATTTGCTTGTTTGATTTTAAGGAACTGTTTGGGTGATGTTTCATGGACTTTTAAAGCTCTATTTGAGAAATTTACTAAAACAAAAACCTATTTGGTTATGTTTAGACGAATGAAATGATGTATTACGACTTAGCAATCCCCGCAAGTACGTTGTTCCTATAATTCAGCACTTTACTTTATGTTTAAAGTTTCATGACATTCATATGATGTCAGTTGTACATGCATGGTGAGTGTGAGTGTTGGTCAGTGTGGAAAAGAGTAATGGTCAGTGTGGTACAGAGTGTGTGGTTGAGATTGTATTGTGGACACTCCCTGGTAAGTGAGCACCAAAGTGTGTTGTGGTTGAGATTGCGGCTAGAGTGTCTTTGAAATGTGACGGTGGCAAAACTGGACATTCCCTGAAGCCCATGGTAGCATCAAAGTGTGTGACGCCAAACTTGGACATTCCCGGGCACCCATGGTAGTGCTAAAGTGTGGCCTACGGACACTCCCTGGTACCCGAGTCTGGATACTATGTGATGTATTTACGAGGCGAATTAGGTACTAAAGTGTGAGGCATTGGACATTCCCTGACACCCCGTGCTAAAGTGTGAGGCAAACTGGACATTCCCTGGCACCCCTGTGCTAAAGTGTGGCTATCGGAGTATTTCAAAGATACTGGTGTGAGATGGTGGGTTGTTGTGTTTGTCGAGAGAAAAGAGTCGGTAAGATGAGATGGTGCATTGTTTTCATACACGGTCACATATATGTGAATTATAACTTTCAAATGATATTGTGGTTGTTTTCTAAAATGAACTCTTTACTCTAATGTAAACTTGTTGAATTAAATGGGATTTTGAAAATGGTAAATAAGTATGTCTTACATTAAAGTTATGTTTTTAATACTCACCAGCTTCTTCAAGCTGACGACGTTGATGCGTCCTGGACATTCGTGTCTAGGCTTTTCAGGTTTTTATCAAGCTGAACATTATGACTACGCTAACTGAGAACGGCTGCTTTTGGAAGATAGAACTGTTGTCAATATCCTATGCTTTAATTTATGAACTGTTTTGTAATAAGGATGACTGTAATAGATATTAATTTATTATTTTGATTTAAGGCGGTTTGTGCCTTTAGAAACCCCGTGATGTAATAACTATTAAGTTAGAAAAGTATTGTAAGCCTTGATTGCTCTGCTCTGATTGCTCTGCTTTGATTATTAACTTGGGAGTTTATACAAGGTTAATGTACCTTCCACTGCTTGCTAATCTGGCTGCCCTTCTCCATAATCTCCTTCTTCATAAATAGTTTCATCATAACCCGTGGCATCTGGAATAATAGCATTCAAGCGAGTTTGACCCTGTTGACCATACGTCACCTGCTTAGGGGCAGTGCAGAACTTGCTAATGTGATCGGGTTCACCACCGTTATAACAGGCTATATTCTGATGAGCGATGCGCTTAGGTGCCTTACAATCTCGAGCCAAATGACCGGGGGTGCCACAGTTAAAACATTGTGTTATCCTCTTGGGTAAAACACATCTTTCGGCAAAATGCCCAGGCATCTGACAGTTAAAACAAACCTGAGGTTTGGTTTTCCATTTCTTCTTCTCCGCTTTTGGTGCACTCTTTTCCTTACGGAGGTGACTCAGACTGCCATGTTCCATCCATTGAGTTTCATTGCAATCATACCAAATGTGACCTGGTAGGTTGTAATTAGTACAGAGGCTACTTGGTCTGCTTGTACCTTTATCCTTAACTGGAGTCACCATCGCTTGGAACTTCTTCTTGCCTTGCTGTGGTTCAGATAATTTCACAAGAAAACTCTCGTACAGGCGATCTCCTAATTGACCTACGGTGACTCTATTACCCACCTCCCAAAAGCTTAGAATAAGTGACCCGACCAAGCCAGTGGGATCGACTTTTGGGGATAATAGCTGAGATGGTCCGCTTGATTGGTTCTAAGTTGCCTGAGACGACTCGGTCATCTATGCTCCTACACACAGGTCTAGCCTAACGGGCTAATATCACTATATAATATACTCGTACTATAACATAAGTACACAATAAAATCTAAGTATACATAATTTAATTCAAGCACATATAATTCACTTAACACTTATTCCAACTAAGGTTGTCTAGTAGCAAAGAGATCGTATTCTTATTCTAATTCTCCTTCCAAACTCTGGGCTGTAGGCTATGCTGACTGTTCTGAGATCTGACTCAGGAAGTTCGTCAGTGTTTAAGCTATTCATGAGGGATATAGCTTACCTCAACTTCTTAGAACTCGGCTACTATCTGTCTATATAAACTTCATATGTCATAACCAACTTGGCTAATTTCTAAATGGATACACATGAGGATATTTGGTGACTGCTAACAGTCCTGTCGACATGACAAAACTTTTGTACAATCGTTTCTATGGCAAAACCAACCTAGAATTCGAGCTCTGAACTAAGGACGATTTGTATCAAATAACTAAAAACTAGAGCCTGACTGTTTTGGTAAATCCGATCTTGGTAAATCAGGCTAGACTTAGAGGAACTTGGTTGTATAGCTTAGCAACGACCCAAAGTTAATCTGTGTCACTAATCTGGGGCATGAATAACCAAGCCTGGTCAAACTAGATAACCTAGCTCTGATACCACTAAATCCTGTCATGCCCCGATGCAACATAAATATGGAAAGCGTTTAATTTCCTTTATGGACCCGTAGGTTGCGATATTTTGAAGGATCGATTCCGTCCCAAACGTCAAACAACATAAAACCATAATCAGAGTAGAGCAATCAAGGCTTATAAAACTTTATAACTTAATAATTATTACAGCACGGGATCAACTAAGGCACACTCCTCCTGAAAACAAAATAAAATCTATTGTCTATTACAGTCATCCTCATTACAATAACAGTTCATAACCAAAGACATGTAATAATAATAAATTCCTCCTCGGTATTGATTCAGTTCGTATAGTCATAAGGTCCAGCCTGATCATAACCTGAAAAGCCTAGACACAAATGTCCAGGATGCATTAACGTCATCAGCTTTAAGAAGCTGGTGAGTATCAAAAACATGAACTCGAATGTAAAACATACTCATTACAAAATTCCCTTTTTCAGTTTCATAAATCAACGGTTTAACCATATAAATAAATTCAATGTATAAAACGGTGAGGATAATATTAAAATCTTCAATTCATAAAACATATGACCGTGTATGAGACCAATGTAACCATTCTCATCTTACCGACCCTTTTCTCTCGATAACACAATTTCCAACACTCTCACTCCAGTATCTTTGAAATACTCCGATAGCCACACTTTAGCACAGGGGTACCAGGGAGTGTCCAGTTTGCCTCACACTTTAGTACAGGGTACCAGGGAGTGTCCAATGTCTCACACTTTAGTACCCAATCTACCTCACAAATATCGGAGGAAACCTCATGCAGTATCAAGACTCGGGTACCAGGGAGTGTCCGTAGGCCACACTTTATCACTACCATGGGTGCCAGTGAATGTTCAAGTTCTGCGTCACACACTTTAGCGGTACCATGGGCGCCAGGGAGTGTCCAATTTTGCCACCGTCGCATTTTAAAGACACTCTAGCTGCCATCTCAAAAATGTCACACTTTGGTACACAATTACCAGGGAGTGTCCAAACACAATCTCAACCACATACTCTTTTCCACAGTGACCATCACTCACCATGCATGCACAACTGACTCCACATGTATGCCATATGACTTAATATAGAAATGTAAAGTACTGGGAACGATAACCATGAATGTACGAGAAGAAATCAAATCTTATATGAAACAACTAGTGAATTCATCAAAGAATGCTTTAATATGCTTTTAGCGCTACTAGAACACAAGTGGGTCTACTTTAAAGCAATGTCCTAAACAATGAGATATAATTTTTGTGCATGAATTACATATCAAAAGAAAGGTCTTTGAGTCTAGTTTTCAACGCTTCAAACAGTGCGCGTTTTCGAGGTTTCTAGAGGAAGTTATGGCCGTTTTACTAAAAGTCGTCAGTGTTGAAAAATGCCAATCGATTGGCAAAAGTGCCAATCGATTGGCATACATTCCAATCGATTGGTATGATTACCAATCGATTGGTAAACATGCCAATCGATTGGCATCAACTGTTTCTCCCCTATTACGAATTTAAAGCCTATTTTTGACCCATTTTTAAATCCGAATGCAAACATGACTTGTAATATATGGTTCTCTCTATTTTTCCACAAGGATCATGAATACGCGATCAGTTTTAACTAATTTCAATCGTAGCTCTCGGATTTTACAAAAAATCGAGAGGTGACGAAATTTCATTTTTAATATATGTCTTGATACGAATGAATTAAGCTCTATAACTTAAACCGTAGTCTCTATGTACTGTAATCTTTTATATTCATCTTTAAAAACAAATTTTGGTTGAGGTTGGAAAATCATGATTTTTAAGCTCAAGCTTCCATGGACAATTTCAACAATGGTAATATACCACTATACCCATATAAATAGTAATCAAGCAAGAATTTACATTAAGAGTGAGTTTAAAATACTCACTTTGATTGAATATAGAGAAATCATTGAGAAAGATGAGCACAATAAGAATCCAAATTCCAAGCTTTGGCTATGGGGTTCAAGAGCTCTCTCTCTCTCTCTCTCTCTCTCTCTCTCTCTCTCTCTAAGAAATTATTTTGTAAACTACTATCTCTCTCAACTTTCTCTGTATTTTCAGTCTTCAAGGATGAACTAAAAGAATGTATGAGAGTGTAGCATATATAAAAGATGTAATTGATGAACTTGGAGGCCAAGCAAATTCTCCTACACTCTAGAATTGATTTTAGTTATCAATTATAAATGAATACATATAATGCACAGCTCCTATGTCTGGGTTATACACAAAATATACCTATGTACATACTCTAACACAATCTGAAAGGGCAAGTTAGATTACTAGGGGTCAAACATGGTTGTTTGGGAAACTTAGTTATTAGGCATAACTCAACACACACATGGACTAGATTGCTAAACATGGCACAAGCTAGTTGTCTAGGGATTACTTAAGGTGTTTGGCAAAACAACTTATGGCATAATAATATACATGTACACAAATTTATTACCCAAACTAGTCTATCTAACCATTAGTTGCTATAACTATATATAAAGCAAATGTCACAACTAGCTTTATGTCAAGTCCAAAATCTGTGGAAGTTTAACGCGGCGCGGACAATTTTGAACATAAACTGATATTTTTGTAATGTGGTGTTCATCACAAAATACAGAAAATTCTTTTTTAATGTAAGAAATGATTTTCCGATTTTAAAAAATATTGTTTTGAGTTTAAAAGAAATATTTTCACCATTTTGAAATTCAGTTTTGAAATTCAATACAGGTACTACTAAAATTATAAAATTGCAGTTTGATCCCAAAAGAATTTTTGTCATGAAATAAAACAAGAAATGAGATTTAGAACATGAGAATTGATTTTCAATTAATACCTCGAATACAGATTAAACATGGAAATGCAAATTTAAATAAATGAAAATGCAGTTTGTTACACTGATTGCAAAGATAGGGTTTTGCCCTAATCTATATGATGCTCACATTTCTAACAGATAGCATTTAAACAAATAAGGTCCTAACCATATAGAGTGTGTCAACTTTACTTTCCAGAATGATCACCAAGGGATAACAGGGGTTTTCAGGGTTTTATGAAGGCTTCTAGGAGAGACTGGGCATTTTTGGTTGGTTTGGACAGAGTTTCGAAAAGAAACTGGCATATCTGGGCATTTCTGGTTGGTTTGGACAGAGTTTCTGAGAGAAATTGTCGTATTTGGGCATTTCTGGTTGGTTTGAACCGAGTTTCTGGGATAAACGGGTTAATGCGCTTATATCTGGGATATCTCGACAGATTTTCTAGGAGAAATTGGTTGATATGGTTATATCTGGGATATCTGGACAGAGTTTCTGGGAAAAATTGGTTAATGCGGTTATATCTGGGATATCTGGACAGAGTTTCTGGAGGAAACTGGTTGATATGGTTATATCTGGAATATCTAGATAGAGTTTTTGGGAAAAACTGGTTGATATGGCGGGAGCATGTGATGATGGTGATCATACTGTCTAGCAGGCTTTCATACTCGTATGTCTTAGGACCGACAAACAAGGTTTGTGGTGTATATCTTTTTTAGCATGGAGCAGACATCCTTGTCATGGTGCCTAGGTAGGTCAACTCAATGTGATCACATGTGAGTGATTGCCTTGGGAATCATAAGAAAGAGGTTCTACCTCATGGAACATAAGCGTCTACACCACATAGGCGATCCCGTCAGGGCATATAGCAGTTATATCACATTGTCGTATCTGAAAAGATAAATGAACAGTCCTATGAAAGGTTCTACAGGAATCTATATGCAAAGGCTGGGTTTAGTCAGAGAGGGTCCATTGACGAGAGTTCCAATATACCGCCAGAGAGACAGTACGGAGGTTTTTACTCTTTTTGATATACCTTGGAAGGTACAGTATCAACGGTGACTTATGCCCTGGCACAGCAAGACCTGAACAATGTCAGCGCGCGTTTTAGACACAGTCAGAGGGGGGAAATGCAAGAGTGCAATGCTATGAACCAGACACAGTAAAAAGATGATTTTAAGGATGCTTCTTATGAGTCAAACCTCTGTATTATTTTACTTTGAAAATAAATCCCCATCAGAGTCGCCAGATTGTGGACACGCAGAATCCCGCTCTCCCTTTTTAGTTTGTTTTAAGATTGTTTTGAAAAAGGAAAGGAAACGGTCTGTTGAAAACAGATACAGAGTCGCCACTTGGTGTTTAGGGAACCAAGAAACCCAATTTGACTCACCCAAATGGATAAAGGGCACTGGCCTTTCATAACCAAAGAACTTGGCTCAGGATTTTAGTACGAGAGAGGAAGGAGCCTTTGTCACGACTAAAACACCCTCAACTCGCCCTGTCTTTCGACGGGCCTCAATTAGCATCCAAATAATCATCTTATACTATGTATAGTTTGATAATTAATACTATGATAGTATATTACATCACACAAGAATTTTAAAATGGAACATCAAAAGATAAGATATCGTTCATAAGATCTTAGCCAAATATCATGCAATGCAAAAGTGAAAGATCACACGAATAAACCTAGGAAAAATCGTCTAATCATATATCAAGTAATTATGTTTTCCTAATCTAAGGGGACATGAATTGTTCTTGAAACAAATTAATCAAAGAAATATAAAAAAATACTTAGCAAGCTTATATGGTGCATGTTAATCTTTGAGAAAAAGAAGACCTCTCAATCCCAGGGACGGATGAGAAAGGAAGAATTAATCGAGGGGGAGCATGAACGTATGATCTAGATCATTCCTTCTTAGATTAGGGGTCACAGAAACCCCAAATCTTGCATGGATGCAATGTATGATCCTAGAATGTGCAAAGGTTGTAGTGTGTTTGTGTACATGGACTTGCTAAAGTGACTTAGAAGTCTAAAATATGCATGAATGCATGAAGTAAATCATTATAGAATACTTGCTGTGAATAGTGGATAGAATAGTGACATGATCTTGTGGAAAATGAAAAGTAGGGTTAGGAATGTTTTAAATGCATGATTTTTATGGAGATCATCCTTGGTGCGTCTAGAATACAAATAAAAAAGCCAATCCTCAATAACTATTACAGATTGAGAGAAATCATATTAATAATAGAGGTTATTCAGAAATAGAGTCCGTACTGTCGACTAAAATGTTAGAAAATCTTAGAAAATGAAAACAAATTATCTAGAGGTCCATATTATACAGAGAGTTCCCTAAGACATTGAAGTTCAAGGGAAAAATAAGTTGGAACCACTCTTTTTGGAAACTTTTTCTATAAAACTAGTTGAAAGTCAACCTAGCTGCTGTGACAGCAGAGGCAGAATGTTTGGAAGGAATGTTTGGACAAAAATGGACCCCTTTCAAGTGCTTTAAATTCAAGCCAAAAATCATGGGTGTTCTATAATGAGTTAGGAAGACTTTCTAAGTGGTCTTGCATCCTTACCTTGAGTTTTGAGCTCAGAATAATTCTTTGAAACTAAACAACTCACTGTTTTGAAGATTATTTTAGAGAAATAAGGTTTATTTCTTGGAATCCCAATATTGGGGATTTTGAGGGATTTTGAAAGTATATTTTCAGCACTTAAATGGAGATTATAACCACTTGAAATATCAACATTTGAACTCATATTAAGAGCCTCCAAGATTGTTGGAGACATTATTTTATTTTGGAAATAACCTCAAGAATACCTGGGGATATATTGAGGTTGTAACCATCATCTATCAAACATGTTTTTGAGGTCAAGAGCTACTATCCATAAGGATTCACTCACCTCAAACTTCATGTCCTCATCTAGATGATGATGAACTAGTAAGTAAACAAGAAAAAGAAAAAGAAATGAGATAAGAGGAGATGAACATCAAAGTAAGCAAACAAGTATTTAAACAATCAATAGATGACATTCAATGATGTATTGGACTTGTAGCTTGGCGTTTCACTCATATGTGGTGACATTGGACATGGGAGTAGCTTCCTCTCTCTTAAATGCTCACTAAACTAGTGGTTGGGTGTATTGAATATGAAGTAAATGGAAGTAATGAAGTAAAAACAAAGTTTAGAACTCATTCTCTTGTTTGGAAATCAAAGAAGGAAGCTTCTTTTCTCTCTACTCTAACCTTATCTCTACAACTTTCTCTCTAAAACTTTTCAAAGCTTGCCTTTTGACCCCCCAAAATGAGAAGTCAAGGGGGGTTTATATAGGTCAATTTGGGGTGGTTTTGGGATTTTAGAAGTATTCCCATTGGTCCCAAACATCTGTGAACATAGAACTACGTCATTTTGGTTTCTAATTAATCCATTTGAACCCCCAAAAGAAATTACAAAAATAGACCATTCTGGGGGAGAGTGCCACGGAAGCACAGGGCCTGTGCCACGGCGGTAGTGGGCCAGTGCTGCGGGAGCAATGCTCCTCATTCGTCCAGATAATTCTTTTTAGGCCTCCAGAGGTTTCGGTATTCGTGAAAAGGCCCTATTTCGTCCGAAATTCACAAAAAATGCATATGAACTCCAAACTGAGCTTGTGATATACCGTTGGAAAGGTAATGGAGTCCATTTTCCATAAAAAAATATTTCAGAGATAGGTCACATTGAAAAGTTTTGCGGTATTCGCGATAACAATCGATTTGATCGCCTTTTTTACCTTCAGAAATTCATAATAAATTCATTTTAAATCCAAATATTATGTGCGATATACCGTTGGAAAGCTATTGACCTCTAGTATCTATGAAAAATATTTGAAAAATGATATGGTGCTCTGGTTTCAAAGTCAACTTTTAGTCAAACTGGTCAAACTTGGGATTCCTGGGAAGTTCTGGAAATTCCGGGAGCTCCCAGGAGCTGACGTTTTCGTTCGATTTTCTTTTAAAACTCATTTTAGTATTTTCCACATGATCTGGAATGATTTCGGGACCTTTTGGCGAATTTGGATGATTTCGGCCAAACCTTGGTCAAACTGGTCAACGGGGACTTTATGGGAACTTCCGGGACTTTCGGAGGTCTCTGGGAGCCGACAATTTTATCTAGTCTTGCTTTAGAACTCATTTTATTACTTTTCTTATGACATAGCATGTTTCCAAAACATTTGGTCCGAATCCGGGAGCGTTCGGGCTTTCAGGGTATTTTGGTCATTTTGAGCATTTTGAGAGATAGAACTAACTTTCAGGAGTCCTTTTTGAGTCTTTTTCGATCATTGTGAACCACCAAGCTATGGGTCTCCTAAATCTGATAGCCGACAAAATGGGGTGTCTACAGTTTGCCCCTCTTTGGCATGAACTTGCGAGGCAACGCATGTCGCAAGCGAGTGCCAAAGCTTTGAAGAGACAGGTCTTTTTGGAGGCTATAGATTTAGGATAAAAGCGTTGCAAAGATGTAATGATAGAAACATAATGTTGGGGCTAGGGCTGGTCGTGCTCTTTGTTAGCTACCTACGTATCCCAAGGAGAATCAGACCAGGACGTAGTTCAGGGCACAAAGGAACAAATCACATATGCATATACACAACAATCAGGCGGATGCTATGATATAAAAATGATATGCAATGCATGGATGTGATATAAATTGCGTCTTGAGTCCTATCATGTTTAGTGTTCTGATCTTAATATGAGCTGGTGCTGTGGGGTGTGTGCCGCTTCGAGTGGACTTATGCCGTAATAGTGTCTCCGACTGTGATGCTGTGGCTGACTTGGATAAATACTCTGGGTCTCGGGGCAAACTTCTTAAATTCCGATAAATGTGCTTTGTAAGCGAAATGGATCAGATGCAGGGTTTTAGAGGATGACAACTAAAGGTGACCGAGGGATCTTATGATAACCGATAAGTGCAAAAGCTATGATAATGAACAAATGAGAAAGCTTATGATAATCAGGAGACACAGAGTCGTGGAAGGACAGTGCTCGTCTTCAAAATCTGGATACGGGCGATGTTCTGGTTGTTCCTGATGACCGATCTTCGGGAGTCGGTTCTGCTTTTGCTACTTTCTGCTGGGGATAATGGAAACTAGTATCCTTCCATTTCTGTCCTCGGGGGATGGCGTAGGACTCTCGTGGAATCTCTCTTAACTGTTTCTTGATCGAGAACCAGGATCCATCTCTGAATCTCTCACGGTTGATCAGATCTTTGCGATGGTCAGTCCGAAAAACCGATTCGGGCCTTCGGGAGCTAATATCTTTTTGTTTCTGTCCCCGGGGGATGGTGTAGAATTCTCGAGGAATCTCTCTTAGCTATTTCTTGATCGGGAACCAGGACCCATCTCTGAATCTCTCACAGTTGATCAAATCTTTGCAATGGTCAGTCCGAAAAACTGATTCGGGCCTTTGGGAGCTGACATCTTTCTGTTTTCATCCTCGGGGGATGGTGTAGGATTCTCGAAGAATCTCTCTTAGCTATTTCTCGATCGGGAACCAGGACCCATCTCTTAATCTCTCACGGTTGATCAGATCTTTGCAATGGCCAGTCCAAAAAATTGATTCGGGCCTTCAAGAGCTGATATCTCTCTGTTTCTGTCCCCGGGGGATGGTGCAGGATTCTCGAGGAATCTCTCTTAGCTATTTTTTGATCGGGAACCAGGACCAATCTCTGAATCTTTCACAGTTGATCAAATCTTTGCAATGGTCAGTCCGAAAAACTGATTCGGGCCTTTGGGAGCTGATATCTTTCTGTTTTCATCCTCGGGGGATGGTGTAGGATTCTCGAAGAATCTCTCTTAGCTGTTTCTCGATCGGGAACCAGGACCCATCTCTTAATCTCTCACGGTTGATCAGATCTTTGCAATGGCCAGTCCAAAAAATTGATTCGGGCCTTCAAGAGCTGATATCTCTCTGTTTCTGTCCCCGGGGGATGGTGTAGGATTCTCGAGGAATCTCTCTTAGCTGTTTCTTGATCGAGAACCAGGACCCATTTCCGAATCTCTCACGGTTGATCAGATCTTTGTAATGGTCAGTCCAAAAAATTGATTCGGGCCTTCGGGAGCTGATATCTTTCTGTTTCTGTCCTCAGGGGATGGTGTAGGATTCTCGAGGAATCTCTCTTAGCTGTTTCTCGATCAGGAACCAGGACCCATCTCTGAATCTCTCACAGTTGATCAGATCTTTGCAATGGTCAGTCCGAAAAACCGATTCGGGCCTTCGGGAGCTGATCTCTCTCTGTTTCTGTCCCCGGGGGATGGTGTAGGATTCTCGAGGAATCTCTCTTAGCTGTTTCTTGATCAGGAACCAGGACCCATCTCTGAATCTCTCACGGTTGATCAGATCTTTGCAATGGTCAGTCCGAAAAATCAATTCGGGCCTTCGGGAGCTGATATCTTTCTGTTTCTGTCCTCGGGGGATTAACTGAATCTGCTAGGGATAAATGGGATCTGTTGGGGATAAAACCTCAGAAATCTTGACTAAAGTGGGCCACCGGGGCTAATCGGGACCACAAACGGGTTAAAACGGGATAAAATGGGCTGAAATGGAGCGAAGCAGGGCCCGCAAGGGGTAGTGCCACGTCGGCACTAGGCCACTACCGGGGAGGTAGTTGGCCAGTGCCGCGGCGACACTGGGTGGCCGAATTCCATGGATGCACATCTTGGGTTTTTGAGCATTTTGAGCTCATTTTTGTCATTTTTGAGTGTTTTTGGAGCCAAAATCCATCAAAATGCAGCTTGTGCATGCTCAGGTGAGTAATCTTTCCCCATGATTAGAATTTTGATTGGGTTTTTACTTTTTTTCAAAATCTCAAGAAGAAAGTTCAGCTCTCATTTTTATTTTTTTGCAGATCCATGGCTTCAAGCTCAAAGAGGCCTTCCAAGAAGGCCAAGGAACGGGCAAAGGCCGAGAGTCAACCTCCGGAGTTGGTTTTGCGTGACCCTCAACATCACCTTTTGGCCGCGGCTCTAGCTCATTAGGTATGTGAAGCTTTCGGTAGTTCAGGACTATTCCCATGCATTGTGCTAGTTTTGTGAGCCGTAGTGTGCACCTAGAGATCGTTAGAAGTTTGATTTGTGCTCAAATGTTGATTTTGTGAAGTTTGGAATTCGGGCTGTGAATAGTGATTTTGCGCTTTGTTACTGTTGTTTTTTATGTGTACCGGTACCGGAAGTGACATTGAAGGGCCATGGTAGTCTTACCCACGCTTTCCTGTGGTATACCCAATTGTCGCCCACCGTCAAGCAGATGGTTGATTGTGCAGGTTTTGGCGGCTTTGTCCGTCTGGTTTCAAAGAGTACCAATGACCTGTCCCATTTCTATGCTCTTGCTGAAAGGTGGTGGGACATGACTAATACCTTCCATCTTTCGTTCGGTGAGATGACGATGACACCTTTTGTCAATAACTTTTTTTTTTCAGTTTAAAAATAGATTTAATGTCAAATAATTCAAAAACTCATGTCCTTATCACTTGAAAAAAAATGAACTGGACTAATCTCCTAATTTAATCCTACACAAGGACCGTTAATTAATTATTCTAAGAAAATACAGGTTATGGACGTGTGATGAGTGTGCAATGTGTATATTGTGATAATTTTTTCAATTACAATGATAGAAAAGAATTATATCCTAGTAATTATTGTGCATCTTAAAGTTGGGAGGGGTGTGCCCCCAAAATCAGAAAGTGAACCTTCCTTTTTCCTCTTGTTTGTTGGTTACTTTTTTTGAAAAATTAGGGTTTAATCCATAGTTAAGATGCCAAAAAGTATAAAGTGGTCGTGTTTTTGGTTCTTGAATCCAAAGTCCTTGTCAATCATTGTCAGCAAGTTTGGTGAACAAACCCCGCATGCGTACGGCCAAGTGCACCCCAAACTTCCCAGCCACTCACACGGTGTGAGTGGCTGTACTGTATGTTCATAGTATTCCTTATTTCGAAAAATGCTTTAAAATTTTAAACCTCTATAACTTTTGATCTAAAACTCTATTTTTTTTACAAATTTTATACCGTTGGAATCGTGTCGACGAGAGCTACAAAACTAGTACCATTGTTGATATGTTTTGAGCAAAAAAAAGTTTTTGAAATTTTAGAATTTCAAAAAATAACTTTGTCAAAATTTTTGAAAATCATTTTGTGAAATTTCACAAAAGTAATTTTGTGAAATTTCACAAAAGTAATTTTGTGAAATTTCGCAAAAAATGCTTTGTGAAACAATGAAATTTGAAGAAATTTTGAAAAAAAAAAAGTTTTTTAAAATTTGATTATTTCACAAAATAGCTTTATCAAAATTTTTGAAAATTATGTTGTGAAATTTCACAAAAGCATTGTGAAATTTCACAAAAAAAGTTTTGTGAAATTTGAGGAAATTTTGAAACAAAGTAAAAAAGTTTTTTGAAATTTGACAATTTTACAAAATAACTGTCAAAATTTTTGAAAATTATTTTGTGAAATTTTTACACAAGGCAAGTAAAATTTTTATTTTTTTTGCTCAAAACATATCAACAATAGTACTAATTTTTTAGCTTTCGTCGACACGATTACAACAGTATAAAATTTGAGAAAAATTGAATTGTAGGTCAAAAGTTATGGAGGTTTAAAGTTGCAAGATATTTTTAGAATTTGGGATATCATACGGTACAGTGCTCGCACCGTACGAGCAGCTGCAAGTAGCATGCGAATGGAAAGCTGGGCGAGTGTAAGAATTGTGGAAAATGTTTGGGTGCACGTCACTTTTGTTATTTTGTCAAAGATACGGGACTTTTGATTAAATGCATGTATTGAATGTACTTTTTGCTAAATTTTTAGTTGAGATATATCACTAACTGTCCCTTTTTTTTTTTTGCCAGAACCTCTTGTTTGTGGGCCGGACTATGGTGGGGCAGAAGCTGTTTTGATTCACGTGGAGAATACCACTATCCATATGGCAAGTGTGGATTGGATGGATAGAGAAAAGCTGAGGTGCATTAAATGAGCTTTGCAACTTGTGGCAGGCGCATTAAAATGGACTGCAACCTATTACATCCAGTTTGGACTTTCCTTATCCTTATTTGGACATTGCTAAGAGTTGTTTGTACATTGCTAGTTATTTACAAAGAAATGTGCTAAGTATGGAAAATAGTAAGCATCAGTATATTGTACCTTATGGAATCAATGTTGTACACAAGTAAATAAAATTCAAGTTTGTAAAAAAAAAAAGTAAATAGTTGGTTTGGACTTTTCTAAGGGTTGTATGGACTTTGATAAAGGTTGTTTGGACTTTGCAAAGAAATGTGCCAAATTTGTAAAATACCAAGCATCACTATATTGTACCTTATGGAACAAATGTTGTATACAACTAAATAAAATTCAAGTTTGTAAAAAAAAAAAAAGGAGAAAGTAAATAGCAGGTTTGGACTTTCCTAAGCATGCCCGGCCCGCCTCTATGAAAAGTAGGCGTAGGCCTAAGACCCCCAACCTATAATACAATTTGAGGGCCCCCAATACATCTTGCAGCCTGAATAAGCCCATCCCTTAAATTCAAACCCCCAGCATCCAAGAGCCCCAAACATGTGGAACCATGCTCTTTCCCATTCTCATTACTCCCTCTCTTTTGCCATCATCCCATCCGCATTAGTACCCTTCTTCTTCTTTTTTTTCTTGTGTCATTACTTTTACTTTTATGAGACATGTGAAATACTTAGAATTAATGCATTGCCAAAAGTATATATATCACACCAATAATGTTAGACTCTTACAAAATTCTATACAAAATAATCAGATCCCTTGATTTTAGTGGGTCCCGGGTGGGATCCATGTATTCCCCACATGGAAACAACTAGAATCAATGTTCAAGATTGTTTTGTGTGAAATTTTGTATGGGTCTAACATTACTCATATCACACATATCTACATTTAAAATTTGAGTAATACTAGGCACACTTTGAAATCCACACTGAATTTGACATCTTATGCTTTGAATACATGTACCTTGTGTTGTGTGAATTTTTTACACTTTTCTGTGCACCACTTACACAGCACATAGTACATGCATTTAAAGCTGAGTATCAAATTCAGTGTGGTATTCAAAGTGTACCTAGCATTACTCTTAAAACTTCAACTTAGTGGATCAATATATATATATATATATATATATAGAGAGAGAGAGAGAGAGAGAGAGAGAGAGAGAGAGAGAGAGAGAGAATTAAAATTCTCTATTTGGGGTAAAGGATCAATAACACTTACACTACTCTCAGAGTTTGAGGAAGGAAATTATTTGATTCTAAGTTGTTTAGGTGATTTTGGATCCTCGGCTGCCAAAGTTGGCAGCACCCACGTGGCCACTTGTAGGACCACATATTATTTTTTGGTATTTTTTTCAAACTACAAAATATATATATATGTGATTCTGCAAATGGCCACGTGCTGCCACAGTGGTTGCCCATTTTGGCTACCAAGGATCTGGACTCTATTTAGGTAATTTAGGTTTCCCTTTCCTAAAAAAAATTAGATTTTTTCGGGTAATGCTATGTGCACATAAAAAAATGGGTCATTCATTTTGGTGGGGTCCAATGCCTACATACATGGAACCCACCGAAATGAATGGCACAAATCTTTATGTGTACAACACCAATCATTACTCTTTTGGATTTGGTAATTAGTTTATGCTACTATATAGAGGCCCCATTTTAGAGGTTCGCCTAAGGCCCCAAAAACCTACCGGCCCTGTTCCTAAGCGTTGTTTGGACTAATTTAAGGTTTGCTTTTTTTAAGGTTTGCTTTTATTAAGGTTTGCTTTGCTTTTATTAAGGTTGTTGCATTAAACACCATTTAATAAGCCAACAACCAACTTTGGAGGCAAAGTTTGGATTTTCATAAGAGAAATTTGAAGATGGATGTTGAATGGAGAAACTTAACTTTCACCCTCTCTCTCATTTTCACTCTATCTTTGTATTTTTAGTTTTACCTCACAAACATATATAAATAAAACTTTTTTTGAAAAGTACAAATGCTTTCTTAAGAAAGTCCAAAGGTTCCTTAGTTAGGTCCAAAACTAGACAATAAGCATTCAAATGTTTGCTTTCAAGGTCCAAATGGTTCCTTAAGGAAGTCCAAGTGTTCTTTAATAATGTACAAAACCAAACAGCGTGCATTCAATCAAATGAAGATGGATAATCATTCAACAAAAATAAGAATTCAATATAAGGCTCCATACATACCCCATTTTGGGGTTCTCAACCACCTTTGCAGGAGTCTTCTTCATCGAACTCCTCTTCTTCTTCATTGGAGGGCTTTTAGTTGGAGGACTGTCGGATGGACGAGCCTTATCTACAAGATTCTTCTTCATAATCTAATTAAGGGAAACAAACAATAATCAAGATTTTTTATAAACTTGATGTATACTAGCCGACAGACACACGCACTGCATGTGCAACTACTTGATGTATATTTATAAACTTGACGAATTGAAACATTTGCAACACAATTCACATTCATCCTATTCAAATAAGAAAAGAAAAAAATGTCATAAAAATAGGTTTCTATCACTTAACAACACTTTAGATGTTCAAACTTTAATTCACTGATTCCATGTAAATTAAGTGCTAACTAATATAAGTAGGATCCCAAAATAAGTAACCCAATATCATCAAATTTAAATGAACAAAGCCAAATTCATGTCAAATCTGATTCAATAAAAGAAAAAAATATATATGTTGTACCAATTTGTTGCTTCATCATGTTGGCCCCAAATTTGACTCCAATGGTCAATTATAAAATGTACTTAAATCACTACTTCTACAAAAGTTTCAATATACTACAATGCCCACCATTACAGTATATTATTATAATTATCACACCCCGGAGTAGCAAAAATTAGAGGGAAATAAAATTTTCCTTTCCGGATCCGTGAGTCATGACTAGTTACATAAGACTGACGTGTCCTTACAAGTATTCTAACATGGTTATAACATAAGAAAAAGATATAAAGCGTCTAATGGTATTCATGGGGGAACTCTAATTGCTTGCTTCTAGGCTATTAGAACAGTTCCAAATGAAAACCAAAAAAATATAAGTTTGGGCGATCGATGCCACTTAAGTTATTACAATTGACAAAAGATAGTTCTAAAAGCATAAAGGAAATCCTAATATGATAATGGACTAGATTCTTTATCCAACTAGCATATCCATGCCCTTCCCCAGTGTACTCTTCTGAATAGTCTGTCTCAAGGTAACCTTCCTGATAATCCCCTTCTTGAGGATAGGGATACTCTTCTTCATGGATGACTGGATAGGTTTCTTCATTATAACCTAAATATAATATGTCCAGGCAGTAGAGCCGTTATCTTTTGAGGCTAAGTGAGTTGGTTTAACCAATCACTCCTAATACAAGCAATAATATACAAGTACAACAAATATCTTGAACTAAACATTTGATAAGCATATGATATGATAGTATGAGTGAGATAGTGACAACACAATGTAGTATCGATATATTCAACTTTACCCAGACATCATCACTAACTCATGTGACTTGTTACATTACCAGTGTAACGCCGTTAGCTTAGAGTGGAATGATCACGTTGCTATTGTCACCTAGCAGGGCTCAATAGAACTTTTGGTTTAACAGGTTGTAATCACTTTCCTCTTAGGTCCTCGTGACCTTGCTTGGAGAATAGAATAGCTACAGCGCTATCGTCGCCTAACAGAGCCCAATAGCATTATAATTGGTAACTATTATGATACGCCCAAAATTATGGGCAGTTTCCTACTCAAGCTAGAAGACTAATGGAAAGTGCATCTATTTCCTAATCCAATTGGGAAACTCCCACAATTAATGTCAATCAATCCTAATACAATTAGGAAGCTTACTTGATTGGTGTCAATCACACCCTAATAGGATTATATTTCCTTATCCATGTATGAGTAGGTCTCTTGCATCTATAAAAGAGACCACTCACCCCCCATTGAGGGGGCAGCCAATTCTGTAGTCTACACAGCGCCTCTATAATTCACCATTATACGCATACACCCGGCCGGTATTACTGGTAGTGTCGCCCCTCATTGTTGGCTCACCAGGCCCGCCGGTGATCTGCTAGTGAACGTGCTCAGACACACCCGTGGACGTAGGTACCTTCATTAATAGGGCCGAACCACATACAAAAAATAGTCTCTCACTCTCTCTCTCTCCTTAAATTGCTCTACTTTACTCTTACCAATTTTTGGCATCATCAGCTTGGCGCCGTCTGTGGGAAACGACAATTCTTCTCATCAACAAATTCTTGACTGATCAATATGCCACCAAAGAAGGCTGTGCAGCAGTCCGACCGGGATGTTCCTTCGGCCCCGGCGTCGACTGCAGCAGTCCCGACATATGAGCAAATCACCACAACCCTCACACAACTCTTGGAGGGCCAGCGTCAAATCCAGCAACAGATCGAAGCACTGCTAGCCCAGCAAAGCAATCCTCCAGTGGCCGGGAAACGACCCGGGAACATTGCGTACGGTCGAGAACCGATCTTGACCAGACAACGGACCCGAGCCAACCTGTCCCATGTTGAGGATGCCAGAGACATCAACAGTGGGCGTGCTGCCCGAGAGGAAAGGCAGGAGCGTATGGCCCGGGAATCAGTCCAGGGTCACTCGGTCAAGAGCCAAGTCGTCCCTAGGCGAACGGTTACCCGGAGTCATAGCCGAGCCCGATCCCAGAGGACAACACCCTGCCATGAAGAAGCCTCTTCCACCAACCCGACCAGCTCCTCAGATACCGGTCGGGAAGGAGTGGAAGCCCGAATCAAGGACTTGAAGAAACAGATCGACGGAGTGGCCAAAAAGCTTGGTCAAAACTGTGTTCCGAATCAAGCCAATACCGAGACAGAGTCACCATTCTCCAGCCAGATCACGAGGTTCTCTATCCCACGCAAATTCAAGCAGCCGCGGCTAGATTCATAAAACGGCTCGGGAAGCCCGATCGACCACGTCCGAACCTATAAGGCTCAGATGGCCCTAGCCACCAACTCCGATGAGCTACACTGCCTAGCCTTCCCCAGCACTTTGAAAGGCCCGGCCATGCAGTGGTTCTACTCCTTGGAGCCCCGGTCGGTCTGCAGTTTCAAACAACTCAGCAAGCAGTTCATCAACCAGTTCGCCGGTATGCATGAGCGGCCAAAGCCAGACATGCAACTACTAACAGTCAGACAACGGAATAATGAGTCTCTCAAGGAGTTCACCGACCGGTTCAACCAACAAAAGCTTCAAATCCGCAATTTGAACGAGACAATCGCCATCATAGCCTTCTGCTCGGGAGTTCAACACACCAAGTGCGCCGCGTCGTTCCACAGAAACCGACCGGAAACTTTGGTCGAGCTCTCTGAGAGGGTTAGAAAATATATTGACACTGAAGAGTTTCTGAAGACCAAATACACCGGGCAAGAAAGCAGCGAGTCTTCTAGAAGTAAGCGAAAGCGAGATCAGCCCGGGAGTTCTTACAGTTCTTCCAGTTCACAGAGGTCTGAGTCCGGTAATCCCGACCCGACCACCGGTTCACAGCAGTCCGGGTCAGGCAGCCCCGACCGGATCTCCAGCTCACAACAGGTATGGTTCGGCAGTCCCGACCCGACCTCCAGTTCACATCGGTCGGGATCAAACAGTTCCGACTTTGCCTCCCGCATAGAGAAGTCAGAAGCACAACGACCCTGATCCGACCTCCTGTCTCCATCAGTCTAGAAGAGCCCGACTACATTGGTACCTGCTTGATCACCACATGAGGCTCCACCGATTGTCAGAGAACTTATACAAAGACCTCGGGCCTAACCCCGAGGCATACAAAGACCTCGGCCCTAACCCCGAGGTAGCCAAAGACCTCGGGCCTAACCCCGAGGCACGAAAAAGACCTCGAGCTCCGAACTCAAGCACTAAAAAGACCTCGAGCTCCGAACTCAGGCGCTAAAAGACCTCGGGCTCCGAACCCAGGCACCAAAGACCTCGGGGTCACGCCCGAGGCACCGGCTTCGCTTAGGTCCAGCCGACGATGGAGGCAAACCTCCTAGGTGGCTGATGATGGCAAGCTTCAAAAGACCCTGCAACCACCATGTTCCAGGTCGGTTACCTACAGATCATAGCCTCTGTAAGACCCTCGTCTTAGCGAAAGCTTGGGGGACAAGATGGCGCAGTGAACTAAACAGGTAATCACACCGGGTATTTACAGGCCTCGCGGATAACCAAGTCAAAATCTTGGACAACCCGAGCACCTACAGTACTCAGAGACATTAACTCCACATAGGTCCAGACCGACGATAGAGGTGACTAAAATCTCTTAGGTTGGCCGACGATAGAGGAGTAAAAGGACCCTAAAGCAACGTGATTTAGGTCGGCTCCACCAACATGGTCAAGCTCTTCTCCCAACAGTCTTGACGAGGGCTGGCCGGGCAGAAGACAACCATCCTGGGGAGTTAACAGTAAAAAGGACCCTAGAGCAATACGCTTTAGGTCGGCTTGTCCAACATGGTAAAATCCTTCTACCCACAGCCTTGACGAAGGTTTACGGGCAGAAGATAACCATCCTGGGAGCTAACTCAAGCAAAAAAGACTCCGAAGTAGGCCGAGTCTCAACTCTCGGTCACTTCCCGAGCATTCAAAGACTCCGAATTAGGCTGGGTCTCAACTCCCGGTCAGTTCCCGAGCACCTAAAGGTCCCGAGCTAGGCTGGGTCTCAACTCTCAGTCAGTTCCCGAGGACTCACCAGGCTCAGAAGCCCCGAGGCAACTTCCACAAGTACTCAGACAGTGGCAAGTAACATCAAACTGATTTCCAAACTTGCCCCGATATAGCATCTGACCAATCTTGGAAATGGGGGGCAGCTGATACGCCCAAAATTATGGGCAGTTTCCTACTCAAGCTAGAAGACTAATGGAAAGTGCATCTATTTCCTAATCCAATTGGGAAACTCCCACAATTAATGTCAATCAATCCTAATACAATTAGGAAGCTTACTTGATTGGTGTCAATCACACCCTAATAGGATTATATTTCCTTATCCATGTATGAGTAGGTCTCTTGCATCTATAAAAGAGACCACTCACCCCCCATTGAGGGGGCAGCCAATTCTGTAGTCTACACAGCGCCTCTATAATTCACCATTATACGCATACACCCGGCCGGTATTACTGGTAGTGCCGCCCCTCATTGTTGGCTCACCAGGCCCGCCGGTGATCTGCTAGTGAACGTGCTCAGACACACCCGTGGACGTAGGTACCTTCATTAACAAGGCCGAACCACATACAAAAAATAGTCTCTCACTCTCTCTCTCTCCTTAAATTGCTCTACTTTACTCTTACCAATTTTTGGCATCATCATATTATATTCAAGACCTAGATGGATATTTGCTATTGTCGCCTAATAGGGCCAATAGTGTATAAACCACCAACTCATGATTAACTCCATTAATTCGATGGGTACTTTTGCTATCATCGCCTAACAGGCCCAATAGCATTTATCGTTGTTCCCATTGATTTGACTGTACTACTCGAACCTCCGCGGTCCACTCCTAACATGTGTGATAATATAATTGGATTAGTCTCATCGACTAACCATGTTGACGTCAACTTTGACATCATGACTCGACTACATTCATATGAGTGTTTATACGAGTGTATGACGTATAACGTAACAAGCATGAATCATAGCAACAATTATAAATTAAGCATGGGGTATCGTAATCTAGATATGGTTTTTCATATAAGCAGTTAATCTTAACTTATGCACATATAATACTCATCAAATATGTCCACATAAGACACACGAGATATTCATATAATACACATGGAGTATTTATATAATATACCAAGTGAGTTAGGACAACTCAGTTCAATGCGAGTTCGTGAATACAAGTATTACTCTGGTCCCTGTAATTCATATCAATACATAGAATGGCGATTAACATGCATACTAGTAATAGGGGCATACTGGTAATTATGCCAAATGAGTTCCTAAACCTCATCATGATGATCCCGATATCATTCTGAGTTTAACGCCATTGAATAGACTCAAATTGGAGTCCATCATATAAATGACTGGGTTTCCTATACCAATGTGGGCCGTAACAGTAAGCTGTATTTTTTACTAAGTCAAAAAGTCACTAAACTTAGGAAAATAGATCTACACATCATTCTAGGAATTTAGGAACTGACCGCGTATTTTTTTGAGATGCGGTTTATTTATTACGAATTATTGAAGTCCTAATTACGTAATAATAGACTTAGGAGTCCTATAATTATAAAATATATTTGAAAAGACATTTAATCCTTAGGAATATTTTTATTAAATGCTAGACCTTAAAACAGGCTAAACTTTGATTTTTATAAATAAATAATTTATGAAACAAAGGCATTAGGCCTTAGGAAAAATTAACATAACTTTCCCATATTTTAAAATAACCATCAGGTATTTATTACCTAATTATTTCAATTTATCAATAATTCTTATTATTTATTTAAGCTAAATAAATCATGTGCACAATGTGAAATTAATAAAGTGTAGTTTCCGAATGTAATATGATATTTTAGAATATTTAAAATTACGTAATATACTTTTAAAACTATTTTCTAAATATTAAAACATTATTAGAATCAAATTGAAAATAATAATTATTATTATTCTTATTTTTGTCACACCCGCGCTCTCGGCACGCCTGGCTGTCGGTGTGGACCTTGCCTTTTATTATTATTTTTTTAAGTGGGTGAAATGCGACGAATTTTCATTGGGAGTGGTGAAAAAAGTATGGTAGGGCCAATTTGAAATGTTCAGAGTCGTCATCTAACATTTGAGGTGTTAGGACCCCTGCAAAGACAATTAAAGTAATTCATCTTTGACTTTTTGAAAAAAAAAACAGTTTTGAGAAAAGTGGGTCCTTTAAAAGTGTGATTCTGAATAGCCATGCAAAAACTAGAGATCTTTTAAAATATGAGTTCGGGGACTCGGTTATGTCGAGGGAAGGTGTTAGGCACCATTGAACATCCATGCAAAACACGGTTGCCAATTCTAGTGATTTTCATGACAATGGGGGCATAAGTGAAAGATAATAGAGTGTTAGGATGTACGAGAAATAGAAAAAGATGTGGTTATGGCCTCACCCAAGTGAGGGGTTACATACGTATCTCAAGTCGAGAATCAGGGCGTACGTAGTTCTGTGCTTTGTATATGTGTGAGTGTGTGCAAGTGTTTTGAAAAGGTTGGTCGATCTAGACCATGCAAGTGTGAAGTAGTATTTTGAGCGAAAGTTAGTGTAGCTAGGAACTAACCTGTACGGTGTAGTCCTAGACTTTAACCTTTGAAGAAGTAGTGAGTTTTGAAAAAGTGAGTTGAGTGAGAATTGGTATAGCTAGGAACTTTGGAAAGTGGTTGAGATTGAAACGAGCTTATACAAGTGAGTGGAGAATGAAGTTTTTTTTTTTTTTGTCCTTTTATTCCTACGCCGGAAGTAAGGGTCGGTGCCCGACTTTAAGAAATATGAGAAAGTGCATGTAGGATAAGAAAACTTGCCTGACTTTAACTGCGTCGCTTGAAGATCTTGAGCAAGGGAAGCATTTGAGTTTATTGAAGGATGTCCATCTTTTTTTGGTATTTTCTTTTCATTCTTCTTTTTTTTCTTTTTTTTTTCAGAAGAAAGGATTGGTGCCCAAATGACTGCAAATGGATTCTTTTTTCTTTCAAAATTTTATTTTTATGCTGGAAGTAAGGGTCGGTGCCCAAGAGAAAGAAAAAGAATGTGAAGTGTGTGTAGAGTAAGAAAACTTACCTGTGAAGATCTCCAAATGCAAAGGCGGCTGTTGAGTTTGATTAGTCCTCTCTTTATTTTATTATTCTATTTGTGTGAATTATGCAATCTTTTATGTATTTCCGTATAAAAAAAATGCGTACTCTCCGGTAACACATAGGTCTCCGTATTAGCAACTACATCATCCCCAGTAAAACATGGCTCTCTGTATTAGAAATCACGTAGGATCTCTTTATTGGGAACCATGTAATCTCGAGTCGGACGTGATTTTTGTATTATAAACCAAGTAATTCCGAGTAGGACACAGATTTCCTTATTTTTTTTTTTATTTTTTTTTATTTTTTTGTACAATAGTGTGAGAGGTGAAAAAATTACCTGCAAAGGTGGTTGCCAAACGGTAGTCGTGAACAGTGACGGTTTGTGGCAGTGAGGAAGAAAAAAGAGAGATGAAGTGGGTTTGTGGTGGTCCGGCATAGTGTAATGGATGGTGATCTGTGATGGTGAGGATGAGAGTGGTATTTTGGTGGTGAGGTATGATGGGGGACTATGGTGATTAAGAAGAGGGAGTGCAAGAAATTAAGAGAAAGCAGAGAGTGATATGATGGAGATACATAACAAGATCTTAAAAGTGAGAGACCTAAATTTGGGGAAAGTGAAAGACCTTCCCCCTTGAATAGTTTGTAACGACATTTATTTATGGGCAAAAACCCTTTTTAGTTATTTATTTTTTTTCTTTTGCTTTTCTTGCCTTGGGTTTTTTTCTACTTGTCGATGTCTCCAATGAGTTGTGGAGGATGAGAAATAATCATGTGGGGTAGGGTGCATGTGGAATTTTTTTACCTTTTGACCCCATAGCATTTGACTTGCAATATCTCTTCCATTTGAGGTCAGATTGGAATGATTCAAAAAACTACAGGCTCGTGTCAACGAGCACTTTATTTTTGAAATGATTGGGTTGGGCGAAAATGGGGTGTCTACAGCTGCCCCTCTTTGTCATGTTTTGTAAAGCAAATCGTGACAAAGATAAGGAGACACCCATTTGTGCCTCAATTTTTTTTATGAGAAGCATGTACAAGAAACGAATGATCTCAAAGTTGTTCGAGATGCCCGCGTATCTTATGTAGAGAAGAATCAGATCAAGCGTAGTTCAAGTGAGTGACGCTGTGATTGGTGAAGAGTGAAATGATGTGCCAGAGTAGGCAAGTGAGTGGTGTGCCAAGGTAGGTAGCGAGAATTGGGAGTATTGCCAGGTTAGGCAGATGGCTCTACTGGGGATTGAGAGCGTTACCAGAATGGGCAAACGACCATGTTGGGGATTCATGTAAGAATTGAATAAACGAGAGATGGTGTAGTTCAGAATGTGTAACCGCGTATTCTCGAACTCTAATTGAAAATGTAGTAAAGTAAGGGTACAGTCGAGCTCGCTGAGCTGCCTATGTATCTCTTGTAAGGAGAATCAGACCGAGCGTAGTTCATAAAATGAAGAGGATGCCATGTTAGGATAGTGAAGAGCAAAATGCCACGTCAGGGCATGACTGCAGTGGATATGAGGAAGCAGGTGCCTTTCTTAGTAAAAACACTGAAGAGGCTGAAGCCCACTTCGAGTGGTTGGCCGAACATGCTCATGAATGGTCTAACTCTGAAGATGTTTCACGCGCACAACTATCAGGTGTAGAACAGAAGAGTATTTATCAGCTAAAAAGTGAAGATCACCTTAAGACCAAATACGAGGAACTAGCAAAGAAAGTGGAAGAGTTAGGGATGAAAAGAGAGGGTTCTAGGCAGGTTTTGCCTAAAGAACCATATAGCACATGCAATATGTTGGGACACACAAATCAATACTGTCCCAACGTGCCATATTTTCAAGAACAGGCCCCCATGGAAATGAATGCCATGCAAGGATATAGAGGGGCGGGGAATTCCTATAATAACCATAATAATTTTTAGAATAATAACAATCGATGGAATCACCCCGGTTTTCATTGGAAGAACGACGCTGAGACCCAAAATCAATACCAACAACAGCCCTACAACAATAATAACCAATATCAAGGGCAATACAATAGGCCATCCCAATAGTTCAATCAAAACAGATCTAATAACTACAACACCAAGCTTAGCCCTCTAATAATCAATAGTCTAATGTCTACGTGCCACCACAAAAAAAGGTGCAAGAGGAAGATCTACTCTCTAACGCAAACTTAACACAACAATTAATCCAAATGATGAGCAAGATGTCTGCAACGTTAGAGAGAATGGATACATGACAAGAGGGATCGGGTGGAACGTTTCCTGCCCAACCACTTCAAAACCCTAAGGGATACAACAATGGTCCCAATAATTAAGAACATGCTAAAGCCGTGACTACTCAGAGAAGCGGCAAGATTATAGTGCACACTATGCCTCTTTTCTACCCCTGAAGAGTATGAAGAGGATGAAGTGGTAAATAAAAACGAACCATCTACTCAGGAAGAGGAGCCATCTACTAATAACGAACCATTAGAATCAAATGATGAAGCTCCTATAGAAGTCGAAGAAGTTGAGAGAAGGCCAGGAAAGGAGCCTGTTTAGGATGAATTGACTCAATGCCATTTCCCCGCTCCTTACCCTCAAAGGCTAAAGAAGCCAAAAAATGAGATAAAAAATCAGGAGTTCTTGGAACTGTTTAAACAAGTTAAAATAAAACTTCCACTCCTTGATGCAATCAAACAAGTACCGGTCTATGCTAAATATCTTAAAGATCTATGCACGGTGAAGAGGTGACAGAGTGTAAAAAAACACGCCTATGTTGCTTGCCAAGCAAGCGCAATCATCCAAAATGAATTGCCTCCAAAACTTAAAGACCCCGGTACTCCCACAGTCTCATGTCAAATTAGGAATCAAAGAATAGACAATGCAGTCCTAGATCTAAGAGCAAGTGTAAACCTGCTATCATACTCCATCTATAAACAACTAGGGTTGGGTGAACTCAAACCCACTTTGCACTACAACTTTCAGATAGGTCGGTGAAATATCCTAGAGGAATACTGGAGGACGTCCTTGTACAGATAGACTCGTTTATCTTCCCAGTTGATTTTATAATTTTAGACACTGAACTTATGTCCAATCCATGTGCACAAATTCCAGTGATTTTTGAATGTCCATTCCTCAACACAATTGATGCCACGATTAAAATAAGAAGTGGAATAATGACCATCGTATTCAGGAATATGACTTTGAACGTCAAAATCTTTTCAAATCCTCGACCTGAAGAATACGAGGATGAGGAAGAAGTGAACCTCATCAAGACAGTCATCGAAGATGAGGCTGATTTTGTCAATTACAAGGATCCTTTGGAGGTAGTTGTGTCATAATTTGATGCTGTCTACCAACCTATAAACTCTACTCTATTGGACGCCGACTTAAATCAGACTTACCTTATGATTGAAACAAAAGAGGAGGATATAGTTGAATGCATGTGGGTAATACCATATGAACCATTGCCTCCAAAAACGAAATTAGTTATGCCCTCAAACTTTCAGTTTCCCGATTTGGAATTAAAAGAGCTTCCAAAGGAGCTCAAATATGCTTTCCTAGGGACTAAAAATACGTACCCTATTATAATATCATCCACTCTGAATTTCGAACAAGAGGGTAAACTAATTCAAATGCAGAAACAACATAAGGGAGCATTGGGATGGACTATTGCTGACCTCAAAGGCATAAGTCCGTCTGTTTGCACCCATAAAATATATTTGGAGGAAGACGCTAAACCTTCACGACAAATGCAAAGGTGTCGGAATCCCAGCATGCAAGAAGTAGTCAAAAAGGAAGTATTAAAACTACTTAACGTTCGGATCATATATCCAATTTTTGACAATCCTTGGGTCAGTTCGACCTAAGTGGTACCAAAGAAGGCGGGTATAACTGTCATTCCATATGGGAATGGCGAATTAGTATTGACACGTATCCCTACTGGTTGGAGGATGTGTATCGATTACCAAAAATTAAATACTGTCATTTTTGGATATGATATGCCTCTATGAGTCTAGTTTGTAACCTAAGAAGAAAATTTAAGATTGAGCGGTTAGATCTCTGGGAATAAGGAAAACACTAGACATCACTAAGGAATCTACAACTCTCTGTCCAGAGATCTTGTACGATTTTTTAAAAATAGTAAACAAATGAGAAATACTTGGATCTTTTTAGGGAACCTTCCTAACACATTAAACTACTTAGAAAAAATTATTCAAGGCCAAGGAAGTTCGATTAAGGTTCTGATTTATTAATTTTAAAACGGACTTACTGTTCTAGAATTTTGGACAGAGAGTTGCTTGTTTTGAAATCACAAGACCAAACCATCTTAAACATGGAATTTCATTAAAACAAAAATCACAGAGGTACTTAAATGAGTCATGAACATCCTCCAATTAGTCTCATCCAATTCCAACGAACCATGATATTATAAAAAATCTTTGATCACAGTTGGTTTATGGATTCACTGTACCTTTGTTGAATTGGCGTTCATATTTTGAATCAAGCTTGATCCATGATTCTAGAGAGAACTCGGATCAAGTTTGACTATGATTATTGGCATAAGAGATCCATAGACTTAGCCTTAATGGATCTTCATCATAGATCTCATAGTTGAAGATCTAGCAAGAGAATCCTAAGGTCGTACCCAATCTTATGAACCTTGGAATATAAACTATGAAAATCTACATATAATTCCTCTCTCAAACATACGGTCCTTGAGGAATATAGAGTCATGACATCCTAATCCCCTCTCAAATTAATGGTCCTTTGAGACTAAATAAGACCCAAATCTACATAAACCTCTATGGAATATAGCATGAATCCCATAAGATTCTTAGTAAGGTGATTCAAATCATGAGTTAAGACTTGAATCTCACTAACTATGTGTTGACATGACTATGGTTTTCCTTAATCTCTATATGAATCATGAGACCATAGGAAACTAAGGAATTGAATTCAAAAAGGACTCAAAGGAATACATAAAGTTTTATGAATCTCAAAAGGAAAATAGAAATGAAGAATCAAAGTTTGCTTAGAGAAATTGGAACACAAATTCTTCAAAACCAAACTTATTTTAAACCCAAGGCATCAATTAGATCCAAATTAATGAAATATTATGAGATTCAATCACAAATTCTAAGTGGTGTGTGATAAAATGAGGTAAGAAGAGAGGTTTTGAAAATGTGTAAAGATCCTAGAACTATGAATTTGTGATTGAATTTGCTTAATTCTATCAAAGATTGAGAGGTTACCTCTATGACCTCAAGGATTTCTTCTATCTCTTGTGAAGCTCTTCCAAAAAATCTTCAAATTCTTCTCTAATTCTTCAAATTCTTTAGGAAAATTCTCTTCCCTCTCCCAATTCTCTCTATTGTATATATATAACTCTTGTATATCTCAATTTGATTCAAAAGTTAAGTCCCCCATCCCAATAATGGAGATGAAGGTCTGTTTATATAGACCAACATTACAAGGTTAAATGGGTAAATTCAGGTGAAAACCCATATGCAAAGTTTTCTTCTAGAACATGTGAGAAAAGTAGTCTGTTACAGCTCGCGGCACTCGAAGACTTGCCTGCGACACTTGCTGAGTACCGGGCGGCACTCACTGATTGCCAGACGGCACTCAGTGAATGTCGGCGCGGCTGAGTGCCGCCGGCTTCGCCGCGTGCCACGGCTAACAGAATTCTTGCCTTCTTTCAAATTTTCAAAATAAGTTTTGACATAAACCTAATTATTAGTAAAATATATATTATTATACTTATATTGGTAATATATTACTAAAACTCATTTTTTCAAAATTCCTTTTCATTTTCTCCTTTTCTTTTCTTTTCTCCTTTCTATTTTCTTTTCAAAATTTTATTTCATATCTTATTTCTCAGGACGAATCCCCAGGCTGATTTTCTCATACGTTCTTCAACATTCGGGTTTCTCCCGAATACCCAATTTCTATTTCTCTTATTTTGAATTTTATTTGAAGAATCTTTGAAGGATCTGAATTTTCTGGAAAATCTTTGAATTTCACCAGCCATCGTCATCATCGGTCTTTAGAGGTAACCAATCCCTATTCATGTTTGAAAATCGGGGTGTCTACAAGTGGGTATTTCGCTTCACAAACGATCGTACAAAAAGTTTTACACAGTAGTTTTTACTGGCCCACCGTATTTAAAGATGCCTATTCCTTTTGCAAATCATGCCAACGCTGTCAAAAATTTCAAAAAGGAACTCTATGCCCTTAACTCCTATTATCACAATTGAAATATTCGATTGTTGGGGCATAGATTTTATGGGCCCCGTTCCCAAAATCAAATAACTGCGAATACATACTCCTGTAGACACCCCATTTTTGTCGGCTGTCAGATTTAGGAGACCCATAGCTTGGTGGTTCACAATGATCGTAAAAGACTCAAAAGGACTCCTGGAAGCCAGTTTTATCTCTCGCAATGCTCAGAATGACCAAAATGCCCCTGAAGGCCCAAAAGCTCCCAGATTTGGACCAAAAGTTCTAGAAACATGCTACGTCATAAGAAAAGTGATAAAATGAGTTTTTAAGTAAAGTCGGATGAAATCGTCAGCTCCCAGAGACCACCGGAAGTCCCTGAAGTTCCCGGATAGTCCCCGTTGACCGGTTTGACCAGGTTTGACCAAGTTTGACCAAGTTTGACTAAAATCATCCAAATTTTCTGGAATCATTCTAGATCATGTGAAAAGTATTAAAATGAGTTTTAAAAGAAAATCGAGCGAAAACGTCAGCTCTTGGGAACTCCCGGAGGTTTCCAGAACTTCCCGGGAATCCCAGGTTTGACCAGTTTGACCAGAATTTGACTTTAGAACTGGAGCGCCATAACAATTTTCAAATATTTTTCATGGATACTAGAGGTCAATAGCTTTCCAACGGTATATCGCACATAATTTTCGGATTTAAAACGAGTTTATTATGAATTTCCGAAGGCGGAAAAGGCGATCAAATCGGTTTTTATCGCAAATACCGCAAAACTTTTCAAAGTGACCTATCTCCGATTTATTTTTTATGTAAAATAGACTCCATTACCTTTCTAACGGTATATAACAACCTCAATTTGGAGTTCATATACATTTTTTGTGAATTTCGGACGAAATAGGGCCTTTTCGCGAATACCGGAACCTCTGAGGTCCTAAACAGGATTATCCAGACGATTGAGGAGCAGTGCCGCCGCGGCACAGGCCCACTGCCGCCGCGGCACTCTCCTCCAGAATAGTGTATTTTTGTAATTTTTCTTGGGGGTTCATTTTGATCAATTGAAAACCAAAACGACGTAGTTCTATGTTCACAGATGTTTGGAGCCAATGGGAACACTTCTAAAATCCCAAAACTACCCCCAAATTGGCCTATATAACCCCCCATTGCTCTTCATTTTGGGGGTGTCAAATAGAAGCTTTGAAAAGTTTGGGATAGAAAGTTGTAGAGATAAGGTTTAAATAGAGAGAAAAGAAGCTTTCTTCTTTGATTTTCAAAACAAAAGTGAGTTCTAAACTTTGTTTTTACTTCATTACTCCTATTTACTTCAACATTCAATACACCCAACCACCATTTTAGTGAGCATTTAAGAGAGTGGAAGCTTCTTCCATGTCCAATGTCATCACATATGAGTGAAACACCAAACTACAAGTTCAATACATCATGAATATCATCTATTGATTGCTATCTATTTGCTTGCTTGTTTATATGATGTCCATCTCTTCTCACCTCATTTCTTTTTTATTTTCTTTATTTACATACTAGTTCATCTTCATCTAAATGATGACATGAAGTTTGAGGTGAGTGAATCCTTATGGATAGTAGCTCTTGACCTCAAAAACATGTTTGATAGATGATGATTATAACTTCAATACCTCCAAGGTATCCTTGAAGTTATGTTCAAATGAAAATAAATCTCTCCAACAATCTTGGAGGTTCTTGATGATGAGTTTGATGTTGACATTTTAAGTGGCTATAATCTTTACTGAGTATTAAAAATATGCTTTCAAAACCTCTATTTCAAAACCCCTCTTAAAACACCTCATTTTGAACTCAAGAAAGAAAACTCTAGTTTTTTCCAAAATCTTCAAAACAGTGAGTAAAACAGTGAGTGATCTGAGTTCAAATATTTCTCTAGAACTCAACACTCAATGTATAGATGCAAGGCTACTTGTAAAGTCTTCCTAACTCATTAGAAAACACCCATGATTTTTTGTTTGATTTGGAAATACTTGAAAATGGTCCATTTGGACCCAAACATTCCTTCCAGACATTCTGCCTCTGCTGTCACAGCAGCTTGGTTGACTTCCAACTTCTTTTTCAGAAACCTTTTCCAAAAGGGGTGGTCCTAACTTATTTTTCCCTTAAACTTCAATGTCTTAGGGAACGTTTTGTATAAAATGGGCCTCTAGATCATTTGTTTCCATTTTCTAAGATTTTTCAACATTTCAGTCGACAGTACAGACTCTGTTTCTAAGTGACCTCTATTGTTTATATGATTTCTCTCAATTTGTGATAGTTATTAAAGATTGGATTTTTGGGTTGTGTTCTAGACACAATAAGGAAGATCTACATAAAAAAATCATGCATTGAAAACATTTCTAAACCCCTCTTTTCGATTTCCAAAAGATCATGTTGTTGTTCTGTCCACTATTCACAGCAAGCACATTTTAACTTTCATTCTTTGATTTGATGCTTACATGCATCCCAAATTAGCTCATGTTTTAGGAAGTAGTTCATACTACATTCGTACATATCTCATAATGATTCATTCATACACGTTATAGACTTCTAAGTCATTTTAGGAATCCATGAACACAAAGCACACTACAACCTTGGCACATTCTAGATACATACATTGCATCCATGCAAAGATTTGGGGCTTTGGTGACTCCTAATCTAAGAAGATCATAAGGAATGAACATGATCACACGTCCATGCTTTCCCTCGATCTAATCATCCTTTCTCATCCGTCCTGGGGATTGAGAGGTCTTCTTTTCTCAAAGATTAACATGCATCATACTAGCTTGCTAAGCATATTTTGATTTCTTTGATTATTTTGTTTCAAGAACAATTCATGTCCCCTTTAGATTAGGGAAACTTAATTACTTGATACATGATTAAACGATTTTTCCTAGGTTTATTTGTGTGATTTTTCACTTTACATTGTGTGATATTTGGCTTAGATCTTATGAATGGTATCTTATCTTTAGATCTTCCATTTCTAATTTTCTTATGTAATGTAATATACTATCATAGTATTAATTGTCGAACCATACATAGTATGAGATGATTATTTGGATGCTAATTGAGGCCTGTCGAAAGACGGGGCGAGTTGAGGGTGTTTTAGTCGCGACAAAGGCTCCTTCCTCTCTCGTACCAAAACCCCAGAACCAAGTTCTTTGGTTATGAAGGGCCGGTGCCCTTAATCCATTTGGGTGAGTCAAAATTAGGTTTCTTGGTTCCTTAAAGACCAAGTGATGACTCTGTATCTGTTTTCAATAGACCTTTTCTTTTCCTTTAAAAAAAACAATCTCAAACAAGAGAAGTGGTCCAATCCCGCGTGTCCACAATCTGGCGACTCTGCTGGGGATATTTTTATTTTAAAACAAAATAATACAGAGGTTTGACTCATAAGAAGCACCCTTAAAATCATCTTTTTACTGTGTCTGGTTCACCGCATTGCACTTTGCATTTTCCCCCTCGACTGTGTCTGAAACGCGGCGCTGACATTGTTCAGGTCTTGCTGTGCCAGGGCACAAGTCACCGTTGATACTGTACCTTCCAAGGTATATCAAAAAGAGTAAAAAACCTCCGTACTGTCTCCCTGACGGTATATTGGAACTCTCATCAACGGACCCTCTTTGACTAAACCCAGCCTTTGCATATAGATTCCTGTAGAACCTTTCATAGGACTGTTCATTTATCTTTTCAGATAGGACAATGTGATATAACTACTGTATGCCCTGATGGGATTACCTGCACGGTGTAGACGCTTATGTGGCATAGAACAGAACCTCTTTCTTATGATCCCCAAGGCAATCACTCACATGTGATCACATTGAGTTGACCTGCCTAGGCACCATGACAAGGATGTCTGCTCCATGCTCACAAAGATATACACCACAAACCTTGTTTGTCGGTCCTAAGACATAGGAGTATGAAAACCTGCTAGACAGTATGATCACTATCACCATATTAACCAGTTTCTCCCAGAAACTCTGTCCAGATATCCCAGATATGTCACGCCCCGGAGCAGCATAAATAGAGAAAAATAAATTTCCTTTATGGGTCCATAAGGAATGACAGGTGAAAGTCACTAACAATCCACACCACGCAGTACTAGTCCAAAAAGACAACAGTAAACAACTAAGAATAACACACAGTGCTAACTATTACAAAATATCAGAGTATGGTCCACAGGATCACAACAGGTCTGAAGACAACAAATGCCCAAGTACCCGCTAACAAAAGGTTTAACAGAACAACCAAAAAGAAATCTAATTATAACATCTTCAGTCTTCAACTGGCATAAGGATAATCCTTACTGGCGTAACCGTCATCGATGGGGCCTTCCTCTGGATAACACTCATCAGTGTACTGGTCATTACCTGCAAAATAAGGGGCAGGATATTCTGGACGGGGAAAGTCCAGGCAATAAAAGGCCGTCAGCTTACTGAGAGCTGAGTGAGCATAAACTAACGAAGTACCAATTATCTGAAGTAAACACGAGCTTATGAAAATACGAGTTAACATCTTATTATAAGGATAACATTATCTTGTTCCTCTATTCATTCTTGTAAACCGACCCTTATCGTCTTGTTACTCAAATACCGAACTCAACCGACTCTGATTTCCATGAACAGACTCAATCGTTTAACTCTAGGGATACACCCTTATTCTGTCCATCGCTTTTAAGAGCAATATATCCTGCTCACCGCATGTCATGGACTCCACGTCAGTCTGTCCCCAGCTTTTAAGAACAATGGTCCTGTTCACCGCATTTCAGGGATATAACGTTTTGAACAAGGCATATCAATCTATTGCCACGACTCAACGTCATCTACTAGTGATCCCAGCTCACCGCTTTTAAGAACAATGGTCCTGTTCACCGCTTTTAAGAGCATATCACAGATCATCCAGTCTATCTTAAGACTTCTTGGTCCAGCTCACCGCTTTTAAGAACCATGTATCCGGTTCACCGCTTTTAAGAGCATATCATGACCAATCGTCCATCCACGTACCATCCCCAGAACTTACCAAACCTACTTACGTTCCATTCTACATCGACACATGATAAATTCCCAATGTGGCCTGACTACTTGGATTAAAAGAAAACGGACATCAAATTCATATCAGAAACAACACGTCACCCACGTCTTCATATTACTTTTTATTCATTATCCATAAATCTTTGGTGTCACATCACTCCTGTCTACCCCATAGTCGCATAATGGAATTCCGAATTAGAAATCGAACAACTAAACCTCTTATATAATAAATAGGCAAAGGAAACCATGTTCTGATCATGTCAATCGATTGGGACTAAGTTCAATCGATTGGTATCAAAGTCATGTCAATCGATTGAGAACATGTCAATCGATTGGTATCAAAATCATGTCAATCGATTGAGAACATGTCAATCAATTGGTATCTGAAAAGTGTCAATCGATTGAAATCCTATTCAATCGATTGGGATACAACTGATGTCAATCGATTGAGATTATGTCAATCGATTGGCACTACGTCTTCTCCAGCAGATTGTAAAAACAGCATATATAAACGTAGAAATCATACTCTTATCACATCTAAAGGTCATAACAACTTGTAAATACATCAAATAAAGTGACCAAGTGAGTTAGGACTCACTTAGGGTGCGTTTGGGTGGGTGTGGGCTTGAATACTCAAGCTTTTCCTCTCTCTCTCTTCTTCTCTTTCTCTGTCCAGCCTTCTCTCTCTCTGTCTCTTCCTTCTTCTTCCTTTCTTCTTCTTGTTCTTCTCTTCTTCAAGTTGCCAAGGTCAGTGTGTGTGTGTGTGTGTATAGAAATATAGATATATAGATAGATATATGTATGTATATATCTCACAAGAGGTATGCCTCTTTCTCTCAAGCTGCCAAAGTGACCCAAGGCCACAAATGAACGAGTATATATAGGGGTTAAGAGTGCCACACGTTTAAAGCTGAAGGAAAGAAGAAAACTTGTCTCAGGTTATGTCAATCGATTGGGACACAAGTCAATCGATTGGCAAAAGATATTTGTAGTCAATCGATTGGAAACAATGTCAATCGATTGGAATAAATGGCAATCGATTGGGATAATGACACGTCATCACTTTTAGTCGGTTGAATGTCAATCGATTGGGATACTTATCAATCGATTGGTATCTAAAAAGTGTCAATCGATTGGGAAACTTATCAATCGATTGGTATCAAAATTTACCAAAAGGAAGAGAAAGTTTATACGAGTGTAGAAATGAAATACCGGGTCTTATTAATATACCAAAATACAGGGTATTACAAGATATAACCATATTAACCCGTTTCTCCCAGAAACTCTGTCCAGATATCCCAGATATAACCATATTAACCAGTTTCTCCCAGAAACTCTGTCCAAATATCTCAGATATAACCATATTAACCAGTTTCTCCCAGAAACTCTGTCCAGATATCCCAGATATAACCATATTAACCAGTATCTCCCAGAAACTCTATCCAGATATCCCAGATATACAAATTTCTCCCAGAAACTCTGTTTAAATTTCCCGAAGTATCCTAGAAATCACTGTTATCCCTTGGTGGTCATACTGGAAAGTAAGGTTAGCACACTCTGTATGGCTAGGACCTTATTTGTTTAACTGCTATCTATTATAAATAGAAGCATCATATAGATTAAGGCTTACATCCGCGTGCTTGTCTCACATGCATACAGCATTCCCATCAATCTGCACGTACTGTCTCGAGTCAGTCCACGTTTGTTAACATCACTGTCTTTGTCTGTCTAAAGTCATCACTGTCAAGATCTGATCTAGTCCTCTCGAAATCTGTCAGGTCAGTATAGATTCCCAAGGTCAGCAGCCAGGATCCTCGTCGTGGGTCAGGAGTTCGGATAATCGATTGATCAGAATCAGTCCGACAGCTTACTTCAGCATGAATCGAGAAGAGTTATAAAATAAGGTTACCGAGTTGAGAGCAACCATAAGCCAACAGTATGATAGCCTAGCCCAAGTTCTGAAGTTCATGGAAGAATTGAAGCAGCAGCGGCCGCAACCTCCGCCTGGGTTTCCACCACCGGGGTTTGAACCACCCCCACATGAGAATAACGGGGAAGAAGACTGGCTTCAAGGGGTCCCACCGTTTGCATATGAGAAGAAGCTCTAAGAGAAAATGGATAAGGTTGACAAGCTGGAAAGTGTACTGAGGAAAAGCAAAGGGGTCGATGATTATATGCTAGACCTGGAAGGCCTTTTTGAGCCTGTTAAACTAAAACTGCCGGAGAACTTCAAAATGCCTGCCATCGACCGTTTTGACGGAACTGGGAATCCAAAAAGTTATGTGAAGCTATGTATGAGTATCTTCCAGTCCATGGGTTATACCCACGAGCACATTGCGATGTTGTTCCCGCAAACTCTTGCAAAGTCTGCATTATCATGGTTCCTAACCTTGGAAGCCTCCAAAACCCGGGCATGGGAAGACATTGTTTGAGTCTTCGTCGATCATTACTCTTACAATCAAGAACTGGATGTCACTATCAGGAATTTGGAAACTACTCGACAGAACAGCAATGAGTCCTTCGCTGCGTTTCTGAGCAGGTGGAGGAATAAAGTGGCCCAAATGACCCACCGGCCAATCCAAAAGGAACAGGTAAGGATGCTCATCCAGAATCTGCAGCCGCTCTACCATGAGAAATTATTCTACCAGTCCATCTCCACCTTTGAGGAGTTGTTTGAAGTTGGAACTCGAATTGAAGACGCTATCAGAGAAGGAAAGATCAAAAAGGAAGAGCCTCCGAGCCAGTCAAGAAGGCCCAACTACTCCCGGAGTCCCGTGGATGTCAATGCCCTTAGCAGACAACCCATGGCATACCCTCCTAGGCCATACCAACCCTCCAACCAGGCAAATTCCTCCAATCGCCCTTTCCAGAAAAAGCCTCCTCGCAACTTTGCTAAGTTAGAAATCTCTCTCTCCTCAGCTTTAGACCGCCTCCTCAAAAAGGGCCATCTCCAACTACTCCAGCCTCGAAATACCCCGCCCACGCCTAACTGCGATATGTCCAAACGATCTACCTACCACCAAGCCCTTGGCCACAACACCGATGATTGCATGCGCCTCCGCCATGATATCCAAGACCTCATTGACTAGAATATCATTGAGCCGCCTCCGAAGCAGCCCCATATCACCTAAAATTTTCTACCAAACCACCAAAATGTCAGCCTCATCGAGTCCAACCCTGTATCCTTCAACCCTGCTACCTATATCACCCCCTAGGACAACCCTTACCCCTCATTGACATCCCGGACTCTGTGGGAATTCATCTGATTGAAGGGGAGAATGACAAGTGGCAGCAACAGCTAGACGATGAGCAAGACTTGTTCTTTCTAGAAGAGCATGATCTAGGTGTGGTGGACCTCAAATGGTATGATCCCAATAATAAAAGTGATGCTTCTATCTTGGATGAGCCAGAAAAACCATTTTTAGGGACAGACTGTAACTGGTTCAAAGAAGATGGGACTATAGAAGGGCCTACCCCTGCCGAAATTGATCATCTGACTAGGTCCGGCCGTTATTATCAGTCTCTGCAGCCTACCACCGAGATTATTGAAAAAAGTCCGGTCAAAGACAAGGGAAAGGGAAAAATGGACGAGGTCATTGAGGAAGACAACGAGTTGATAAAGCAGTTGAAGAAAACCCAAGCACACCTCTCGATGTGGGACATCATGGTAACATCCTACAAGCATAGGCAAGTTGTGTTGAATGCCTTGGCTGGAATAGAGGTCACCATCGACGCCGCGCCGGAGGACATAGTGGCTTTCTTGGGCGCACTTGCCCCTGACCCGATCATTACATTTTCTGATGAAGACCTGCCACCAGAAGGATCTGCACATAACAAAGCATTGTACATCACTGTTGGATGCAAGGGAGGCTCTGCCTTAAATGTCTGTGCCCTAAGGACTGGCACCGCCTTGGGGGTCAATATCCTTGACATCACACCATCTGTGCAATCCGTGAGGGCCTACGATAACACCAAGAGGAATGTGATGAGAACTGTTTCTCTCCAAATCCGGGTAGGATCTTTGGTGAGCACTGAAGTCTTTCAAGTCATGGACATACCTGCCTCGTTCAACTTGTTGATCGGAAGGCCCTGGCTGCATGTCAACAAAGCCGTATCATCCACTGTGCATCAAATGATCAAGTACATTCATGAGAAGGAGGTGAAAATCATCCTCGCTAACGATTGGGGTAATGAAGCTTTCCCGAACTACGCTCCCATCTTCGAAGTCCAAATACTTAAGCTGGAAGAAGGAAAAATCGGGGGATTCTACATGGAAGAAGTCCACAAGATCAATGATGAAGACAGGTTCCCCGAGATCCACTCTGTAGTTGTCAACATTGTCCGCAAAATGAACTACTTCCCCGGAATGGGATTGGGCCGACGCCAGCAAGGGATTCGTGAGTTCCCTCAGATCAAAGGGCAACAAGGCACTTTTGGGTTGGGGTACAAGCCCACTGAAGAAGACCTTGAGATACAGAGGCCATAGAAGAAAAGAGTGAGGAGTCTCCCGCCGTACCGCAAAACCTTGAATGGACAATTCATCAAGGAAAGGGATGATTTCCCTTACTTTGGGTTCCCGGAACCCTGGGTTGGAAATCTTCGCTGACTGTGAAAGGCCCCCCATCAAGATCCGTTCTATCCCGAAGAAGTTGTGAAAACCCCGGAGGAAGACTGGTTGAAATACCTGGACACTAAAGCCATAGAGAAAATGTGGGAGGAATTCGCTGAGAAGAAGGAAGAAAAGAGGGCCAAGAGCCAAGATGATCAGATCAAGCCAACTGAGGAGGGTCTGAGCAACCAGGTTGTAGAGTCATCTGTCTGTGTCTCTCTATCCCCTGTTCCCCCAAAGTCTGTACTGCCAATTATCGAGTCTGTACCAGAGTCGGCTGCTGTAAGCCCAACACTGTCCAATGTAATCACTTCACCTATCATGAATGAAATGAAAGACGATTATGCTTACTCCTCTGTGTCTAATACTTGTGAATGCACAGATCCCTCCGAGGATCTCCCAATCGAACTTAAGCAACTAATTGAAAAACCACCTACTTACGAAATAATCGAAGATACTTTATCGGTTAACCTAGGTGAAACGGATAATCCGCAAATTGTGCAAATTGGCTCAACCCTTAATAAAAAAGAAAAAGAAAAATTGACTCTCTTGCTAAAAGAATTCAAAGATGTTTTTGCTTGGTCTTACGAGGACATGCCGGGGGTCGATCCCGACATTGTCCAACATCATATTCCTCTCCTCCCCAATTCTAAACCTGTCAAGCAGAAACTGAGGCGTATGAGGCCAGAATGGGCACTCAAGGTTAAAGAAAAAGTGGAGAAGCAATTCAAGGCAGGGTTCATCATTGTCACTGAGTATCCACAATGGGTTGCCAATATCGTACCAGTCCCCAAGAAAGACAGAAAAGTTCGTGTGTGCATCGAATTCTGTGATCTAAACAAAGCCAGTCCCAAGGATGATTTCCCGCTTCCCCACATTGATGTCTTGGTAGGTAACACCGCTGGACATGAGTTACTGTCATTCATGGATGGCTTTTTGGGGTACAATCAGATTCTAATGGCGCCAGAAGATCGAGAAAACGACATTCACTATACCTTGGGGAACCTACTATTATAGAGTAATGCCCTTCGGACTCAAGAATGCTGGGGCAACCTACCAAAGAGCTGCCACCACTCTGCTGCATGACATGATTCACAAGGAAGTAAAAGTGTACGTAGATGACATGATTGTGAAGTCCAGGGATAGAGAAGGACACCTGGTAGCGCTGGAAAAGTTTTTTGAAAGGCTGCGCAAATATAAGATGAGGTTGAATCCAAAGAAATGCACTTTCGGTGTGACCTCCGGTAAACTCCTGGGTTTTCTCATCACACAAAGGGGGATAGAGGTGGATCCCTCTAAGATCAAGGCAATCCTAGAAATGGCCCCACCGTGGAGTGAAAAGGAAGTGAGAGGGTTTCTTGGAAGAGTTCAGTTTATCAGCCGCTTCATTTCCAAGCTCACAACTACATGCGATCCTTTGTTCTGATTGCTGAGAAAAGGAGAAAAGTTCCAATGGGATGACCAATGCCAAGCCGCTTTCGACAAAATAAAAGCCTACCTTCAAACCCGCCTGTCCTCTCACCACCCACTCCTCATAAGCCATTATTCCTTTACCTATCTATCTCCAAAAATACCATGGGTTGCATGCTAGCCCAAGAAGGAGAAGAAAGCCACTCCGAAAAAGCCATATACTACCTCAGCAAGAGGATGGCTGGGTATGAGCTCAACTACTCTACCCTCGAAAAAACATATTGGGCCTTGGTCTGGTGCACTCGCCGACTGAGGCACTACATTCTGGCCTTTCCAGTTGTGCTCATATCCCGCATGGATCCTCTAAAATACCTCCTCAAAAAACCCGCCCTGACCGGTCGTATATCCCGTTGGTTACTTCTACTATCCGAATTCGATATCAAGTATGTTATAAGCAAATCGGTAAAAGGGAGAACCGTAGCTAAGCATCTCACGGAGCACGCCGTTGACTCTGAAGAAAGTGGGGACTTTCCATTCCCGGACGAGAATATCATGGAAATCAAGGAAGAGCAGTGGAAGTTGTACTTAGATGGAGCAGCCAACATGAAAGGCTACGGGGTGGGAATGATTCTAGTATCACCTAGTGGGGACCACACTCCGCTGGCAGTCAAACTCAATTAAAACTCCACCAACAACACTGCTGAATACGAAGCATGCATTCTAGGGATGGAAGCAGCCATAGTGCTGAAAGTTCAAAAGTTGGATGTCTTCGGGGATTCAAACCTCATTATATCACAGGCTAGAGGAGAATGGAAAGTAAAAAAAGAAAGGTTGAATCCCTATCATGATCATCTTGATCAACTCAAAAGGCAGTTCAAGAACATCACATTCTTCTACTTGCCTAGGGAAGAAAACCAGCTAGCAGGTTCATTGGCTACCTTAGCCTCCATGATCAAAATTCCTGTGGGAGTCAGGATGATGCCTTTGGTAATCGAACAAAGGTACGAGCCCTCGTTCAACATAGTCGCCGCAATCGAAGAAGAAGATAATGAAACACCGTGGTATCAGGATGTCTGGGATTTCATAGAAAAGGGGACGTACCCCCAAAAATCTACCGAGAAAGACTAAAGGGCAATTCGGAGATTCACAGCGCAATTCATCGTTTGCGGTGGGAAATTGTTGAAGAAAGGGCATAACGATCACAATCTGACTTGCTTGTTTGGAAAATGCTCCAGAAGAATGATGGAGGAAATATACGAGGGGGTATGCGGTCCGCACATGAACGGTCACATGCTGGCCAAGAAAATTATAAGACAAGGGTACTACTGGACAACATTGGAGAAAGATTGTTGCGAATACGTAAGAAGGTGTCACAAGTGCCAGATCCATGCAAACATGATGCATGTACCACCATCCCTTCTATACAGCATGACCTCACCTTGGCCATTCTCAACTTGGGGAATCGATATCATCAGTAAAATCACTCCGAAAGCCTCGAATGGAAATCGATACATTTTGGTGGCCATCGACTACTTCACAAAATGGGTAGAAGCCACATCCTACACCAAATTGGGGGCCAAGGTAGTGGCCAAATTCATCAAGAGAAATCTCATCTGCCGTTATGGAGTCCCCCATGAGATTATTTTGGACAACGGAAGTCATTTCAAAGCAGAAGTCAGGGAACTGTTCGAGGAATACAAAATCACTTATCACAAGTCATCACCGTACAGACCACAAACTAATGGGGCAGTCGAAGCTGCAAATAAGAATGTCAAGGCCATACTACAAAAATCAGCCGATACCTACAAAGACTGGAATGAAAAGCTACCATTCGCACTTTGAGGATACAGAACATCGATAAGGACGTCCACGGGAGCAACTCCTTATTCACTAGTGTATGGGATGGAAGCAGTACTTCCAGTCAAGATAGAACTACCATCCCTACGTGTAATGGAAGAATGTGAGATTTCAGAATCAGATTGGTTGAGGGAAAGGTACGAGGAATTGGCTCTGATAGATTAAAAGCGCCTAGCGGCAGTCGACCATGTCCGAATCTATCAAAAGAGGATAGCCCGCGCTTTCAACAAAAGGGTTCGTCCAAGGAAAATTGTCAAGGGTGACCTTGTCCTTAAGGAATTGCGAGCCCCGATCTTTGATCCACGCGAAAAATTCAAACCCAAATGGGTCGGTCCTTATATCGTCAAAACTATCCTTTCCGGGGGAGCAACCTACCTCATGGACCTTGATGGCGTTGAATTCAAAGAACCAATCAACATGGATCGCCTCAAAAAGTATTATGCTTGACGATTTCCCAAAACCCCTTTTCTTTCAAGCTTTGGCCTGAACTACGACCTGATTCCCACTCGGGGATACGTAGGCAACCACATCGGTTCAGTCACTCCACCCACAAAAATGGCCCGATTTCTTTCAAGCTTTGGCTCGAACTACGTTGGACCTGATCCCCGTTCAGGGGTACGTAGGCAGACTTTCAAAAAAAAAATATGGCTCGCTAGGTTGAAAATTCGAAAGGACGCCTAGGCAAAAGTTAGAGTTAAATCCAAAGTGAGCAATAACAAAAGAGAGAAAAGATCTCGCTAGGTCACCTCACTGGTGCCTAGGCAAAAGTTACGAGCATTTGAAAGAATAAAGTCGCGGTCCTTACCATAACCAGAAATCACCCTCCACACTAGGGGCAAACTTCGGCCACTCGCCTCGTTTGCCTTAACCTCTTCTAAACTAGGGGCAAACGTCGGTCATCTACCTTATTTGCCTCACAACCATACATATCCCAAACTAGGGGAAAACTTTGGCCACCCGCCTCGTTTGCCTCTAATCGTCCTAGCATGCCCAAGCAAGTACCAAAAGCAACATCTAATTGAAATCTCGGTTACAAAATGTTTTTAGAAAGTTAAAATGCATAAAATAAGATTCCTAAAGTAACCAAGGTTCACCGATAAACAAACTTTGAATATTACATAAGCGGGAATGATCAAAGAAATAAAAGCCTTTCAAAAAGCAATCACACATGTTCAAAGACACTTGGAGGAATGAGCAGAATCAGTCAGGTCTAGTTTTATCTTTGCGTCTTTTATTTCTTCAAAGGTCTTTAGAAGTAGGCCTTTACTCGGTCAGTCCAACCATCAATGAAAGCGGCAATAGTGGCAGTCCTGATCCTGGAAGCAAAAACCCTCTCAGTAAACCCCCGGGGAACCTCCTGAACCTGCCCATACTGTCTGGCCAAACGGCGAGGATGATAGAAAGAAGTCTCTCTCAGACCCATCAACCACACTCTCTGGTGACCCCTGAGGCTCGTGGTAATAGCATGAAGGTCCCAATGCCCCACAATCCAGCAAATGTCTACTTCAGATAAAGCACCCATCATGTTAACCCAATCAGCAAAAGTGTAGTGAGGGTGAAGCACGGCTCGACGAAAGTAAACCGGTGGTATGCGGCCCGCCCACAGTTGGAGGCGCTCGTATAACCAGGCCTGTAACACCAAAGGCGCCCCAGAAAGAAGAGGAGTCCCTTAGTTGAAGGCATTATCCAAGCCATTCAAGGTTTCAGCTAGAATTTAGCCATGGGGTTCTTACCTGCCCTCAGTCCGAGACATACATGTACTAAGCCGCTAGAAGTACTCGAGAACAAGAAGTGCGAAGTCATGCACAGAATCAGAGCAGCCCCACGAGTAGCATCATACACGCTGGGATTCCCAGGACTGGCATACCGGGCAATGATGGAAGTAATGTCAAGAACCTCACCTTGAATCAGCCGGCGGGAAATAGTAGTGGAACAATCCAGATATTCAACGAAGCCTCGCGTAGGACTGGGGGTATCAGCAGAAGGGAGAATCAGGTCAGAATCAGGATCGTAGCCAAGGATAGCACAGAACTCCTCGAACAGGGGGCACATCTCCAGGCCGTTGAAATTGAAGACATAGTTCACCGGGTCCCAGTGGGCATTAGCAGTACGCAAGAACTCAGTGTTCAGGGTCATCTGGCGAAGAGAGAATAGCTCGGTCAAGCCGTAGCTAAAGAGGTTGATCCGTTCCACACCATCTGTGATGTTCAGCCAAGATGTGAGTTGAGATATTTTCGGTCGCAGCTCTAGAAAAATTCAAAATTTCGGCAGCACCTCCCCATTTCACGGACTATCCCACCTGCAAGGCAAACACACTCACTATCACAAAACTGCTCATCGCAGTAACATCAACAATCACAGAATCACAAGTGCACAAATATGCATATCGTCATCAACTAAAACAAGCACGCAACTGCGCCTTTAAACCGGAAGCTATCCGGCCCAAAAGGCGAAACATCATAATACCCTGTCAAAAGTCACAAACCGTTCCACACATCATCCTACACTGTCCAAATAGTCACATCACCAGTACAACCCAATCGAAAACATGAAAAAAAAAAGAGATAAAACAAAATTCCCGTTCAGGAAGCCTCAGTCCTCCTCTTCTTCATCCTCTGTCGGACCTCTCGGAGTGTATGTCGGTGACGGCCTCCTCCTACCACCTCTGCACCACGGTCCAGTCCTCGATGAGCCAGCCCCGCCCCCACGGTACTACACACACAAATAAAATGAAGGCAATCAGTAGGGAAACAATAAAAAGTACAAAAACAAAGTCGAGTCAGAAACCTACCAAGGACACCATCTGATTGGCAGCAAATTGCCGCATACCATCCATCTGTCAAGGGCAAAATCAGGATTAGAACATCATAACCTTAAGGAGCGCAAAATTCGAAACATACCCGGTGGTCTCGTGTGAGGACCAAGGATCGTAAGCCAGCCGCCAAGGCGTGACCCTCCTCAGCGTAACTCCAAGGAACGTTGAGGACGCCCGCTGGCTGAGTAGGGTACCCGCATATGACTCGTGGCACCTCCATCACTTGGGGAGTGCCATCAGCGCCTAGAACATTGACGGTCCAATCCCAATGAGGGATAGGATCGGAAGCCGGAGAAGCCTGTCTCCTGTACATCTCACGAAGCTGTAGGCACAAAACAAGTTAGGAAAAAAACATAGGCAACGGATAAAGACAAAAACATAAAGGAAACTCGCCTCCAGGAGTGGGAAGTTGGGCATCAGAAAGCGGCCACGGTAAGCCTCATAGCCGGTCTCAGAGAGAAAATGATCCCAAACGTCGGTGCCAGCTAAGGCCGCCAGCAAAGCATCACCAAAAAGGTCACTAGCATCCATCGTAGGGGGATTATAAGGGACGCGATACCTGGAACCGCCAACCACCTGCCGAGACACTCGCTCGCCAAGGAACCATTGCCTGCACTCGGTACTCTCCATCAGAAGTCGGCAAGAGGAAAGAGGTTTGACCGCTTGTATCTCCTCTGGGGCAGCATAGGCGACACGCTCCCAAGGCGTCCAATCAACACTAGCAGCCGTCAGCTCGGTTAAGAAGTTCCTGAGCAAAACAATCCGGTGGGCCCCGTTCTTTACCCCAACAACATCCCTCCGCCATCTCAAGCCTCGTGGAAACAGAGGCACAGGAGCCATGCCATCCTCGTCTTCACCTGATTCATCCGCAGGAGAGGGAGCTAACATCTTCAGGTACTCAAAGCTCCAAAGCTGCACAGACAAAGGAGAAAATTAGAAAGGGTACAGAAATTGAAAAGCCAGAAGATAAAAGAAGATACGGTACATACCTCCCATGCTCGCCAAAATCCCCCTGTGGGTTTAACATCACCCCGGGAAATCTCACCCATGTGCTTGTAAAGATGGGCCAAGGCAGCACCGTCCCAATCGTAGGAGGGGATCTCATCAATGGTCGCCAGGTAAGAAAGGAGTCTCAGGCTCACCCGGTCATTCCGTGTCGTAAAGATCGAGCAACCAAGGACATACAGAAGATACACCCTCAGAAGCTAGGAATTATTCAGGTTGTGATTCCCTCTGCCATAGGCCTGGTAAAGCCAGCCACAAGGAAACCAGTGCCTCTCCAGATTAGGGGGAACAGCCCTAATCAACATCTCTATGGCTTCCGGGTCGATCTCATAGAAGTAGTCCAGAATCAGGGGTGTCCCACCAACCCTCAAGCCGGTAATCATAGAGAAGTCAAAGGGCGTCATGGTCATCTCACCAAATGGCAGGTGGAAAGTATTGGTGGTGTCCACTATCTCTCAGCCAGAGCATAAAAATGTGCCAGATCATTGCTGTTCTTTGAAACCAGGCGCACGAAGCTGCCAAACCTGGCACCGTCTACCATCCTCTTGACGGTAGGCGAGAGTTGAGTGTACCACAGGAAAGCATGAGCGAGGCTACCGTGGCCCTTTAATGTCACTTCTGGCACCTGCACATACCAAACACAACAAAGACAATGCACAAAATCACTATTCACGACCCGAGGTCCAAATTCACAAAATCAACATTTGAGCACAAATCGGACTTCTAACGATCTCTAGGTGCACACTACGGCTCACAAAACTAGCACAATGCATGAAAATAGTCCTAAAATGTCAAAAGTTTCACATACCAAGCTCGCTAGAGCCGCGGCCGAAAGATGACGTTGGGGGTCCCGAAGAATCAAGTCCGGGGTTTGCATCTCGGTTTTCATTAGTTCCTTGGCCTTCTTAGACGGTCTCCTCGAGCTCGAAGCCATGGATCGACAAAGAAAATGGAAGTCAAAGTTAAACTTTCTTCTTGCAAAATTGAGTAAACCAAAACACCAATCAAAATTCCAACTACAAGGAAAGATTACTCACCTGAGCGCGCACAAGCTGCGTTTTGACGAATTATGCTTCAAAAACACCCCGAAATGGCCAAGAATGTACTTGAAAAGCTCAAAAACCCGAGATATACAAAAATGGAGTCTGGCCACCTAGTGTGGCCATGGCACTGCTCCCCGGGGGCCCCACTTCACTCTGTTTTGCTCCATTTTGACCCGTTTTGGTCTTTTTCAGCCCATTTTTGGCCCCGATCAGCCCCGGTGGCCCATTTCGGTCAAGATTTATGGGGTTTTACCCCGAACAGTCCAAAAGTTGTCAGGGCTACCTCCAGTAGGCAGAAACTGGGAAAAATCGACTCCCGAAGATCCGAATCGGCTGCTTCGGGAAGCTCGAAGCCATGGATCGACAAAGAAAATGGAAGTCAAAGTTAAACTTTCTTCTTGCAAAATTGAGTAAACCAAAACACCAATCAAAATTCCAACTACAAGGAAAGATTACTCACCTGAGCGCGCACAAGCTGCGTTTTGACGAATTATGCTTCAAAAACACCCTCAAATGGCCAAGAATGTACTTGAAAAGCTCAAAAACCCGAGATATACAAAAATGGAGTCTGGCCACCTAGTGTGGCCATGGCACTGCTCCCCGGGGGCCCCGCTTCACTCTGTTTTGCTCCGTTTTGACCCGTTTTGGTCTTTTTCAGCCCATTTTTGGCCCCGATCAGCCCCGGTGGCCCATTTCGGTCAAGATTTATGGGGTTTTACCCCGAACAGTCCAAAAGTTGTCAGGGCTACCTCCAGTAGGCAGAAACTGGGAAAAATCGACTCCCGAAGATCCGAATCGGCTGCTTCGGGACAACCGTCACAAATTTTGATCAAGCACGAGAGTTCTGATAACGAATCCTGGATTTTGGCTGATTTACCAAAAAGAGAGAAAAGAGATTCCCTAAGAACCCTACATCATCCCCCGAGGACAGATACGGACAGATACCAGCTCCCAGAGGCCCCGACCGGCCCTCTTGGATTGAGCACCGAAAGATTTGATCAACCGTGAGAGATTCAGAGATGGGACCTGGTTCCCGATCAAGAAAAGAGATTCCCTGAGAACCCTACATCATCCCCCAAGGACAGATACGGACAGATACCAGCTCTCGGAGGCCCCGACCGACCCTCTTGGATTGAGCACCGAAAGATTTGATCAACCGTGAGAGATTCAGAGATGGGTACTGGTTCCCGATCAAGAAAAGAGATTCCCCGAGAACCCTACATCATCCCCCGAGGAAAGATACAGACAGATACCAGCTCCCGGGGGCCCTGACCGGCCCTCTTGGATTGAGCACCGAAAGATTTGATCAACCGTGAGAGATTCAGAGATGGGTCCTGGTTCCCGATCAAGAAAAGAGATTCCCCGAGAACCCTACATCATCCCCCGAGGACAGATACGGACAGATACCAATTCCCACTACCCCCAGCAGAAAGTAGCAGAAGAGGAACCGACTCCCGAAAATCGGCCATCAGGAACAATCAGAACATCACCCACATCCAGAAGCACCGTCCTTCAACGGCTCTGTGTCTCCCGATTATCATGAACTTTCTCATCTATCCATTTTCGTAGCTTCCTTACCTATCATTCATCACGAATCCCTCGGTCACCTTTGGCTGTCATCTACTAGACAACGCGCATTTGATCTATCTCACTCGGTTAATTCCAAAATTTGCACCTAGACCCAGAGTCTTCTAAACATTGATGTCCCCATCCGAGTCATCCACCACATCACAGTCGCAAACACTAGCGCAACACCAGCCCACTCGGAGTGGCACACCCCACATTACCTACTCATATTAGGGTCATAGTACTAGACACAATAGGACTCAGGACACAATTCATGTCACGTCCATGTATGGCATAGCACTTATATAGCATAGCATCCACCTGATTGTTGTGTACATGCATGTGTGATTTATTCCTTGGTGCCCTGAACTACGTCTTGGTCTGATTCCCCTTGGGATACGTAGGTAGCTCACACAGAGCACGACTAGCACTAGGCCTCAGCATCATGGCATCTTTTGCAATGCTTTTCTATCCTAAATCTATAGCCTCCACAAAGTCCTGTCTCTTCAGAAGCTTTGGCACTCGCTTGCGATATGCGTTGCCTCGCAAGTTCATGCCAAAGAGGGGCAAACTATTGACACCCCATTTTTGTCGGCTGTCATATTTAGGAGACCCATAGCTTAGTGGTTCACAATGATCGTAAAAGACTCAAAAGGACTCCTGGAAATCAATTTTATCTCTTACAATGCTCAGAATGACCAAAATGCCCCTAAAGGCCCAAAAGCTCCTAGATTTGGACCAAAAGTTTTGGAAACATGCTACGTCGTAAGAAAAGTGATAAAATGAGTTTTTAAGTAAAGTCGAATGAAATCGTCAGCTCCCAGAGACCCCCGGAAGTCCCAGAAGTTCCCGGAAAGTCCCCGTTGACCAAGGTTTGACCAAGTTTGACCAAGTTTGACCAAAATCATCTGAATTTGCCGGAATCATTCTAGATCATGTGAAAAGTATTAAAATGAGTTTTAAAAGAAAATCGAGCGAAAACGCCAGCTCCTGGGAACTCCCGGAGGTTTCTAGAACTTCCCGGGAATCCCAAGTTTGACCAGTTTGACCAGAATTTGACTTTAGAATTGGAGTGCCATAAAAATTTTCAAATATTTTTCATGGATACTAGAGGTCAATAGCTTTCCAATGGTATATCGCACATAATTTTCGGATTTAAAATGAGTTTATTGTGAATTTCCGAAGGCGGAAAAGGCGATCAAATCGGCTTTTATCGCAAATACTGCAAATCTTTTCTAAATGACCTATCCCCAGTTTATTTTTTATGTAAAATAGACTCCATTACCTTTCCAACGATATATCACAACCTCAATTTGGAGTTTATATGTATTTTTTTGTGAATTTCGGACAAAATAGGGCCTTTTCACAAATACCGGAACCTCTGGGGACCTAAACAGGATTATCCAGACGATTGAAGAGCAGTGCCGCCGCGGCACTGGCCCACTACCTCCGCGGCATAGACCCACTGCCGCCGCGGCACTCTCCTCCAGAATAGTGTATTTTTGTAATTTTTCTTGTGGGTTCATTTTGATTAATTGAAAACTAAAACGACGTAGTTCTATGTTCACAGATGTTTGGAGCCAATGGGAACACTTCTAAAACCCCAAAACCACCCCAAATTGGCCTATATAAACCCCCCCCCCCCCCATTGCTCTTTATTTTGGGGGTGTCAAATAGAAGCTTTGAAAAGTTTGGGAGAGAAAGTTGTAGAGATAAGGTTAGAATAGAGAGAAAAGAAGCTTTCTTCTTTGATTTTCAAAACAAAAGTGAGTTCTAAACTTTGTTTTTACTTCATTACTCCTATTTATTTCAACATTCAATACACCTAACCACCATTTTAGTGAGCATTTAAGAGAGTGGAAGCTTCTTCCATGTCCAATGTCATCACATATGAGTGAAACACCAAACTACAAGTTCAATACATCATGAATATCATCTATTGATTGCTATCTATTTGCTTGCTTGTTTATATGATGTCCATCTCTTCTCACCTCATTTCTTTTTGATTTTCTTTATTTAAGTACTAGTTCATCATCATCTAAATGATGACATGAAGTTTGAGTTGAGTGAATCCTTATGGATAGTAGCTCTTGACCTCAAAAACATGTTTGATAGATGATGATTATAACTTCAATACCTCCAAGGTATCCTTGAAGTTATGTTCAAATGAAAATAAATCTCTCCAACAATCTTGGAGGTTCTTGATGATGAGTTTGATGTTGACATTTTAAGTGGCTATAATCTTTATTGAGTATTGAAAATATGCTTTCAAAACCTCTATGTCAAAACCCCTCTTAAAACCCCTCATTTTGATCTCAAGAAAGAAAAACTCTAGTTTTTCCTAAACTCTTCAAAACAGTGAGTGATCTGAGTTCAAAGATTTCTCTAGAACTCAATACTAAATGTATGGATGCAAGGCAACTTGGAAAGTCTTCCTAACTCATTAGAGAACACCCATGATTTTTTGTTTGATTTGGAAATACTTGAAAATGGTCCATTTGGACCCAAACATTCCTTCCAGACATTCTGCCTCTGCTGTCACAGCAGCTTGGTTGACTTCCAACTTCTTTTTCAGAAACCTTTTCCAAAAGGGGTGGTCCTAACTTATTTTTCCCTTAAACTTCAATGTCTTAGGGAACGTTTTGTATAAAATGGGCCTCTAGATCATTTGTTTCCATTTTCTAAGATTTTTCAACATTTCAGTCGACAATACGGACTCTGTTTTTGAGTGACCTCTATTGTTTATATGATTTCTCTCAATCTGTGATAGTTATTAAAGATTGGCTTTTTGGGTTGTGTTCTAGACACAATAAGGAAGAGCTCCATAAAACATCATGCATTGAAAACATTTCTAACCCCTCTTTTCAATTTCCAAAAGATCATTTTACTGTTCTGTCCACTATTCACAGCAAGCACATTTTAACTTTCATTCTTTGATTTGATGCTTACATGCATTCCAAATTAGCTCATGTTTTAGGAAGTAGTTCATACTACATTCGTACATATCTCATAATGATTTCATTCATTCATTCATACACGTTATAGACTTCTAAGTCATTTTAGGAATCCATGAACACAAAGCACACTACAACCTTGGCACATTCTAGATACATACATTGCATCCATGCAAAGATTTGGGGCTTTGGTGACTCCTAATCTAAGAAGATTATAAGGAATGAACATGATCACACGTCCATGCTTTCCCTCGATCTAATCATCCTTTCTCATCCGTCCCGGGGATTGAGAGGTCTTCTTTTCTCAAAGATTAACATGCATCATACTAGCTTGCTAAGCATATTTTGATTTCTTTGATTATTTTGTTTCAAGAACAATTCATGTCCCCTTTAGATTAGGGAAACTTAATTACTTGATACATGATTAGACGATTTTTCCTAGGTTTATTTGTGTGATTTTTCACTTTACATTGTGTGATATTTGGCTTAGATCTTATGAATGATATCTTATCTTTAGATCTTCCATTTCAAATTTTCTTATGTAATGTAATATACTATCATAGTATTAATTGTCGAACCATACATAGTTTGAGATGATTATTTGGATGCTAATTGAGGCCCGTCGAAAGACGGGGCGAGTTAAGGGTGTTTTAGTCGCGACAAAGGCTCCTTCCTCTCTCGTACCAAAACCCCGAACCAAGTTCTTTGGTTATGAAGGGCCGGTGCCCTTTATCCATTTGGGTGAGTCAAAATTAGGTTTCTTGGTTCCTTAAAGACCAAGTGGCGACTCTGTATCTGTTTTCAATAGACCTTTTCTTTTCCTTTTAAAAAAAAACAATCTCAAACAAGAGAAGTGGTCCAATCCCGCGTGTCCACAACTCCTAGCTGTGGAATATGTATCAAAATGGGTAGAGGGGATACCAACAAGACGCAATGACCACAGAACAATAATTTCCTTTCTAAAAGAACATATTATGTCGTGTTTCGGAACCCCATGGCGCTAATAAGTGACCAAGGCAAGCACTTTTGCAATAGGTCCTTGGAGTCACTCCTCAAGAAATACAGGGTCAATCACAAGATCGCGCTAGCCTACCATCCACAAACTAACGAGTAGGCAAAGTTGGCTAACCGAGAAATAAAATGTATTCTTGAAAAGACAGTTAGCTCCAACAGGAAAGATTGGGCATACAAACTGACCAATGCTCTATGGGCATACCGTACCGCTTACAAAATAAACCTAGGAATGTCCCCGTACAGGATAGTACACAGAAAAGGCATGTCACCTCCTCATCGAGATCGAACATAAAGCATATTGGGCAACACGCTCATTAAACTTCGATATTAAAGAGGGCGGTCAGTTAAGAAAACTTCAACTCGCAGAGCTAGAGGAAATTCGTAGAGATGCGTATGACTCTGTGAAGTTACATAAGGAAAGGTTGAAGGCTTGCCACGATCAGACGATCTTTCGAAAACATTCGAGCCGGGACAGAAAGTCTTGTTGTATGACTCTCGCCTTCACCTTTTTTCCAGGAAAACTCCGATCCTGGTGGACAGGTCCATTTATTGTTAAATCTGTCTTTCCACATGGGGTTGTCAAGCACATAAACCCCAAGAACGATGAAAGTTTCAAAGTAAATGGCCAAAGGATAAAACCGTTCTTGGAAAACTTCCAAACAGAAGTTGAGAACCTCCAACTGGATGAGCCCAACTACTCTTCTACCTAAACCGCCAAAGCGTGTCCTCAAATTGTTGTTGTACTCTTTACTTTTATTGCACTTTGTTATTTTCTTTTACTTCTGTTTTTCCTTTCCTTTGTGAATGTGACGTTGTTCTTAATCCGCTATTCCTCATATTACTCAACTGCAGGTTCCAAAATGAAAGATGATGATGTCCATTCGATAGGCTCTTGGGCCGATTATGAATATCAAAACCCCCTATGGACAGCTGATGAAGTTGCATTCTGCCTTTCACCATATGAAGGGCTAGATGGAAATGTTTTCATCGACATATCTCATGGATACATCTCTTACCCACCATATTTCCTCGACATCAATCCTTTTAAAAATATAGATTTCCCTGTAGAAGAAGGAAAAGAGGGGGTTACTTTGTTGGTGAAGTTGATGATGAACTCCTACAACAGTAGAAAAATGACTCGATGTGGGAACCTTGACAAGAATGACTTACAAGATGGTGTGCCTGAATGCCACAACGATGTTTTCACCTTTGTCGATGACTTTTTTATTCTCGAGCTGGTCCCATAGCTCTACATGTACCTGAGCTACTTGTTGTTCAGGCTTTAATGTCCCTTATTAGCTAGTGCACGCTGGACATTCATGCCAATAGTGAGGTTAGGATAATGTCATATTCTCCTTTGTTTATTTCTTTTTCTCTCATTTGTTTCATTTGTTTCATTTGTTTCTATTTCTTGTTTTCCTTGTCTTATTTTCCTTTTGTTTTCTTCTATTTTTCCTTGTCCAGGATTATCTCTATGAACCACAACGTTCTACCAGTGTTCTTTCCACACTTACTATTTCATGGACCTCCTATAGGGTCTCCGGGTACTCCGTCATAAGAGACAGAACAGCTGAGGAGTTACACTTCTTTATCTATGACGCCGTCAGGCTCACCAAGATCACCTCTTGCTTAGGCTTTCAATTCTTTGGAGGTTTCAGACGCATTCAATGATACTCTTGACGCTTTCAGATCCTTCTGGAATCGTGAATTATCGAGTTTGGACTCCATCTGCGATGATTTGGCAGAGTATGAAGCAATTATGGAAGATGGAATTTTCGTGTTTGAAGAGTAGTGACCCACTTCAGTTGTGTTTAGTCATCTATTCCATCTTTTAGCAATTGAAGTGTAATCCTAGATAAAGACAACTTATTTTCCTAGTTTTAATTATAGTTTTTCATTGTAATAAGGTCTGAAGTACCAAGTTTGGGGGGGATAATTTTACAAAAGGATGCTATTAAAATTTATATTTATAAAATTTGCAACTTTATATTACTATGATGATCAATTCTGGCTTAAATGTTCTGGGTTTGCACTGCTTTTAGACTATTCTGTTTGTCCAGATCAACTTCTGTTAGTTGTGAGTACACAGGTTCACTGATTCAAAGATTCATTGAAATTTTGTGTTCGATCGATCGAATCATTCTCGATCGATCGAAGGTCTTCACTCTCAAGCGCTTGACAAAGTCTCAATCGATTGAATACTCGATCGATCGAACATTCTCGATCGATCGAGACTTGTATTTAAATGAGGCGTCCAGCGTACTCTTCTTCAGTCTCTTTCTCTCCCTCACTCTCAAGCGTTGTACACAGAGAGAGACAGAGCTCCGGCGATTTTGGGTCTCCCACACTCACACCCATTAATTGGAGAACCCTGGTACCCCCAAATCATCACTGTCATCTCATCTCCCTCTCCACTGCATTTCCACTGAGGTAAGGTCTCCCATGACCCCATCTATAGTTTGTTCCTGTTATAACCGAGAGGAGAAGCCCCCCATTGATCTTAAGACCATCTAACAAGTCTCTTTGTTTAGATTTTTCTTAGTTTTCTTATGTGTCTGTGTTTTTTTGTATGTCTCTGTGAAATATTGTTCTCGATCGATCGATCGAGATGGGCACGAGCAATCGAACTTCACTTTTTCAATCGATCAAAAATTCTCGATCGATCGAACTTCATACAGTGAACAGTTTTTTTTTTCTTCTTCTCTTGTTTTGATTTGTTACTTCTGTTTTTTCTCTCAGGTTCCTCATCATGAATCCTGTTATGGGATATCACAAGAAGAAGCCCTTTGACCTCGCCATACCTAATTTGGTCCCACACTATGGCTTCCGTAATACTCCCGACCGACAGTGGTTCACCCGATACTTCCAGTCTCGAAAAGTTATGATAGAGCGACCTCTGGAGACAGCGTGGCTCTTAGCTCCCTAGTACTTAGCCTGGATACGAGCGATGCCGCATTGGTTCGATTTACTCTCGTAGGCTAAGAGAGTAAATCTTTCATGGATCTGGGAGGCTTGTACGATGATGATCCGAGATCCGGCAGCTCCGTTCACATATAGATCATTCTTCTACAGTCAAGAGATTATATTTAGTCCAGCCACTGTTACAGCTGCTCTAGGGGTGCCTAAGGTGTCGGATTATATTTGCCCCCATCGACCAGACGCTCCAGAGCCATCCCCATCCACCATTATATTAGAGATCACAAGCGGCGTCGTTCCATAGTGGAACAGCATATCATTGATTGATGATCACTACCTCACTGATGATTATCACATGCTTCACCTCGCTCTCACTAATTGTATCTTGGTGACATCCTACCGGGAGAAGATAGCGACATGGTATGCGCGAGTCCTATATGCAGTGGGGATGGGGCAGTCAGTTTGTTTGCCTCACCTCTATATTGATTTCATGATCTACCTACCCGCTACATCGCCGCAAAGAAGCACTTGAAAGGTGCATAGGCTATCTATCGAGTCATTGCTCAGGCAAGACTCCACCAGCTTCCCACTGATGAGGTTCGGACTTCCTCCAGCCATTTTGGAGAGACGACTTCCCGACGTTCTGATGCATAAAAGAGAAAAAGACAAGGAAAAGGAAAAGCGAAGATGGGAGCAAAGAAGAAGAGGGGTGGAGGCACCGATACAGAGGGAACGGCTTCTGGGATGCCTTCTGAGGCTGAGGAGCATGATTCTAACGACGAGGCCGATCCCATCATTGAGGTGCAGAAGTTCAAGCTAAGACATCAGTCTCAGGCTCCAACCCAGGAAGAGTCTTCTTCCGTGTCTCTCCAGACTCTCCACACATTGTTTATCGAGGATAGGGAAGCCTGAATGAGACTCGAGGGCAAGGTCGATCATTTTGTTGCCCAGCTTGGCACACTTTTAGTGTAGCTGGGGGTAGTCCAGTCTTTGCATACACCCATACCTCTCCCATCTGCACCACCCACCTCTGACCGGTCATCATCTACATCCGCTGACCCGACTACGAATGACCCAGAGATGTCTCCTGCTATTGCTGAGGGTGGAGGTGTCGATACTCTGGACGCGCTGATCAAGATTCTATCTGATGTGGTAGATGTTTAGTTGCTTATGATAGTTACGAGTATGGGAGTTTTGTTGTATTTATTTTATTTTTGTTTTCTCTCTCCGCTCTCTTAGTACTCTTTTTGGGATAGTTGGACATTGTGATCACTGTTCTGTATTATTATTGCTTTATATTTCCAGTGATTGGTGGTGTTACTTGAATGGATCATATTTTGTATTGATATATCTATTGATCTTAGTTGGTTGAAGATTGTATGGTTCATTTACAGGTTGCTATGCTTGCTATCATTGGTTTGCTTTGATCAGGTGATACCCATCTATTTTTATTGAAAATCAACTTCTGAGGACATCGTTGTTTTCAGTTGGGGGTAGGGGATAGATAAATATTCAACTGCATTTTTCACACTTAGCACCTTCAAACTTTGAAAATCTTCATTAACATACAATCTCAATAAAATGTAATAAAATTTAAAAAAATTTGAAAATTTTGAACTTAACTGATAGAATAACTTTGAACTTTCACTCCTGATTGGTTGTTTATAAAGCAATGACGCATTCATATTTGTCTCATCCTTTATGAATTAAGTTCATGCGTTTTTCTAATATCACTAGGATGATTGCATGTGTAGACCTTTCATGTATCCAACATCCATTTTGTCACGCCCCGGAGTAAGCCAAAAATAGGGAAAATTAAAATTTTACTTTATGGGTCCGTAGACACGTGACTGGTTGATTAACCATTCTGTCCTTCTAACTCCGCACGACATTCATAAGGGCAATGCTAAAGTATAAACATAACTTAAACTTAACAAAATACAAATACAGCAGCGGAAATAGAGCAAGTTATAATACATCAGTCTTAATACAAGAGGTCCATACTAAACATATTATATAAACTTGAACATAAGAACTACGGAGATAACTATCTTCAATCTCCAGCTTGGCTAGATCCTTCTTAGTTCCTCAATACCGCATCCTGAGCTCATCTCTCTATTAACAAACCTGAATCACTCTGGACATAGGAATGCCCAGGGTGTAAATGCCGTCAGCTTTGGAAAAAAGCTGAGTGAGAGTCTAACCACACAATAATCAATAAAACAAATACCGCTCAATTCACGTCATTGTTCTATATCTTAGGAAACGGTTAATCTCTTATAAAAAGACGCATTCTTTCACGAGCATAGCATAGGTCTCAACAATACATGTAAACGATTAAACATATTGTAACATCTTGTTATAGAATACATTTTCCTTTTGTTAACATGCTCGTGTGTGTCAATGCATGAACAATACTAATATCTTTACGTTGGGTATTGAATCCATGACCTAAACAATGAACTCACAACACATATTCTGGGAACAACACATCCACAAGTCGAGAAAGAACAACACTCGACAATAAATTGCTCGATTGCACACGTCATTGACGATCCTCAGGCCCACTATTTGGCCGAACACGTCACCGAGGTCTACAAATCAACTTTAATTGGGAGTCAAACGACTGCCATTACCTTATGCGTTCATACGTTTCATAGTTTAGTTCATTCTTAACTTCCAATTATAACCGTCAAGATTTTACTACACGTTCAACATTCTATTTTACCCCTTAATACATTCGCGATGGAAACTTTCCCAATCACTATTAACGCAATAATCGTACCATACAACATGCTTATAGATTAGGTATGAACTCTCAATGGTCAACACACTATATTCATAATAACTGAATTACCAACTGGCATTCACACTATCACCCAATTGGCACTCAAACCATCGCCCAACTGGCACGTCGACTGTCGCCCATTTGACACATTAGCTGCCGTCCAACTGGCACTCAAACTATCCCCCAACTGGCACGTTGACTGTCGCCCAACTGGCACATTAACTGTTGCCCAACTGGCACTCAAACCTATCGCCCAACTGGCACGTTAACTGTCGCCCAATTGGCACTCAAACTATCACCCAACTGGCACATTAACTATCCCCCAACTGGCACTCAAAACTATCGCCCAACTGGCACGTTAACTGTCGCCCAACTGGCACTCAAACTATCGCCTAACTAACACATTAACTATCGCCCAACTGGTACTCAAAACTATTGCCCAACTAGCACATTGACTATCGCCCAACTGGCACATTGACTGTTGCCCAACTGGCACATTACTCAAATTCACTTATCTTTTTCAATCACATTTCTCATTAAATCACATCTCGCATACTAACTCGAGTCATGAAATGCAAGTGTCCATTATCAATTACTCATATACATCACTACCCCTTTCATTTACTTCATTAACACGCCATGCTTTAACTACTCTGATTAGCAATCATCACAAAATGTGCAATTGTTATTTTAATAGCAGAAACATCATCATATAAACGTGGATCTCATAACAAGGATTTGATACCAGTAATCATATAGATAAAACCCTTAATATGTTCACGTACGAGATAGCACTACCAAAGGACAATTAATCATAGCGATACTGATTCTGGGGAAACATATAGCATCGTAAACAACACATTACTATACAACACATCATTCAGGCGGTTTATAAGTAACTTTAATTAACCTTATTATGATTAGAGTAAGGTTAGGAAACTCACCTCGAGTCACTGATCCTCGGTAGCAGCTAACCGTCAAGTTCTACAATAATAACCAGAAGAAACAGAATAAAATATATGAACTAGTTACAGGGACAAAATGGTAATTTTACCAAATGAGGATATAAATCTCAAGGTAGTGATCTATGGGTCATTCTAAGTCCAACGCCATTGACTAGACTCAAATCGGAGTCCGTCGCGTTTTTACGAGGTAATATGTAGGGCTTACTACACTAATGCGGGCCCTAAAGACAAGTTATATTTTTACCGAATCGAAAGGTCACTAAACTTTAAGGGAATGTTCTAGACATTATTCTAAGAATCTGGGAACTGACCGCGTAATTTTTGAAGTCCTGGATTATTTATTATGAATTATTGAAGATGATACATATATCAGAAAATACTCAGAATGGGATTTAAATAAATAATCATAATTATACTGAGAAATTAGTACTTAGAAGTATTTTTTTATTAAATACTAGATATTAAACGTATAGTATTTATAATAATTAATATACTAATAAAATAGCTCCTTATTACTTATTAAAATTACTAATATATACTATTATAACTTTATAAGTCTTGGGATATCATAAAAATAGCATTTAGGGCATTCACTTAATTTTTCATAATTTATTAAGGCTCGTGAGTATTTGAAATCTATTTAAATACTAAGGAAACTTAATATTCATCATTTATATTATACATATAAATAATAAATATATATATATAAAATATGATATAACAATAATACTCAGAATATTTGAAATATTATATAATAATTTTTCATAACTTAAAAATGTTAATTATGTAACTTAAAACTAATTTTGTTAATTAAAACTATTTTAAACTATACATAAGTAATTAATAATAACATAAATAATAATCAGGACCCAACGGGTCAAACCCGGACCAACCCGAACTGACTGGGCAACCCGGTTACACTCACAAAAGAACCCAAAGGGTCAGACCCGACCCAAACCCATACTTAATTGGGCTGCCCAAACGCACACTCAAACTAACCTGGCCCAAGAACCCATTGGGTTGAACTAAACCCGAACCCGTGATCCAAACTAACTCACAATCAAAACCTACCCGTTAACCCAAACCTAGACCGAACCCGTACCCGATCCTAACCCATCTATAGACACAACAGAACCCGCCCGAAAACCCAGTCCCCAACCTGGCGTGAAAACGACGCCGTTGGACTTAAAAGGTCCACGGGTTTTATAAAACCCGACCCTTACCCAAAAACAGACAAAACCTGACCCACCTATGACCCGACCCGAATTCGGGTCTTATAACCCGACGTCAAAACGACGTCATCCCACTAAAGGGGGCCCGTGGGTTTTATCCTACCCAACGCAAAACCCATTTACACTCACACATCAACCCGCCCTGACCCAAACCCGACCCGGCCCAATATCCGGATGTTATAACCCTTTTTATCTTTTCTTTTCCGGCGAGCTTGGGCTGCCGGAAAATTGGGGCATCGCCGGAAATTCTCTCTCTCTTCATATCTCCCTCATCTCTCCATCAAAATCAACCTAACTAACGCCAAAAGGACTGGAATTTGGTCCTTTATAACATACTCCAAGCTCAAGCCCCAGTTCATACGTTTTGGGTTCCTACTAGTCTATTATTCTTTTAGCCAAAATGAGAATAATCTCATGCATGGACTACCAATCGCACCTCAAATGAAAAGCTGCTCAACGAGGGGTATAAGGGAGTCATTCCGGTCAGATTGATGTAACTTAGAGGCTATTTGGCGATGGTTGGAAAATCAAGCTCAATCTTTGAGCTCTAATGGTGGTCGGAAAATACAAAGAGCTTTAGGCTCTATTTGGCAACTTGTATGTAGGTCCTGGGGGTTCCTAAGTGATATGCCAAGGTGCAGAAAGCCAAGAGGGTGTTTGGTTTACCTCAGGGGGTCTTGAATTCTCTCAAACTCTCCGATCAACTTCTACTTCTATCTTCTTCGTTCTTTCTTTTTCTCTCTCCATTGGTCTATGTATGTGCTGTGTATGAGAGTGGACAGAGATGGAGTGAGTGGTTATGGTTACAATATAGGGATGGTGAGGGTGTGTACAAGCCGAGAGTGTGGGGTTTGTTTCTCTTCTAACTCTCTTTCTCTGGTTGCTCTCTGAACAACAAAGTGTGGGTGTGCAGTGTATAGAGAGGGTACAACGAGGGTAATACAGAGAGGGGAATGTGTGCATGTACATGTGTGTGTGTTATGTTTGAGAGTATACCTCTAGATCTCTCTCTTCATCTCTCGGTTCTCTCTCACTCTCACCACAAACTGTGTGTGTGTGTGTATACATACTGTAAATGTATGTGTATGCTGAGAATTATGCGTATGAGGTATATGTATGTGGGGAAGGGAAGAGGTTTGACAAGTGGCTTTCATGTAGGAGCATGCTTGCCATGTGTAGTGTGTGATGCCAAGGGTAGATGAAGGTGGGGTCCACATGACCTATCAAGAAATGGAGTGGGTCCCCTTTCTCGGGTTGTGCATAAGGATGTGTTCCTGAGTCCCAAAGTACGCACATGGCTGCTGTGAAAGTGAACACCGTATTAAATATACAGAGTTAGGTATAAGCCTAGTGTGATTTCGTCTAAGAGTTCTAAATAACTCTTAAGACATCGAGGTTATGTTTATTCTAATAAATACTAAGTTATTAACATCATCGTCACGACGTTAACTACATGACCTTGTAAAGATTCTTAATTAGGATTTTCCTAATGGACCTTCTGTAACCGTTTTCATGGTGACGTCACAATTTCTAATCCTACGTGGAACTTTCGGGGAAATTCAGGGTGCTACACATTTGCACTATTTGATAGCTATGCAGAAAATCTAAAAATGAGTTAATCTGACTTTTGTGCTAAAAGAATGAGTAGTGGAAACTAATTACCCTTAGTGAGCTTTCGATCCAATCTTCACTTCTGAGGGAATTGTCACATAATTTCGAACTGTTTTTCTTGATTATACTTGTAAAATTCGTTGGAATAGTCTCGATTAATTCTTCATTTTGGCTGCTTATTAGAGGAGAACGTTCAGGATCTACCAACTAAACTCAATGAACACTGAAATGCTAAAACTAAGAAATTAGGAAAATGATTTATGTCATCGCTACCCATTCCCTAATCTATATATCCCTTTACCTTTACCCAAGAAACCATTTTGTATCTAACCCCACACTGATTCAATATTTCCAAGTCTATTATGAGAATACAAACTCCTAATCTTGTACCTTGACCCCAATGGACCCCTAATATGAATAAATTGTCAAAGTATGTGATTGGAGAAGAGTAGTTGTGGGACTGTTGAAAAAATAATAATAAAATAAAATACTTGGATGTGAAAAGAAATAGTGGAATGTAAAAAGGGAGTAGATATAAAAAAAAATAAAAAAATAAAAAAACTTATGCGAAGAATGGAAGGCCGGTTGGAGATGTGAAATGAATAAAATGAGGAGATACACTTCATCACATACTAAGACACACATTCTCTCTCTCATCATCTTCAGTTATTTTATTTAAAAACCAAAAATTCAAAGTCTTAATGCTTCTTAACCAAATTAGTTTGAATATGAACGTGTGAACTAGAGGAGCGAAATACCATGGACAATTCAAAAATTGAATTGTCCATGGTATTTCGCTCCTCTAGTAAGTAGTATTCTATTCGTGAGACTATATACTCTAAATGTTTATTTTTTATATAGTCAAATATGAAAGCATTAGTAACCAGAATATCACTCTTATCAAAGCTTTCATACATGTGCGATCATTCTTAAGCAAGTTTATGTGAAACGTTCTTTTTTAGTGTGAACCAATGTGAGATTTGAGTTAAACTACGTACAAGTTCTAGAAGTACGATAGTCCAAATAACTCTAAACAAGGTTTGATGCATAGCTATCAATTGCACACACACATGGATGAATGGATGTGATATGTATGTTATATCTATCTTGGTGGCATGAGGAGCATATGGATTTCTTTCATGGTTGGTTAGAGATTAATATGTCTTTGTAGAGCTGAGTTAGCAACTGAATGGGAGGTAGTGTTAAAAGCTTTTCTATATCTTTTTGAACTTAAAATGGAGAAATTTGTGGGTACATTCACTCTAAACACTCACGAGACAACACTCGTCCACTAGGGGGAACCTAGGGGTTTAACGGCTTGATGCATTTGCTAAATGCAACCGCGATTCCTGCGAAAGTGAGTTAGGAATTATCTCTTTCTATTAGGTTAGTTTGTTTTAGTTTATTTTAATTTCTTTTAGTCGTTGTAGTATTAGTTTCGCTTGTTTTATTATCGCTAGGGACTAGCATTAAGCTAGTTGGGGGTTGTGACAAGCGGGGGTATTTGTAAAATAAAACCACGCTAAAGGAAGGAATATACTGATTTAGCATACAACTCCCTAACATATCTGCGAGTTGTGTTACAATGCCAGCTTTTATAAAATGTGACAAAATCCATGATAAGTTGTGTTGTTTTAGCTGTTGTTTTGTGCAAATATGTTGTTGTGTTATGTACAGAAATGAATAACAAGATAAAGGGAAAGCTTAATTACAAGCAAGGCAATTCAAAGATGAGAAGTGGAGTTCGAGCGATCGAAGAACTCTCAAGCGATCGAGGTTTCGATTGATCTAAGACTATTCAAGCACACGAGTAATTTGAAAGTTCAATCGATCGAATTGAGTTCGATCGATCGAATATGCCTTTCATCAAAAACTTACACGCACGCAGCAGACGTATTGTAATCAACCCTATCCTTAGCGTTTAGTATAAATATTTGTTATGAACAAGTCCCAAAGGACGCCCACATGCTGTTTTACAGTTTATAGAGAGAGATAGAGAGTTCTTGTTTGTTTTTGTAGGTTTCAAAGTTCAATGGTGGTTTTCTTGGATCTTTAAGTAAGTTTAATCAAAGTTCTACGTTCTAGGTTCTTTTATCTTAGTTAATTTATATTCGCTTGTTTAATCTCGTAGTTTAATATGTTATAATCGTAGGTTTTCATAAGAATAGTAAGTAATCACTAGTTTTCATAGTTTGCATGTTTAAAGCACAAACAAACACAGCCTTAATTAATTTTTACATTAAAAACGAATCTGCCACACTCTAGACCATGTCTGAGTAGTCCCAGAGTTGGGAGATCACGATGAAACAGTGATCTTCAGCCTCTACCATGCACCAGTATAAAACTCGATCGAACCAGAGATATAGTCAAGCGATCGAAGACATTTCGATTGATTGAGAAATGATGATGCTCAATCGATCGAAGGCACGTCGATCGAACACTCAAAATCTTGAGATGGTCCTTTGTAGTATTCCTAGACTTTCTATTTTTGAGATTTGTCATCAAACTGTCCCCATATGCTCAGTTTGTCAAAACAGCAAACCACTTTGAATGCTAACACCATTCAGAGTGCGAGTCTTGACTATTGTTTTAAACCGCCTTCATGTATTTTTAAATAAACTGTGATGATATAGTCCCGGTCATGAAAGGACTATTGAATCTTTATTTTTAGAAAATATGGAATACTATAAAAAGACGTACTCCATAGAGCTTTAATGTAGCTGCATGGTAGATGGCTAGGTCACTGCGGATTCGTGTGATCCCAACGTTCCCCTTTCATAAAGAAAAAAAATTGTTTTTTAGTATCGCTTTAGTTAATTAGTTAGTCATTAGTTTAATATAGTTGCTTTATTTAGTAGTAGTAGTTTGTGGAACTTTGTGTTCTACACCCTTTTCAAACATTGAATTTTTATTTTCTTTTTTATTATAGTCTAAGTATCTATCTTATAACCTTCTCTATGGGATCGACCTGGTCTTATCCAGTACTACTTGCACGTCTACCTACACTTGGGTATTGCACACAAAAGCACACAAATAAATTTCATGTCAATAGGTCTTGAATGACTTATAAGAATTTCCACTATAATTGTGGACTTGCATTTGACATTCTTTCCAAGTATGATAAATTTCCAGAACTCGACCGACAAAGACAACGTAAACTTTGTCACTAGCCATCTAAACAAGTCCCAAATAATAAGTCAATTGAACACAACAATAAACAAAACATAGTCTAAATAGTCATCCAAATAAAAAAAAACATAGTCTAATTAGTCATCCAAATAAAAAATAATAAAAAAAAACATAGTCTAAATAGTCATCTAAATAAAAAAAACATAGTCTAGATATTAATACAAATAAAATCATAGTTCAAAACTCTCCTCAAGCAACATTGCAACAAACTCTTATTTGTATTCATCATTGGCACTGAAAAATAGATCAACGTAGTTAGGCTGTTCACCAATCTTCCTAGCCACAACTATTTGATCACAAGGAGTTAATGCGATCATCTTATGCAACTCCTCAATAATTCTTCTTCTATCCTTTGACAAATCTTTAGCCTGTCCAAGCCTTTCTGCAACATCACCAATCCTTTTATCCATACTCCCAACACATAATTCAATCATTGACCTCATCTCCTTCATCGATGTTGCAAGTGAATCACTATTCCTGACCCATTTTCTAGTAGAAGGTTGAGATTTTACTGCTTGAGTCAGGGAAGTAGATGTATTCATCTCATCTACTCCTATCTCCTCGTTTCCCTTAGCTTCTAAATTCTCAACAACATCTGTAGAGCCTTCTTCTCCCTCACCAGTAGCACGATCCTTTCCAAAAATAAAGGCGTACCTATCAAAGTTTGGAACAGACTTGTTCTAATATCCCTTGGCTCTAGGCGCTTTCTACAATATAAACTCAAATCATTGAGGACTTCAAATAAAAAACTATAGACTAATCCTATTTAAAAAAAGAAAAAACGTAAATCTAGTACCTTCAAGTACTTGTTCCATATGTCATCAGTTTTGACTTCAACACATTTAAAGTCAGGATTCCAACCAAATCTAGTTTCCACCATTAACATGCCAAAAATTGTATGATATTCGACCTTTTTAGAATCAATGTGTGGGTGTATTTTCAAACCACACCCAGGATGAACAATATGAATTTGGTTGTAGATCTTTGCATTAGATACATGCTTAAATTGACCGTTATCAGCCTTACCCCCTGTTTTAACCATGTCTTCTAGTATGTCAAGTAATGCAGTTTCTTCAGTTTTTGTCCAAATATGTCGAGAAGTCTCTTTTCCCTTTTGCTTGGATTGACTAGTATCCATTTCACTATCCATCACTAAAATTAACCACAACATTATCCAAATTAAACACAACATCATCCAACGATTATCCAAAATACAATAGTCCAACAATATTCCCAAATAGATCAAATACAACAATATTCCCAAATACAATAGTCTAACAATAAAACAAATACATTTTCAAAAACAACAACATTCCCAAATAAAATAGTCCAACAATAAAATGCAACAAGATCAAATACAACAATAATCCCTATTGGCCTCTCCTAGCTCTCCACTCATCAAACACTGCTCTCGCTAAGGTGTCCCTCCACTGGCTCCATGCATCCGAAGTTTCCACTTGTATTATTGCATCCAATTCAGTGATATTCTGACTAGTAGAGGAATCTAGTTACATTTCTAGTGGGTCTGTTGGCATTTCACGTCGAATGAGGTTGTGTAGTAAACAACATGCTATGATTATTGGGGAGTGTGTTTTGACTGGATAATATGAAGGACTTTGCGCATAAACATTGCCACTTGCTCCTCTACCCCAACCTCTCCATCTATTTTCAGTCTCCCACTTGTACGAAGTAGTTCACACAACATAGTAAATGTATGCCTATCCATTCTTAGTTGTTCAATGCAAGTTACATCACTTCCACGTAGAAGTCGATCTATTTCTTCTATGAGCGTTTCATACCTAACGAATGAACGATCCCTTAAACAAAACTTTTGATAGTGTCTATGGATTGTAGCATACATCATTACCATCAACATAACAAGCATAAGCATCATTTGACTGTATATTTCCTCCAATACAATATATTCTCCAATCTCTTATACTTCTTCAAAATCCATTTCACTTAAATAACAAGGCCAAGGAAAATTATTAAATTTGTGTCAACATTTAGCATAGTCAAGAACTTCCAAGAATTAAAAAAAAATTGCAGCATTTAACATATTCAAACAAGTAGGACTAAGCATGGCCATAGAGACCACCCACTATATTCAGAAAGAGGAAAATTGTGAATGTTTATATATACTGTGTAAATCCATATGCTTAGGAAAGAAATGGGAAATGTTAATATGCTATATCTTAAAATTATTCATTTTTAAATGGGTTAATTAGTGTTAAGTCCCTCGTTAGGAAAAGCAATTAGTTAAATGGTAATGTGAAAACTATTTTTAGTGAAAAGTAAGACTGGGCAAAAACATACCACGAACTAACAATTAATACGCGATGTGCCAAAATGGAGTATAGTAATAGGAAATAGAGGATTGTCGATTGTAGGAAAAGAAAATCGAAAATTTGCAAACAATAATGTTATCATAACACTAAAATGAACAATAGATTTAAATCACATAGGGACAACCCAAAAACCATGAGTTCAAAATCATCTAACGTTGAATCAGAACACCTGGCTCAACTCAGCAAAGTCCTTTGTCCGCCAAATTATGTTGGGTCTTGGCAATATGAAAACTTGCCTCATTGATTAGCAAAAAATAAAAAAATAATAATAATAATAAAAACTTGCCTCATCATTCTAGTCTAATCTAATTCTAGGTTAAAATCAGATAGATTGATTCTCAATTCTTAAATTAAGTTAGCCTCAATTAATAAACTTACCAACAAAGCAATCAAAATACCCCGATGTCAAATTCAACAAAAATCAAGGGTCAAAACCTATATCAAATAGTAGTTACATTCAATCTTCATATACAAATCACACCTTCAAAAAATGAATATCAACTAAAAATGTGAAGCAAATGCAAATTAACAGAGAGTCAACATTTAACATAGTAAAGAATTTCCAAGAATTAATAATATATGGTAGAATATTAAAAATAAGTCAAGAGCAGAGGAATATATGGTAGAAAATTAATAATAAGACGAGCTTGCCATGGATGTTCAAACATCATCAGATCTGTGCACAAAGTTTGAGAATAAAACTCACAACCACAAAGATCAAAGGCCTCGTTTTCCATGAAAGTTCAAAACATCATCAGGTCTAAGCAAAAAAGGAAAGAAAGAAAGGAAAAAAAAAATATTTGGCAAAATTTGATCCAGATCTGCGGCCATGTTTTGCAATTCTTACCTGGCAACGGTGGAGATGGTGGGCGACAGTGCGACGACAGTGAAGGACAAGGCGACGACGGCGGTGGCTTCTCTTCTTCGTCGTTCTTCCTTCTTCTTTTCGTTCTTCCTTCGTTTCTCTCAATTTGATCGCGATAGTTTTTTTTTAATCCCAAGAGTTATCCGAAGGTTTTTTATCCGACCTAATACCAACCCCCCATGGGTTAGACTTATCCTAAGCTGAGTGGGATAAAAAGCTCTATAGGATAAGTTTTTCTCCTATCCGATGGCGCACCAAACACAGGATAGGATAACTTATATCCTATTCGACCCCCTTCCGGCCTGCCAAACATAACCTTAAGCTTGTGGTGATGTTTGAAAAAAATCAAGCTTAACCTTGAGCTTTAATGGTTGGCCAGAGTTCATCCATAGCCTTAGGCTCTGTTTGGGTTGCATGTAAGTGATCCTAATGCATCCATGAGGACATGCAAATGTTCAGGAATGAAATGTGGGGTGTGGGTTACCTTGGGGAAGTCTTAGATCACTCTCCCCTTCTCCGATCAACTTCTTTCTCTCTTCTCTATGATCTTCTTCTCCCCAATCTTCTTCTCCTTCTTTTAGTCCTCAGTGTGGGTGTGTGTGAGCACAGAGGGCAGAGATGGTGAGGCAGAGTGTTTTGCTTTCTCCTTTGGTGACTCTTTTTCTATCTAGGGTCCTATATATACACAAATATACATATGCATACACACATATGTATAGACAGATTTTGCACATTTGTTTGAACTGATTTGAGGGGGACTGGGACGGATTGAGAGGGGTTGAAAGGAGTGTACTTGGGAGGGATGTCCGACGGTTGAGGGTGGTGGTGTTTGTCCAAGAGGTATTAGTGGGGGTGGTAATCCGGCGGTTTGAGGGGGTGTTTAGGGAGAGGGATTACCCAAAAGGTATAAGGTAGTTTAGGTCGTACTTACCTTTCCATTTTTGTATATCTTGTCATGGTTTGAAACCACGTGCCGTACAGTCTAAGTTTGATACATATTTTACAAGTTTGCATGAAAAGTCAGTCCGGGTTTGTAACTTACAGCCTAAGTTATAAATTTATAAATACGTATATATATGCAGGGTTCTGGAAATACAGAATAAAATATGAAAGCCCATTTTATTAACATAGAAATTTTATGGGTATTACAATAACAACTTGTTTAAAATCAAAATCAACTAGAAGCCTGTCACGCACGGAATAAGCCAAAAAAATAGGGCAAAATAAAAATTTTCCTTTATGGGTCCGTAGACACGTGACTGGTTGATTAACCGTTATGTCCTTCTAACTCCGCACAACATTCATAAGGGCAATGCTAAAGTATAAACATAACTTAAACTTAAGAGAATACAAAAACAACAGCGAAAATGGAAACGATGGTAATAACATCCATCTTACTACAAGAGGTCCATACTAAACTTATTACATAAACTAAAACATAAGAAACTACTGAGATAACTATTTTCCATCTCCAGCTCGGCTCTATCCTTCTTAGCTCCTCAGCACTGCATTCTGAGCTCCCCTCTCTATTAACACACCTGCATCACTCTGGACATAGGAATGCCCAGGGTGTAACATGCCGTCAGCTTTGGAACAAAGCTGAGTGAGAGTCTAACTACACAATAATCAATAAATACAAATATCACTCAACTCACGTTATTGTTCTGTATCTTAGGATACAGTTAATCTCTTATCAAAAGACGCATTCTTCCACGGGCATAGCAAAGATCTCAACAAAAACATGGAAACAATTAAACATATTATCACACTTCATCATAGAATACATTCTCCTTTCATTAACATGTTCGTGCATATTAATGCATGACCAATGCCACTACCTTCACGTTGGGACATCGAATCCATGACCTGAACAATGAACTCATAACACTTATCTCAAAACCAAACGTCTCACTCGTCAACCCCTTTTCTCATCACTTCCTATTTCTCATTCATTTGTCGCCCGATGGACAATATAACTGTTGTACTATTACTGTCGCCCTAACAAGCACTCTAACTGTCGCCCAACTGGCATGTTAACTGTCGCCCAACTGTCACTCACACTATCACCCAATTGGCACTCAAACTGTCGCCCAACTACAACGTTAACTGTCGCCCAATTGGCACATTAATTGTCGCCCAACTGGCACTCAAACTATCGCTCAATTAGCACGTTAACTGTCGCCCAACTGGTACTCAAACTGTCGCCCAATTGGCACTCTACTCAAATTCACTTCTCTTTCTCGATAACTTTTTATCATTCAATCCTTCATGCAATGCATGCTAACTCATGTCATGAAATTCAAGTGTCCATTATCAATTACTCGTATACATTTCTACTTCTTTCATTTACTTCGTTAACATGCCATGCGTTACCTACGCTGATTAGCCATCATCATAAAACCTACATCTATCATCTTAACAGCAAAAACATCATCATATAAACATGGATCACATAATAAGGATTTGATACCAGTAATCATATAGATAAAACCCTTAACATGCTCGCATATACGATAACACTACCATGGCACGAATAATCATAGCGATACAGATTCCAGGGAAAATATAGCATCATACATAACACATTACTATACAACACATCATTCAGACAGCTTATAAGTATCTTTAATTAATCATATTAGGATTTGAGTAAGGTTAGGAAACTCACCTCGAGTCACCAATCCTCGGTAGCAGCTAACCGTCAAGTTCTACAACAATAACCAGAAGAAACAGAATAAAGTATAAGAACTAGCTACAGGGGCAAAATGGTAATTTTACCAAATGAGGATATAAACCTCAAGATAGTGATCTAAGTGTCTTTCTAAGTCCAACGCCATTGACTAGACTCAAATCGGAGTCCGTCGCATTTTTTCAAGGTAAAAGGTAGAGCTTTCTAAGCTAATGCATGCCCTAAAAGATAGGCTGTATTTCTGCCCCTAACAAAAGGTCACCAAACTTTAACGAAACGTTCTAGACACTATTCTAAGACTCTGGAAACTGACCGCGTAATTATTGGAGTTCTAGATTATTTTATATGAATTATTAAAGATAATAAGTACCGGTAAATACCCGAAAAGGGGGTCAAATACATAACTATATCCATACTGAGAAATCAGTACTTAGAAGTATTTTTAATAAATAATATGCATCAAAATATACTACCAATATTTTTCTTATAATTTTCAGAGCTCGGTTACTATTTATAATTATTATTATACTCGTAAAATAGCTCCTTATTAATTATAAAAAAAATACTTAACTATAATATTATAGCTTTATAATTTATACTATATAATAAAATAGTCCCATGGTCATTACCCTAATTTTTTAGAATTTATAAATACATATAGGTATTTAATATCCATTTAAATACCCTTAAAACTATTTATTTTATAACATATAAAATACTAAGTAAATAATAATTATATTATCATAATAATATAATTATGCTCATTGTATTAAGAGTACTATATAATAATATTCTATATTTTAAAACATTAATAATACATTTATAAGCCATAAAATGATAATTAAAACCATTTAAATTTATTTAAAACTAATAATACTAATATTAATAGTAATAATAATATCTCAGACCCGGCGGGTCAGACCCGAACCGACCCGAACCCTACGGGGTTACCCAAATACACACACAACAAAACCCAAGTGGGTGACCCACTGGGTCAGACCCGACCCAACCATGAAGTTATATGGACTACCCACTTACATAAACAAACTAAACTAAACCAAACCATAAACTCATTCGGGTTGAACTGAACACAAACCCTAACCGAACATGGACCCGACCCAACATAACCCGTACCCACTCCCACACACACCAGAACCCGACCCAACACCCAACGCCAAACAGCGTCGTTCCAATTAAAAAGGACCCACGGGTCTTAACGAACCCGACCCTAACCCACCAACACACACAACAAGACCCACCCATGACACGACCCGAACCCGGGTCTTATAACCCTACAACTATTATCTTCTCAGGTCATCCCTGTCACCGCCGGCGCCCTCCCATTCTTGTCAGAAAACTTCGAAGCTCAATATTTTCCTCGTCTCTCCATAAAAATGGACGAGACCAAAGCCAAAAGCTTCGTCCAGACCTCCTCTACCGCATAAAAGAAGCTGAAGACCCAGAAATCTAATTTTCTAGCCCAACCAGTCCATTATCCGTTCGGCCAAAAAAAAAAAGAATAATGCCTTGCATGGCCTATCAAATGGACTCCTATTCAAAAATTGCTCATAGGGTATTTATCTGGGTTCATTAGGGTCATAATGGTTTGATTTAGAGGTGTTTTGGTGATAGTTGGAAAATCAAGCTTCAATGGTGAAGCTTTAATGGTGGCCAGAGCTAGTTCAGAGCTTAAGACTCTGTTCTGGTAACATGCAAGTGCATCTAAGGGCTCCTAGATGACATGCAAGGGTCCAGAATGAACATGGGAGTTGGGTTTTACCTCAGGTTGTCTAAATCTCCCTCTATCTTCTCTGATCCCCTTCTTTCTCTCTCTTCTGCGTCTCCTTTCTGCTTTTCCAACTTCTCTGTGCGTGTGTGTGCATAAGTGAGGCTGAGACAGAGTTGGTACAGAGAGAGGTGTGTAGGTGTGATCAATGTATGGGGGTGTGGTATATCAAAATGGAGAGTATATGGGAGAGGTATATGTGTTATTCACCCAAGCTCTTGGGTCCCTCTCTCTATATCTAATCTGTATGAACAGATTATGTGGGGTTGTGAGAGTGATATGAGGGTAAGGGGGGAATGTGTATGTATTTATAGGGGAGATGTGGGTAGGGGCATAAGTGTCCAAACACTTGTGTGCACAAATAAGTACCTGCATGTGTAGGTTTGTGGGTGTGTGTGTGTGCCCAAGGGAAGATAGGAAAAACCAATGGGGTGGGGTTCACTCTCGAGTAAATACCTAGGAATGTGTGCCAGTGTCTTGGTTATTGTGCAATACTAACAAAAGTGAGCACATTTATGAAAGTACGGAGCTGTATATATGCCTAAACGTAAGTCTGACTATAAATTATAATGAAATTTAAACATCGAGGTCACGACTATGCTATTAGGTTCTAAGTTAGAATTAATGTTATCGTCAAGACGTTTACTATAGGACCTTATAGAGCTTTCTAATTAAGGTCATCCTAATGGACCTTCTGTAACTGTACCACGGTGACGTCATCATTTCTAAAACTTAGGTGGAAATGCTATAGAAATTCAGGGTGCTACAAAGCCCTAAATCAAAATCAAAGACAATCTTCAAAATCTACATTAAAAAAAAATAAAAGATAATACCTTCAAATAGTACTGGTGATGCTAGAGAGAGGTGGTGGTCTATGGTGGTTGATGCCGGCGATGGTGGTAGTGGTGGAGGCAGAGGTCACGGTTGGCTTTATTCGTAGCAACGACTCTAGAGAGAGAGAGAGAGAGAGAGAGAGAGAGAGAAGGAAAAAAGGAAGAAGAAGAAGAAGAAGTAGAAGAAGAAAGGAGATGGGGTTCACCGGAAAAAGTAGAGGATTGTGAAGGAGAAGGAGAGACTGGAGAGATGAGAGTTTTTTTCTCCCTTTTTTTTCCTACAGTGAGGGGCAACCGGTTTAGGCATTAGTAGGTTACATTGGTTTGAAATTTTTCAAAACCTCTTCGACACTTGTCACTTCCTGATGAGCTCCTCTTTTCATCCAACGGCCCAACTTAGAAAGACTTCACATAAAGCAAAACCGCCCTGCCCCACTACAAAATTCCCCCTTGTTTACGGGAAGTTCTGTAGTGGGGGCCTGGCTGTTTCGCCCCACATAAATCAATTAATGTAGGTCGTTGGATGGAAAGGAAGGCTAATCCCCATGTGACACCTAGCAAAGTGGTTTCAAAAAATTTCAACCTCATTTCACCTATTCTGATTAGGGGTGTTCAAGAAAATTGAAAAACTAAAAACCGACCGAAACTAAACCAATCAAACACCAATTGGTCGGTTTTTTAAAGTAGTGTACAAAGCTAAAACCGACCGAAAATTGACCACAATCGCCTAAAACCGATCTTCCAAAACTGAATGGCCGGTTTTAAAATCACTAAAAAACTGACCGTGAACACCCCTAATTTTGATGGTTACACACGCACACACACCCAACTCTCCTAGTCCGTACTCTCCCTCTACCGGTTGCCACCAACATGTTTTTTTTTTTTTGTGAGAGGAAGTGTAAATGTATGAATGCATAATTTTTATATTTTTATTTTTTAGGGTTAATACCATTGAGGTTTGATTAGAGAACATTTACCTCAGTACTCACGTTTGAATAACAACACTTTCCCCCTACTTCGGTAAATTTACATTCTAGCTCTCAAAATTAAAGAATAAATTAATTCTAAGTATTTACAAAATGTCCAAAGAGTCCATCTGCTAGTTATTTACAATGTTCACAATTTTCACGATTCTACAAAAATTATTTTTCTAAAATCAGTCTGAACAATTTTTATAAGTCTTCAAAAAATTTTGAAATTTTCACTAATGTAAAATTTCTTTTCATCATTTTGACGATTCGTTGAAACATATTCACATTTTTTTTTTCTTCCAAAATTATGATTTATTTTTCTTCACGTCTTACAGTATAAAAAGTTCTTAAGTTTATGTTATTTTCAACTGGAAGAGGAAGAGATGGGTCTTTATACCAGTCCGAAAGTCATTCAATTTTCTAAAAGCTGGGTAAGGGTAGTTTATGTATATTTTAATAAACTAATCATTATTCAATAAACAGAAGATGAGATTTGTTATGACTAATAAAAGCTCGGGCTCAGAGGGTAGATGGGTGAGGAAGTGTCATTCTTCAAACCTAGGGGTAACTGTTCTCAGGTCAAACCTCAGGGGTGGTAAGTGATAATAATTCATTTTTATATGAATGGAACTTATGTACCTTCATAAGGAACCTTTGACTTTGTTAGGCTCTATTTGGTTCATGGATTTCACAAGAGAAAAGAAAAGAGTAATACTTGGGGCACAACCAAAGCCACAACCTTTTTTGCACAACCTTTATTTTGTGTCTATCTCTCTCTTGATGGGTCCCACAGTGTCAGTGACCCCACAGTGCCCACTAGGAAAGAGATAGACACAAAATGGAGGTTGTGCAAAAAAGGTTGTGGCTTTGGTTGTGCCCCAAGTATTATCCAAAAGAAAAAGGAATGGAAAACAAGAAGGAAAACTAGTGAAGAAAATCCAAATTTCACTTTAGACCCTGAGCTGTCGGATTATAGTGACGATGACGTTGATGATGATTTTCAGAACTATCTTCCTGATTGTCTATCAACAGATTTTGATTTCATATGTTGTCTTAAATTCTACGGAAATGTTTAGTTTTTCGAGGTGTTGCTTTTTAATGCACTATGTATTATTCCTGTCACTAGTTTGCATTATGTTATTTATCTTCAATCTAAGTTATTCTACAAAATTTACACAAAGTTATCCTGAGAAAGTACGAACAACATTTTGTTAGAAATCTTTGGACTTTCTCAAGTACTATATGTACCTTATTAAGAAAATTTTGGATTTTAAGGATACGATGGACTTATTAAAGATCTGTTTGTACTTTCTCAAGTACTATTTAGACTTTCTTAAGCAATTTCTTAAATAAATCGTAAGGAATATTTGGGCCTTAGTAATGAACATTTGGGCTTTCTTAAAAAAGATTTGGACTTTAGTAAGGAATATTTGGACTTTTTATGAAACATTTGGACTTTCTTCAGCAACATTTGAACTTTAGTAAGGAACATTTGGACTTTAGTAAAGAATATTTGGACTTTTTAAAGAAACATTTGTACCTTAGTAAGGAACATTTGGATTTTTTTTTTTATGCAACATTTGGACTTTATTCAGCAACATTTGGATTTAAGCAGGGAACATTTAGACTTTCTGCAGCAACATTTAGACTTTTTTAAGAAATATCTAGACCTTAGTAAGAAGCATTGGACTTTCTTAAGTAACATTTGGACTTTTTTCAGAACCATTTGGACTTTTGTAAGCAAAATTTGGACTTTCTTAAGCATTTATTGCAAAATCCATATAAAGACAACGATCAATGCACAAAACAGATGCTTCGAGAGATTCATTCAACATCTATGTGTTGCCATGAATACTATGGTGATTTGTCTGCCTTATTTTCTTCCAGACCATGAATACTTTGGCGATCTATTTTCCTAATACTGCAATCTACTCATTTGTGTTGTGTTTGTATAGTTATCTTCAAGCTAAAATTATTTTACATCCTATTCACTGCATCCAAAACTACAAATCAGTAACTATCTATATAAATATGCAAAATATAGTACATAAAGAAAGAAATAACATAATTGAAAGTTATTCTAGAGAGAAGGTGAAAGTTAAATACTTCTCCATTCAACATTCTTCAGATTTCTCTTAATAAAAGTCCAAGCTTTGCCTCCAAAGTTGATTGTTGGCATATTAAATGGTGTTTAATGCAACAACCTTAATAAAAGCAAAGCAAATTTTAATAAAGCAAACCTTAAATTCTTGTTCCTTTTTCAGTCTATGGTAGGTAGTTGGACTTTATTTGGTTGTGTACAATATCTATTCCATTAGTTACAACATAGTGATGCTTAGTATTTTGCAAATTTGGCACATTTCTTTGCAAAGTCCAAACAACCCTTAGGAAAGTCCAAACCTACTACTTACTTTTTTTTTATACAAATTGTACAACATTTATTCCATAAGATACAACATAGTGATACTTAGTATTTTAAGAATTTGGCACGTTTGTTTACAAAGTCCAAACAACCCATAGGAAAGTCCAAACCTAATATTTACTTTTCTTTTTTTTTACAAACTTGAATTTAATTAGTTGTATACAACATTTATTTCATAAGGTAAAACATAGTGATGCTTAGTAGTTTGCAAATTTGGCACATTTCTTTGTAAAGTCCAAACAATATTTATCAAAGTCCAAACAATCCTTAGAAAAGTTCAAACCTGCTATAACCGGTTAAAAGGCATTTAATGCCCGTGACATGTGATAGCCTTCATCTTCCCTTTCAATCTACACCTGCCACATGTACAGTAGTTTTGCCCCACCTAGGACAATACCACCCCGCCCCACTATAGAATTCCCCCTTCTTTGTTGGCTATTTTGCACATAGGATGTTTCCTATTTTTCCATCGCTCTCTCTTTCTCTCTTTATGTATGTTTATGAATGATTTTAGTGAGAAAAAATCAGAAGATGGAGAATGTTCTCTCCTAGCCTATTGATCTTGGAAGTATAAAATTGAGCATGCATGTAAGCGATGCATACACAACGATTAAAGAAAGGATAATGATATTGTAAGAAGTTCTTCATATGAGAAAATACTTTATACATCTCGAGATTCTATGGAATTATGTGGCTACTTTCTCATCAAATGGTTATAAGGTGCTTTCTCATATGAGAAGCTTCTTACAGTAGCATTACCCTTAAAGAAAAATCCAACTAATAGAGTTGAAGAACAGCTGCACCCCGGAATAGGGCAAATGCGAAATTGAGTATGGTGAGACAGTGACATTTCTTTTGTTCTGTCTGTCATGAAAAAGATGTGAGTTGTCAAATATATACAAGAGTGCAGCTTTGCTCATACTAAAATTGTTAATCTTTTGCCCCCCCCCCCCCCTTTTCTATTGACAAGTGCAGTACCCCCCCCCCCCCTTTTCTATTGACAAGTGCAGTAGGGTCTAGTATTTTACACCATTAATTAATTCTCATTTAATCATAAGTCTCATTGCTTTAGCCAATAGAAGAGGAGGGTGAGCAAAGGTAAGCAGTTTTAGTGTGAGCAAAAATGTATTTTATATACAGATATTATATGAGTAATGCTACATACATACCAAATTCCACATCCAACGATCCTGGCCTTTGATTCCAGTGAATTCAATGTGGGTCTCACATGGGTTATACACGAGATCTTCTGGAATCAAAGGTCATGATGTGTTGGGTGTGAAATTTGGTATGGATGTAGTATTTTTGATATTATATATATATATATATATATATGAAAATACAGTCAGGCTCTAAAATGACGTCCTCTTTTTATTAAGAAGAGTACATCAGTTTTAACCCTCGGTGAACGCCGTTTTTGAAGAATCTTTCATGAAAATATATATACATATGTGATGGTATGTAAGTTATGTAACCATCTAAGCTCAGATTAGATAGGCTGGCCAAAGTGGGGCCTTATAGTAGCAAAGTAGTGCATATATAGGCAAGGCCCATCACCAAACACAGGGCTGAAGCCCAATGAATGATGAACCCATCTTCTTCTCTCTTCTATTTTTTTTTTTTTTTGGAGGGGGGAAGGGAATGAATCATAGCATATTGTTTTAGCCAAAAAAAAAAAAAAACAAAAGATTCATAGCATATTCTACAATCAATTTCAGAAGAAAAAAAAAATCAACCAATTGTTTTAACGTTTGGTTTGCTGAAGGAGTGACGGACTCACTGGAATAATAGCTCGAGTGAAGACATCAAAGTCAAACTGGTTGTTTATACAGCAACTAATCAACCAATTGTGCCTCCTACTACGTACTGCTACTTTGACTTTTTCTCTCTCTCTCTCTCTGCAGTCTGTTGAATTGAATTGAACCAGAAGCTTTGCTTTGCTTCCAAATATTCAACTCTCTCTCTCTCTCTCTCTCTGATCAGGAGTAGTTAAAGTTGTTAGTGGAGATCATTAAACGGAATAATTTAAATAACATATTACATGGACCAATGGGAAAATATCAGATTTAGCTATTAGTAACACACCTCAATCATTGTGGGTGGCTTGAAAATCCATGAATAAAGAGGCAGTTAAAAAAAAAAAAAAAAACCAAAACCTACAAACATAATGATATTGATACATGTGATGTGATGAACAACAGGAACTCCAAATGAAAACACACACACACACACGTGAAAATCAATTAGTTGCATCAATCATCCATCCTCTCACTTTGAAGTTGGCCCCCCACTCACAAGCACACAGATCTCAAAATCCCTTTCATCAATTACTAATAAAAAAGTAAAATACTCCTACCAATGAAAAAAAGGATAAGGGCAAAGAGGATGACACCAATAAAGAAGTAACACAGGCCAGGGACCATATTCTGGCCGCCCGCACCACCACCGTTGCTGCTCTGCAGCCTCGGTCGTTTTCTCTGCGGCTTCAGAGCTATGTCTATTGATTTGTCTCTCACCATTTCTACCTTCAACAAGAAAATAGAAACCACTACCTACTTCTACTTCTACTTCTACTTCTACTTCTACTTCTAGAGATAGTCACAGAGAGAGAGAGAGAGAGAGAGAGAGAGAGAGAGAAGGAGGACTCCGACTTGTTATATGGTTCTGAAGAGACTAGCACTTAATTGTGCCTGCCTGCCTCAGCTGCCTGCCTTGTACTACTACTACTCAAAAAAAATTCTGAAAGTTTTTGTTTAAATTCTTGTCAAATGTATTGTCTTTCGGCCGGCCGCTCGGTATTAGATTTGTTATTTTATTTAGGTCAAAAAATTTTGGTGGTACTGGCTTCCTAGCAGGATCGGAGCAACTTCAGTAAGAATTATATAATATTTGGGGTTGGGGTTGGGGTTGGGGTTGGGGGGGCTTATAAGAGAAATTTACTGGGAACATTGGTGTTCAATTGCTGCAGCTAGCTGCTTTGTTAACGCGGTTTGCGTGTATGTGACTCTAAAGATGAAGGTTTGAAAAATCAGACTCACTATGTCATTTCCTCGCATATTACTCGAAATTCAGAGGCCATGGACCACCAAATTTATTAATATGGGATTTCTATGTTGAGGTTTAAAAAAAAAAAAATGAAGGATATCAAGCTCAATTAGTTGTTTAAACAAAACAAAAAAGTAAAAAATAAAAAATTTACAACGCGGAGTATTATGTCCTGTACAATATATAATTCTTTTTCCCTGTTAATTTGGAGAGCATGATCATCGATCCAATCATTTTGTCTTAAATCTGTGTCTACTGATGCTTGATTGATGACTACAGTGCCACATTGGTGTGTATGTAAACTCTGATATTATAAAGACATATATAATGGTTATATAACACTACGAACGGAATACCTCAGAAATAGGGAATTTAATTAAAGACTAATGAAGGTTTCATCTCTGAAGTTTCCCCAGGCGACAGCAGAGGCACAAATGAAATGATAATAGAACAAGCAAGAAATATTGTGCCAAGTGTATTTAAGTTTTTGTATCTATTCGCTAGCTTATCACATGTATGAACATTTTTCTTTAGCTTGGATAACAATCTGGCCTCTATGACAAAGTTAAAATTTTAATGTTATAAATTCACTCGTGCCATATTGGACCTCTTGGACTCTTCCTTTACCTATATATATATATATATTTGAAAGTTCAATTCATTCCTTTTGTAAAATTGACAATGAAGATAATGCATATGGTTGTCCAATATATTTAACAACGTACTGGTGCAACTCTTACCAATCAAAACGGACGCGGTTGTGCAACTTTAATTAGTCTACCAATGGGTTTTCAAAAGTTAGCTAAACACTTGGGACTTTAGCTGATAATTGAGATTAATTATGTCCTTTTAAACCATATTCCTTGCAAATTAAGTTTCTTCTTCTCCACATTTCCTTGTGCTTTCAACTCTCTCTCTCTCTCTCTCATCATCTCGGAAGCACGGACTCTTCGAAAAGGCAGCCGCACCCGCACCCGCACCCGCAATGGGTGTGTACTAATTAAAGGCGCCCGCAACCGCACTCGCACTGGGTGTCAGACCACCACACCCATGCTTCCTAGGTCTGGAGGCATCTGTTTTGCATGCCTATAACATATATCACTTGATATTGTCAACACGTATGTGTGCACATCAACACAAGGTTCATGTGAGAGTTAATGTCACGCCCCGACGTAGCATAAATAAGGAAAGCGTTTAATTTCCTTTATGGACCCGTAGGTCGCGACAGTTTGAAGGATCGATTCCGTCCCAAACGTCGAACAACGATAAACAATAATCAGAGTAGAGCAATCAAAGCTTACAAAAAAATTTCTAACTTAATAAATATTACAGCACGGGTCATCTAAAGGAACAGACCGCCTTAAATTTAAAACAATAACTTAGTGTCTATTACAGTCATCCTTATTACAAAACAGTTTAAAACTTAAAGCACATAACGGAAAATTTCTCTTTCCAGCAGTTGTCTCAATTCGCATAGTCATAAGATTCCTCCTGGTTATAACCTGAAAAGCCTGAACACGAATGTCCAGGACGCATCAACGTCGTCAGCTTCAAGAAACTGGTGAGTATTAAAAACATGACTTTGAATGTAAAGCCTTTACAAATTTTCTCTTTTTAGGTTTGTAAAATCAATGGTTAAATCATGGGAAGAATTCAATTATAAAAATAACAGGGAATATATTTAAAAGTCGTTCATTCATTAAAACATATGATTATGTATGAGACGATGCACTACACTCATCTTACCGACTCTTTTCTCTCGACAAACACAACAACCCACTATCTCACACCAGTATCTTTGAAATACTCCGATAGCCACACTTTAACACAGGGGTGCCAGGGAATGTCCAGTTTGCCTCACACTTTAGTCCGGGGTACCAGGGAGTGTCTAATGCCTCACACTTTGAATACCTAAACCGCCATGCAAATACCAGAGGAACCCTCACGCAGTATCCAGACTCGGGTATCAGGGAGTGTCCGTAGGCCACACTTTAGCACTTCCATGGGTGCTAGGGGATGTCCAAGTTCGGCTTCACACACTTTGACGCTACCATATATGGTCGTCAGGGAGTGTCCAGTTTTGCCACCGTCGCATTTCAAAGACACTCTCACCGCAATCTCAACACGTCACACTTTGGTACACAACAACCAGGGAGTGTCCACAACACAATCTCAATCTCATACTCTTTTCCACACTGACCATTACTCTTTTTCACACTGACTAACACCCACATGTATGTACAACTGACTCCACATGTATGTCATGAACCTTAAATATAAAGGAATTTAATGAATTAAAGAAACACGTACGTACGGGGATTGATAAGTCACAATTCATTATTTTTAATCGTTCAAACATATCAAATAGGATTCTGCTTTAATAAATTCCCAAACAGGGCTTTAACAGTTCATAAAATACCACCCAAACAGTCCCTTAACACAAAATAAGCAAGAACTAGAAACTGCCAAAAGTCGCACGCGCGGGCCGCTCGCGCGATGCGCCCAATTTTCGTTTTATTATAAAAACCTTTTCATTCTGCCTGAAACCAGACATCTCGCGCGCGCGGGTCGCTCGCGCGAAAGGTCTCTCGCGCAACCCTCGCTCGCGCAACCTGCCTATTTTTCATTTCTATATAAAAACTTTTGTATCTGCCTGAATCCACGTGGCTCGCGCGCGCGGATCGCTCGCGCGAGGGGTCGTTCGCGCGGGCCGCTCGCGCGATCGCGCGCGCGAGATGATGCAAAGGCTTCGTCTTCCTCGCTGGTTTTCCCCTGTTTCAGAATTTTAGACCCATTTTGCAAACTGATCGAAACCTAGCCTTATTATATATGGATCTCTTCGTTTTTAAATGAGGATTAAGAATCTACGACAAAATTACGTGATTCGATCCATAACTCTCGGATTTTACGAAAAATCGAGAGATGACGGAAACTTCGTTTTCATCATACGTCGCCATACGAACGAATTAAGCTCTAATTTTTCAATCGTATACTCTACATACTATGATCTTTCATATTTCATTCAGAAAATGAATTTTGATTTAGTTTGGAAAATCCATGTTTTGAGCTATGGAGTTCTTGAAGGGTTTAAACATGGTGATTAACATATATACACATACAAAACAGTAATTGAGCATAAATTACATTTGGAGTAAGTTTAAAATACTCACTGTTTGACAAAAATGAAGAGATGAGAATATGTTGAGAAAGAATTAGCAATATAAGAACTCCTTTGAAGCTTTAAGCTATGGAGGTCCAAACTCTCTCTCTCTAAAATTTTCAGTTATGAAAATGGTGTGTAGTGTGCAATTTAGTGAGCTGTGTGTGTATATAAATAGAGCTGCAAGAACTTGGAGCCCAAGTTGCTCCTAATGTACTCAACAAAATGGTTTGTTTATCTAATTTACATAGCACATATATATATGTATAGAGTCTGAAAATATGATCTCTACAGATCACTAAGAGTCAATTAGACTCATAGGGGGCAATGTTAGTTGTTTGGGAAATTAGACTTAAGGCACAACATAAACACATTCAAATGGGTCATATCCAAACTAGGCACTATCAAATGATTGCAAATATTAATTGGATATAAAGCCATAGTCATATCATGCATCACGTCAAGTCCAAAAGCTGTGCAAGTTTAATGCGGCGCGGACAGTTTTGAACAGAAACTGATATTTTTGGGGCGTGGTGATCACCACAAAAATACTGAAAATTCGTTTTAACTAGGAAATGATTTTCTGGTTTTATAAAAAATACTGTTTGAGTTAAGAGAAAACATTTCCACCTTTTTGAAATACAGCTTTGAAGTCCCACACAGGTATTGCTAAATTTACAGGAATTGCAGTTTTGGCCCCAACAAAATTTTAATAAAAATTAAAACAAGGATTAAGGTTTAACACATGGGAATTGAAATTAAAATAAAAGCAGACAATGTACATTAAATATGACAATGCAAAAATACAGATTAATTCTGGAAATGTCAGATTAAAATTAAATGCCAATGCAGATTGTTACATCCTTCCTCCCTTAAACAGGATTTTGCCCCCGAAATCAAGACTAACTAGTCCTGAAACAACTCCGGGTACTTCTTCCTCATATCAGCTTCAACTTCCCACGAGGCTTCATTCTCGTCATGGTGATTCCACTTAACCTTCACCAACAGGATATTCTTATTTCTTAATTTCTTGATACTTTGATCTAGAATCTTCACGGGCCTCTCCTTGTAAGAAACGTTATGACTCGTCTCAATATCATCATAACTGACCACATGCGAGGGGTCTCGTATGTACTTCCTCAGCATACTCACGTGAAATACATTGTGAACCCCAGACATCTTCGGTGGTAGCGCGAGTCAATATGCCACTTTCCTGACTCGTTCCAAAATCTCGAACGGTCCGATGAAACGCGGAGCTAACTTCCCTCTCTTGAGACCAAAACGTACCACCCCTCGGGTTGGTGAAACCTTAAGAAGTACATCATCTCCAACACTGAATTCCAAATCTTTCCGGCGTCCATCAGCATGACTCTTATACCTGCTTTGAGCGGTTCTCATCCTTTCCTTGACCAAAGAAATTTTCTCGTTGGTTTCTCTAACCAAATCTGGTCCCAACAATTCGGTGTCTCCAACATCTGCCCCACACAACGGAGAACGACATGGTCGTCCGTACAATGCTTCGAACGGAGCCATACCAATACTCGTGTGGCAGCTATTGTTATAGGCAAACTCGACCAAAGGCAAGTGCGTCTCCCAAGATTCCTCAAAATTGATGACACAAGCCCTAAGCATATCCTCTATGATCTGATTAACACGTTCAGTTTGTCCATCTGTCTGAGGGTGAAAAGCAGTACTCATCTTGAGCGAAGTTCCCATAGCTTCTTGTAGACTTTCCCAAAATCTATAAGTAAAACGCGCATCACGGTCTGACACAATCGACACAAGTGCACCGTGAAGTCGCACAACTTATTGTATGTACATTCGGCTCATCTTCTCTACCGGGTATGTCATACTGTAAGCGATAAAATGCACAGATTTCGTCAATCGATCCACGATTACCCAAATAGCGTCATGATTCTGCTGTGATCGAGGCAATCCCACTACAAAATCCATGGTTATATGCTCCCACTTCCAACCAGGAATAGGTAGTGGTTGCAACAATCCTGACGGTCTCTGATGTTCGGCCTTAACTTGCTGACACGTCAAACACTTGGATACAAATTCAGCCACATTCTTCTTCATACCTTCCCACCAGAAATTTCTCTTCAAATCTTTGTACATCTTCGTCCCTCCCGGGTGAACTGTATATCTTGACTTATGTGCTTCTTCCAGGATATTCTTCCTTAGCTCTCCATCACCTGGCACACATAATCTAGTTCTGCACCGATACCCTCCATCGACTCCCACCTTCCATTCTGTCGGGTCTTTTTCTGACATCTTCATGAACCATGTCCGAAACTTCTCATCTTCTTTCTGAGCTCCGATGATGCGATCGATAAGAACGGGCTGTAGGATAAGACATCCAAAAAGTTTTCCTTCTCTTTCCTCAGCACTCTATACGTCGAACTCCGCCAACGTCTCCAATGCTCGCCATTCTCTAACCATTAAGGAGGCGATCGTCTCACGAGTCTGTCGACTCAAAGCATCAGCGACCACATTAGCTTTACCGGGGTGGTATTCTAACGTGAAGTTGTAATCTTTGATCAGCTCCATCCATCTGCGCTGCCTCATGTTCAACTCTTTCTGTGTGAACAAATATTTTAGGCTCTGGTGGTCGGAGAATAAATCAAGCTTCTCACCGTAGAGATAATGTCTCCAAATCTTGAGTGCAAATACTACTGCTGTCAACTCCAAATCATGAATAGGATAGTTCAACTCATTCGACTTCAACTGTCTAGATCCATAGGCGATAACTCTACCATCTTGCATAAGTACACACCCTAATCCTTGATATGACGCGTCACTAAAGATAGTGAACTTCTCATCAAGCTTGGGTATTGCTAGTACCGGTGCGGTAGTGAGTCTCTCTTTCAACTCTAGAAAGGCATGATCATGCTTCTCTGTCCACTCAAACTTCAAATTCTTCTTCGTCAACCCAGTCAAAGGTGCAGCTATTTTAGAGAATCCCTCAACAAATCTTCTGTAATAGCCGGCGAGTCCAAGAAAACTCCGAACTTCCGTAGGGTTGCTCGGCCTAACCCAGTTTGACACAGCATCGGTCTTAGACGAATCCACAGAAATTCCTTGAGATGACACCTTGTGTCCCAAAAATTTTACTTCTTGTAATCAGAACTCACACTTACTGAACTTGGCATACAACTGGTGATCCTTGAGCGTCTGCATCGCAATCCGTAGGTGTTGCTCGTGTTCTTCTCCTGACTTAGAATAGATCAAAATATCATCTATAAAGACAATGACAAACTGATCCAAATAAGGCTTGAACACTCTGTTCATCAGATCCATAAACACTGCCGGGGCATTCGTCATTTCGAACGGCATCACCAAAAATTCATAGTGACCATATCGGGTTCTGAACGCAGTCTTAAGTATATCTTCCTTCCGTACCCTTAACTGGTGATATCCCGACCTTAGGTCTATCTTGGAAAATGTTGTAGCTCCTTGTAGTTGATCAAACAAAATCGTCAATCCGAGGCAAGGGATATTTGTTCTTGATAGTCACACGGTTCAATTCTCTGTAGTCGATACACAACTTGAGCGTTCCATCCTTCTTCTTCACGAATAACACTGGTGCTCCCCAAGGCGATGTACTTGGGCGTACAAAACCTAGGTTCTCGAGCTCTTGTGCTTGTTCCTTCAATTATGATAGTTCGGCGGGGGCCATTTTGTAGGGAACCTTGGTAATCGGTACGGTACCCGGTATAAGCTCAATACAGAACTCTATACTTCTCTCGGGCGACAAACCAGAAATGTCTTGAAATACTTCTTTGAAGTCCTTGACTACAGGTATAGACGACGCTGTCGCTTCTGTACTGACGACTTCGATGTTTGCCAAACATATGGTGAGGAACATATCTCCCGAAGGGTTACATTGAAAATCAAAGGGTTGATTCTCATTGTCGGAGAATGTAATTCTCTTCCTCGAACAATTCAACGTTGCTTGATTTTGAGTGAGCCAATCCATCCCTAGGATTATGTCGAACTCCTTCATTGAGAGGACAATCAATCTAGACAAGATCTCACGGTCTCCTATCCGTAGAGGACAGTCCTTGCACACGTGTCCTAACCTGACTGCGGCTCCTAATGGCGAAGTAGCCTTCAAAGATTTCTCTAAGCGATGAGGTAAAATACCCAATCTCTGAATTGTATTAACAGATATGAACGAAAGAGCAGCACCCGTATCAAATAACACTTTAACATGGGAGTTAAACAGAGTTAGTGTACCTTCCACTGCTTGTTGATCAGGTTGAGCTTTTCCATAATCTCCTTCTTCATACACAGTTCTATCATATCCAGCTGCATCTGGGATAACAGCATTCAAGCGAGTCTGACCCTGTTGACCATAAGTCACCTGCTTAGGAGCAGTGCAGAACCTGCTGATGTGACCTGGTTCACCACAGTTAAAGCAAACTATTCCTTGCTAAGCAGCACGTCTTGGTGTCTTGTAATCTCCAGCCAGATGACCAGGGTTGCCACAGTTGAAGCATTTTCCACCACTACTTCCTTCTTCTACTCGGGGTTGAGTCGGATAGGTAATAGCCTGGGTCTTCTTGCTCCCATCAAAATTTCTCTTCTGCCCTTGTGTACGATTCATTGGTGGTCTATTTCCAAAATTACCCCTCTAAGGTGGCCGAAATTCAAATTGCTTTCGGTTCACTCGAGCATCCTCTTCCAAATCAGTAGCCAGGCCGACTAGTCCTTCAAACGACTTATCTAGGTGGCCGAGAGTCAGGCGGCGAATCTGCGGTGTCAGCCCTTGGTTATAGTTACGGATCTTTTTCTCCTCAGTATCAACCATGTGAGGGGCGAACCGAGATAGACTCTCAAACTGTGTGGTGTACTCTTGCACCGACTTGGTTCCTTGCGTCAGGTCCATGAATTCCTTCTCTCTTCTGTGCCTCTCCGTAGCCAGGAAATACTTTTCTAGGAATCTTCCTTTGAATGCAGTCCAAGTCATTCCCGTAGCAGCTGTGTTTCCAATAGTGGCTATCACTGAGTCCCACCAATCTGCGGCGGTGTCGGTCAATTGAAATGTAGCCAATCTCCTCTTATCCATCTCGTTGCACTGGACAGCCTCGAATATGCGGTCCATTTGTCTTAACCATTATTCAGCTTTCCATGGTTCCGCGGTACTCGCAAACTGCTCGGGCCTTAGCGCACGGAATCTCTCCAATAGCTTGTCTCCAGTTTGGCGGTCTTGTCGGTTGTCATTCGCATTACTGATTCTTTTCAAACGTCTGACAAATGCTTCGAACATCCCCGTAGGATCGGCAGCCTCGGGTGCTCCCTCAATCAAATTCTGATTCCTCCTCGGTCTCCCAGCCATTCTATGCATGATTGTGATGAAGGGATGAGAAACAAACTTTAAGCGATGCCAACAACATTCAAAAGAGTATATTTTATATATATAACTTCTTGTCAAGTTGATACAAAAAGCATGTATGATCAGATCTGTGCCTACCCTATCTGTGTGGGTTAGGATGCATGCAAGAGTTAATGTTACAAAAAATGGGGTCACTGCCCTATCTGTTAATGCATGTAATTACAGTTTGCAAAAAGAGAATAGAGCTACTAGTCAAAAGTAGTCAATATATACAAGGCGATATCTAAACGGTCAGTCATCGCCATAAGTAGCCATCAAAAGGTCAAGCGAGTCGGCCTGATGAAGTCGCTGAACATGGGAGGGGACTGCCCCAAAATTACAATTGTAAGAGGTCAACAATGAAGCAGGTCCAGGGGCATCTGCCTCAGGCAAAGCTAGCTCAGGTGCTAGTGCCTCCTCAAGGTCAACTGCGAAGTCGTCCCAACCCAAGCCATCCTCCTCAGCGTCCTCGATAATAGGAACAAGTACAACGTCACTGTCACCGTCATCCTCAACAGCGGGGATGACTGGTGGAGGCATCTCTAGCTGTGCAAGGTGAGCCTGCACAACCTGAACCTCAAGGGGTAGATAGAAGGCATCGCTGTTAACCAAGCGAACCATCTCTACAAGCACTAAGCGCTGGATCTCGATAAAGTACAAAATCTCAAGGCGGGCACGAGGCAAGTTGACCAGTCCTAACACATGAATCTGGTGCCAGAGGTCTAACTCGACGGTAGTAGCTGCACGCTGCCCAATGGTGGTGAAAAAAAGTATCGCAGAAGCCGGTACTATCGCTCCCACAGTAACCCAATGCCCTCCAAAAGCGTTGGGTACAAAAAGAGGCTGAGCTGGATCCATACCTGAAAAAGGTACTAACTTAAATCAGGAAAGAGATAATCTTAGGCATTTGGGGTTCTGAGTCTATCCTCCCTGTCATAACATCGGGTGTGGAAAGCTTAAGCTAACAGATCGTGGAATCGGGTCTATATTGTAAACCCTAACCTGGCTAAACTATCTTGAGATAAATAATAACCTGGCTCTGATACCACTAAATCCTGTCACGCCCCGACGTAGCATAAATAAGGAAAGCGTTTAATTTTCTTTATGGACACGTAGGTCGCAACAGTTTGAAGGATCGATTCCGTCCCAAACGTCGAACAACGATAAACAATAATCAGAGTAGAGCAATCAAAGCTTACAAATATTTTTCTAACTTAATAAATATTACAGCACGGGTCATCTAAAGGCACAGACCACCTTAAATTTAAAACAAAAACTTAGTGTCTATTACAGTCATCCTTATTACAAAACAGTTTAAAACTTAAAGCACATAACGGAAAATTTCTCTTTCCAGCAGTTGTCTCAATTCGCATAGTCATAAGATTTCTCCTGGTTATAACCTGAAAAGCCTGAACACGAATGTCCAGGACGCATCAACGTTGTCAGCTTCAAGAAACTGGTGAGTATTAAAAACATGACTTTGAATGTAAAACATACCCCTTTACAAATTTTCTCTTTTTAGGTTTGTAAAATCAATGGTTAAATCATGGGAAGAATTCAATTATAAAAATAACAGGGAATATATTTAAAAGTCGTTCATTCATTAAAACATATGATTATGTATGAGACGATGCACCACACTCATCTTACCGACTCTTTTCTCTCGACAAACACAACAACCCACTATCTCACACCAGTATATTTGAAATACTCCGATAGCCACACTTTAGCACAGGGGTGCCAGGGAATGTCCAGTTTGCCTCACACTTTAGTCTGGGGTACCAGAGAGTGTCCAATGCCTCACACTTTGAATACCTAAACCGCCATGCAAATACCGGAGGAACCCTCACGCAGTATCCAGACTCGGGTATCAGGGAGTGTCCGTAGGCCACACTTTAGCACTTCCATGGGTGCCAGGGAATGTCCAAGTTTGGCTTCATACACTTTGACGCTACCATGGTCGTCAGGGAGTGTCTAGTTTTGCCACCGTCTCATTTCAAAGACACTCTCACCGCAATCTCAACACGTCACACTTTGGTACACAACAACCAGGGAGTGTCCACAACACAATCTCAATCTCATACTCTTTTCCACACTGACCATTACTCTTTTTCACACTGACTGACACCCACATGTATGTACAACTGACTCCACATGTATGTCATGAACCATAAATATAAAGGAATTTAATGAATTAAAGAAACACGTACGTACGGGGATTGATAAGTCACAATTCATTGTTTTTAATCGTTCAAACATATCAAATAGGATTCTGCTTTAATAAATATCCCAAACAGAGCTTTAACAGTTCATAAATTACCACCCAAACAGTCCCTTAACACAAAATAAGCAAGAACTAGAAACTGCCAGAAGTCGCGCGCGCGGGCCGCTCGCGCGAAAGGTCACTCGCACAGGCCGCTCGCGCGATGCGCCCAATTTTCGTTTTATTATAAAAACCTTTTCATTCTGCCTGAAACCAGACATCTCGCGCGTGCGGGTCGCTCGCGCAAAAGGTCTCTCGCGCGACCTGCCTATTTTTCATTTCTATATAAAAACTTTTATATCTGCCTGAATCCACGTGGCTCGCGCGTGCGGATCGTTCGCGCGAGGGGTTGCTCGCGCGGGCCGTTCGCGTGATCGCGCGCGCGAGATGATGCAGAGGCTTCGTCTTCCTCGTTGGTTTTCCCCTGTTTCAGATTTTTAGACCCATTTTGCAAACTGATCGAAACCTAGCCTTATTATATATGGATCTCTTCGTTTTTAAATGAGGATTAAGAATCTACGACTAATTTTACGTGATTCGATCCGTGACTCTCGGATTTTACGAAAAATTGAGAGATGACGGAAACTTCGTTTTCATCATATGTCACTATACGAACGAATTAAGCTCTAATTTTTCAATCGTATACTCTACATACTATGATCTTTCATATTTCATTCAGAAAAAGAATTTTGATTTAGTTTGGAAAATCCATGTGTTTGAGCTATGGAGTTCTTGAAGGGTTTAAACATGGTGATCAACATATATACACATACAAAACAGTAATTGAGCATAAATTACATTTGGAGTGAGTTTAAAATACTCACTGTTTGACAAAGATGAAGAGATGAGAATATGTTGAGAAAGAATTAACAATATAAGAACTCCTTTGAAGCTTTAAGCTATGGAGGTCCAAACTCTCTCTCTCTAAAATTTTCAGTTATGAAAATGGTGTGTAGTGTGCAATTTAGTGAGCTGTGTGTGTATATAAATAGAGCTGCAAGAACTTGGAGCCCAAGTTGCTCCTAATGTACTCAACAAAATGGTTTGTTTATCTAATTTACATAGCACATATATACGTATAGAGTCTGAAAATATGATCTCTACAGATCACTAAGTGTCACACCCGTTCCAGAATTTCATAGTTTAATTATGCATGATATGAAATTTTATGAATTATCATTGATATATGATAATTGAGGATAAGTGGTTGACTGTGGTCAACGGTAAGGTGTCAGTGAGGACGGGAACATGAAAGTTCATATTTCATAATCATGAGTAAATGACATTTATGTGATTTAAATGTTATTTGACTTTATCTGGTATTTGTTGAATAGTAATTATACCTGTGTAGTATAATTCTGGTAATTTGGATATGATAGCATCATTTTGAGAACTGTGGTGAGAACGTGAGAGACACGTTAATTAAAAAGGTAGGTTGTGTAGAGATTCCACAGAATATAGTTTTCGGACGTTATTTTGGACCCAAACGAAACTTAGTCGGAAACTTTTGAAATTTATAGTTTTCACTCGTAAAGGCATAAAATGGACGCGTGCGAAGTTTCGAGAAGTAATTAGACGTTTGAGAAACTTGTGGGGAGGTAAACGTAAACTCCGAAGAGTTTTTCTATATATAGTGAGGATGAGATTCATTCTCATCCAAACTTGCCAAAAATATCTAGAGAGAGGAGAGAGAAAGGAGATTTGGTTGCTCCGGACTTTGCGACGCCGATCGACGACCGTTCGTCCGTCAGATTTTCTCCAGATTTCAGATTTGAACTCGTGGAGGTAAGACCTACGTTTTGATACCCCTTAGGTCATGTTTGGCCAAGTTTTGTAAAAATCTTAATTTTGGACTTTTGGGAAAAACAGGTATAAACTTGTAGGAATCGTACCAAATTCGAAATCCGACGTTTATTTAGCCTCCTAGTCGATCCTTCAAAGTTTGGGGGAAATCGCACGAGGTATGAAGTTCTAACTTGTGAAATATAGGGAAATACATGTTTTATATTTCGACGACGAAATTGCGATCCGGGCGAAATCCATGTGTTAATTGTAGGCCCGTTAATTATGCACGCGCTAAATTGTGAAAAGCATGTCTAAATTTATGCGAGCACGTTAAGTTGTCTATGTGGGTCAAAGGGGAGTCTTATACAATTTCATGCCGGAGTAAGCTTCTCGATGTTTGAGAATTTAGTAGCGACGGCTACTGTGCATGGTTGATAGACTTGGACTTGCCATGGCACTTGTGGATACAATGGTTGATAGACTTGGACTTGCCATTGGTATCGCGGTTTAAGGCTTGGACTTGCCGCTACCGGATGAATGCGTATTTTTCTTCCTAGAGACTATTGTATGATTTATGAGATTAAAGCATGTTTCATCATATATTGCACATGTTAGACTTGTACGCTCAGCATATAGCTGAGCAGTGGAGATGTACTCCATTGCAGGTAAGAAGAAGGATAAGAAGAAGCGCGATGAGTGAGGCCGATGAACGCCGGGGATAACACTTGTATATGTTTTTGTTTTAAATCCTAAACTTGTGTAAGGTTTGGTAATATGTTGTAATAGAACCATAGATTAGTCTTGCAGTACTGTAATCGTGTAATTGAATGTTTGTAGTTATGTTTTGAATGTTAAAAATCAGTTATGGTTGTGTTTGTGGTTGGTGTGGAGAAGCATGAGTTGTTAATATTTCATTACAGGCTGCCCAGCAGGGGAGCAGTCGACTGGACCCAGGATCAGTCGACTGGATCTCGTGGGATTGAAGCACTGAAAGTCTATAGTAAGAGAAGCAGTCGACTGGATCCTTGATCAGTCGACTGAGGCACTGTAGATTTTAGCTACTGATCCAAATAGTAACCAATGCAGTCGACTGGGTTCCCTGATCAGTCGACTGAACCCCTGATGAGCAATGTTAAATTTTAGTTCTGCATAACACAGTCGACTGGGGTTTCCTGAGCAGTCGACTGGACCTCTTTGCAGTATGTTGTATTTTTGGTTCTGCTTAACTCAGTCGACGGAGCAGTCGACTGGACCCTGGTGCAGTCGACGGGGCAGTCGACTGAGCCTCTGTTTTTCAAAACTATTTTCTTTGAATGTGTTTTCAATGACCAAAACTTTTTATGACTCTAATTTTAATGTATTTTGCAACTCAGAGGGGAATGTTTCCTAAGTTTTAAACTACCAGGGTTGTTTTATAGAAGTTCTTTCCGCTGCGTATTATTAGATGATGTTTGGATGAGCCTTGGTGGCGTGCCACGTGTCCTATTTCCACGCGTAGTGGGATGGGTCGTGACATTTATTGGTATCAAAGCTAGAGGTAACAAAACTTTGGGAACGTTCGACGACGAGTGGAGTGTTGAGTGATTTGCCACATGTTTTCAATTGCATTCATGCATCTTAGAGATGTTTTATGCATATGGATGTTGTTTTACATACATACTATTGTTATTGTTGTACATGCATAGTGTTTATGCATTGAGAACTACAGGACTATAATCATGAGTGACGAAGAACGAGAATTATCGGCACATACTCGCCGAATGAATGAAATGGCTGAAATGATGGGAAACATGGGAGAGATGATATGAAATATAGCGGACAGATTACCTCCAACACCTCCATTGGAGCCAGAACCGATAGTTGTAGTACATGCGCCTGAAAATAGGGGTATGAGGTCAATATCAGAACAGTTTACCCGGAAGAAACCGATGGAATTTCATGGGACACCCGACCCAACGCTCGCAGAACATTGGATCATGGATATGGAGAGAATTTTCCGATCGATTCCGATGACCGATAAGGAGAAAATTGAGAATGCCAGTGATGTGCTGAAGGGTGAAGCCCAGAACTGGTGGGTAAATGTACTAGATCAAGGGGCACCGATTACTTGGGAGGGGTTCAAGGCGGAATTCAATCGCCGGTTCTTTCCGCGAGCCGCCTACAATGCAAAGAAGCGAGAATTTGATAACTTGAAGCAGGGAGATATGACTGTAACCGAATATACTTCCAAGTATAATGCGTTGTTGAGATTTGGTAAAGGTTCAGTGCCAGGAGAGGAAGAAAGGGCAAGGAAATTTGAAGAAGGCTTAAGGGAAAATATCCGTTTGAGGGTAGAAACTTACGAGCATTCGACCGTGGCAGCAGTACAACAAACGGCACTAGTGGCCGAGAGTGGAATGGAAAGGTCGAGGCAGAATCAGCACGGAAAACGAAACAATGAGAGTGGGGATAGGAACCAAGGCGGATCTTACAAGAGGCCGTTTCAAAGAGGCTCTGGTTCTAGTTTCAGTGAATTCAGGAGAACGCCAAGTAGCATACCGTTGTGTTCACTTTGCAACAGACCACACTCAGGTCGATGTTTCATGACCAAACCCCAAAACAGGAACCAAGGCGGGGGTAGTACAAATTCAACACCCGACATGAGAGGCAAGTGTTATGATTGTGGAGTATTTGGACACCAAGCCAAGGATTGCCCGAGGAAGTATCTTCAGCAAGGAGCTAGTTCTATGGCTTCCAGTGGGTCGAAGCCTAGACAATCCAATGACGGGGGACAAAGGACGGAACAACGTCAAGGAAGAGCATATCAGATGAACCCAGGAGATGTGACTGCTTCCGAGACAGTAGTCTCAGGTATGGTGCTTGTATGTTCGCACTTAGCACGCATACTTGTTGACTCGGGATCTACGCATTCATTTGTATCACATGCTTTTGTTGAAAATTTGAATGTTAAATCGGCACCGTTAGGATATGATTTGTCTATTGCTGTGCCACTTAGTAAAGCAATAATGACATCTACTGTATTTAAGAACTGTGAGATCAAATTAGGTGAGAAGTTGATGACGGTAGACCTTATACCGATTGGAGTAAATCATTTTGATGTGATACTGGGAATGGATTGGTTAGCCCTTAACCAAGTTACGATAGACTGTGAACGGAAAGAGGTTAATTTTCGATCACCGGTATATGGGAGCTTTTGTTTCCAAGGGAGTGGGGTTATACCGCCGCCATATTTGATTTCAGCTATCCGAGCGGGAAAGTTATTGAAAAAGGGATGTCATGGATTCCTATGTTCAGTGACTGATGTCTCAGCGACCGAATTAAAAGTAGAAGACATTCCGATAGTGCGAGAATATTCCGATGTATTTCCCGATGATCTACCAGATGTTCTTATTGAGAGAGAAGTGGAGTTCACTATTGAGATTATACCAGACTCAAGGCCGGTATCCAAAGCACCATATAGAATGGCACCAGTAGAATTGAAGGAACTGAAGGTTCAACTACAAGAGTTACTTGATAAAGGTTTCATTCGACCAAGTGTATCGCCGTGGGGAGCTCCAGTGTTGTTTGTAAAGAAGAAAGATGGTTCAATGCGTATGTGTGTTGATTATCGAGAACTGAACAAATTGACAATCAAGAACAAGTACCCACTGCCGAGAATTGACGATCTATTTCATCAACTTCGTGGAGCACAAGTATTTTTAAAGATAGATTTGAGATCGGGCTACCATCAGTTGAAAGTAAAGGCCGAGGATGTAGAGAAGACAGCTTTTAGAACGCGTTATGGACACTATGAGTTCTTAGTTATGCCATTTGGGGTTACCAATGCACCAGCTGCATTCATGGATCTTATGAACCGAGTCTTTAAGGACTATTTGGATGATTTTGTGATAGTGTTCATCGACGATATCCTTGTCTATTCACCGGGTGAGATAGAACACGAGAACCACTTGAGGTTGATACTTCAGAGATTACGAGAGAAGCAGTTATTTGGGAAATTCAAGAAATGTGAATTTTGGTTACCTAGCATTACTTTTCTTGGTCACGTGATTGACAAGAATGGAGTATCAGTTGATCCTCACAAAGTAGAAGCGGTATCAAATTGGCAAAGACCGACTTCTGTATCCGAAATTCGAAGTTTCTTGGGATTAGCGGGATATTACCGCCGTTTTATTGAGCATTTCTCGAAGATTTCATTGCCTATGACAAGATTGAAGAGGAAGGCAGTTACATTTGAATGGAGTCAGGAATGCGAGGACAGTTTTCAAGAATTGAAGTCACGATTGACGAGAGCACCTATTCTGACAATACCATCTGGAACTGAAGGATTTGTGATCTATAGTGATGCTTCACACAAAGGGTTGGGATGCGTATTGATGCAAGGTGGTAAAGTGATTGCTTATGCTTCTAGACAGTTAAAGACACATGAGATTAATTATCCGACCCATGATCTTGAATTAGCCGCAGTAATTCATGCTTTGAAGATTTGGAGACACTACTTATACGGGGAAAAGTGTGAGATATTCACGGACCACAAGAGTTTGAAATATATTTTTACCCAACGGGATTTGAACATGAGACAGCGAAGATGGTTGGAGTTGATGAAGGATTACGATCTTTCGATTGAGTACCATCCGGGGAAGGCAAATGTAGTAGCCGATGCATTAAGCCGGAAGACGCCAAGGAATTTAGCCGACGAGCTAACGCAACAAAAAGAATTGGTAAAAGAAATGGAACGCTTAGAATTGGATGTGATTCCAGGGACCAACGATGGCTTGATGATGGCGATTGTAGCATACCCAGATATTATAAATGAAATCAAGAGGGAACAGTTTCATGATGTTTACTTGTGTAAAATGAGAGATGAGATACCTTTGGGGAAACGACCTGGTTTTGTATTAGAACAAGGAACGTTGAAACTGGGAAATCGGTTATGTGTACCGAATGTGAAAGACCTGAAAGAACGACTTTTGGAAGAAGCTCATAGTACTAGATATTCAGTGCACCCGGGAAGTAATAAGATGTACCGAAACTTGAGAGAAAACTTTTGGTGGAAGGGTATGAAGCGTGAAGTCGCCAAGTTTGTATCCGAATGTTCGGCATGTCAACAGGTCAAGGCAGAGAGACAAGTACCCGCGGGGTTACTACAACCTTTGCCAGTGTCGGAATGGAAATGGGATGAGATTATGATGGATTTTGTTTCAGGATTTCCACGATCATGTAATAAGAATGATAAGATTTGGGTTATAGTTGACCGGTTAACAAAGTCAGCTCATTTTCTACCGATCAAGACGACTAAACCGTCCAAGTTAGCAGAATTGTATGTGAAAGAAATTGTAAGACTACATGGAGTCCCAGCTGTGATTGTGTCAGATCGTGATAGTAGTTTTACGTCAAGGTTTTGGGGAAGTTTGCAAGAATCTATGGGTACGAAATTGAGTTTCAGTACTGCGTTTCATCCTCAGACCGATGGACAGTCAGAACGTATGATTCAGACGCTAGAGGATATGTTGAGACTTTGTGTATTAGATTTTGGGAACGATTGGGAGCACCACTTGCCGTTGATTGAATTTGCTTATAATAACGGATTTCAGTCAAGTATCGGTATGGCACCATATGAAGCTTTGTATGGTCGTAAGTGTCGATCACCGGTTTGTTGGACCGAGGTTGGAAAAAGGAAATTATTAGGACCTGAGTTAAAAAGGTGACTACTGAGAAAGTGAAGTTGATTCAAGAGCGACTCAAAGTAGCTCAGAGCCGATATAAGAGTTATGCGGACTCTAAGCGACGACCGATGACATTTGAAGTAGGAGATTTCGTATATTTGCGAGTATCGCCTTCGAAAGGCATTGTACTATTTGGGAAGAGGGGAAAGCTCAATCCGAGATTCATAGGACCTTTTGAGATCCTAGAGAGGGTTGGTCCAGTGGCTTATCGATTGGCCTTGTCATCCGAGTTGGAACATGTGCACAATGTGTTTCACGTGTCTATGTTGAGACGTTGTATGACTGACACGAGTAAGATCATTGTACCTGAACCGTTGCAAATTCATGGGGACTTGACTTATGTGGAACATCCTGTAGGGATTCTAGATCGAAAGGAGCAAGTATTGAGAACCAAGACTATTCCAATGGTGAAAGTACTATGGCGTAGTCATACAGTGGAAGAGGCTACATGGGAAAGTGAGGAAGACATGCGGAATGAGTATCCGTACTTGTTCGACGCTTGAGGTAAAGTTTGGGGACAAACTTCCTTTTTGGAGGGGAGAGTTGTCACACCCGTTCCAGAATTTCATAGTTTAATTATGCATGATATGAAATTTTATGAATTATCATTGATATATGATAATTGAGGATAAGTGGTTGACTGTGGTCAACGGTAAGGTGTCAGTGAGGACAGGAACATGAAAGTTCATATTTCATAATCATGAGTAAATGACATTTATGTGATTTAAATGTTATTTGACTTTATCTGGTATTTGTTGAATAGTAATTATACCTGTGTAGTATAATTCTGGTAATTTGGATATGATAGCATCATTTTGAGAACTGTGGTGAGAACGTGAGAGACACGTTAATTAAAAAGGTAGGTTGTGTAGAGATTCCACAGAATATAGTTTTCGGACGTTATTTTGGACCCAAACGAAACTTAGTCGGAAACTTTTGAAATTTATAGTTTTCACTCGTAAAGGCATAAAATGGACGCGTGCGAAGTTTCGAGAAGTAATTAGACGTTTGAGAAACTTGTGGGGAGGTAAACGTAAACTCCGAAGAGTTTTTCTATATATAGTGAGGATGAGATTCATTCTCATCCAAACTTGCCAAAAATATCTAGAGAGAGGAGAGAGAAAGGAGATTTGGTTGCTCCGGACTTTGCGACGCCGATCGACGACCGTTCGTCCGTCAGATTTTCTCCAGATTTCAGATTTGAACTCGTGGAGGTAAGACCTACGTTTTGATACCCCTTAGGTCATGTTTGGCCAAGTTTTGTAAAAATCTTAATTTTGGACTTTTGGGAAAAACAGGTATAAACTTGTAGGAATCGTACCAAATTCGAAATCCGACGTTTATTTAGCCTCCTAGTCGATCCTTCAAAGTTTGGGGGAAATCGCACGAGGTATGAAGTTCTAACTTGTGAAATATAGGGAAATACATGTTTTATATTTCGACGACGAAATTGCGATCCGGGCGAAATCCATGTGTTAATTGTAGGCCCGTTAATTATGCACGCGCTAAATTGTGAAAAGCATGTCTAAATTTATGCGAGCACGTTAAGTTGTCTATGTGGGTCAAAGGGGAGTCTTATACAATTTCATGCCGGAGTAAGCTTCTCGATGTTTGAGAATTTAGTAGCGACGGCTACTGTGCATGGTTGATAGACTTGGACTTGCCATGGCACTTGTGGATACAATGGTTGATAGACTTGGACTTGCCATTGGTATCGCGGTTTAAGGCTTGGACTTGCCGCTACCGGATGAATGCGTATTTTTCTTCCTAGAGACTATTGTATGATTTATGAGATTAAAGCATGTTTCATCATATATTGCACATGTTAGACTTGTACGCTCAGCATATAGCTGAGCAGTGGAGATGTACTCCATTGCAGGTAAGAAGAAGGATAAGAAGAAGCGCGATGAGTGAGGCCGATGAACGCCGGGGATAACACTTGTATATGTTTTTGTTTTAAATCCTAAACTTGTGTAAGGTTTGGTAATATGTTGTAATAGAACCATAGATTAGTCCTGCAGTACTGTAATCGTGTAATTGAATGTCTGTAGTTATGTTTTGAATGTTAAAAATCAGTTATGGTTGTGTTTGTGGTTGGTGTGGAGAAGCATGAGTTGTTAATATTTCATTACAGGCTGCCCAGCAGGGGAGCAGTCGACTGGACCCAGGATCAGTCGACTGGATCTCGTGGGATTGAAGCACTGAAAGTCTATAGTAAGAGAAGCAGTCGACTGGATCCTTGATCAGTCGACTGAGGCACTGTAGATTTTAGCTACTGATCCAAATAGTAACCAATGCAGTCGACTGGGTTCCCTGATCAGTCGACTGAACCCCTGATGAGCAATGTTAAATTTTAGTTCTGCATAACACAGTCGACTGGGGTTCCCTGAGCAGTCGACTGGACCTCTTTGCAGTATGTTGTATTTTTGGTTCTGCTTAACTCAGTCGACGGAGCAGTCGACTGGACCCTGGTGCAGTCGACGGGGCAGTCGACTGAGCCTCTGTTTTTCAAAACTATTTTCTTCGAATGTGTTTTCAATGACCAAAACTTTTTATGACTCTAATTTTAATGTATTTTGCAACTCAGAGGGGAATGTTTCCTAAGTTTTAAACTACCAGGGTTGTTTTATAGAAGTTCTTTCCGCTGCGTATTATTAGATGATGTTTGGATGAGCCTTGGTGGCGTGCCACGTGTCCTATTTCCACGCGTAGTGGGATGGGTCGTGACATTTATTGGTATCAAAGCTAGAGGTAACAAAACTTTGGGAACGTTCGACGACGAGTGGAGTGTTGAGTGATTTGCCACATGTTTTCAATTGCATTCATGCATCTTAGAGATGTTTTATGCATATGGATGTTGTTTTACATACATACTATTGTTATTGTTGTACATGCATAGTGTTTATGCATTGAGAACTACAGGACTATAATCATGAGTGACGAAGAACGAGAATTATCGCCACATACTCGCCGAATGAATGAAATGGTTGAAATGATGGGAAACATGGGAGAGATGATACGAAATATAGCGGACAGATTACCTCCAACACCTCCATTGGAGCCAGAACCGATAGTTGTAGTACATGCGCCTGAAAATAGGGGTATGAGGTCAATATCAGAACAGTTTACCCGGAAGAAACCGATGGAATTTCATGGGACACCCGACCCAACGCTCGCAGAACATTGGATCATGGATATGGAGAGAATTTTCTGATCAATTCCGATGACCGATAAGGAGAAAATTGAGAATGCCAGTGATGTGCTGAAGGGTGAAGCCCAGAACTGGTGGGTAAATGTACTAGATCAAGGGGCACCGATTACTTGGGAGGGGTTCAAGGCGGAATTCAATCGCCGGTTCTTTCCGCGAGCCGCCTACAATGCAAAGAAGCGAGAATTTGATAACTTGAAGCAGGGAGATATGACTGTAACCGAATATACTTCCAAGTATAATGCGTTGTTGAGATTTGGTAAAGGTTCAGTGCCAGGAGAGGAAGAAAGGGCAAGGAAATTTGAAGAAGGCTTAAGGGAAAATATCCGTTTGAGGGTAGAAACTTACGAGCATTCGACCGTGGCAGCAGTACAACAAACGGCACTAGTGGCCGAGAGTGGAATGGAAAGGTCGAGGCAGAATCAGCACGGAAAACGAAACAATGAGAGTGGGGATAGGAACCAAGGCGGATCTTACAAGAGGCCGTTTCAAAGAGGCTCTGGTTCTAGTTTCAGTGAATTCAGGAGAACGCCAAGTAGCATACCGTTGTGTTCACTTTGCAACAGACCACACTCAGGTCGATGTTTCATGACCAAACCCCAGAACAGGAACCAAGGCGGGGGTAGTACAAATTCAACACCCGACATGAGAGGCAAGTGTTATGATTGTGGAGTATTTGGACACCAAGCCAAGGATTGCCCGAGGAAGTATCTTCAGCAAGGAGCTAGTTCTATGGCTTCCAGTGGGTCGAAGCCTAGGCAATCCAATGACGGGGGTGTAGACACCCCAATTTTGACCAAACGTCAAATCCGGGGATTGGTTACCTCTCAAAGACCGATGATGACAATGACCGGTGACATTCGAAGATCTTCCAGAAAATTCAAAATGATTCTTCAAGGCAAATTTCAAAATTAAAATAGAAAATATAAAAAGGAGAAGGAAGAGAGAGAGTTTGGGTATTCGGGAGAAATCCGAATAATAAAGAACGCGTGAGAAACCCAGTCTGGGAACCAGATTTTAAGAAAAATAAAAATAATAAAGAGTTCTTTTGAAAGAAATGGGAGGACAAAATAAATAAAAAAATCTTGGAAAAAGAGAAAATACAAAAAAGAGAGTAGTATATTCAAAATATACCATGCACATGGTTGATACCATGCACATGGGGGATATTAATACAAATATATATATATAGAATAGAAAAATTGTGTTTACACCAACATATTTTTGAAAAATCAAAAAGAGGGACAAAATTCAGTTAGCCCCGGCACGCGAAAAACGCGGCGGCACTCACTGAGTGCCGCGCCGGCACTCAGTGTTTGCCGCCCGGCATTCAGGGAGTGCCGCCCGGCATTCAGTGAGTGCCGCCGGCACCCGTCGAGTGCCGCCGGCTGTAACAGACTGCTTTTCTCACATGTTCTAGAAGAAATCTTTGCACATGGGTTTCCACCCCGAATTTACCCATTTATCCCTGGATTAATGGTCTATATAAACAAACCTTCTCTTCCATTTTTGATATACTTGGAATATACTTGAATCAACACATATACTTGAATTTAGAGAGAGAGAGATACAAAATCATATAGAGAAAAGAAGAATTTCTTGAAGAAGCTTGAAGAATTTGAAAAAAACTTTGAAGAAAATCTTGAAATCTTGGAAGATCTTCACAAGAAGTTGAAGAATCCCTTGAGGTTTTAGAGGTAACCTCTCAATCACTTGATAGAATTAGGCCATTCAATCACAAGTTCATAGTTCTAGGAACTTTACACATTTTCAAAACCTCTCTTCTTACCTCATTTCATCACACACCACTTAGAACTTGTGATTGAATCTCATATTATTTCATTGATTTGGGTCTAATTGATGCCTTGGGTTTAAAATAAATTCAATTTTGAAGAATTTGTGTTCTTGGTTTCTCAAAGCAAATTTTGATTTCTTATTTCTACCATTTCTTGTAAGGCTCATGAGATCTTCCATATCTCATTGAACTTCTTTGAGTTTGATTCTTCAACTTCTAAGATCTCATGATCTACATGGAGGTTAGAATGAACCATAATTTTCATCTATATATAGTTAGTGAGATTCAAGTTTCAATCCATAACTTGAACCTCTTCATTAAGGAATCTTATGGAATCCCTACTATATTCCAATAAGGTTTCATTAGGTTTTAACTTCATTTAGACTCCAATGACCATCAAATGGTAGGAGTGATCTTAGTTTCTCTAAGTAATCTTTGATTTTCCTTACTTCTATTTCACTCAAAAGGCTCATGAGATCTTCTATATCTCATTGAACCTCTTTGAGTTTGATTCTTCAACTTCTAAGATCTCATGATCTACATGGAGGTTAGAATGAACCATAATTTTCATCTATATATAATTAGTGAGATTCAAGTTTCAATCCATAACTTGAACCTCTCCATTAAGGAATCTTATGGAATCCTTACTATATTCCAATGAGGTTTTGAGTAGATGTTAACTATATTTAGACTCCAATGACCATCAAATGGTAGGAGAAAATGTGTTAGTTCAAATCTATTCCCATGGTTTGGATTAATCTTTCTCTTAGGTTTTAAGAAGTCTTCCATACTTCATCTAGAACCTATGAGCATGTATGTCTCTAACTCCAAAGAGGTTTTGAGTAGATGTTAATTATATTTAGACTCCAATGACCATCAAATGGTAGGAGTGATAAGTTGAATTCAAGCTTGGGTCCATAGGCTTGAATTCTTTATTTGAAGATTTTGTGAAGTTCATTTCAATACTTCATCAAGATCCATAAGTGGAAGTTCATTTCAATACTTCATCAAGATCCATAAGTGTAGTATGCCTCATAGTCTTCAATGACCATCAAATGGTAGAAGAAGTAGTTTGGTTTGAGTCCCAACTTCATGTTCTAATAGTTGAGGCCAATCAATAATTTGAGCTAGTAAGATGAAACAGTGGGTTCATAAACTGTTTTTGATCAAGGATTTTTAGTTTGAAATCCGACCGTTGGAATCGAATGAAACCAACGGGAAAATGTTCATAACACTTTGATTTACCACTGTGATTTTTGTTTTAGCAAGATCTTGTGATTAGAAGGGTTTGATCATGGTTTTTGTGAGCTAAATACAATCTGTCCAGAGTTCTAAAATGCTTTCAGAATAATAAGTCTGTTTTGAAATTAATAAATCAGAACCCTAATAAAGTTTTTGGGGTCTCAAATAATTTTTTATAAGTACCTTAATGTGTTAGGAAGCTACCCTAAAAAGATCTAAGTGTTTCTCAGTTTTTTACTATTTTTAGAAAATCATACAAGATCTCTGGACAGAGAGTTGCAGAATCCTGAGTGAGGTCTAGTATTTTCCATATTCCCGGAGATTTAACCGTTGAAACCTCGATTTTCTTTTTGGGTTAGAAACTAGACTCGCAGAGGCATAACATATCCAAAAATCAGTAAGATCCAACCGTTGAAAGTATTTTATATCCATTTTTGAACGTCGGGTCTGCTCTCTGTAAATCACAAAAAACTGCTACTGTTTTTGTCTAATCTTATTTGTTTCAACTCAAATGGTCTCTTAATGTCTTGGGACTCAAACCATGTTTTGAATAATGATAATTTAGATTAAACCCAGAGGCTTAGGGATCCAAATTAGTGAATAAATTCATGTCTCATCCTTGTTCATAATCATTCATTCATTCATGTACATTGATGCTTATAGTTAGAACTAGTTCTTGGATGAAGTTGGACTTAGTTGAATTTAATTGAACATGACCTATGATTAATTACCTTTTGATATTATATCTTGTCTAAGGCATGTGTACTAACCTTTGTTTTGTAGCGCTTTGAGGTACAATTTCTCAACCCTTCTCTAGTTTAATTTATTTTATTGATTTTAATTGATTTTTCGACCCCATGTGCGACACCTTAGCTTAGGTTTTGCCTTATGTGTATATATGTGTTAGAGACCTTTCTTAGGTTTATTTTTGCATGCATTGCACGTTTGATATTCGTGGCCGGATCCCGGGTATGTTTTCTAGTTCTCTATTGCATATCATGATGTTTGCTAGTTGAATTATGTGACTTATGAATGATATTTTACCGTTAGCAATTTTGCACCCTTTCAACATGCTTGTGTTATGTATACCTACATATATGTATTAATTGAGGGCATGCTTAGATTATTAATTTGATTAAAAAGGATGTTGAGTAGAGGCCTATCGTGAGATAGGATGAAAGGGGGTGTTTTAGTCCGCCGGGCTCCTTCCCCTTTCATTCCATAATCCCCGGACCCAGTTTATCTTTGGTTTCGCAAAAGATCAGTTTGCTTTTAAAATGGTTTCTTAATTTTTTCCTTTTAAAAATTAAGTGGCGACTCTTTGAAAATTGAAAATATTTGTTTTAAAAGTGGGTAAAATTTGAAAACCTGCGATATCCACAATCTGGCGACTCTGCTGGGGATCGAACCCAGAATCTCTGGTTTCGCAGACCAGAATTTTGATTTTGGGTTCACTCGAGGATTAGACTTGAAAGCATCCTTTTAATCGAATTAATTAATTTTTGTGTGCCCGTTGCATTGCACTTGCATGTCCCGCCAGTCGATTGCACGGAACTATGACCTTGGAGGCTCGGGGCAACCCGGTCGGTCAAGTCATCATGGGACCGTGTGATCACCCTTGATCTCGTACCATGTTTTGGTATATGAAGCATCCTATCGGGTGTGTGTCAAGGGTCCCTTATTTGACCAAAACCCGGCCTTTGCATGGTAGTTTCCATAGAACCTTTCAAAATTAGAAATTAAATTCTTGATTAGGATTTATGTGCTAGGGAGTTTTGTATGCCCGAAAGGGATTACTTGAGATGATGACGTTGCTTACTTGATAAAAGATATGTAACCTCTTAATCACTTTTGGGCAACTTCTTTTCATGTCCTATGACATTTGAGAATAAGCCAAAGCTTGATTACAAGATTACATCTCTTGTATCGTGTTTAGCTAAGCATCATTGACCTTGTATGCATCCAAATTCATGAAGAGTATGACAATAATCCGATCATATGATCCTCTTACCCAAAGAATTATTTAAATACGTTTTTTTGGTATCTGTATTCCAAGGCATTCAATCACTCTTTCAAAATTTTTGGAGTTCACTTTCGGATTTAAAATTTCAAATCAACCATATTTGAAGAAAGAACCTAAAATTCTTGGAACCTAAAATTCATAAGGGGGGTTTGAAAAGGTTACCAACTAAAGGAATGCTTTTTTTTTTAAAAAAAAAAAAAAAAAAAGCAAAATTTGGACCTAATCACTTTTTTATTAAGGAATATAATCCAAGAAATCTCTGCAATTAAAGAAATCATTTTCAAAGAAATTTCAAAAGCAAAATTTCAAACCTAATCATCTTTTGTTTAGAAATGTTGTTGTTTTCAAAGGAAAGCTTCTTAAGGAATTTTGAAAAAGATCCCATCATCTAGGGGAAATACTTGTTAAATGAATTTCAAAAATTCTTGAAAGGGTAAAAAGGATCACAATGAAAAGAGAAATTAGCACACTCAATCATGGATGAGGATTTTATGTGCTTACGTGTTTATGTGTTAGGATTAGAATTTTCTTTTATTTAGCATATAGAATAGGCACACACACACACATGCATTTGCATCCGCATGACATTTGAATCATTCATTGAAAGCATATGAATCATTAATAAGAGTAAAAGGTAAACAAATAATGTTGAAAAAGGGGGAAAAAGTAGTTAAAAATAACTTAAACAAATATGGTTGTAGGTAAAAGATAGAATCAACTGCGAGCATAGCCTGGTACAGAGATTCTACTGCAAGACTAGTAAGAAAAGAGATGGCACAAGAGGCTAATGCAAGGGAGATGACAGAGTTAAGGACAATGGTGGAACAACAAGCAGGACAAATGACTAGAATGATGACTATGATAGAAGCACTAGCACGGCAGCAGCCAGGCAATGATCCTCCTCACAGGGATGAAGATTGGTTTGATGAAACAGAAGGGATTGAAGCGCCGAGAATAGAAAGGGAGAAACTAGAAAAAGAGAGGGCTGAGAAGGACAAGTTGATGACTGAGAAGATGGAGAAGTTGGAAAGGGTGGTACGAAAGGCACAAAGGGTTGACACCTATTTGTTGGAATTGGAAGGGTTGTATGAGGGGGTTTGATCGGGAGAGAACTAATCCTAATTATACGCTTTAACGTGCATTTGTTAGTACCTTTTTATCCTGTTTTTGTATATTTTTACTCTGTTTTCTAGTTTCTGACAGGTTTTGGAAGAAATCAACTGAACCAGGCTAAATAGGGTGAAAAGTCATCAAGAAAGAAGCTGAAAAACCAATGTCGCGCGCGCGATCCGCGGGCGCGAGAATCCAGAAGTCGCGCGCGCGATCCGCTCGCGCGAGACCCCCAATAATTCGCTCGCGCGATCCGCGCGCGCGAAGTACCAAAAGTCGCGCTCGCGCGATATGCCCAAAAATCAAAGTTGCGTATTTCAGTATACTGAAGACTCCTGTGCAAACGAGACTGCTAAACGACGTCCAGACTGTAAATTACATGCGTTTCAGTCCGTTTCGAGTTGTAAAGGCTTCCAAAACATGTTGTAAATCTATATAAACTCTATTTTACTTCAATTAGAGGGTTGGCAATTATTATACACATAATATACAACCATACTTCCAGCCATTGAAGAGAGGGAAGCAAGGAGAAGAAGAAGAAGACCAAGGGTTTCCATGGCCTCCTCCATCAACCTCTTGCTATCTACTACTTCCATGGACGGCTAGATCATTGATCTAGGGTTTCAATGAAGCCCTAGATGAGTAATAGGGTTTTATTTATGCTTTTATTTTAGTTTTATTATGTATGGATGACAGTCACGTGTTTAGAGGATTTTTATAAATAAATCGTACTACTATTGATTAAATCGTTGCTTTCAGAATTTATTCTTGTCTTAGATCTATTTTGACTGTGATGTGCTCAACGATCTATTCTTGCTGTGCTTGTTTAGATTGTTTACATGTGATGGTGCTTTATTGATTCGTGCTATCAAGTATCCGAATAGTCCATGCCTAGGTTAGATGGATTAGATCACAACCCTAGTTTAGTGTGAGATAATTCGTGCTATCCGCAGATGGATTATGTTGGTGCTTGAACCATGATTATCTTCTTGTCGGAGGAATTGGGCTTGTAGCTACAATTCCCCATATTCATCCAATGTAATAAGCTAAAGTAATTCATAGATATTCCTATTATGAATCTAGTGGTGGATTTGCAATCCTAGGTTCCCTTTAAATATTATTTAAAACAACTTTAATTGCTTTCATAGTTTAAATTTACTTTACTTGTTATTAGTTTAATTAAATCCAAATTAAAATCCGTTTTTTCCTAATTAATTAGACTTAGGTTTTAAAATTAAGTCGTTGTAGTAATCAATCTCTGTGGGTTCGACCTTTACTTCCACACTGCAAATCTATTGAAAAGTAAAGAATACTTTTATATCTTGATTCTGACAAGATCAATTTTTGGCGCCGTTGCCGGGGATTGTATTACTACTCTTAGTTTTATAATCGTAGTTTAGTTAATTCGTAAATATTAGATTAGCTTTTTATTTTTCTGATTTTCTGTTTTTGTTTTTAGTTACTAACTTTTTCTTTTATTTTGTAGTCGACGTTTCCGAGTGGAGCAGCTAATTGCATCAAAGGAGCTTACTCAAATAAAAATAATAAATAAAAATAAAGTAAATTGCTTCCTTTGGAATTCGCTTTAAACCGCTGTAAGTCAGGGCGCTGTGACGCACTATTTACATTAGTTTAGGGTTAATTGCACTGCATTAGCTAGGAAACCCGGGGCGCTGGGCTTGACGCGGTCATTGCATTACAGGATAATATTCATGCATCACAGTAGTTGAGTACTTGTTATCTTAGTTGCGTGATTGCTATATGTTTTTTTTTTTTTGTTGAGTCAGTTTTTGTTTTTAGTTTACTTTCTTTTAGTTTATGTTAGGTACACGTTCAAACAAACCGGAATTACAACCTTTAGACTCTGAACTTGAACGTACATTAAGACTTAACAAGTCTTCAAATTTAACTTCTGGAACTAAGTTTGTAATAGACGACGATTTGACACCAAAACCAACGTCTTTATTTGAGTCCGAAATACGTAGTACTCTTCAAAAACTAAAGAAACCATGCTTTAATAACATAGAACCGATTAGAATGGCAGACATTGGCAACAATAACGAAAATAACCAAAATAACAACGGAGCTAATATGAATAACCCTAATATCCCTCCACCTCCTCCACTTAAAGATTATTTTATTCCGACGACTTACACGCCACAAACGTGTATTGAATTACCGGAGGCGACGGCATCTCACTTTGAGATAAAGTCGTCTACCATCTCGCTACTTCCATCATTCCATGGCCGTTTAAATGAAGACCCTTATAAACACTTAGGAGATTTTCAGGACATATGCTCTACGTTGAAAATCCAAAATCTTACTGATGATGAACTAAAAATGCGGCTCTTTCCATTCTCATTAAAGGACAAAGCTAAATATTGGCTCCAATCTTTGGAGCCAAACACAATTAGAACATGGGAAGACTTACACACCGCATTTTTACAAAAGTTTTTCCCGATTATGCGTACAAACCAGATAAGAAAATCAATAACCAATTTTGTAATGCAAGATGGGGAATCACTTTACGACACGTGGGAAAAATTTAAAGAATTACTACGCTCGTGTCCACATCATCAAGTCCCTAAGTGGCAACTTGTTCAGGTCTTCTATGAAGGACTTATTCCCTCTGTTAGGAATACCGTCGATGCCGTTTGTGCGGGAACCTTCCTACACAAAAGCGCCGACGAGGCCTGGAAAATGTTTGAAACGTTAAGCGAGAATTCAATGCACCAAACGGTGCCTGTCCGTTCGGAAGGATATCTTAATCAACCTAAGAGGGATGTAAAATTCGAGTCAAGTCAATCAATTGAAATAAAAGAACTATCTAACAAACTTGACCGACTTCTAACGATGAACCAAACGACAGCCTCACCCGCTCGAGAAATTTGTGCATTATGTTCTGATCCTTCACATTCGATACTTGCATGTCCATCGGCGAGTCAATTTCCGGAATTCGTGGAGCAACACATTAATTCTATTCAACAATACCCACGAAATAATTATAATGCAACTACTAATAATCCGGATGCGCCATGGAGAAACCATCCAAACTTCTCGTGGAAAAATAACAATAATAATCCTAACGAGGCGACTAATTTTCCAAATGCGTATCGACCTCAGTTCCAACCTAACCAATACCAACAACCGCCTCCTAATGCTAATCCTGCAAGGGGAAATATTTTTGAGGAAAAGGTGTTGGCGTCCCTTAAGACTATTGAAACGCAAGTTCAGGCACAAGCACAAATAGTGCACTCTCATACGCAATCCATTGCGAAGCTTGAATCCCAAATGGGACAACTAGCTACTGTAGTAGGTCGTAGAAACGAGGGGACGTTGCCTAGTCAAACAATCCAAAATCCTAAGGGACAATATGAGGTTAAGGGGTCGAATGAACAAGTGAACGCCGTCTCAACTAGGTTGACTACCCGAGAGGAGGAGGTAATAGAAATGCCGAATAAGAATGTGAAAGGTATGAATATTAACTCTAATAAAGAGACGGGTGAGGACATGAGCCAAAATAGAATTCAAAAAGATAAAGAATCGGTCCCAACGAATTATACTCCTAGAATGCCATATCCACCTAACGTTGAGGAACCGTCTAATCTTACAAATAAAAAGTCTAAGGTTGAGGATATACTCGAGGTATTTAAACAAGTCAAAATAAATATTCCTTTCCTCGACGCTATAAAACAAATTCCTGCTTATGCTAAATGTTTAAAAGACCTTTGTACACAAAAGCGCAAAATACGGAGTCATACTCCTAAAAAGGTCTTCCTTACGGAAAAAGTAAGCTCTATATTCCAACACGCTCCTCCAAAATATAAAGATCCAGGTACGCCTACGATTTCATGTGTCATAGGTGACACTATCATTCATAGGGCTCTCCTTGACTTAGGAGCTAGTGTTAATCTCATACCTTATCACGTCTATCAACAACTAGGATTAGGTGAACTGAAACCTACGGCCGCTACTATACAATTAGCGGATCGTTCTATTAAAATTCCTAGAGGAATCGTCGAAGACGTCCTAGTAAAAGTTGATCAATGTTTTTATCCTGTTGATTTTATGGTCCTTGACACTGAACCCGTGATAGATGCTAGGAAACACACTCCTGTCATCTTAGGCCGTCCATTCTTAGCAACCGCTAACGCACGTGTTAACTGTCAGACGGGGGTAATGAAAGTGTCATTTGGGAACATGAACTTAAAATTAAATGTTTTTAATGCGGCTGATCAACATCCTAAAGACGACGATGACTTGGGTGTGGAGGGTAGTGAGGTTAAACGGAATATTGAGCCTAAGAACGTAATAAATATAAGCGAAGAAAACAATATAGCGGACGATGATGAGTGGATGAATCCTAATCTCGTGGACCCTAATGCGGAATCTACTCGGAAGGTAAGAAATCGATTCGAACATAATGACAAACCGTTAATCGATTTAATTCAAAGCGATGTTATTTCTGCGTACCACCGAGCTCTACCTGACATCCTTAGGGGTACACAGTCCGATTTACGGCCTCCATGAGTCTTATGCTAGAAAGGTCTAGCTAAAGACGTAAAAGTTAGCGCTTCTTGGGAGGCAACCCAAGCTTTATTTCATTCGTTTTTCTTATTTTTGGACGTTTTTGGGTCTGTTTGTGTCTGTTTTCGACATGCTGGATAGGTTTGGGGGTTGGAATAGAATTACTTTTAATTAATATGCATAAAATAAGTGAACCAAGTGAAATGACCCATCTCGCGCGCGCGGCCCGCTCGCGCGAGACGTCGCTCGCGCGGCCTGCTGGCGCGAGATTGCCCCTTAGATGTTTTTCTTTGCTTTTCTTTTTATGAGCCCTCAGTAGTTCCTCGCGCCTGATCTCGCGGGCGCGAGGTACCTCGCTCGCGCGAGAAAGTGATTAAAAAAAAAAAAATTTGGAAATTCGCGCGCGCGCGATTCCCCCATTTCTGCATATTTTCTTTTCTTTTCTGTATCCTACCCCCGTACTTGTTTTGATAATGTTTTTGTTTCTGTTTTTGTTTTTTTTAGCCATTTTAGATCGAGTTAGTTATTGTTTTCCTTATTACATTTTTACTTTTTCGTTTATTTCTTTTCCATTTATTCGTTTAGTGTAATTTAGATTAGTTTTTCAATTTCTATTTTATATTTCTGTTTCTTTTCCTTTGAATATTCTTTTGTAGTTTTCTTTTCGTTTATCTAGTAAGTAACAGGTAACATTGAAATTTATAACCATATTCCTTGGTGTTAACCTGTTATATGCTTGTCAAGATCGAGGTACTATCGTTCCTTCATTATGTACTCTCCTTTCTTTCGTTTTGTTGTTTCATTGGGGACAATGAAAGGTTTAGGTTTGGGGGTATGCACACACATGCACGTTATTATGCACTAAAATTTTAACAATTTTCAATAAGTGTGTTTAAATAAACGATGTTACCTACGGTTTTTGCAATTTTAATCCGATACTTCTTAGTATGTAATGTGATTTGTTATAGAATGATAAACAATGAAATATGTGATTAAATATTTACTGAAGTCATGTTGTAACGTTTTAAGTTATGTATTGGTTGAATCGTAGTTTTATATCATAGATTTGCACATAAACATATGCACTGCACGTAGTCATTTGAATACATGTAGGTTGTGAACTATAATATGATTCGGATTTCTAGATAACACATGGTGGAGACTAGACCCAGTGAGCTTTTGAGCCTATCTTTTCTGTTTTGAGGGTTATAAATACATTGTGTTTGTCGAATTTCATTGAAATAGCGCATCTACTTGTTGTTTAGTCTCATTATTCTTGTTTTGGTTGATAATCAAGTTAAAATATCTGTTACCATGCTAAATAATCTTCCATTGTAAACATTGAAGAACCATACTACCTAGGACATGATTTTAGGCCTTCTTTGTTTACTGCCGACCGATAAAAGATAAAATTTCCTTAGTTTGCCCCTTGAGCCGTTAAAATGCCTCTTTTTTTGTTCACCATTATCCTCTTTAAAAGCTCCAACCTGATCAACTTGGAGTATACCACTGGAAGAGTGATCAACTTTTAGTAGTATTAAGGCGATGTGTTGATTGAGAAGAAGAAAATAAGATGATGTTTGGGGTGGGTGCCTTGTTATTCAATGCATATTCATTTGAGAAGCGAGAAAGGAAAAAGGAAAAAGAAAACAGAATAAAAAGGAGAAGGTTGAAAAAAAAATGAAAGAAAATGAATGAAAAGGAATGGAGAGAAAGAAAAGATGAAAAGTTTGTAGAAAAAGAATGAAAGAGATCGAACATGCCTTACAATGCCATTCTAAATCTACCCATATATCCATTTTATCCTTTTCCATTACCTGAGCCACAATACAACCTTTGAAAAGTCCTATTTGATCCTAGTAAACATGATTTGGATATGAAAACGATGGGAGGGGATTAAAACATGGTAATAATTAATTTTTCTTGATTATTGGCATCCTATCCATGAGACTACTGTTCTTTCGTGTCATGCGTCTTTTTCATGTCGTATGTGAGCGTTATTCGTCTTGAAAACATAATTCCTTTGCTCACATATTTTAGAAAAATTACACATGTTTCTGAGTGTTTCATTTGAGAGTGTAATCGACATTGTGAGATTCGTAGTCAAGACATAGTTAGACGGTTATCCGGGTTATATTCCATGTTCATGACATGCGCGTGTTCATTTGACTACCATATCACACACGTGCGATTTTATGAGAAACTCTATTGATTTATACGATGCATGTGCTTGAGATTGTTTTTCATGATGTATGTAGACGTTTGATTATATTTCTTCTTGTTCGTTATTCTATTTCGAATCTTTGTTGTATAATAAGGAGTATTGAATATTATGTTCTTTGTTTTAAATAAAAGTTTTTAAAATTAATAAGTTAATAAAGATGGTTGTGGGTAACTTGTTGACGAGAACCCTCACGAGACTTCACTCGTCCGACTAGGGACACCTAGGGGTTTAAAAGGCTTGTTGCATACGCTAAATGCAATCGTGATCCATACGAAAATGGAATAGATTTTTATTAGTAGTTTTTATTTTAGTTTTGCTCGAGGACTAGCAAAATGTAGGTTTGGGGGTGTGATCGGGAGAGAACTAATCCTAGTTATACGCTTTAACGTGCATTTGTTAGTACCTTTTTATCCTGTTTTTGTATATTTTTACTCTGTTTTCTAGTTTCTGACAGGTTTTGGAAGAAATCAACTGAACCAGGCTAAATAGGGTGAAAAGTCATCAAGAAAGAAGCTGAAAAACCAATGTCGCGCGCGCGATCCGCTCGCGCGAGACCCCCAATAATTCGCTCGCGCGATCCGCGCGCGCGAAGTACCAAAAGTCGCGCTCGCGCGACCCGCTCGCGCGATATGCCCAAAAATCAAAGTTGCGTATTTCAGTATACTGAAGACTCCTGTGCAAACGAGACTGCTAAACGACGTCCAGACTGTAAATTACATGCGTTTCAGTCCGTTTCGAGTTGTAAAGGCTTCCAAAACATGTTGTAAATCTATATAAACTCTATTTTACTTCAATTAGAGGGTTGGCAATTATTATACACATAATATACAACCATACTTCCAGCCATTGAAGAGAGGGAAGCAAGGAGAAGAAGAAGAAGACCAAGGGTTTCCATGGCCTCCTCCATCAACCTCTTGCTATCTACTACTTCCATGGACGGCTAGATCATTGATCTAGGGTTTCAATGAAGCCCTAGATGAGTAATAGGGTTTTATTTATGCTTTTATTTTAGTTTTATTATGTATGGATGACAGTCACGTGTTTAGAGGATTTTTATAAATAAATCGTACTACTATTGATTAAATCGTTGCTTTCAGAATTTATTCTTGTCTTAGATCTATTTTGACTGTGATGTGCTCAACGATCTATTCTTGCTGTGCTTGTTTAGATTGTTTACATGTGATGGTGCTTTATTGATTCGTGCTATCAAGTATCCGAATAGTCCATGCCTAGGTTAGATGGATTAGATCACAACCCTAGTTTAGTGTGAGATAATTCGTGCTATCCGCAGATGGATTATGTTGGTGCTTGAACCATGATTATCTTCTTGTCGGAGGAATTGGGCTTGTAGCTACAATTCCCCATATTCATCCAATGTAATAAGCTAAAGTAATTCATAGATATTCCTATTATGAATCTAGTGGTGGATTTGCAATCCTAGGTTCCCTTTAAATATTATTTAAAACAACTTTAATTGCTTTCATAGTTTAAATTTACTTTACTTGTTATTAGTTTAATTAAATCCAAATTAAAATCCGTTTTTTCCTAATTAATTAGACTTAGGTTTTAAAATTAAGTCGTTGTAGTAATCAATCTCTGTGGGTTCGACCTTTACTTCCACACTGCAAATCTATTGAAAAGTAAAGAATACTTTTATATCTTGATTCTGACAAGATCAGGGTTTGTGAGGTATTGCCCGCAGGATTCAAAATGCCTGTGTTCGATAAGTTTGATGGAACAAGGAACCCGCGTAGCCACATAAGAATGTGTATAGGGGCATTTCAGCCTAGCGGTCTAAGCACGGTCATGATGGCAGTCTTGTTTCAACAGACGTTAACGGGGGCTGCTTTGTCTTGGTATCTCACTCTGGAACCAGGGAAGACTAGAAACTGGGAAGAAGTGGTAAAAGCATTTGTGGCCCAATACGAATACAACCAAGATCTGGATGTTACTATCAGGGATTTGGAGACTACCCGGCAGGGGAACAAAGAGTCTTTTGCTGAATTTCTAAGCCGATGGAGGGGGAAGGCCGCTAAGATGATACAGAGACCGACTGAAAAAGAGCAAATCCGAATGCTGATGAAGAATCTCCAACCCATCTATCAGGAGAAGATGAGGTTCCAATCCCTCAATACTTTCACCGAGGTGTTCGATGTAGGTACCAGAATCGAAGACGCGATACAGGAAGGGGTCATTAAAAAGGAAGAGCCAGTGAATAGGTACAGACGACCGAACTATGGAACAGGAGGAGGACATTCAGGAGGTCATTCAGGGTCTACAGATGTGAACGCACTGAGTCAACCTGAGAAAAGGTTTGATGTAACCAGAAATTACCCAAAGAGGGGAGGGGATAAGCCTTTAAAGGAGGTTTTCAGAGTTGGGAGTATCTTTGTCCACAGCTCTCGATAGGCTGGTAGCAAAAGGACATCTTCGCCTACTGGAGCCACGACCCAGACTAAATCCACAGCCTCCAAATTTCAAACCTGATTTATACTGCAAGTTCCATCAGGAGCAGGGGCACTCAACTGACCGGTGTTTAAGACTAAAGCATGAGATTCAGGATTTGATTGACAAGAAAATAATATCTGAACCACCCGCCAACCCGCCAAATGTTACCAGAAATCCACTACCGGAACATCATGTCGTGCCACCACCCAGAATTTACTACTTGGGAGATGAGGAGAGTTTTTTTGACCCATCGGCATTGATCACCAAGTTGGGAAGACCGAGAAAAGTTTATCAGATGTTGGAGAATCCGCAAATTTGCACTCTAAAAGGATTGGTAGATGAAGGCAAAGGGAAAGAAATAGAAGGGGCTGTTGACGCAGATTGGTGGGCACCGGAGGCTGACAATTCACTATGGTACAAAGGGGATGGTATACAGGATCTTAGTAAAGTTAAGGAGGACCTTTGGTATGAAAGTGAGGAGGAAGGTTTAAAAATCGTTGAAACACAAGATAGGCTTTGGGTTAAAGAAGGTATTAGTCACCTCACACGGTCCGGGAGGCATTTTAAACCACACGAACTCGAGGAGGATCACCCTGAACAAGAAATGAATAAAGGAAAAGGAAAACTGAATGAGGAAGAAGAGGAGGACAGAGTCTTGAGACAGATGAAGAAGACGCAGGCGAATATCACTATTTGGGGGTTGTTAATCGCTTCCAAGCGTCATAGGCAAGCAGTCCTTGACGCTCTCAATCAGTCGGATGTTTCCATCGATGTTACTCCAGAAGATCTCGTCGGCATGATCGGAAGAAACCCAACCCTGGCTATATCATTCTCTGAAGCTGACTTACCTCCTGGGGGACCTGTTTTCAATAAGCCGTTGCACATTACCGTTGAGTGCCTGGGAAATTCTCTACCGGCCTGCCTCGTCGACAACGGGTCTGCACTAAATGTGTGTCCTTTTCGAACAGCTAAAAGGATGGGGCTCGATGAATCTACATTTATACCATCAGAACAAAAGGTGAGGGCTTATGACAATACTCTACGAGCAGTGATGGGGATCATCTTTCTGAATCTTTCTGTCGGGACTGGTGAAAGGGAAACGGAATTCCAAATCATTGACATTCCTGCATCATTTAACCTGCTTTTAGGAAGGCCGTGGCTTGATAGTTTGGGTGCCATTCCATCAACCATCCATCAGAAAGTTAAGTACATTTGGAAAAACAAGGTATATGATCTTCTGGGGGATAGCTGGATAAATGTGTCTGGGGCCTCATCAAGTGCTCCGATTTTAGAAGTACAGATACAAGAAGGTGAAGCAAGTTTGGGTGGGTTTGAATTTATTAACGTCATAGAAGAGGGGAAGCCGAAGCAATTTTTACCACTGTATTTTGATCAATACGCCAGTCCATTGGTGGCCGGGATCATGAGAAAAATGGGGTTCTTCCCAGGGATGGGTTTAGGTAAGAAACACCAAGGGTTGTCAGAATTCCCAAGTATCATCACACAAACCCACACCCATGGGCTGGGATACTCGCCAACCAAGGAAGAGTTGAAGAAGAAGAAGAAAGCAACGGATGCACCGATGGAACCATACATGAAAACTCTCAACGGGTACTTCATCAAGCAGGGAGAAGATTTTCCGTTTTGTGGTTTTCCAGAGCCGTGGTTGGATGAAGCAGAAAAGGGTATGAAGCCAGGATTCGAGATTTTCTTTGCGCATAACTTCTCTAATTATAAGGATCCTTATCTTCAGCGGCCTGCAAAATCTGCTCAGGACTGGGTCTGTACTATGGATGGCTCGGCAATGAAGAACCTGCTAGAAGAAGGATACAAGAAGATCGAAAAAGGGAGCTCTGCAGAAATCAAGGATGAGGGTGAGAAGGGTCGAGATAAAGAAGACAGTAACGAGAATAAAGAAAGGGAGAAACCAGAGTACAAAGGGAAGCCGGAAGAGGTGGAAATGGAAGAGATTACTCAGGAAGAAGAAAGGGAAGCTCACTTCATAGCTGATATGGGAGGGGAAAGCAAGAAAGAGTGGGTCTTTGAGTCTAGTGATAGGTTCCCCCCTCCCCCGGAGTCTGTATTGGCCCAAATGAGGCGTCTTTCCATTTCTATGTCTGTTGTAATTGCTCCCAAGAAAGTTAATGAGAATGTGACTAATTCTGCTTACTTGGCTTCGCATAATAATAACTGTGATGCATGTGATGAAAATGATGAAATACCTCATGAATTGCAAAAATTAATTGAAAAAGAAAATGAACCTGCATGCAAAATCATGGAAAGCACTCTAACCGTTAATTTGGGAAATGAAGGTAATCCACAAAATGTTTCTATCGGCTCCACACTTAATAATGAGGAAAGCAAAGAATTAATCAATCTATTAAAAGAATTCAAAGATGTCTTTGCATGGTCCTATGATGATATGCCAGGAATTGATCCAGAAATTGTCCAACACCATATTCCCCTTTTCCCAAATTCAAAACCCGTGAAACAAAAATTGAGGCAAATGAGGCCTGAATGGGCACTTAAAGTGAAAGAGGAAGTTGAAAAGCAATTGAGAGCTGGATTCTTGATTGTCACCGAGTATCCTGATTGGGTCGCCAATATTGTACCGGTTCCTAAAAAGGATGGTCGTGTTAGGGTTTGTGTAGATTTTCGAGATTTGAACAAAGCTAGCCCTAAAGACGATTTCCCTTTACCCCACATCGACGTGTTAGTAGATAATACCGCAGGACATGAACTTCTGTCTTTCATGGATGGGTTTTCAGGGTACAACCAGATCTTAATGACATCAGAAGATAGAGAGAAAACAACTTTTATCACACCTTGGGGGACTTACTGTTATAGAGTTATGCCGTTTGGGCTTAAGAATGCAGGTGCAACTTACCAAAGAGCTGCCACCACATTACTGCACGACATGATTCATAAAGAAGTGGAAGTATATGTGGATGACATGATAGTAAAATCCAAAGAAAGGGGAGGGCATCTGGAGGCATTAAGAAAGTTTTTTGGAAGGCTGAGGAAGTTCGGGATGAGGCTAAATCCGCAAAAATGCACCTTTGGGGTCACCACTGGAAAACTACTAGGATTTCTGATTACCCAGAGAGGAATTGAGGTAGATCCCACCAAAATCCAAGCTATAGCCGAAATGCCGCCACCTAGGAATGAGAAGGAGTTGAGAGGATTCTTGGGAAGAATACAGTTCATTAGTCGCTTCATATCCAAACTCACCATGACCTGTGACCCATTGTTCAAATTGTTGAGAAAAGGGGAAAAGTTCGAATGGGATAACCAGTGCCAAAAAGCCTTTGAAAAGATCAAAACCTACCTTCAAAACCCGCCTGTCCTATCACCTCCTAAACCCGGAAAACCTCTATTGCTATACCTATCCGTAACCGAGAACTCAATGGGGTGTATGCTTGCCCAAGAAGAAGAAGGGGGGCGTGTGGAAAAAGCCATATACTACCTAAGTAAGAGGATGACTGGGTATGAGTTGAACTATTCACCGTTGGAGAAAGCTTGTTGGGCCTTAGTTTGGTGTACCCGTCGCCTTAGACATTACATGCTAGCCTTTCCTATCACCCTGATATCCCGAATGGACCCACTCAAATACCTTTTTGAAAAACCCGCCCTGACCAGTAGGATATCCCGTTGGACCATGATGCTGGCTGAGTTCGATATCAGATATGTCACTTCCAAATCTGTCAAGGGGAGAGCTGTTGCCGAATACTTAGCTGACCTCGCCATAGAATCCGAAGAGAAGGGGGAATTTAAGTTTCCGGATGAAGAAGTAATGGAAATAAAAGAGGACCTTTGGAAAATGTACTTTGATGGAGCAGCTAATCAAATAGGATACGGGGTAGGGATCATCCTCATATCGCCTAGCGGGGCCCCCACTCCATTGGCCATTAAGCTCAAGTATAATTCGACTAATAACACAGCAGAGTACAAAGCCTGTATAATTGGGATGGAAGCAGCCTTGACTTTGGGGGTAGAGAAGATCGATGTTTTCGGAGACTCTAATCTAATAATATCACAAGTGAGGGGTGACTGGAGAATAAAGCATGAGAAGTTGAGACCTTACCATGAATACCTAGAGAGCCTGAAGGTGCAATTCAAAAGAATTTCGTTCTATTACCTTCCCCGTGAAGAGAACCAATTGGCAGATTCCCTAGCAACCTTAGCCTCAATGATCCAGATTCCTGTAGGAGTCTCCATGATTCCGTTGTCTATAGAAGAGAGAACCCGACCTTCGTATGAAATAATCGCCGCCATTGGAGAAGAGGAAGAAGTTGAAATACCGTGGTATATAGATGTTTGGAACTTTGTTGAGAAAGGAGAGTACCCCGAAGGAGCTTCAGAAAAGGATAAGAGAGCGTTTCGTAGATTGTCAGCTCAATTTGTAACCTATGCGGGAAAGTTGTGGAAGAAATCTTACACCGGTTATAATTTAGAATGTCTATATGGAAGGGAAGCAAGGAAAATGATGGAAGAAATACATAAAGGAGTCTGTGGGCCCCACATGAGTGGACATATGTTGGCCAAAAAGATAATTCGGCAAGGATACTATTGGACGACTTTAGATAAAGATTGCTGTGAGTATGTTAAGAGATGCCATAAATGCCAGGTTCATGCAAATTTAATGCATACCCCACCTTCCCAGCTCTATAGCATGACCACCCCTTGGCCATTTTCTGTATGGGGTATTGATATCATTGGAGAAGTAATTCCGAAAGCTTCAAATGGACACCGGTACATAATTGTGGCAATAGACTATTTTACCAAATGGGTGGAAGCGGCATCATACGCAACTTTGAAGGCAAAGGATGTGGTGAATTTTATCCAGAAGAATGTAATTTGCAGATATGGGGTGCCAAATGAGCTTATTTCTGACCACGGGAGTCATTTTCAGGGAGAGGTTATCCCATTCCTAGAGAAGTATAGGATCACCCACCACCAATCTTCACCATACAGACCGCAAACAAATGGAGCAGTAGAGGCCGCAAACAAAAATGTGAAAGCCATCCTGGGGAAAATGACGAATACGTATAGAGATTGGCATGAAAAATTACCTTTCGCTTTATGGGGATACCGAACTTCTGTGAGAACCTCAACTGGGGCTACACCGTACTCATTAGTCTACGGGATGGAGGCTGTTTTACCAGTGGAAGTTGAAATACCATCTCTAAGAGTTTTGGCAGAATGTGAGGTAACTGAACTGGAATGGTTGCGAGGGAGATATGAGGAGTTGATGTTATTTGATGAGAGGAGGTTGGCTGCTGTGAACCATACTCGGGGATATCAGAAAAGGATAGCTCGTGCTTTCAACAAAAAGGTTCGCCCAAGGAAGCTTGCTGAGGGCGACCTGGTCCTCAAAGAACTTAAAGCGCCCATTTATGACCCACGAGGAAAATTCAAACCCAACTGGGTCGGACCATATATCATCAAGACACTCCTCTCCGGGGGAGCTGCCTATCTCATGGACCTGGATAGGGTTGAGTTTAAACAACCAATCAACCTCGATCGCCTCAAAAAATACTTTGCTTGAAACCTTGTCTTTCAAAACCTCCAGAATTGATGAACTACGCTTGATTCCCGGTAGGGGATACGTAGGCAACCTGCTCGGTTCGGTCACAAAATAAAAGATGTATGTGTGTTCTTTCTAGCCTTGGCTGAACTACTACGGACCTGATACCCGTTCGGGGATAAGTAGGCGGGCTCACAAGGCCCTCGGTCCAAAACCCAAACAAATTTAAGAACCCCAAGTTTTCACCATGTCGGACTAGGGGCAAACTTGCGTTTGCCCTAGAACCGCATCTATATCCCGAAACCAGGGGCAAACTTCGTTTGCTAAAACCGATGAACCCAGACGGAATTCAAACCCATTTCTGGATATACTGGCTATCAAAATATGCATCATGTGAAAACAAACAAGAATTCATTACATAGAGAGATTAAAACTAAGCAAGACTCATGAAGGAGTAATAAAAGCCGAAGGAGGCATTGAGGGGAAAACTGTTCATAACCCAGAGAAATTAAAGAAGTGCTAACTTTGATTCTTCATGATCAGAGCATTTTCGAAAAAAAAAAAAAAAAAATGCATCACAGAAAATAAACCTAGCCAAAGTCAAGCAGAATTTGTCAAAACTCTTTTAAAATCTTGCTTCTTTCTTTTCTTTTTACTTTGTCTATCTGGAAGCTACCCCCTGACCAGTAACTGAATCTCAAGCAAATACTCTGCGGTCGGGACGATTGGAGCTGGAATCCTCCTAAAGGGAGCTGATACCCTATCATGCCAAGCCTCTGCGAACATCCTTACGGTCAAAGGACGTAGAACAGAGCTCCTCAAGAAATCAGCAGTAATAACATCGGGGACATCCTGGAGCAAGCCGAACTGACGGGCTACCCGGCTGGGAATGTAAAAGGTGGTAACTCGCAGACCAGTCAACCAGATCCCGGGGCGCCCAGGAAGACGTACTGCGACAGAGCAATAGGACCAGCGAGGGCATATCCAATAGATGTCCTCATAACTCAAGCCTCGAAACCAAGTAAGCCAGCTGGTAACTGTGCGGGAAGGGTAATGGACGTCCATACGATCATAAGGAAGCTGTATCCCGGGGGGGAGGTGAGCAAAGAAGCCCAAGCGCTCGAAGAGCCAAATCTGTAAAACGTGGGGTGACCCCGAAAGCAGCATCGATCCCGCGGTATGTGCATAATCCAGACCTAGAAAAGTCTCCCCCAGAACGAGCATAACAGCACTCCGCATCTCTCGGAGGCCACATACGATCGGAATCAGGATATCAGTGGAAGACTGAAATAAAAAGTGTGAAAGCATCGCCAGAGAAAGGGCATTCCGCCTGATGACCTGATATCTCCTATCATCAGGATCGCCAATGGGTGCGTAAGTGGAGGAGAGGCGGTCAAAATCAATATGATGGTCATGAACAAGGGAGCCGGCAGCGCCCCGAGAAATGCCAAGATGGGCCGATAAATCCTGAATATATCCTACCTGGATCTGCGGAACAATCAAATCGGCATACGGATCAGTGTGGAGGATGGCACTAAACTCCTCAAAGAGGGGACAGACCTCCTCGTGACCAAATCGGAAAACGTGAAGAGAAGGGTCCCAGCACATAATAGCTGCTCGAAGCAAGTCCTCATCCAGAGCTGTATGACGAAAAGCGAAGAGGTCAGTCAGTCTATGGGATTCAAGGTTGAGTCGATCTATGCCAGAAAGGGAATCCATCCATGGGTACAAGATGTCGGAACTGATAGGGGCCATGAAGACCGGAGGGAGATATAAAAATGAAAAAGTTCGAATGAAAAGAAGGCAAAATGGCTCTAGAAATCATGAATGAACCTAGGAATGGGTAAATGGCAGCTTATATAGAAAAAGGGGACGGACCGGCACTCGGTGTAAAGTAGCGGCACTCTCTGAGTGCCGGCCGGCAGTCACTGAATGCCGCACGGCATTCACCGAGTGCCGCCCAGACTCACCGAGTGCCGGCCCAGGTTTAAAAGGCACATGGGTCATCTTATAATTTCAATCAGCCCAAACCTGCACAGAATTTGAATAAAAAATACTGCCAATCATCATTTTAAGCACCATTGCTTGCACCACTCATTAAAATAAAGCCAAGAGAGGGTATTCATGATCTAAATAAGCAAAGAAAAAAAAAGATTCAAGATCTAATACGGGGAAGCAATCAAGCATGAATATAAACAAATTCAAAATGGGCACGCAGGCCACCATGCATAAGTATTGCTAATTTAACCTAAATAAGAGAGTTCGATATTCTTTGTCCTCACAGGGACATGACATAGCATAAAGGAGATAAGCTATCCTCGTCTACGACGAGGATTCCTTCTGGGCGTTTGATGAGTTGCCTGACTTCTCCCAGCTCCGCCATCGCCTCCATCTCCGCCATCACCTCCATCTCCTTCATCTCCCCCATCTCTATCGCCTCCTTGGTAGCCGCCGCCTTGGCCACTACCGCCAGAACCTCCCTGATAACCGCCGCCCTGGCTCAGTTGAAACTCCTGGAGTTGTCTCCTTAGAGCCGCCATCTCAGCTTCCTGTAAGAAAGAACAGGCAAAATAAGTAATGCAATTAAGAAAAGAGAGAGGAGAAAGGAAAAGAAGAGAGGGAATGTAATACCATAGCTCTAGCCTGAAGATCGGCAGTGGACCTTGCTCCATCAGCCTGAGAAAAGAAAAAAAAAAAAGAGAATTAGAATACAGTCATTAGAATAAAGGTGATCATTTGGATTCTTTTTGAAAATAAATAAGAAAATCTTTTGAGTTTTGTTGGTTGTTTTTGCAAATAAAATAAAAGAAGAGAATTTTGTTCCAAACAAAAAGGGATTTACCCTCCATTCGCGTCCATGAATCCAGTGCTGGACGGTGTGAGCATATGACAGACCCTCTTCAGCATAATCCCGGGGGACTGTATCATATTGTAGAGGGATAGTCGGGACGTTCTGAGTGTAAGGGGTCAGCTGATACATGGTCTCTTGACCCATGTCGACCGTGGGAACGCTCCAATTCCACTGCGGAAGGGCCGGGGGTTCAGCGACCCCAGGAACAGGCTGCAAATAAGAGTTTCCAGCATGAAAAATGGAAAAGGAATGGAAAACAGAAATGAAAGAAATATACATATGTGAATGTGAATAATAGCTGTTACCCGGACGACATCCATGAGGGGAAAATTATGCATAAGAGAGTTCAATCTAAAGGCTGCATAACCATCAGGGCCATCCAGAAGGTTGGCAATGTTCTCCCCGTCTAGAGCAGCCACCAGGTCCCCGTGATCCAGGGTTTCTGTACTTCTCGTAGTAGCTGGAGGGACCCACGGCACATAAAAGTTTGGGGCAGCAAGAGACTGCCTAGTCACCCTCTCACCAAGGTACCATTCTCGGCACGCCTCACCTACCATCAGAACCCTCAATCTAGAATAGGCCATCGCCGCCTGAATTGCTTCACCTGCCTCTGGGAGGGCCGCTGCCCACGGGTTCCATATCACATGAATCTCGCGCAAATTAATGAGAAGGTTTCGGTAGCCAACAAAATCATGAGCCCCGACTTTTCGGCCCGTTGCCTCTTTCCTCCACTTCAAGCCCTGAGGCATGATAGCCGCCTCGTTGCCCCGAGTACTGGGAGCTCTCATCCGGAGGTATTCATGCGACCATATCTGCAAGGTAAAATAAAGAGGCAAAATTTCAGTTTTCAAAATTTGAGGAAAGGAATGCAATAAAAATAAAAGGAATAAAGATGAAATGAATGAATAAATAAATAAGTAAAGTTGAAGCTTTACCTCCCAAGCTCTCCAATACCCGCCCGTGGAGGGGGAATTTCCCCTAGAAACCTCACTCATATGGTTGTAGAGAGTGGCCAAACCTGCCCCTCCCCAGTTGTATTGAGAGATGCGGTCGACGTCTGTGAGAGAAGCCAGATACCCCAGGCTGATTGTGTCACCCTTTGTACTCATCAGCGAGCAACCCAGCACATACATGATGAAGGCCCTGGCCATTTGATCGTCAGTGAAGGCCTGATCCTTGAAGGTATCCAGAAACCATTTTGCGGGAACTATGAAATCCCCTGGGTGAGCCCCAAGCAAGTCAATAATTTCTTCATGACGGTTCTGAAGATCGTCATAGCGGGCAATAGGGAGGCCACCAAACGGGACGCCAGTGATCATGGCGAAGTCTAAGGGAGTCATCGTCATCTCCCCGAAAGGCATATGGAATGTGTTCGTTGTGTCCCACCATCTTTCCGCCAAGGCTTGAATGTGGGTCCGGTCATTTGTACTCTTCTCCAGGAGCAAAGCAAAGAGCCCAAATCCAGCATTGTTAACTAAGGTTCTCACATCGTCAGAGAGCTCCATATACCACCTTCGGCCATGGGCCATGCTCCCATGACCTTTGAGGACAAATTCTGGAGACTGCAAAAAAAAAAGAGAGAGAGAAAAGAAAATAAGAAAATGAAGGAATAATAATTACTTTCTTTCGGGATCCAAGCAATGCAATTGAGTGAGTAAAGGAAAAATAAGAAATTCTTTGGAGTCTAAGTGACTCGTTGATTTGAAAAAAAGAAATTCTTTGGAGTCTAAGCGACTCGTTGATTTGAAAAATAAGAAATTCTTTGGAGTCTAAGCGACTCGTTGATTTGAAAAAAAGAAATTCTTTGGAGTCTAAGCGACTCGTTGTTTTGAAAAATAATGAAATTCTTTGGAGTCTAAGCGACTCGTTGATTTGAAAAATAAGAAATTCTTTGGAGTCTAAGCGACTCGTTGATTTGAAAAAAAGAAATTCTTTAGAGTCTAAGCGACTCGTTGATTTGAAAAAAAAAATAATAAATTCTTTGGAGTCTAAATGACTCGTTGATTTGAAAAAAAAAACAAGAAATTCTTTGGAGTCTAGGCGACTCGTTGATTTGAAAAAATGAGAAATTCTTTGGAGTCTAGGAGACTCGTAGATTTGAAAAAATAATAAGGGATCTCTTGTGAGGTCTAAGCAAAAAAAAAAAAATGTTTGTGGGTTGTAAGCAATGATTGGGTTTTAGGTTCATTCAAAATATTAAGCATATGCAAAATTCATCCAGATTAGCACAACCGCCCATTAGCAATGAATAAATGGAATAAAGAAATCAATGTGTCCAACTAAGGGCAATAATAAAAAGAGGAGGGGAACACAATACCAAGCATCGAATCCTAATCATGAAAGAGGGGATTGGTGGATATGTTGAATTTTCAAATATGGATTCATACAAGCATTGATTGTCATATACTACATTAGCATAGAAAGGGAGAAAGGGCATTCATGCATGCATTCATTGCTCATCATTCATAGCACTACATTGCATTATCTCATCATAAGCATAAAGAGGAAAGTTTGGGATGTACCATTCGATTGAAAGCCCGTGCCGAGAGATGTGCCCGGGGATCGGCAAGTAGAACTGATAAACTGTGGACTGGATTGGGCTTGTACTTCTTCTTGGGGGGACCATAAGACCCTGAACCACTAGCCGTTGGGGAATCTACAAACATGAAAAAGAGGGAAGTTAATGTTCATATCAAAACTTTGAAAGAGAAAGATCAAATTACATGAGAAACATGATTGCAAGCACAATGATTGAAACAAAGATGTAATCTTTATGAAACATACCTTGATTGTGAGTGGTTCTTGAAGAAGAATCAAGAAAAGGTGAGATTTTGGAGAAGAAATCCGAGAGAGGAAGAAGGAGAGAATGGAAAAGAGAGAAAAAGTTTTAAACAAACTGCTGCTCAAACCGGCACTCGGCAAAAAGGCGCCGGCACTCACTGAATGCCGCCCGGCATTTGGTAGAGTGCCGGCCGGCACTCAGTGAGTGCCGGTTTCTCTCACCGAGTGCCGCCGCGTGTGACAGGTGGCCTTTTCACCCCTGATTTTCACTATTTACAAAAGAACCCCCGAATTTTGCTCCCATGTCCTTGAAAATTTTCCCTCGTTTCAAAAGAACCCCCGAGGTTTGAAAAAAGAGTTTTAAAGCCCTTTTGTGAATAAAAATTGGCCCCTGCTTATTGAAAATTTTGTCAAGGGACACCCGTTTGCAATAAATGAGTTAATAAAGTCTAATCAACTCCGGTTTTTTATGAAGATTGAACTTGATTGGAGTCTAATTGACTCCAGATTTTGGAAAAAGAATAATTCGGAGTCTAATTGACCCCCAGAATTTTGAAAATTGATTCGATCTGAGCCCGATTGGCTCCAATTCTTTGAAAATTGATTTGGTTTGAGCCCGATTGGCTCCAATTCTTTGAAAATTGTTCGGTTTGAGCCTGATTGGCTCTGATTCTTTACCTGATTCGGCTTAGCCGATCAGATGATTTTGGGGATTTTGAGCATAGAGCTGCTCAATCTCTCTGCGTGCTACCTGATTCGGCTTAGCCGATCAGATGATTTTGGGGATTTTGAGCATAGAGTTGCTCAATCTCTCTGCGTGCTACATGATTCGGCTCAGTCGATCAGATGATTTTGGGGATTTTGAGCATAGAGCTGCTCAATCTCTCTGCGTGCTACCTGATTCGGCTTAGCCGATCAGATGATTTTGGGGATTTTGAGCATAGAGCTGCTCAATCTCTCTGCGTGCTACCTAATTCGGCTCAGCCGATCAGATGATTTTGGGGATTTTAAGCATAGAGCTGCTCAATCTCTCTGCGTGCTACCTGATTCGGCTCAGCCGATCAGATGATTTTGGGGATTTTGAGCATAGAGCTGCTCAATCTCTCTGCGTGCTACCTGATTCGGCTTAGCCGATCAGATGATTTTGGGGATTTTTGAGCATAGAGCTGCTCAATCTCTCTGCGTGCTACCTGATTCGGCTTAGCCGATCAGATGATTTTGGGGATTTTGAGCATAGAGCTGCTCAATCTCTCTGCGTGCTACCTGATTCGGCTCAGCCGATCAGATGATTTTGGGGATTTTGAGCATAGAGCTGCTCAATCTCTCTGCGTGCTACCTGATTCGGCTTAGCCGATCAGATAATTTTGGGGATTTTGAGCATAGAGCTGCTCAATCTCTCTGCGTGCTACCTGATTCGGCTTAGCCGATCAGATGATTTTGGGGATTTTGAGCATAGAGCTGCTCAATCTCTCTGCGTGCTACCTGATTCGGCTTAGCCGATCAGATGATTTTGGGGATTTTTGAGCATAGAGCTGCTCAATCTCTTTGCGTGCTACCTGATTCGGCTCAGCCGATCAGATGATTTTGGGGATTTTGAGCATAGAGCTGCTCAATCTCTCTGCGTGCTACCTGATTCGGCTTAGCCGATCAGATGATTTTGGGGATTTTGAGCATAGAGCTGCTCAATCTCTCTGCGTGCTACCTGATTCGGCTTAGCCGATCAGATGATTTTGGGGATTTTGAGCATAGAGCTGCTCAATCTCTCTGCGTGCTACCTGATTCGGCTTAGCCGATCAGATGATTTTGGGGATTTTGAGCATAGAGTTGCTCAATCTCTCTGCGTGCTACCTGATTCGGCTTAGCCGATCAGATGATTTTGGGGATTTTGAGCATAGAGCTGCTCAATCTCTCTGCGTGCTACCTGATTCGGCTTAGCCGATCAGATGATTTTGGGGATTTTGAGCATAGAGCTGCTCAATCTATCTGCGTGCTACCTGATTTGGCTATGGAGTATAAGGCGCAGAGCGCATCTCAGTCAATCAGACGATTCTCATATGCATATGAAATGTACAATGGTCATAATGTTCCTAGAGTAAGACGGTGTCATAATAGGATAATCCAATGCATAGAGTGCATTTCTGATAATAGGAAGGGTAACGTGACTCAGGAACATCACGTTTGGAAGCATAAGATATAAGATTGCATGAGCATGTGCATCACGATGAGATAGGTGCATTCATCTGTGTGACTACCTACGTTGGTGTGTTGTTGTCCTTTACCCGAACTACGTCCTGGTCTGATTCCCGTTGGGATACGTAGGCAGCTCACCATTGAGCACGACCATCATTTGGCTATCTGCGCGCCTGTTTTTGCAACGCACTAGTGGCCGAGAGTGGAATGGAAAGGTCGAGGCAGAATCAGCACGGAAAACGAAACAATGAGAGTGGGGATAGGAACCAAGGCGGATCTTACAAGAGGCCGTTTCAAAGAGGCTCTGGTTCTAGTTTCAGTGAATTCAGGAGAACGCCAAGTAGCATACCGTTGTGTTCACTTTGCAACAGACCACACTCAGGTCGATGTTTCATGACCAAACCCCAGAACAGGAACCAAGGCGGGGGTAGTACAAATTCAACACCCGACATGAGAGGCAAGTGTTATGATTGTGGAGTATTTGGACACCAAGCCAAGGATTGCCCGAGGAAGTATCTTCAGCAAGGAGCTAGTTCTATGGCTTCCAGTGGGTCGAAGCCTAGGCAATCCAATGACGGGGGTGTAGACACCCCAATTTTGACCAAACGTCAAATCCGGGGATTGGTTACCTCTCAAAGACCGATGATGACAATGACCGGTGACATTCGAAGATCTTCCAGAAAATTCAAAATGATTCTTCAAGGCAAATTTCAAAATTAAAATAGAAAATATAAAAAGGAGAAGGAAGAGAGAGAGAGTTTGGGTATTCGGGAGAAATCCGAATAATAAAGAACGCGTGAGAAACCCAGTCTGGGAACCAGATTTTAAGAAAAATAAAAATAATAAAGAGTTCTTTTGAAAGAAATGGGAGGACAAAATAAATAAAAAAATCTTGGAAAAAGAGAAAATACAAAAAAGAGAGTAGTATATTCAAAATATACCATGCACATGGTTGATACCATGCACATGGGGGATATTAATACAAATATATATATATAGAATAGAAAAATTGTGTTTACACCAACATATTTTTGAAAAATCAAAAAGAGGGACAAAATTCAGTTAGCCCCGGCACGCGGAAAACGCGGCGGCACTCACTGAGTGCCGCGCCGGCACTCAGTGTTTGCCGCCCGGCATTCAGGGAGTGCCGCCCGGCATTCAGTGAGTGCCGCCGGCACCCGTCGAGTGCCGCCGGCTGTAACAGACTGCTTTTCTCACATGTTCTAGAAGAAATCTTTGCACATGGGTTTCCACCCCGAATTTACCCATTTATCCCTGGATTAATGGTCTATATAAACAAACCTTCTCTTCCATTTTTGATATACTTGGAATATACTTGAATCAACACATATACTTGAATTTAGAGAGAGAGAGATACAAAATCATATAGAGAAAAGAAGAATTTCTTGAAGAAGCTTGAAGAATTTGAAAAAAACTTTGAAGAAAATCTTGAAATCTTGGAAGATCTTCACAAGAAGTTGAAGAATCCCTTGAGGTTTTAGAGGTAACCTCTCAATCACTTGATAGAATTAGGCCATTCAATCACAAGTTCATAGTTCTAGGAACTTTACACATTTTCAAAACCTCTCTTCTTACCTCATTTCATCACACACCACTTAGAACTTGTGATTGAATCTCATATTATTTCATTGATTTGGGTCTAATTGATGCCTTGGGTTTAAAATAAATTCAATTTTGAAGAATTTGTGTTCTTGGTTTCTCAAAGCAAATTTTGATTTCTTATTTCTACCATTTCTTGTAAGGCTCATGAGATCTTCCATATCTCATTGAACTTCTTTGAGTTTGATTCTTCAACTTCTAAGATCTCATGATCTACATGGAGGTTAGAATGAACCATAATTTTCATCTATATATAGTTAGTGAGATTCAAGTTTCAATCCATAACTTGAACCTCTTCATTAAGGAATCTTATGGAATCCCTACTATATTCCAATAAGGTTTCATTAGGTTTTAACTTCATTTAGACTCCAATGACCATCAAATGGTAGGAGTGATCTTAGTTTCTCTAAGTAATCTTTGATTTTCCTTACTTCTATTTCACTCAAAAGGCTCATGAGATCTTCTATATCTCATTGAACCTCTTTGAGTTTGATTCTTCAACTTCTAAGATCTCATGATCTACATGGAGGTTAGAATGAACCATAATTTTCATCTATATATAATTAGTGAGATTCAAGTTTCAATCCATAACTTGAACCTCTCCATTAAGGAATCTTATGGAATCCTTACTATATTCCAATGAGGTTTTGAGTAGATGTTAACTATATTTAGACTCCAATGACCATCAAATGGTAGGAGAAAATGTGTTAGTTCAAATCTATTCCCATGGTTTGGATTAATCTTTCTCTTAGGTTTTAAGAAGTCTTCCATACTTCATCTAGAACCTATGAGCATGTATGTCTCTAACTCCAAAGAGGTTTTGAGTAGATGTTAATTATATTTAGACTCCAATGACCATCAAATGGTAGGAGTGATAAGTTGAATTCAAGCTTGGGTCCATAGGCTTGAATTCTTTATTTGAAGATTTTGTGAAGTTCATTTCAATACTTCATCAAGATCCATAAGTGGAAGTTCATTTCAATACTTCATCAAGATCCATAAGTGTAGTATGCCTCATAGTCTTCAATGACCATCAAATGGTAGAAGAAGTAGTTTGGTTTGAGTCCCAACTTCATGTTCTAATAGTTGAGGCCAATCAATAATTTGAGCTAGTAAGATGAAACAGTGGGTTCATAAACTGTTTTTGATCAAGGATTTTTAGTTTGAAATCCGACCGTTGGAATCGAATGAAACCAACGGGAAAATGTTCATAACACTTTGATTTACCACTGTGATTTTTGTTTTAGCAAGATCTTGTGATTAGAAGGGTTTGATCATGGTTTTTGTGAGCTAAATACAATCTGTCCAGAGTTCTAAAATGCTTTCAGAATAATAAGTCTGTTTTGAAATTAATAAATCAGAACCCTAATAAAGTTTTTGGGGTCTCAAATAATTTTTTATAAGTACCTTAATGTGTTAGGAAGGTACCCTAAAAAGATCTAAGTGTTTCTCATTTTTTTACTATTTTTAGAAAATCATACAAGATCTCTGGACAGAGAGTTGCAGAATCCTGAGTGAGGTCTAGTATTTTCCATATTCCCGGAGATTTAACCGTTGAAACCTCGATTTTCTTTTTGGGTTAGAAACTAGACTCACAGAGGCATAACATATCCAAAAATCAGTAAGATCCAACCGTTGAAAGTATTTTATATCCATTTTTGAACGTCGGGTCTGCTCTCTGTAAATCACAAAAAACTGCTACTGTTTTTGTCTAATCTTATTTGTTTCAACTCAAATGGTCTCTTAATGTCTTGGGACTCAAACCATGTTTTGAATAATGATAATTTAGATTAAACCCAGAGGCTTAGGGATCCAAATTAGTGAATAAATTCATGTCTCATCCTTGTTCATAATCATTCATTCATTCATGTACATTGATGCTTATAGTTAGAACTAGTTCTTGGATGAAGTTGGACTTAGTTGAATTTAATTGAACATGACCTATGATTAATTACCTTTTGATATTATATCTTGTCTAAGGCATGTGTACTAACCTTTGTTTTGTAGCGCTTTGAGGTACAATTTCTCAACCCTTCTCTAGTTTAATCTATTTTATTGATTTTAATTGATTTTTCGACCCCATGTGCGACACCTTAGCTTAGGTTTTGCCTTATGTGTATATATGTGTTAGAGACCTTTCTTAGGTTTATTTTTGCATGCATTGCACGTTTGATATTCGCGGCCGGATCCCGGGTATGTTTTCTAGTTCTCTATTGCATATCATGATGTTTGCTAGTTGAATTATGTGACTTATGAATGATATTTTACCGTTAGCAATTTTGCACCCTTTCAACATGCTTGTGTTATGTATACCTACATATATGTATTAATTGAGGGCATGCTTAGATTATTAATTTGATTAAAAAGGATGTTGAGTAGAGGCCTATCGTGAGATAGGATGAAAGGGGGTGTTTTAGTCCGCCGGGCTCCTTCCCCTTTCATTCCATAATCCCCGGACCCAGTTTATCTTTGGTTTCGCAAAAGATCAGTTTGCTTTTAAAATGGTTTCTTAATTTTTTCCTTTTAAAAATTAAGTGGCGACTCTTTGAAAATTGAAAATATTTGTTTTAAAAGTGGGTAAAATTTGAAAACCTGCGATATCCACAGGGGGACGAAGGACGGAACAACGTCAAGGAAGAGCATATCAGATGAACCCAGGAGATGTGACTGCTTCCGAGACAGTAGTCTCAGGTATGGTGCTTGTATGTTCGCACTTAGCACGCATACTTGTTGACTCGGGATCTACGCATTCATTTGTATCACATGCTTTTGTTGAAAATTTGAATGTTAAATCGGCACCGTTAGGATATGATTTGTCTATTGCTGTGCCACTTAGTAAAGCAATAATGACATCTACTGTATATAAGAACTGTGAGATCAAATTAGGTGAGAAGTTGATGACGGTAGACCTTATACCGATTGGAGTAAATCATTTTGATGTGATACTGGGAATGGATTGGTTAGCCCTTAACCAAGCTACGATAGACTGTGAACGGAAAGAGGTTAATTTTCGATCACCGGTATATGGGAGCTTTTGTTTCCAAGGGAGTGGGGTTATACCGCCGCCATATTTGATTTCAGCTATCCGACCGGGAAAGTTATTGAAAAAGGGATGTCATGGATTCCTATGTTCAGTGACTGATGTCTCAGCGACCGAATTAAAAGTAGAAGACATTCCGATAGTGCGAGAATATTCCGATGTATTTCCCGATGATCTACCAGATGTTCTTATTGAGAGAGAAGTGGAGTTCACTATTGAGATTATACCAGACTCAAGGCCGGTATCCAAAGCACCGTATAGAATGGCACCAGTAGAATTGAAGGAACTGAAGGTTCAACTACAAGAGTTACTTGATAAAGGTTTCATTCGACCAAGTGTATCGCCGTGGGGAGCTCCAGTGTTGTTTGTAAAGAAGAAAGATGGTTCAATGCGTATGTGTGTTGATTATCGAGAACTGAACAAATTGACAATCAAGAACAAGTACCCACTGCCGAGAATTGACGATCTATTTGATCAACTTCGTGGAGCACAAGTATTTTCAAAGATAGATTTGAGATCGGGCTACCATCAGTTGAAAGTAAAGGCCGAGGATGTAGAGAAGACAGCTTTTAGAACGCGTTATGGACACTATGAGTTCTTAGTTATGCCATTTGGGGTTACCAATGCACCAGCTGCATTCATGGATCTTATGAACCGAGTCTTTAAGGACTATTTGGATGATTTTGTGATAGTGTTCATCGACGATATCCTTGTCTATTCACCGGGTGAGATAGAACACGAGAACCACTTGAGGTTGATACTTCAGAGATTACGAGAGAAGCAGTTATTTGGGAAATTCAAGAAATGTGAATTTTGGTTACCTAGCATTACTTTTCTTGGTCACGTGATTGACAAGAATGGAGTATCAGTTGATCCTCACAAAGTAGAAGCGGTATCAAATTGGCAAAGACCGACTTCTGTATCCAAAATTCGAAGTTTCTTGGGATTAGCGGGATATTACCGCCGTTTTATTGAGCATTTCTCGAAGATTTCATTGCCTATGACAAGATCGATGAGGAAGGGAGTTACATTTGAATGGAGTCAGGAATGCGAGGACAGTTTTCAAGAATTGAAGTCACGATTGACGAGAGCACCTATTCTGACAATACCATCTGGAACTGAAGGATTTGTGATCTATAGTGATGCTTCACACAAAGGGTTGGGATGCGTATTGATGCAAGGTGGTAAAGTGATTGCTTATGCTTCTAGACAGTTGAAGACACATGAGATTAATTATCCGACCCATGATCTTGAATTAGCCGCAGTAATTCATGCTTTGAAGATTTGGAGACACTACTTATACGGGGAAAAGTGTGAGATATTCACGGACCACAAGAGTTTGAAATATATTTTTACCCAACGGGATTTGAACATGAGACAGCGAAGATGGTTGGAGTTGATGAAGGATTACGATCTTTCGATTGAGTACCATCCGGGGAAGGCAAATGTAGTAGCCGATGCATTAAGCCGGAAGACGCCGAGGAATTTAGCCGACGAGCTAACGCAACAAAAAGAATTGGTAAAAGAAATGGAACGCTTAGAATTGGATGTGATTCCAGGGACCAACGATGGCTTGATGATGGCGATTGTAGCACACCCAGATATTATAAATGAAATCAAGAGGGAACAGTTTCATAATGTTTACTTGTGTAAAATGAGAGATGAGATACCTTTGGGGAAACGACCTGGTTTTGTATTAGAACAAGGAACGTTGAAACTGGGAAATCGGTTATGTGTACCGAATGTGAAAGACCTGAAAGAACAACTTTTGGAAGAAGCTCATAGTACTAGATATTCAGTGCACCCGGGAAGTAATAAGATGTACCGAAACTTGAGAGAAAACTTTTGGTGGAAGGGTATGAAGCGTGAAGTCGCCAAGTTTGTATCCGAATGTTCGGCATGTCAACAGGTCAAGGCAGAGAGACAAGTACCCGCGGGGTTACTACAACCTTTGCCATTGTCGGAATGGAAATGGGATGAGATTACGATGGATTTTGTTTCAGGATTTCCACGATCATGTAATAAGAATGATAAGATTTGGGTTATAGTTGACCGGTTAACAAAGTCAGCTCATTTTCTACCGATCAAGACGACTAAACCGTCCAAGTTAGCAGAATTGTATGTGAAAGAAATTGTAAGACTACATGGAGTCCAAGCTGTGATTGTGTCAGATCGTGATAGTAGTTTTACGTCAAGGTTTTGGGGAAGTTTGCAAGAAGCTATGGGTACGAAATTGAGTTTCAGTACTGCGTTTCATCCTCAGACCGATGGACAGTCAGAACGTATGATTCAGACGCTAGAGGATATGTTGAGACTTTGTGTATTAGATTTTGGGAACGATTGGGAGCACCACTTGCCGTTGATTGAATTTGCTTATAATAACGGATTTCAGTCAAGTATCGGTATGGCACCATATGAAGCTTTGTATGGCCGTAAGTGTCGATCACCGGTTTGTTGGACCGAGGTTGGAGAAAGGAAGTTATTAGGACCTGAGTTAATACAGGTGACTACTGAGAAAGTGAAGTTGATTCAAGAGCGACTCAAAGTAGCTCAGAGCCGATATAAGAGTTATGCGGACTCTAAGCGACGACCGATGACATTTGAAGTAGGAGATTTCGTATATTTGCGAGTATCGCCTTCGAAAGGCATTGTACGATTTGGGAAGAGGGGAAAGCTCAATTCGAGATTCATAGGACCTTTTGAGATCCTAGAGAGGGTTGGTCCAGTGGCTTATCGATTGGCCTTGTCATCCGAGTTGGAACATATGCACAATGTGTTTCACGTGTCTATGTTGAGACGTTGTATGACTGACACGAGTAAGATCATTGTACCTGAACCGTTGCAAATTCAGGGGGACTTGACTTATGTGGAACATCCTGTAGGGATTCTAGATCGAAAGGAGCAAGTATTGAGAACCAAGACTATTCCAATGGTGAAAGTACTATGGCGTAGTCATACAGTGGAAGAGGCTACATGGGAAAGTGAGGAAGACATGCGGAATGAGTATCCGTACTTGTTCGACGCTTGAGGTAAAGTTTGGGGACAAACTTCCTTTTTGGAGGGGAGAGTTGTCACACCCGTTCCAGAATTTCATAGTTTAATTATGCATGATATGAAATTTTATGAATTATCATTGATATATGATAATTGAGGATAAGTGGTTGACTGTGGTCAACGGTAAGGTGTCAGTGAGGACAGGAACATGAAAGTTCATATTTCATAATCATGAGTAAATGACATTTATGTGATTTAAATGTTATTTGACTTTATCTGGTATTTGTTGAATAGTAATTATACCTGTGTAGTATAATTCTGGTAATTTGGATATGATAGCATCATTTTGAGAACTGTGGTGAGAACGTGAGAGACACGTTAATTAAAAAGGTAGGTTGTGTAGAGATTCCACAGAATATAGTTTTCGGACGTTATTTTGGACCCAAACGAAACTTAGTCGGAAACTTTTGAAATTTATAGTTTTCACTCGTAAAGGCATAAAATGGACGCGTGCGAAGTTTCGAGAAGTAATTAGACGTTTGAGAAACTTGTGGGGAGGTAAACGTAAACTCCAAAGAGTTTTTCTATATATAGTGAGGATGAGATTCATTCTCATCCAAACTTGCCAAAAATATCTAGAGAGAGGAGAGAGAAAGGAGATTTGGTTGCTCCGGACTTTGCGACGCCGATCGACGACCGTTCGTCCGTCAGATTTTCTCCAGATTTCAGATTTGAACTCGTGGAGGTAAGACCTACGTTTTGATACCCCTTAGGTCATGTTTGGCCAAGTTTTGTAAAAATCTTAATTTTGGACTTTTGGGAAAAACAGGTATAAACTTGTAGGAATCGTACCAAATTCGAAATCCGACGTTTATTTAGCCTCCTAGTCGATCCTTCAAAGTTTGGGGGAAATCGCACGAGGTATGAAGTTCTAACTTGTGAAATATAGGGAAATACATGTTTTATATTTCGACAACGAAATTGCGATCCGGGCGAAATCCATGTGTTAATTGTAGGCCCGTTAATTATGCACGCGCTAAATTGTGAAAAGCATGTCTAAATTTATGCGAGCACGTTAAGTTGTCTATGTGGGTCAAAGGGGAGTCTTATACAATTTCATGCCGGAGTAAGCTTCTCGATGTTTGGGAATTTAGTAGCGACGGCTACTGTGCATGGTTGATAGACTTGGACTTGCCATGGCACTTGTGGATACAATGGTTGATAGACTTGGACTTGCCATTGGTATCGCGGTTTAAGGCTTGGACTTGCCGCTACCGGATGAATGCGTATTTTTCTTCCTAGAGACTATTGTATGATTTATGAGATTAAAGCATGTTTCATCATATATTGCACATGTTAGACTTGTACGCTCAGCATATAGCTGAGCAGTGGAGATGTACTCCATTGCAGGTAAGAAGAAGGATAAGAAGAAGCGCGATGAGTGAGGCCGATGAACGCCGGGGATAACACTTGTATATGTTTTTGTTTTAAATCCTAAACTTGTGTAAGGTTTGGTAATATGTTGTAATAGAACCATAGATTAGTCTTGCAGTACTGTAATCGTGTAATTGAATGTCTGTAGTTATGTTTTGAATGTTAAAAATCAGTTATGGTTGTGTTTGTGGTTGGTGTGGAGAAGCATGAGTTGTTAATATTTCATTACAGGCTGCCCAGCAGGGGAGCAGTCGACTGGACCCAGGATCAGTCGACTGGATCTCGTGGGATTGAAGCACTGAAAGTCTATAGTAAGAGAAGCAGTCGACTGGATCCTTGATCAGTCGACTGAGGCACTGTAGATTTTAGCTACTGATCCAAATAGTAACCAATGCAGTCGACTGGGTTCCCTGATCAGTCGACTGAACCCCTGATGAGCAATGTTAAATTTTAGTTCTGCATAACACAGTCGACTGGGGTTCCCTGAGCAGTCGACTGGACCTCTTTGCAGTATGTTGTATTTTTGGTTCTGCTTAACTCAGTCGACGGAGCAGTCGACTGGACCCTGGTGCAGTCGACGGGGCAGTCGACTGAGCCTCTGTTTTTCAAAACTATTTTCTTTGAATGTGTTTTCAATGACCAAAACTTTTTATGACTCTAATTTCAATGTATTTTGCAACTCAGAGGGGAATGTTTCCTAAGTTTTAAACTACCAGGGTTGTTTTATAGAAGTTCTTTCCGCTGCGTATTATTAGATGATGTTTGGATGAGCCTTGGTGGCGTGCCACGTGTCCTGTTTCCACGTGTAGTGGGATGGGTCGTGACACTAAGAGTCAATTAGACTCATTGGGGGCAATGTTAGTTGTTTGGGAAATTAGACTTAAGGCACAACATAAACACATTCAAATGGGTCATATCCAAACTAGGCACTATCAAATGATTGCAAATATTAATTGGATATAAAGCCATAGTCATATCATGCATCACGTCAAGTCCAAAAGCTGTGCAAGTTTAATGCGGCGCGGACAGTTTTGAACAGAAACTGATATTTTTGGGGCGTGGTGATCACCACAAAAATACTGAAAATTCGTTTTAACTAGGAAATGATTTTCTGGTTTTATAAAAAATACTGTTTGAGTTAAGAGAAAACATTTCCACCTTTTTGAAATACAGCTTTGAAATCCCACACAGGTATTGCTAAATTTACAAGAATTGAAGTTTTGGCCCCAACAAAATTTTAATAAAAATTAAAATAAGGATTAAGGTTTAACACATGGAAATTGAAATTTAAATAAAAGCAGACAATGTACATTAAATATGACAATGCAAAAATACAGATTAATTCTGGAAATGTCAGATTAAAATTAAATGCCAATGCAGATTGTTACAGTTAATTTCGATGATTGACGGAAGCTCCATTTGAAAGGATGAACACAAGATAAATGTGAGATATCAGCCAGTTTACTTGAATGTGTAACAAATGATTTTGTAAGTTTTGTTTTTTTTGCCAAGACTCTGCAGAGATTGGACTGGTAATAATTCTAATTTGCAAATAGATAGTATTACATAATTGGCATGATCCAGTTGCGAAGTGATATATGCATACAGTCCACTATGAGAATATTCAATTTGGGATATATATATATATATATACTTATGTTCCAACATTTGTATGACCAACAAGAATCTCAAAGTTGGACTATCAAACTATAGTCCGTGTTAAACATTGCCAGAGAGAAGCTTAGAGGTCCTGATTTGAGCTCATCAGGTTTGACTGAAGCAACGAAAGATAGATATAAGTCAAGAGTAATGCTAGATGCACAAAAAAAGTGCACAACGAAATGCACAACCTGCTTTAATTTGTTGGACCTCGTGTTGAAAAAGCTGTACACTCCTTTTTTGTCTTTTTGTGTGTACAGACTTTTCAGCACAAAGTCCAATAATTTCAAGCTGGTTGTGCATTTCATTGTGCACTTTTTTTGTGCATCTAGCATTTCCGATAAGTCAAGTATAGCATTGCCCAATGAACTTAGAGAACTAGCACTTAGATGCATGCATGACTTGAAATATAACCCAGAACTTCGCCAGCTTAGTATATAGGAAAACGAATAGGGTCACTTAGTATAAAGTCCAAATTATTAGGCTTTTCTAGCAATTAGTCCAATCCAATAAACTTCTCATTAATAGGTCTCTCCTATTTTATTTAGACACTTTTGCCCTTATTCCATAATAGATGCACCCAAATAAATGACTTATATATCTCTCTATATATACACCATACATATAGATAAATTAGTGCTTATTGTTTTCCTAAAATCTTGGAATTCAATTATATCTTGTAATTTTGCAAAATCATGTTTGAAATTCAAATAATTTCCAACTGTAATTTCAACTCTATTCAAGCAAAATCAAACCCCATCTCCATACTTCCACGACACAATCTCCATATATCTTTCTTCTTTCTGTCTGTTATGAAATTTCACATGTTGGTGATGTGAAATTTCATAATCAGACTTACTGTTATGAAATTTCAACAAATAACTTATTGTTATGAAATTTCTAAAAATAACTTGCTACTCCCTCCGTCCCATATTAAGAGTCTCTTTTGGGAATTCCAACTTATTAATGGGACAACCTTGATTTTGGTGAGATTCTCAACTTTCCAATGTTGCCCTTTTTGAGATTCAAAATTATAGTGTCACATCAAAAAAAAAAGAGGGAAAAGTTGGATATGATAAAGGGCAAATTTGGAAAGTGTGTATTAAAGTACTTTGACTTTTCAAAGAGGACTCTTAAAATGGGACATCAAAAAATGGCATCAAGGACTCTTATTATGGGACAGAGGGAGTATTATGAAATTTCACAATCTTCAAAATACCAACAAAAAAAATGAAAATGAAAATTCACAAAAAAAAAAATTCAAACTTGTTATGAAAGTTGACATGTTAAGGTTGTGAAATTTCACATTTGGATTGCTGTTGTGAAATTTCATGCGTTGAGGATGTAAAAATTTACATCCAGGCTTTGAAAAAGTCAACATCCAATTTACTAACTACACTATAATAAGAAATTGTACAGGTTATTCCACCAACAACATTTTGTTGCTCAAGAAAGATTTCTTTCCCATGAATTAAACAAATGTAAACACCGAAGACATTGAGTTCAAGATACATTGAAAATCCTTTAGCAAAACACTGATATTGAGTTCTAAAAAATATTTTTGTACTGGAAAGTGATTTATAACATGTGAAAATCACATTCAAGAAAACTTTGAAAATCCTTTTAGCAAACCTCTAATATTGAGTTCTAAAAAAAATGTTTGTACTAGAAAATGATTTATATCTCATACAAAAACATACAGATTTGAAAAAAAAAAAAAAAAAAAAACAAACAAACAAACAAACAACATGAAAATTCGTTGAATATTGTCACACCTGTCATGGAAAATTCTTGTTTTAAAATTCAATAATCGATTTCTTGGGAATTATTAATTTGATTAATAGAGGTTGACTGTGGGTCAACGGTGGGTGTCAATCGAGGAAATGGGAAGTTGGTAGTGCATGAGGCATTGACATGATTAAATGACATTTATGTGATTAAATGTCATTTGACTTATCTAGTATTTATGAATAGTAATTTTACCTGTGTAATGCGTTTTCTCACAGTTGGATCTTGTTAATCTGTCACACCTGTTCCGGGAAAATCAAATGTTTTAGTGCATATTTGAATTTCGTAAATTATCAATATTATTTGATAATTGTGAATGAGGTTGACTGGAGGTCAACGGTGAGGTGTCAATCGAAGACACGATAATAGGAAAATCATGTGTCATCAACATGAATAAATGACATTTATATGGCTTAAATGTTATTTAATGTTTTTGGTATTTTGTGAATAGTAATTATACATGTTTGTATAATTTCTGTTAGTGGTGATATGGTTTTAGATCATTTTGGAATACTGAGGTGAGAATGTGAGTGATACGTTCCATAAAAAGTAGGTCATCCAGAGATTTCACGAAAATAGTTTCAGAACGTGATTTTTGGACCCAAACGGAACTTTGGAGAAAACTTTTATAATTTTTAGTTTTCACTCGTGAAGTAATAAAATGGACGTGTGCGACGTTTCAGGAATTAATTAGAAGTTTTGAGAACTCGTGGTGAGTTAAATGTAATTCCCAAGAGTTGTGCCTATAAATAGTAGTTGATAAAATATTTTCATTATTATCTTCAACCAAATATCTTAAGAGAGAGAGAGAGAGAGAGAGAGAGAGAGAGAGAGAGAGAGGGGGAGATTTTATTCCTACGACCTTGCCGACGACATACGACGATCGTTCGTCCGTCAGTTTTCAATCAGATTTCATATTTGGACTCCTTGAGGTAAGAGCTTCATTTTGATACCTCTTAGGCCTCGTTTGGCAAAGTTTTTCCGAAAAGATAATTCTAGAATTTTGGAAAAAATAATACTTGTAGTAATCCTTTAAGATCGGAGATCCGACGATTAATCGGGCTGCTAGTACTTCCCCTGAAGTTATAGAGTTATAGCTTAAGGTATGAATTCCGAACCTATGTAATATAAACAATTTTCGATGTTTTGAATATTGTGTATAAAATTATGATCTGGGCAAAATTCATGTGTTAAATTAGGCCCGTTAATTTTAGCGAGTACGTATAGAAAAGCATGGTGATATGATTATGTGAGTATGCATGCTAAATGATTATGTGGGTCAAAGTAGAGTTTGGTATAATTTCATGCTGGGGTACACCTCTCGGTGTTTGAGACTTATAGTAGTGACGACTACTTGCTTGGTGTGGGAAGTGGCCAACCAGAGCAGTTGGATGCAATGGTTGAGTAATTCCGGCTAACCATTGGCATCGCGGTTTAAGATTTAAGACTTGTCGATATACTGGATGAGTACATATCTCTCTCCCTAGAGACTAAATTATGTGATTTAGATTTTTAAAACATGAATTGCCTCATATGTATTTGTTTAGAATTGTACACTTAGCATATAGCTGAGCAGTGGAGACTTCTTCCATTGCAAGTGAAAAGAAAAAGGGAAAGAAAAGTGAGAAGATTGAGGCCGACGAGATGCTAGGGACGTCTCTTGTATATATTTTTGACTTTCCATTCCAAGGGTTATAATAAGAGCTTTGAATTCGTAACATATTGTAATTGAATCTCGGGTTGGATTAGAAGTTGTAATCACTAGTAAGTAAACCTCTTGTGTTTAAGATTCGAATTGTTATTCTATATTCATGTTAATATTGGAATTGGATTGGAGAAACTTGGCCTTGAATTGCTGCAGTTTGTGCAGATTTGGGAGGGATCAGTCGACTGAGTCATCGACCCAGTCGAATGGACCCCTGTTATAGAGAAATATCTTTTCAGTTTTCACAGGCTTCTGTCGACTGAAGGATGAGTATCAGTCGACTGGTTTCTGCACGAAAACATGACATTTTGCATGAATGGGTTCAGTCGACCGGATAGGTATCAGTCGATTGAGAAATTGAGGTCCCAGTCGACTGAGTCCCCGACACAGTTGACTAGACTAGGCCATTGGACTTTAATACCTTTTGTATTGGATCTCCAGTCGATTGGGGAACCGCCACAGTCGACTAGATCTCTGCTATTCAAAAGGATTCTTTTGGAAATGTTTCAATTTTACTTATGTGTTTCCGCTGCTATTTTACTTTAAAGAAATTTGATGAGCCTTGATGGCGTGCCACGTGTCCTATTTCCACGCGTTAGCGGGATGGGTCGTGACAATATCATTTTGGAACGTTATAGTTTTAACTTAAGTGACACGTGCATAAAAGGTATGTTATCTAGAGATTTCACGAAAATAGTTTTCGGAGCGTAATTTCGAACCCAAATGGAACTTAGACAAAAACATTTACGGAATATAGGTTTTCACTCGTGAATAAATAACTTAGACGTTTAAGATGTTTTAGGAGATAATTGGAAGATTTGAGAACTCGTGGGGAGGTAAACATAATTTCGAGAGTTGTGCCTATATATAGTGGAGTCAAGATATTTTTCATAAATATCTTAAACTCAATATCTAGAGAGAGAGAGAGAGAGAGAGAGAGAGAGAGAGAGAGAAAGGGGGGATTTCATTCCTAAGATCTTCTCGACGCCAATCGACGACTTTTCGTTCGTCAGTTTTTCTCTAGATTTCATATTCGGACTCCTTAAGGTAAGAGCTTCATTTTGATACCTATTAGGCCACGGTTTGCTAAGATCCTCCGACTCATATATGTCAAGATCTCTGTTAGAATCACCAAAATTTAGGAAATCATTTTCTATATCATGTGACATCATTTCTGTCATTCTTACACCTGGCTGTTCATTATATATAACATAGCCTTTCGAGTTATTAAAATACCTTATAAAGATATGCTTTCTAGCTCTCGGGCGTAGTTTCTCACAATTATACGAGGTATAGTGAACATAACCTCATGAGTTTTACAGGCACAAATACTCCAAAATGAACTTTTCGCCTTCTCATAGCTCATAAAGGGCGAAGAAATTGACTAAGAAGACACTTAAGTATGTAGGCAACTATCAATAGTACATCCCCCAAAATAACATTGGGAGGTTGACCTGCGCTGTAACGACCAGATTTTTCCTATGTAACCTTCTTATGTGAATTAGTAATATTTTCGTATTTTCTATAAATGAAAGATGAGAGGAAATGATCCGCACAACGGGTTGGGTGTGTGACGTGGACAGACAAGGGCTCAAAACATGTAAGATTTCAAGTGGTCATTTGGCAGTGTTTGAATTTGAAGATAATTGCTGGAAGACGTGTTGAATGGAGGAGAAAGCATTTTAAAGTAATAGTTAGCATGCATTCCAAGTTAGTAGGAGCAGTTACTTCGAGAGCCTATAGATAGAAGAAGAAGTGAAGTAATGGGGACACACGCAATCAAGCACTTCAGAATACATTTCTATATCTTTATCTTTTCTTTTCCTTAGGAGTAGTAAACCACTTTAAAGTACCCTTCGAAGCTAGGATTTGTACTTTACTTTGTTTCAAATAAAGAAGTATTCTTTGTTTGAAGTTTCTGTACTATTTTTTACAGTCTAACTTAGGTTTAGTTTATACTTTAGTTAGTTTAGACATTATAGCTTTATTGTTTGTCAATTTTACACGATAAAAGTTCTTGGTCACAAGGCATTCGAACAGTTACAATTGGCCTGGTGAGGCGCATTTGGCATACATAATTACACAAATATATTGGTAACTTAATTTCCGCCTGGCACGCTCGCACACTCAAAATTACACAAATATCCTTAGAAGGATAAATAGCCAAACACCACTCATGAGCAGAAAATTAAACCCCGTCATCATAAGGGAAAGAAGTAGAATCTAGCCATTCATCTCCAGTAATAAACTCAGAGACGGTGAAATTTGATGCATCATAGTAGTCCATCACATGATACCCAGCCCAAGTAACCCGATTTTCAGTCCCCGAACCAGGACCATTATTGGCATATTCTCCATAATACAAGGTGTCCAACCCTTCATCTCCAGACCAGTTGATCCACCCAGTTGGATTAATGAAGCTATCTATGTAAGACTCAATATAAACGGTGCGAGAGTAGATTCTCCACGGTCTCCCCAGATAGCTCTTGACGCTGCTGGAGTTGGAGTTCAAGTCATCTGTAGCCAAGAGAGAACAGTTCTGAATAGAGATACCGGTGTCCTCATCAGGAGTGTCTCTGGACTGAGCAGTGATGACAGTAAATTGGCCAGGCAGTGGCATTCTTGATATAATGTTACATGCCTGGAACACAGCAGCTGCATTTCCAAATAAGAAGTCTATGGTCCCCGAGATGTCGCACTCTCTATAGAATTGTCTAAAGGAGTGTACGTATAATGTATCTTGGTAACCATCTATTATGCACCTGTACACCGCAGCTAAGTCTGCATTCACCCGTAGTGCAACTGCCTGGTGCTTTTCTGCTCCAGCCTTGTTCTCGAACCTTATATCACGAGCCAGAAAACCATCCCCAGACACCGCTAAAATTTAATTTTTTGCAAGATCCAAATAAATTAGATATATGCATACACACAAACAGAAAGTACAAAATAATAATCCTAAAATGGAATTGTGAAACAAGGATAAGTTTGAAATTTACCAACAGTGGCAGATCTGAAAGTAGTCCAACCATCGGCCACGCTTCTGGCACCTGTAATAACGGTGAGATCACTCCCATCTCCAAGCAACACAACATTTGTCTTATAACTGGGAATCTCCACATGCTCCTCATACAATCCTTCCCTCACATAGATTATAATTCTATCATTACTGTTGTTTGGAGAGAAATTTATAGCGTCAGTGATGGTTGTAAAGTTGCCAGTTCCATCTATTGATACTGTAAGCAACTCGCTCGGATCATATTCCTCACCAGAAGTACTCTGCAAAAGCCGCCGCCGCCGACGATCTAACCATTTAGGAACACCCGTGACCATGAGACGTCGTCCATCTTTTTTGGACGCGACTAACTTGGGAGATGAGAGCATTGAAAGCGAATTGCTGACTTGCTTATAAAAAGCGATTAAGGAGTCGATCACCAATGGTTTCAAAGGACCAGACGCGGAATCTAAGCCTTCTAAGCACGTGTTCGTGTTAGTGAGAGCTGCACTTAGGAATGCGTTTGTGTCCTCTAATTTTTTGGATTGTATTCGAGAAATAGATTTCTGCAACGAGGACACCGTAATTTGGTGGAGTTCCTTGCAGTCTTGGATTGCTCCCCTCTGTTTTTCAATAATGTCTGACCCTTTAACAACGCTGGATAATAGATTCGAGAGCTTCCCGGCTTCAGATAAGGCATTCTGAAGGGACTGAACAATATAAGTGATGATGCTTGGATTTATATTTATGGAGATGGAGAGCTTGAATGACTCAAAACAGACATCTGGGTATGGTGTGGACTTGCACACAGATCTTATAGAGGAGAGATTGGAATTGGGAGAATTAGTAGAGTTGAGAGCAGTTGTGGCTGTGATGAAGATTGAGCAGAGTAATATTAGTAATAATTTTAGAATATTGGTGGAAGCCATGAGAAGAGGGGTTGAGATAGGAAAGCTTAGTAGTTAAGAGTACACTTTGAACACCACAAAACCATTATCCATAACAGCTAGCCTCTAGGGAACGCAAGTTGCATGGGTTTACTGCTGTCTTTTTTTCTTTTTTCTTTTTTTTTGGTGAGCTGAGGTGAGGTGAGAGGTGAGGTGAGGTGAGGTGAGGTGAGGTGAGGGGGGGGGGCAGGGCATTAATCTTTTCAAATGATAAAAATGATATCTCAATTTGATAAAGGACAAAACCACAACATGTATATTGTATTAATGTTCACTCACGGGGGGATACTCCTCTGCACTCAGATTTGGTACCACGTACCATAACTCAAGAATAGTTCAATTTTACCTTCACATCAATTCAAGGCCCACACTTGGGGGTTAAAGGGGAGACAATAATAATTCTCAGGCAAGGAAAATGACTTCTACGATATGACACAAGTGAGGAGATATTGATTGAACTTATACTTACCAAAACAACTCTAAAATTTGGGTAGGGCCAAAGATTTTGGCCTTGTTCATGAATTTGATATGTCTTCTTGTGACAAAAGCTTATTCCACAGATTATTATATTGTGGTGAGAAATGGCAGCAACCAGAAATTTTTTTTTTTTTTTTCTTTTTTTTTTTCTTTTTCTTCGGAAAGGAACTATTTATCATCATAACACCATATCCACGTACATAGATATGTCGACCACTCGATGTCTTTTTCCCTTGTTGATTATGGACCTATATAACCTAACATCTACATTTGCGGTGCCTAATTAATTGGCCCTTTTGCATACAAGCAGTGTTGTATATCCCAAATTTTTATTACAACTGATGTAAAAGTTGGGTGATTTTCGATTGCAGTGAAACTACTATAATTTCATTGAACTGCTTTTACTGTCATGAGATTTGAAATTCAATTTTCTGTGCCCGTCACATGTGCTGCTTGTATTTATCTAGGGATCGAGTCCTAACCTACCTACCTCATTTTTCTTATGAATCACACTGTCATTCCCAATTCTCTATCACAAATTTTGTTCTAATGAGGTGGCAATGGGTCCGCTTCCAATGAAATTCATCAGGTCCTTCCATTGAAACTGAATGTGCAATATGCATTACTCTTACTGTTAAAAAAATTGCATAAAACATATTTTTATGCAAACTAGTCTGCAGAATTTACACACTCAATCTTCAACTATAAAATACAACATCAGATGCTCATACTCTCAGGAGGACCACAAGTACTCTTTGGTCTCTCCAACCATGGAGGTGGCCCTTTCTTGGGCTGTTTTAGCCATGACATGCCTAAATGCTATAACCTAAACCTCATCGGTCCACTCCCCCACATCAGTCTCTCCACAAACTATCCAAAAAAAAATATATATATATATATATATATATATGGCCCAACTAATGCAACTCAAATTTGGATCATACCCAGTTATATAGTTGCCTCATCCTCTGAAATGGCAAATCTATTCCTAAAGACACATGATCACATCTTTGCCTCTCGCCCTCCAACCTCTGCTGGAAAAATACACAACTTATAACTACTACTGCAAACATTACATGGTCCCAGTCTTGAGGTTAAGCTCAGCTCACAACTGATGGTGTCAAGGGGTTTACACAGGTATTCTTGATTGCTTTCAACTACTTAAAACCATTTTATTTTACTATTTAAATATGTTAATTATTTATTTGCTAAAAAGGTGCCATGTATTCCTAACATAAACTTGAGTGCACACATGAATCCTGTCTCCTTCCCTGATGCAAATATTCCAATGACAAGCTTTAGCCATTTTGATTTCCCAGCCTTCAAATTTGAGTCTATCTCAAAATTTTAAGTTCAGTCAACTTTCTTAATTTACTTTTAAAAAAAAATAAAAATTTCTATTTGATTAGGATTAGGATTAGGATTAGGACACTGTATAAAGACTTGTAAGACTCTGTGGCAGACTAGTTTCCATAAACAATACTTGGTCTTTTCAATTTTTCTTTATGACAATGGTGTCAGTTACATATGTTAGTGTACTGCATGTATTCCAAGATTTATAGATTATGGTCTGTCACTCACATCTAATTAGGCATGTCAGAATGGCCATCCTCCTCATCAACTGTCGTCAGGCTTGTTGTCTCTCATCTGTCCGGGCAAGGTTACCTGGATCGCAGATCGATTCGGTACGAGGAACGGGATCGGGAACGCGGATCGCCATGTGCTATAAAATGTGATACAGTGGTGGTATACTTCTTATGATCTTAAGGGGAAGTAGTATGATAGATTAAAACATGAAACAATTTTTTGATCATTTTATTGTCTAAGTAAAGTTCTAAAAGAGAAAATATAATCGATGTGAATTTTGTAGTGTTATAAGTTCACTAGATTTTGGTTGTGTTATTACAATATTAGGTGATTTAAAGCTGGAATGCCCAAATTCGCGTTCCAATTCGCTAGTGTACCACATTTCAGAACGATCGTACCAAAACGGGGATCGCTGTGGTCTGATAGCTTTCTGGTAAAACTGGGTCGAGCTCGGTTTTTGGAGTAGGCCCAGGCCCTACCCAAGGGTGAGCGGCGCCGCCCATCATGTGAATTATATCCGTTGAGGTCCAAATTATGATTCTCCTCCACTAAACCAGACAACAATTTTTTTGTAATAGGCTTAAAAAGCCTGTTAGCAGGTGAGTTTTATCCGTTGGATGTTATCTTTCTTAAGATTTTCAAGCAAGGTTGTACAAGAGTAGTGGGTGTAAGATCTCTGTGATGGTTTGTATTATTAGAAAGTGATGAAAAAAAAACATCTTGATTGCACATGTGAACTGCCTTGTCCTTTTTTTTTCACAAATCCATGTGTATACAGTATCCCAACTACTATGTTTTGGCTTATGTTAACAACCTTAGTAAATGCTCTATCAAATTAAATGGATTCTAGATGTCAATGCATTATGAGTATTAATTGTATTTTAACTCTTCTCCTTTCTTCATTTATTTAGTAATGAGTAACACTATGCTTCCCAAATGCTTTGTCAGTTGTGCCATAGTATGTGGTACAACTGACAAAGCATTTGGGAACCAAATTTGGGAAGTCGAACGTTATTAATAGACCAAGAATTTAAAGCTTTAATACTAATTAAATGACAATGATTAATTCATCAACTTGCATGTTTTGACAACTTATATACTGTTGCATACCACATTTACCCTTACCATACTTCTATAAATATAGTAAATTCATTAGTAATTATTTAGATATGGATAATTGAAAGGAAATAGAATACAGCAATTGGCATTACATAGACTTGTGAAGAACTGCCTTGAAGAATGTTGGAGATAATATTTGATACGGTCTTATCCCGTATTTAATATGATCTCCCAAGATTATGAATTTTTATTTCCTTTGATTCTGTAATCTTTTATTTTTGGGTATTTCCTTGATTTGGTTATTTCCTTTTCTCTAGCATAGTTGTTGACCCAAAAAGGAAACCTTAGAGGGGGGGTGAATAAGGTTTTTAAAAATTAATTTAGAAATTTGTTCAAATTGATTGCCCAAACAATTAAATTACAAAAGCAATGTAAAGAGAAGGGAAAGAGATACAATGCAAACCAATTTTTAGGTGGTTCGGGAAACCGCACGCCGCGCCCTACTTCCACCCCTCAAGAACACCTCTTGAGGATTCCACTATTTCAATCTTCTTCGGGTGAAGATTAAACCCTTACAATCTCTTCAAGGAAGAAAATCCTCTTCTCTTGAACTAGGGTTACACCAACCCTTAATACACACTACCTTTATAAATGGGTTTTGATACAAGAATGGAAGACTCTCTCAATAGAGTGGATAAATACAAGATGTCAGCTCACAATAAATTGCTCTCAAGAAATTACAAATGAATGCTAGAGCAATAGAATTTATTATCTCACCAAACTAGGGCTCAAGAAATTAATGTGATGAAATTATTGGTTAGATTTTCCAAGAGAGACATTAATGAAGTTCAAATATATGTATTTATAGCTTTCTTTTGATTTCCAACCGTTGGGGGTAGTTGGGAGCAATTAATGCTACATTAAATGCAATAAACTAGCCGTTACTGTGTTGAACGCAGTCATTCAGTCGACTGACTACACAGAGCAGTCGACTGCTTTTCAAAGAGGTTTAGTAAAAACACAGGATCAGTCGACTGTATCGCGATGGCAGTCGACTGGTTTGTATACTTTTGAAATCTCTGTGTACCCAGGTCGACTGTTCAGTCGACTGGATAATCAGTCGACTTAACAGTCGACTGCTTCTTTACAGATTTCAAAGGAAAGGTTGGGTTAGTTATGTAAAACCTTTATTAATCAACTTTGAGCCCTAAAGTAAGATGTTCACATAAATAAATTGCTTACATAGAATCCTAAAACAAAGATTAAGACAAGATTCTTCAACTTGTAAAGCTCCGTTTGGCTTAGGATCAATCACCATGTATGAGAAAGATATATAATCAATGTCCCTGCAACTTAATCATCTTGAGATAATTAGAAACCATTACTAAGTAGTTTGTTAATCATCAAAATTATTCATTCAAATAATGGAAGGGGCTAACAATCTCCCCCTTTTTGATGATGACAAACTACTTGTTGCCCATAGAAAAGGTTATGAATAAGGGATCAATGATGATATGTTTATCTACTAATGTTCAATGATATACTCTCCCCCTTTGTCATTAACAAAAAACAGATAAGGAGGTAAAGAACCAAGACATCAATCAAAAAAAATTGCATTAACGCTGAAATTTGTTATAAAAACACTTAAATCTATCAACAAAGTCAAAAGGCTAACAATATACCAATATGTGATACTATAAGCAGCCAAGATTCTATCAACAGATACATATTCTAGCCAAGATTCAAAAAGATTTGTAAGATCAGTAAATGTGCAAAATTACAAAGACTATTCATCTACCCAAAATTTTGTCCAACACACCAAAAAATGACACAGTCAGAAGTGTAAGCGAGTCCGGATAATACGGATCTCCTCACGAGCATCATCAACAGAAGCCTGAAGAGATGATAGACGACGATCAAGAAGCTCCTGAGTAGCAGCAGTGGAGGTGCGCAAAGTGTCCAGAGAGCCACCAATCTCAAAAACATCGGCTCGTAATGATGCGATGGCGCGCTGGTGATGCTCAGCTGCCTCCTGCTGTGAGGAAGATAAGGAAGCATGCATAGTCTCAATAGACTGGGTGTGAGAGACAGAAAGAGAAGAGATGGATGAAGAGAGGCTCAGAACCTGAGCTGAAAGAACTGAAAGCTCCTCCAAAATGTCAGGAGAGGGTGTATCAACAGCAGGTGGAGGAGGAGGAGGAGGAGGAGGAGCAGAAGATGAAGATGGATGAGAAGAAGGAGTAGGAATGGAAGGGGTAGAGGCAGTAGGGGTTGTGGGATCAGTAGAGACCTTGGAAACAAAAGCATTATTCACGAGTTTATATCCCATAAGGGATAGAATAGTGGAGGAGTAAAAGTCAGTAGAAATGGGATCATGACGATCAAATTCATCTTCTAAAGGAACCTTGAAATGACGGAAAACAGAAGTTAAAGCAAGGCCATAAGGTAAAGAACTGGTTTTTGATTTCTTTTGACATTCACACATGTGGCGGCAGAAAAGATATGGCAAATCATAAGCTTTATTTTCAAGAAGGCACCAAATTAAGAAAACATCCAAGAAAGAGACAGAGTCTCGACCGCCAGCACGGGGCAGAAGGGTATAGGTCAGAAGATGGTGGATAAGACGTGCTTCAAAGGTTAGGGCAGAAGCCTTGGGCTTCACGGGGTATGACAACTCATTGTTGCCGGTAATAAGACGACACGCAACGAGAGGATCAAATCCGTGCCCTTGATTCCAAGAATTTATGTTATATTCAGAAATATCACCACGACGAATATGAAAAATAGAAGAAACAGAGTCGGGATCTAGACGAATTTTAATACCACGAACAAAAGAGGTAAGGGTGTCTGCACGAGATCCAAAAGTCATATTGCAATAAAACTCCTTAACAAGAGTGGGATAGCACGGTTGACTAAGACTAGTAAATAGATGCCATCCTAAACGTTCTAATAGAAATCCTATTCGTAGATTAGCCGATTTAGAGAAAGGAATGGGAAGGATCTTACCATAAACCACATGTCGGTGGGAAAAGATTTCATCAAAGCTCTCTTGCTCCTCTTGAGTAGGAAAGCGCTTGGCTTTGGTTGCCTGAGGAGCAGATGAAGGACCACTGGCGGGGGTCTTCCGTTTAAGCTTGGGAGCCATGCTAAAGAGGGAAGATGGACAGCGACAGAGAAGAGAGAAGAAAAAGGGTCACAGAGGAAGGGAGAGGAGGGAGAACGATATATAGAGGATTAGGTGGGCAAGGGAGAGGAGGAGAGGAGGAAGAAGAAAAGGAAGTGAAAGGGGTAGAGAGGATATGGGGAATGTAGGATGGGAAGAAGGAAAAACGAAGGAGAAAGAAAGGGAAAAAAATCGTCGGAGGAAGAAGAGGTGTAGAAGAAAAAAAAGAGGATGGCTCGATATATATAGAATATAAGGAAGCAGTCGACTGCGTCGCACGAGCAGTCGACTGAACATCAAATTAGGGCTTAGAATTTGGGGGTATTCAGAGTCTCAGTCGACGCTGAAGGCGACTGAAGTGGGCAGGGACAGAAACAGTCGACTCCTCAGTCGACTGAATTAGGCAGGGGTTTAAAAGGTGAAAAGCAGTCGACGCCTGTGTCGACGGGAGTGGGCAGGGATATGGAATGCAAAAGCAGTCGACGACAAGGTCGACTCCTCAGTCGACTGCAATGATCAGAAACAAGGAATCTAGGAAGAATGAAAGAAACCAGTCGACTGTGACGGGAAGTCAGTCGACTTCTTTGACAAAGAAATGCACAGAAGGAGTATTTCAGTCCAGATTCAGAAATTTATAGCACATCAGTCAAAAAGGACAAGCCTAGTTCTCTTCTAATAACACAAAGACGTTCTTCGGGAAGGGGTTTTGTGAAAATATCAGCCCATTGACGATCGGTGTTGATGAAAACAAGATCAACATCCCCCTTTTGAACATGATCGCGAATAAAATGATGACGAATCTCAATGTGTTTAGTCCTTGAGTGTTGGATAGGATTTTTGGATAAACATATGGCACTAGTATTATCACAATTTATAGGAATATGATCATAATAAAGTCCAAAATCTTCCAATTGTTGTTTCATATAAAGTGTTTGAGCACAACAACTTCCAGCAGCTATATATTCGGCTTCTGCCGTAGATAGAGCTACCGAATTTTGTTTCTTACTAAACCATGAGACAAGCGAATTTCCTAAAAAATGACATGTGCCACTAGTACTTTTACGATCAATTTTACAACCGGCAAAATCCGCATCCGAAAAACTTGTTAATTCAAAAGAGGTATTTTTAGGATACCAAAGACCTAAGTCAATAGTACCTAGAAGATAACGAAAAATACGTTTAACCGCAATGACATGTGATTCCTTGGGTGAAGCTTGAAATATAGCACAAAGGCATACGCTAAACATGATATCCGGTCTACTTGCGGTGAGATACAATAGACTACCAATCATTCCCCGAAAAAGCTTACAATCTACCGGCTTGCCGGTTTCATCTTTATCAAGTTTTAAAGTAGAACTCATAGGTGTTTGAAAAACTTTGCTTCCTTCCAATCCAAATCTTTTTAAGAGATCTTTGATATACTTGGATTGATTTATGAAAATGCCATTTTTATGTTGCTTTATTTGAAGTCCAAGAAAGAAGTTTAGCTCCCCCATCAAACTCATTTCAAATTCATTTTGCATACATGATGCAAATTCTTCACACATCTTCTCATTTGTAGCTCCAAATATAATATCGTCCACGTAAATTTGAACAAGCAAGATATCTTGATTTGAGGTTTTAACAAAAAGTGTAGTATCAATTTTTCCTCGATTAAAACCAAGATCAATAAGATATTTACTTAATCTATCATACCAAGCACGTGGAGCTTGTTTTAAACCATATAAAGCTTTTGTGAGTTTAAAAACATGATCCGGAAGATGTGGATTTTCAAAACCGGGGGGTTGTTTAACATAGACTTCCTCGGAGATAAAGCCATTTAAAAAGGCACTTTTCACGTCCATTTGAAAAAGTTTGAAATTTTTATAACAAGCAAAGGCAAGAAGCATCCTAATGGCTTCGAGTCTAGCTACGGGAGCATAAGTCTCCTCGTAGTCTATACCTTCTTCTTGATTGTAGCCTTGGGCAACTAATCTAGCCTTGTTTCTCACAACAATGCCGGATTCATCCTTTTTGTTTCGAAAAACCCATTTTGTTCCAATAATAGTGTGATCATTAGGTTTAGGAACAAGAGTCCAAACTTCATTTCTCTCAAATTGATTTAGCTCTTCTTGCATAGCCAATAACCAATTTTCATCGTTCTCGGCTTCATCAAAGTTCTTGGGTTCAATTTGAGATAGAAATGCTAAGTTATTACAAATATTTTTGAGAGATGATCTAGTAGCTACACCTTGACTAGGGTCTCCTAGGATTTGATCAATAGGATGATTAGGCACATTTTTCCATTCAAAGGGAAGATCATTTCTCAAATTTGCTTTAGGTGATTCAATGGAAGGAGGATCTTCTTTCTTTGAGTTTTCAAGAGGTAGAGAGTTTGAATCATTGTTTTCAACATTATTTGAAATATCTTTGGAAGTGTCAATATCATCGTCTAATACTTTCTTAAAAGGATTTGCTTCATCAAAAACAACGTGCATTGATTCTTCCACAATCAAAGTTCTTTTATTAAAAACTCTATAAGCTTTGCTAATTTGAGAGTATCCAAGGAAAATGCCTTCATCCGATTTAGCATCAAATTTTCCCAAGTTATCCTTAGTATTCAAGATAAAACACTTACATCCAAAAACTTTGAAATAGCTTATGTTTGGCTTTCTTCCTTTCCAAAGCTCATATGGGGTCTTATTAAGCTTGTTTCTAATGACCACACGATTAATAACATAACATGAAGTGCTAGTGGCCTCGGCCCAAAAGTATTTTGGTAAAGAGAATTCATTTAACATAGTTCTTGCCATTTCTTGAAGAGATCTATTTTTCCTCTCAACAACCCCATTTTGTTGAGGAGTTCTCGGTGCCGAAAAATTGTGACCAAAACCATTTTCTTCACAAAAGGAAGTAATCTCATTATTATCAAATTCTCGGCCTCTATCACTTCTTATGTTGTTAATCGCATACCCCTTTTCATTTTGAACGCGTTTACAAAAATTAACAAAGAGTGTAAAAGCTTCATCCTTATGTGCAAGAAAGAACACCCAAGTGAATCTAGAGAAATCATCAACAATGACAAAAGCATAGATTTTGCCACTCATACTAGCAACACGATTTGGACCAAATAAATCCATATGAAGTAACTCAAGAGGTCTACAAGTTGATATTTCCTTTTTCTTTTTAAAAGATGTTTTGATTTGCTTTCCGAGTTGACAAGCATCACAAACTTTATCTTTAACAAAATTTGTTTTTGGCAAACCTTTGACCAATTCATTTTTAGATAAATTTGAAAGTAAGTCAATGCTAGCATGACCCAATCTTCTATGCCATAGCCAACTTGTTTCATTCAAAGCGGCAAAACACTTAACATCTTGAGAAGAAATATCATCAAAATCAATTGTATACACATTGTCTTCTCTATAAGCAATAAATAATGTTTTATTGCAACTAGCATACTTAATCATGCAATAATTTGATTCAAACACAACTTGAAACCCTTTATCACACAATTGACTAATACTAAGCAAATTATGTTTTAGACCTTCAACCAAAAGTACATTTTCAATAGTTAATGAGGAGTTCTTACCAATATTACCTATACCGATGATTCTTCCTTTAGAGTTGTCTCCAAAAGTGACATTTCCTCCATCCTTTGGAGAGAGAGATGAAAACTTGGATTTGTCTCCGGTCATATGTCTTGAGCAACCACTATCCAAGAACCATCTATCCTTGCTAGAAGATTTGAGACAAACCTCATTCAAGTGAGCCATAAGACAAATATTTGCCACTTCTTCATCACTTGAGTCATCTTTTGATGAATCACTATCGGAATCATCCCAAGTAGCCTTCATCGCCCTTTTCTTGGTTTTCTTGTAGTTATTCTTCATTAGAGGACAATCGGCTTTGACATGGCCCGGCTTTTTGCATTTGAAGCATATAATTGGATCCTTTTTAGCTTCTATTGCCTTAGGAGTTCTCCTAGTGAAATTCTTATCCTTCTTCAAGAATCGTTTGAATTTCCTAGTGATCATAGCCATCTCATCATCTTCATTGCTATCACTATCTTCTTCATTGTCTTGAGATGTTTTGAGAGCGATGTTCTTCTTCTTGTCTTCCTTATCAAATACCGCCAACTCCATTTCATGCGTAACAAGAGATCCCAAGAGTTGCTCTAATGAGAGTGTTGAGAGTTCCTTGGCCTCTCGGATTGCCGTCACTTTAGGTTGCCAATGCTTTGGAAGAGACCTAAGCAATTTCTCAATCATCTCCTCATTAGTATATGTTTTACCAAGACTTTTTAAACTATTGATAATAATGGTGAAACGAGTGAACATTTCACTAATAGTTTCATTTGAAGACATTTTAAACATCTCATATGTTTGAACAAGTAGATTTATTTTTGATTTCTTAACTTGATTAGTACCTTCATGAGCAACCTCAAGTTTATCCCAAATTTCCTTTGCGGAATCGCAAGAAGAAATTCTATTATACTCATTTGGGTCTAATCCACAATATAAAATATTCATAGCATTTGCATTCATTTTGATAAGCCTTTTATCAATGTCATTGTATTCCTCAATAGTCTTCTCAATTTCAATACCGTCTACAATCTTGATGGGAATGTGAGGTCCATTCACAACAAGTTGCCAAAGATCAAAATCTTGAGCAATCATGTAGATTCTCATACGATTTTTCCAATAGGCATAATTTGAACCATTAAAACAAGGAGGTCTATTTGAGGATTGTCCCTCACTATAGATGATAGTATTTGAGGTGGTTTCCATTTGATCTTTAACTAAAAAAAAACGTTAGAAATTTGAGCCGAGGCTCTGATACCAATTGTTGGCCCAAAAAGGAAACCTTAGAGGGGGGGTGAATAAGGTTTTTAAAATTAATTTAGAAATTTGTTCAAATTGATTGCCCAAACAATTAAATTACAAAAGCAATGTAAAGAGAAGGGAAAGAGATACAATGCAAACCAATTTTTAGGTGGTTCGGGAAACCGCACGCCGCGCCCTACTTCCACCCCTCAAGAACACCTCTTGAGGATTCCACTATTTCAATCTTCTTCGGGTGAAGATTAAACCCTTACAATCTCTTCAAGGAAGAAAATCCTCTTCTCTTGAACTAGGGTTACACCAACCCTTAATACACACTACCTTTATAAATGGGTTTTGATACAAGAATGGAAGACTCTCTCAATAGAGTGGATAAATACAAGATGTAAGCTCACAATAAATTGCTCTCAAGAAATTACAAATGAATGCTAGAGCAATAGAATTTATGATCTCACCAAACTAGGGCTCAAGAAATTAATGTGATGAAATTATTGGTTAGATTTTCCAAGAGAGACATTAATGAAGTTCAAATATATGTATTTATAGCTTTCTTTTGATTTCCAACCATTGGGGGTAGTTGGGAGCAATTAATGCTACATTAAATGCAATAAACTAGCCGTTACTGTGTTGAACGCAGTCATTCAGTCGACTGACTACACAGTGCAGTCGACTGCTTTTCAAAGAGGTTTAGTAAAAACACAGGATCAGTCGACTGTATCGCGATGGCAGTCGACTGGTTTGTATACTTTTGAAATCTCTGTGTACCCAGGTCGACTGTTCAGTCGACTGGATAATCAGTCGACTGCTTCTTTACAGATTTCAAAGGAAAGGTTGGGTTAGTTATGTAAAACCTTTATTAATCAACTTTGAGCCCTAAAGTAAGATGTTCACATAAATAAATTGCTTACATAGAATCCTAAAACAAAGATTAAGACAAGATTCTTCAACTTGTAAAGCTCCGTTTGGCTTAGGATCAATCACCATGTATGAGAAAGATATATAATCAATGTCCCTGCAACTTAATCATCTTGAGATAATTAGAAACCATTACTAAGTAGTTTGTTAATCATCAAAATTATTCATTCAAATAATGGAAGGGACTAACAGTTTGTGTATATATAGTGGTTGATTACAGTGGAAATAATAAGAAACAATTTTACCCAAATTCTAGTTTCTTCTTGGTATCAGAACAGAGATCCTCAAGCTCCACCGGCGGGTGGCGGCTCGCCGCCCGCCGGACCCCTATCATCTTCTTGTCTTCGTTTTGTGCCAATTCATCGGTAGCGTTCATCTTTTTCGTTCCCGTGTTTTCAAATAAACCCCTGCCACTTCTGCTACTTTTCATATCCAACCCCCGTCAACTTCGGCTAGCCCCTACGGGTATTGTCATGCCATCAGTCAACCCTCGGCTAGCCCTTTGCGGGGGAGTTGAAGTGTGCAGCCCCTTTGTGGGCTCTCTTGATGGGCTTGAACACGTAGGCTCTCGCAAGTTGATTTGTTCTGCCGTGATTTTCGGCAGCCATGAACCTTTATGCTGCATCGAGTGTCCGGGCAATTTCTTCTCGTTGGTTAGTACCAATTGATTAGCTTTGCCGTGATTTTCGGTGGCCTTGTTTGGTTTATTGCACCGTGATGTCCGGGCAATTTTTCAAGGGATTGTTTCGCTTCTATTGGAATTTCCACGCTTCTTGGTTATGGTTGTTCGACATTTGGTAGAATCATTCAAGTCCAAGTCCAAGTTCAAGTTGGTCACTTCATCATCAAGTTTCCGTGACTCAACTTGCGGGGGAGTGTTGGAGATAATATTTCATACGGTCTTATCCCGTATTTAATATGATCTCCCAAGATTATGAATTTTTTATTTCCTTTGATTCTGTAATCTTTATTTTTGGGTATTTCCTTGATTTGGTTATTTCCTTTTCTCTAGCATAGTTTGTGTATATATAGTGGTTGATTACAGTGGATATAATAAGGAACAATTTTACCCAATTTCTAGTTTCTTCTAATAACATGAGCATTTGGCCTTTGTACTCCTCATACCTGCATCTGTGAGTAACTCAGCAGTGTTTGTTCATTATGTATACAAAATGTACATGAGAACAAAGAAATAGAAAGGCCAAATTATGGACCCAAAAAAGCTTCCTCTCCTTTAAACCTGCCAAAAATTAATTATTACATGGATTTATCCTAACAAATCACAGTAAATGCAGTACTAAATTGAATGTATGTGAGATATTAATGCATGCACCAGACTACCAAATTACAACTTCTTCTCTTCATTTAAGAATGAAATACAAAAAGAACTCATTAAATATATGCCAGGCACTTATCATCAACCTGCTGTAAATAAATTTACATACCAAAATTTTCCCTTGTAGCGCACCCAATTTTTTTTGGCACAAGGTATAGTTCAGTTGAGGTGAGGTGAGGTGACATCCATACTTTACAGTTTACACAAGCGCAAACGAAAGAACAATGCTAAGTGCATTGAGCATAGTTTATCTTACTTTGTTATGTGCCAGTGACAACTTTAAAATTAAGTGTTGTATTATGTCCTTTTATTTGCAATGTAAAAAAGGGCCAATTACCTTTTTGGTTAAGTCTGGAGTTTTCAAAACAGAATTCTAGAAATCAAATCATTAAAGAAGGTGAATCAAAGAACTTGTCTTGGTAGTCCATTTCATTATATAAACAGCCCCATCTGATCCTCTTACTATTCCAACAAGAAAGTCTTCTATCTCTTTAGCTATGGAGGCTCTTTCTTGGGCTGTTTTAGGCATGGCATTACTTGTAGCATTTGTCACTCTTGCTAAAGTTTTCAAATTCACTCACAGATCACAAACTTTTCCGCCAGGTCCCAAACCTTGGCCGATCATAGGCAATCTAAACCTCATCGGTCACCTCCCACACCAGTCTCTCCACAAGCTATCCCAAAAATATGGCCAACTAATGCACCTTAAGTTCGGTTCATACCCAGTTGTGGTTGCCTCATCCTCTGAAATGGCAAAGCTATTCCTAAAGACACACGACCACATCTTTGCCTCTCGCCCTCCAACAGCAGCAGCTAAGTACACTACCTACAACTACTGCAACATAACATGGGCTCCTTATGGACCTTATTGGCGCCAAGGTCGTAAAATTTATGCGACAGAGTTATTTAGCTCTAAACAACTGGAGTCCTACGAGTATATTCGCATTGAGGAAAGGAAGGCTTTCATTTCACGTTTATATTCATTAGCAGGAAAGCCAATTCTGGTTAAAGATGAGCTATCACGCGTCACACTCGGTATTATAAGCAGAATGGTACTGGGTAAGAAGTACTTTAGTGACTCAAAAGATATTCATGAGAAAGATTCATCAATTGTGACCCCTAAAGAATTCCAGGAGATGTTAGATGAGTTGTTCATGCTTAATGGGGTGTTCAACATTGGGGATTGGATACCGTGGATTGACTTCTTGGACCTGCAGGGTTATTTGAAGCGAATGAAGGCTTTGTTCAAGAAAATTGACAGGTTTCATGATCATGTGGTTGATGAGCACAAGGCAAGGAAGGAAGCAGATAAGGAATTCATGGCCAAAGATATGGTGGATGTGCTGTTACAGGTTGTTGATGATCCAAATCTTGAGGTCAAGCTTTCTACCCAAGGTGACAAGGGTTTTACACTGGTACGATTAATTAACTCCACAATATATATGTTTTCCATATATGGGTTGTTTGGAATGCTCAGTGAACTAGTTCTATATATTCAAGTGTTTGGTAGATGCCTTCCCATTGCATGTGCGTCCGTGTCTGATGTAAAAAAAATCTTTCATTATACTGGTCTCAAACATGCCTTTTCTCAACTTGGTAAAAAGAAGTTCATAATTTTTGCATATCTCAGTTGGTTTGGTGACTCACCATAGTCCTGCCATGGTGACGTTTAACCTAATAATGATAAGTTCTTTCTGGTTTTGTTACACGGATGGGCAGGACCTCCTAGCCGGTGGCACAGATTCTTCAGCAACAACTGTGGAATGGGCAATGTCTGAACTCTTGAAACATCCTCAGCTAATTAAGAAGGCAACCGAGGAACTTGACAGAGTCCTCATTGGTAAAGAGAAATGGGTGGAAGAGAGAGACATCCCAAAGCTACCTTATATAGATGCAATCATGAAAGAGACTATGAGGCTACATCCAGTAACTGTAATGCTTGCACCACATTTAGCTATTGAAGATTGCAATGTAGCTGGTTATGACGTTCTTAAAGGAACTAGACTCTTTATAAACACATGGAGCATAGGGAGAGACCCCACACTATGGGATGCACCAGAAGAGTTTAGGCCAGAGAGGTTTCTAGGGAAAGAAATTGATGTGAAGGGACAGAATTTTGAGCTATTGCCATTTGGGTCAGGGCGAAGGAAGTGCCCCGGCTATACTCTTGGACTTAAGATGATCAAGTCAAGCTTGGCTAACATCTTATATGGATTCAACTGGAAATTACCTGACAATGTGAAGATTGAAGATTTGAGTATGGAGGAAGTTTTTGGACTCTCAACACATAGAAAGGTTCACTCATTGCAGTGTTGGAGCCTCGACTCCCAATACATCTCTATCCGTTCTAATCATATACATCAGTACTTTCCATCTCAATTAAGGCTTTGTTTGGGGAATTCTAATCCTAGAAATAAGGCTGAAACAGGGGATTTAATGCTCTTGAAACACTGGATCCTATCAGGTTAAAGTAATGTTAAAGAGGGTTCCATAGATATAAAAATCATCTAATTATCACAGCGCACAAGGATGGTAAGTGGTAGTAAGTGAATAATAATCTCTAGCATTGTATTCAAAGTGCTCTGCTGTATTCTTGGAATTCTAGTATAACTAACCAATCCAAGTTGGTCCTTATCAAGACCACTCGTAAACAACCATCATTTCCCTTCATTTATATACTCATTGGATCTATGTTTGAACAGTTCAGGTTGCTTCATTAGAAACCAACCCCCAAAACTGAAAGTACAATAGGCAAAAAAAAAAAAAAATTACAAATAAAAAAATCATGGACATCAATAGAATTCTTAAAATTGAGCCTAAAAGCTTTTACTAAAAAGTAAAAACTGGAAGTAAAAGGGACCGCACAATGCAGTCCAAGACAATGCTTGATAAATCTCTATTTACAGTACTGTGATTTACAGTTATGTACTTGTGTGTCTATTATCTCTTGAGTCTGTGGTGCATAGGAGAATTCAACCCGAATCTGAGGTTCTGTTGTAGATTAGTCTCGGAGTAAATGGTTGGAGAATTTGGTGATTTCGTGGGATGCCTGTGACCATGATGGAGTTGGTGATTGTGGTGATGCTGGCCATTCTCTTTCTTTGATTCCTTCGGCACTTGAACGTCCTTGCTCGAATCAATCCCAGTGGGAGCAGTGTATACAAATGTTCCAACTGGAATGTCATTGAAGTCCTTGAGAGGCTCCAAAGTCTTGACCACAGTAGTCATGGATGGTCTAAGCTTTGGGCGGTGGCTCAGGCATTGATAAGCCAATAGAGCTGCCTTCTGAGCTCCCATTTCGGAGTATTGGCCTTCAAGTCTTGGGTCCATTATACGGCTAAGTTTTCTGGGATCCTTTAATTGTGGCCTTGCCCACTCTGCTAGGTTCTGTTCTCTGTGAGGACGGTTCTTGTCCACTGATCTTCTACCCGTTAGAAGCTCTAATAGTACCACTCCAAAGCTGTACACGTCACTTGCTGCTGTCAAGTGACCTGGAACAACAAATAAGTGTCACTGTTAAAATTCACATACAGCTCTAAACTGATCAATATATACTTGTATTTTAGGTAATTAGTGAAAAGCAGTTACCGGTCATAATGTATTCGGGAGCAGCATAGCCTTGTGTGCCCATAACGCGTGTGGAGACATGTGTGTCATCTCCTTCTGGACCATCCTTTGCTAGTCCAAAATCTGAGAGCTTTGCAGTATAATCCTGCATGTGCGCAATTGAGTAGAAAAACAAAGTTTTAGAATTATAATCGGGAACATATATGTTGTCCTAAGAAACTGCTTAATTAGATGTGTAAATGGGACTATAGATCATATAGATAGAGAAGCTTACAGAGTCTAGCAAGATGTTTGAAGCTTTGAAATCGCGATATATGACTGGTTTTTCAGCTTCATGGAGGAAAGCAAGGCCCTTTGCTGCTCCAAGAGCCATTTTCATTCTGGTAGACCATGGAAGTGATACTGAATATCCTGCAGACCGGGAGGACATACATTTAGTCATCTACATATATATACTCAGTACTCATCCATTGAAAACAATGGACATAAACTGTACATGAGATAATTGCATCTAAGCTACTTTTATCAAAAATTTCCTTAAAAGTCTTTTTGGGGATTCTGTTGTTCATTCATTCAATCATTCAAACATAAACCTTTCCCAAGACGTACTGCAATGAATATCTATGATAAACTAGGATAAAGGCAAATAACTATATATATATATATATTGCAGTCTCAGTGATGTTAATATGGATCCATAGAGATATTATACTGCAAAATAACAAATTAGTTAAAACAATTAACATTGTGACAATCCTTAATGTTTGAGGACATTGGGTGTTCTCCATAGCGAGCGTATGTAATTAAAGTGGGTGACACAGGCCAAACAATGGGTCACTAAATTAAGTAATCTTGTAACTAGCTAGGGTACTAATGAGATGGTTTACTTTATGTCATTTGTAAAATCATTTTAATCTAATCATTTTAATAAGATGGCAAGCTGTCACATTTCAATGAAGGTCATGATATATAATTAAGAAAATAAATTATGTATACTAATTAAGTTACTAACATAAGATGCAAATCGCATTAATATATTGGCAGTTCATACATGACTTGTTACCATGTAGTCACAAACTATAGATTGCTACTATTGGGAAGCCGCACTTGACCTTGCACACTAGGAATTGGTATAATGGTATGTATAATTAGTTAATGCCAAAAATGCAATAAAAATCTTCCAACAGAAGAGATAAATTAATATACCCAGACAATATATGGCAAACTATTATTGGTCAAATTAATGGCCCCAAGCTTGACTTTTTCATTTTTATTTTTTTTTCCTTATTTCTCTTTTGGTAAATGAAGAATTTATTAAATAGTCCCGGCTGCATGATCTATATGCACTAATTGCCTAGCTGTACTAATTTATAAGCTGGTAAGTTTAGAAAATTATTTGAATTGTCTAAAACTATATATATTACATCGCGAGACAGAAAAGTATCAATTGAAAAAGTGGACATACTTCTAAAGAGTTGATTTTCTAAGCTGCCCCGGGGCATATATTCATATACCAAAAGCCTGTGTTCATCTTCGCAACAATATCCGATCAACTTCACTAGATGTGGATGTCTCAATTGCCCAAGAAATATCACTTCCGTCTGTTTGATGAGAGAAAATTTTTTAAAAAATAAACAAATTAGAAAAATGAATATTAATATTTGTAGAACTAGCTTAATGAAAAATGATTAAGATCAGAGATCATTGATAAACAATATATGGGTGTGTGTATATATATATTTCAATATTAAATAAATACATACCAACCACTCCCTATGACCTTGCATTCCATCTAAATCCAAGAGCTTAACGGCCACGGGCTGTGCCTTCAAACCAGGCCTAAGCTTGTCGTCAATGAAGCCCTTGTGAACCGGTCCAAACCCGCCTTCACCCAGAAAGTTACTAGACGAAAAGCTCTGTGTGATGACTTTCAGCTCCGCGAGTGTGAAGATATGAAGATTGGATCCAGCTAAAGAGATAGAAATATCCCCAGAAAGTGTAGAAATACTATTAGAATTAATACTCAAATCCAAAAGCGAAAGCCTCTGAAATGAAGTTTGTGTAGTCACCACCTTCTTGGGCTTGCCCCCCCTTGAACTCTCACTACTACTATTAATATTGCAACATCCCAACACTACTAATGATCGCCATGACATCTTCTTCAATATTGTCATTAATTTCCTATATATCTAAACTTCAATCAACACGTACAAAACTGTTTGGCCAGTATCGTATCGTATCAACTTTTCTTTAATTTGATGACAAAATTAAGACTACATATATATACCTATATAGAATCAAGTATGACTCATATAACTATCTTCATCTGATCATCAGGGTTCTAAATAATGTATGAAGAGATATACATATATATAACAAGGAGACAAAAGAAGGAATGATCCAAGTAGATGATATAAATATGGTTTGGAATTAAGGCTTAAATGGATCGATCGAGAAGACAATTTATGTACTTAATATATATATATATATATTCAAATGGCTAAACCTCTCTCTCTCTCTCTCTCTCTCTCTCTCTCTCTCTAAAAAGACAGAGAGGTTAGCAACTACTTTATATGACTTGAAGCTTCTCTTGCTTTTGTTTATGTATCCATAGATGAAGATTTAACTATATATATATATATACATGTGCATATTATAACTAGATAGATGTAGATCTTACAGTATTAAATATTTTAATTGAAGGGGGGGGGGGGGGGGGGGGGATGTCGCAAGTCTACAAATATGTGTTGAATGGAAAATGACTAGGCTACCCTCCTTGACTTGATTTCTTTGGCTTTGGAATGATATTTGCAAGGCTAGTTATTTCGAGACCTTCTTGTATATTTCTAATGGCTAAAAGCCGAACAGTACTGGATTTCATATATAGTTGATTTGACTCATTTGTTTATTTATTCATTATTGACGTGCATTATAATAGAAAGTTTAATATCCATGCGTTAGCTAGCTTAGCTAGGTTTCTCTTTCAATTTCATATATTGTTAAATTAAATTTGTTTATAATGAAGAGAGTTAGGAAAGTAGTAATTAATTACTAATTTCAAACTTGGAACTCCTACTAATCAACTTAAAACTTCCTTCAATTAAAATACGAAATGATCGAGTTACATATACCCATTATACAAAACAAATCAAACAAAAACAGAAGTTAAAACGAAGGGCTTCCCTTTGAATTTGAAAAAACACGGTTTCACCAATGATTTAGTCAAGAGGGCAATTTCGTCTTATGATGAATTTGTTTTTTAAGACTTTGTAATATATGGAATAGAATATATGGTAGGTCTGATTGCACAGTCGTTTTGCTTCTAGAAGCCAAATTCCTCTTCTTCTTCTTCTTTTTGTGTTTTTTCTTTTTTTTTTTTTTTTAATTTTGTTTTTGCTAAACTCCTTAATAAGAAAGCAATCAAGGTTTTTTTTTTTTTTTTTTTCTGAACTCATTTTTCTAGAAGCCAAAACTCATGAACAAGAATGCAAATGCACGAATGACATAACTATCCTTGTTCTTTATATATAACTGATTTTTTTTTTTTATTGTTTTGATTCATGCTTGATAACTAATTATAAGAGTGTGTATATATATATATATATATCAGGCTCTAAAGAGAGTGTCCTCTATTTATTAAAAAGTGGGTCTCTGTGTTGGCCGACGGATCGTGTTCCCATTAAGGACAATTTTGTTATTTCACAATTCACAGTATTTAAACACGATCCGACAACTAAAACAGAAGCTCTCACTTTAATAAATAAATAGCACCATATATTTAAGAGAACCTTTAATATATATATATATATATATATAAGTATCTGCTAATCAATAATCATGATCATCTAATATACAAATATCTGAGGTGGGTCCCATCAGACGGTGGGTGGGGGGCGTCACCCCAACATCTTATTCTTTCAAATGAACTTGGATTCCTCATTAGTTACATGTAGGTCATCTTAATTAAGAAGATCGATTTTCATTTCTATACTTGAATTATTGATAGATGAGATTAGAGGAATTGAATGATATTCTTGCCAATGAAGTAGTAGGTAAGTGGGGTCACCTTTATAGGAAATGTCAAATGGGTTCTATTGTCATTCTCTAAATCGAAAAATAACGATGACGGCGTCAACTTGAAAGTCAGATATATATATATTGATGTTTTTATTTACTTACTTATTTATTTAATATATATACAGTATATATATATATATGTATTTTTCTCCTAGGGTGAATGAAAGCATTAAATATTTTTCACGCCTACTATTGCAAATAATTAATTCAGCAAGTGGAAGAAATGCATTCCCATATCCCTTTCTGCAAATTTCCAAGGAAGATATACATATATATATATATATAAATCTTACCTTTCTCCAAAAAAAAAAAAAAAAAAAAGTACATATATATATGCTATGTATGTTCTTCCACTAGCAAATTGCAATGTATCCATAACAGGAACATATGTATTCACAGATGTACATTTTCATTAGGCAGCGGAAAATAACAAAATAAAGATTAAATGGAAATATCATGGTCTAAAATAGCAACATGATTATGTATCGCAATTATTACTATTTTTTTTATTGGTCTGAGAAATATATCAATAGTTTGTTGTTTGACAAGGAGTGGGACATTATACATGTGACATTTTGTCACATTTACCACGCTGAATGAACCCGTAAAATACACTCCAATTATGGTTCGTCTAACAATTTGACAAGTGTGCCATTATGACCAGTAGAATGCTTAAGCAAGTCCAAATGATTAGTAGTAGCTTACTTTAATTCTACATATATATATATATATATATATATACTAGCTAGTCTAACTTGCATTTTATAGTTTTCTATATGTAAGCTAGCCCAAATAATTAGTGGTTCTCACAGAACCACTTCGTAATATTGTATTGTAACAATTTTATCCCTGTAGAGTAAAGGTTTCCACTTGGCCTGTGCCGTTAATCCACACACAAAAAAAAAAAAAAGATTCAACATTTAGAGGTACGTAGTTTACATAGTTAATTAGAGTTGATTATCATGTGATTAGCGCACTATGAATTTATGTTTAATTGAGATTATCAACTTAATTGGCTTCATCTTTAATTATGTCAAGGCGGCAGGTAGCTGCATTTTCACCGACTACTAAACTAATAATAAACTTCAATCGATCCACTTGTCCACGAGTTTAGACTCAATTATCCCAGTATACTACTAGTAATTATTTCTTAAAACAACACAGCTAGAGGCATCGAAATTGTGTACCGAATGATCAGTACCATTCACCTGGATCGACCCCACGTGTGCAAGGCGTGGATCCTACCAAGATGAACAGCACCGATTATTTCGGTGCACCATTTCGGTGCCTCAATCTTTGCTCTTCACTAAAAGTTGTGGAAGTATATCAATCTGTATATAATATATATATATAGATATATATATGGCCACCTTGGAAGATTATTAGCGAAATAAATAAATATAGACTACTCTTCATAATTCTTCTTTATATCTAATTTATTTGTGAAACTCTAGCTAGTACATATTATTACTATAATTTGATAATTAGTTATTGTTATAATTTTTATTACTATCAGTATGTGGCAGTTAGTTTGTCTGCAAATGTCAAAATATTAGGATGAACAAATAAATCAAATAACAACTACCTCACCTTCTAATTCTAGCTTAGTGGAGTTTTACCAAACACCAAATACAATCAATATTTTTGAATTTTTTATATTTGATGTTGACTACAAGGGTCCATCGAGCTAATCAAAAGGACGTAATTTATTATTTCAGTTGGGTTGTTTTCAAGGAGTTTAGACAATGGATTTACCTCAAAATAAAATAAATTAAAAACATCTACTATACTTTAATTGTACCAGTAAATTAAGGTTATAATCACCAGTAATGGCACCAAAAAAATTAACACGACGAGAAATGTGTATGCTCTAGTGAGAACGTCCAAGTATAACGCTCGCGTCTAATAATAACTGGGTAAGACCAAGTTGTATCCCAAGGGACAGAATATGGGGTCAGAAAGTTTCTAGATTAACTCCTAAAGAAAAAAAAAATGAGCATGTAAGCGGTTGAGATTCAAGTTATAAAATTAATTCAAATTACTCAAATGAACTTAAATTCACTAAGCACGAGAGAATTGATTTGAAATTTAATGTAAGAAGAGTGTTGGGAACATGTGAATATATGTTGCCGTAACCACTACGTACTATGTAATAGTGTGGAAGTTCTATTTGGGTATTACGTATTACTTTTTTAGCATTCTTTTTAAAAGGATTTAAGTTTGGAAATCCCGACACAAATCATGTAAGTTGTACATGACTAGTGGATGAATAACCTCATTTACTTTAAAACCAAAATAATGGACCGTTTAAAACTATGAACTATAATAATAGCAAATTGAATATGAAATATTTAACATGAGAATCACAAGTGTTCATTGAATTAAGTGGCCTTAAGGCTCATGTCACAAAATCTGTTTGTAATTTAAACTTTAAAAGATCAATTTGAGTCACGATTTCTAAAATATAAGTGTCTGGAATGCTATAAAGGTTTTTCCCAATCAATCGATTGCAACAATCGATTGGATGGATTGTCTCCCAATCGATTATACCAATCGATTGACTTTGAGTCTATGGCAATCGATTGAAATGTTGTGTGTATAGTGTATACTATATATTTGTAGTACAATAGTGTCTCGGATTGTTTTAACATATTTTTCGGTATGGGATTAGTCTTGTACATGCAAATTACTTGCATAATTGTGCATAATTAATTAGAGTAATGTTATGCTTCTCAAATTTATATTCCAAAAGTGCTTCCCAAATGATGTGGTACTGAGAGCAGTTAAATTTTGATTGAAAGTTGTTTACCTGAACACACTACCACATCATTTGAAAAGCACTTTTGAGATAAAAATTTAAAAAGTATAGCATTACTCAATTAATTAAGTAAATTAACTTGAAAAAGAAAAGATAAGATATTTCAACAATGGTGCCATACTTGGCTAACACTCATGAAATGAATTGAGGTAGACGCGCGTACAGAGTTAATTATAAAATTAATTAAGGGTCTGCCTGCAAATGAAAATTTCCGGTACTAGGTGAGGAATAGTATGCCTGATCAGTTGAACTACCAAAGACCTTAAAATTACCATTAATTAAGTTGGTCGAATATGACAATTTCAGACCAAAAACTTTGGAAATATAGGTGTGAAATTAGTTAGGCTAGAAGAAAATGTATTAGAATAATGTTACATCCATTTTTCTAACTACACCTTAAATTACATCCTTGTTTTAAATGTAAGTACTCTTTGTTATGTAAATAGTGCATTAAAAAATATAAAAAATTTAAATAACACAAATTACATATATTTAAAACATAGAGTGTTGTCGGAGGAGCGGGTAACATTATTGATTGTATTATGCACGCACTGACCACTTCTCTAATTTGAAGGGAAAAAAAAAAAAAAAAATGGCTGTGTGTGGGGTCACAACTTCATCTTAACACGGTGGTATCATATGGTGTTGGAGGATTCAATTCGTCAGTTTAAGTCGGTCAAGTCAACGGTCAATCTTCGATCTGTTCTTCTCGCTTATCTTTTTATTTTAGGCTACTCATAATGTTAGAGTAATTTTTTTATTGTCAGAGCAATTTATTATTTTTTTAATGGATTTTTGATATTATTAAATTTTTTTCGTTACAAATAAAAAAAGTGTTAGAATCTGCTCTGGCAATAAAGAAAATTGTTCTGTCATTATGATTTTCCTTTATTTTATTAGGTAATATTTGGGGCACTAACACTTCATACACACTTTATTTCTCTTCTAGATGGCTTTTTGGGGTCTACTAAAATTACCTGAACCCCACAGTGTCACCTAAGAGAGAAATAGAGTGTGTTTGTGAGTGTTTGTGTAAAGTATTTGACAATTTGTGCCCCTAGATTTCTTGATTTTCTTTTCATTTTTAGACGGACAAATAGAAGGGCTTTGTTCATGATCCTCAGGCAAGTACTTTCTCCGTTTCATTTTATATGTTCATCTTTTTTTTTTTTGGAATGTCTCAAAATTGTTGTGCACTTTCTTAAATTAGTATGCAAATTTTATTTAGTTTTTCAAACTACCATTACTTGCAATCAACACCAAAAAAAAAAAAAAAAAAAAAGGTGCAATAATTATGGGCAATTGTGGAAAGTATATGTAGATTCTTTTTATCCATTAAATAGTTAAATTCCCCAATATGAACATATAAAATAGAACAGAGGGAGTATTTGTCATGCCCCGGATCCACACATATGAATCTAGGTCACATGACACGCCATCAATGCTTACCAAAATGATTAAAGTTTCCAAAAATGACCTTAATAAAAGTTTTGCTCCAAAACAATCAACTTCCAAATAGTTTTTTCAAAGGTTACATTAAACGCATACCCAAACAAGCCTTAACGAGTTTTGTTTCCAAAAGCAACAGTTTCGTAGGTCAATGGGTCCCAAAAGGTACCTCTATGCCTAATTAGAAGTTGTTCCGAATATTAGAAGTAGGAGTTTGAAATTTCCGGCAGGGGATATTTCGACCGGTCGAATTGCCACGCTCGACCGGTCGAATGGGGTCTGGGCAAAATCCCAACCTCCAAAAGACCGTTTTCACAATTGCCGGCGTTTTTCCGCAAACGCCGTTAATTACCGGTGCTTCCTAATAAACGCCGTTAATTCCCGGCGCTTCCACAACAAACGCCGTTAATAAAATAATACTCATAATACCGAAAGAGCCAAACCAAACAAAACTAGTTCAAACCAACTCCTTTCAAACCAAAACCATTTCAACCAATGCATTTCAAACCAAATCCATTTCAAAGCTTTGTTAAACATTCCAAAGACTTGTAAAAACATATATATCCATTTATACAACCACCATAAACCCGTCCCGGAATGCAAGTATCAAAAGTACAAGTTTCACACGTCTCGACAACCAAGGTCCTAAGGTGAACCAAGTGTCGTACTCGCATATATAACAAGTCCTATTACAAAGTCGCACGGTTAAACAACCGGCATGAGTTAAACATATATTACAACATGATTCAAGTTCTATAAACATAGGGAGCTTCCGGCCATTCCTCGCCTTATTACCCACGATTCTCTCCTCTGGTCCTTGCCCCTGAATGGTTATTTATATAACCACAGATAAATGGATTTGTTTAAGCTAACGCTTAGTGAATAATATGAATCGAGCATACGGATGACAAATATGTTCCAATCCATCATAACACATAATTATTGGTCTCTAGGGAATTAGTGCACACCAAAGTCTTAAGACTCAACCACGACCCATGCCCCTTCGACATGTCGCGTTAATGCCTTTCTCGGCAAGTGACCGTCGTCACTACTAATCCTCCCCCTTCGAGAGGACGTCTCACGGTGAATTAGCGCAAATTCCCTTTTAACCCACATAGGCACATAAATATGCTCATCTAGTAAATCACCATGCTTTTCATTTCAACATGCCTTGGGCCTACTTTACACATGAGTTTACCCAATATGAACTACACATGGTATCTATATCAAGTTCCTAGCATATCAAATGCATTAAACCATATAACCATCCAAAAAGCAAGATTAATATCACTCACCTCGAACGATTTGCTCAAGAACGTGAAATAGAAGTTCACTCTACACCGGGTTCGATTCCTACACAATTTTGGCCAATTTCGGTTACGAGTCCCACATGGGCCCACCAAAAACCTATCGATTAAACTCGAAATAAAAGATAGATATATGTAGATCTTACCTCCACGAGTCCAAAACCGGTCTCGTATCGAAGATTGAAGGTCGTTTGATACTCAGATCGGTGAGAAATGATCAAGAACACTCAAGCTCTTCTTTTTCTCTAATCCCTATCTCTAATAATATGTACGTATGTAATGAGAAGATAAATAATGAGTCATCTCTTTCTCTCTCCTCTATTTAATATCTAAACCATATTATGGGTATTTCTAGTAAAACCCCCGCTAGTTTTGGTTCAATTTTAATTACAACCCCACTAGTTATTAAACTAACTAGTTAACTACCCAAAAGTAATTGAGTATTCATTTAAGTCCCGTGTGGGTTCCACACATGGCCCCACATACAAATTTTATGAAAATACTAATTAGCCTCCTAATTATGTAACGTGTTCAAGTCCGTCCTCACCGGGTATCTATTGACTCCGATGAGTCGCTATCAGCAATATAATAGTCAATTATATTCACATATGCCTAAATAATCATTTAAGCACATAATCATGAGTTGTTACTCACTTTTTCAACCGTAGGGAATTCTCACATGCCCGCCTTCTGGACTGCCTTCAAGGCCAAATATTGGGTTCTCAAAAGACACCCTCCAACAACTAGTGAGTCATCACTCACATCACACGTGTTAATTAACACAACAGTAAGCATGTCATGCATGCTAAAATGATATAATAAATACCGCGAGAGCGCGTATGACAGTATTATTTTATTCATGGAAGTTCACCCCCTTTGTGAGCTGGGTCCTTTCAACTGGAACGGGCTTCATTCTTATTTGACATTTCTTTACTTTACAAATTGAGCTATGTTAATGTGTCACACACGTTGCATGTATTGTGTTTGTTATGTAATTCATAAATATCTTCACAAAAATAATTTTAAAAAATTTTAATTAATTTTTTACTGTATAAATAAAATTTTATCTATTCTATATTCTATAAAGAGAAAGGGGAGGAGTACAAACTATTAATTTAATTTCTATAATTATATTTTCATCCAAACCAATAAAGTTTGAGAGATATAGCATAAAGTCCAATCTAGTGTAAGTTTATTGTAATATATCTAGTCTTAAAAGCATTTAAGTCAAAATTCCTCAATGAAAATCTGGACTAAACTACCCTTCCCATCCTACACGTACACACCATTTCCCATTTAAATCTGGTATTAAAAAGGGCAAGTCTATAGTGAGCAGCTTCTCCTGTGAGAAGTCGGATTTTAGCCGTTGGATGAGAATCTAGCAATAAATGTATCTCCAGATTCTTGGGAATCTTACGACTAAATTCTCATCCGACGGTTAAAACATGTCTTCTCATATACGAAGCTTCTCACAATAGACTACCCTATTAAAAATTGAGCTCCTAATTTTTTGCACATATTTCATCCCTCACCCCTCACTAACGTTTGAAATCTAGGTTTTTCAAAATTGAAAAACCCAAATTCGTCTGAGATCCATCACTCAAACAAAAATCCATAGTTCTTCGCATTGACGATTGAAGGTTGACTCCAACGTTGAAGATCGATCAGACGTCGAATGGCAAAAATAGGCAAAATAAAATGTGGGGCCCAAAAGGTCACTTGTGGCAGTCAAACGGCAGAGGCGGGACACGTGTCAGCACGTGATTGGGCCATGCGTTGTACGGGTCAGACAAGTGGTGGAAGCGCGACGGCTGTTGGGGACACGTGTTAGCACAATAATGGTGTAATACCCTTTATTTTCAAATGTATATGTATAAATGAATTCCGTTGTTGTATGACTTAATCTTGTATGTATAAGACTGTACCTTATCTATTGATGGAATTCCTGCACCAATCGATTGGTCGTTTTACCAAGTGATTGCCAACTTTGAAGATCTAATCGATTGGAACGTATACTAATCCAATCGATTGGCCAATGACCGCCTTAGACCAATCGATTGGACTCTTCCCAATCGTTTGTCTTCATAAATATCTTAGCCTAATCGATTGCCACTAGTCCCAATCGATTGGTCGGGAGCTGAACTTGGTCTCCAAGTTTGCTTGGGGTTTTGACATATGGCACTCTTACTCTCTATATATAGGAGCCATTTCATGGCTGTGAGAGTGTTTCCACAGATTTAGAGGGCGAGAGAGATATCATATATATATACACACTCTCATACATATGTATATATATACGCCACACATACTTACGCAGTGCCAGAGGTAGAGAATGGAAGAAGAATAGAAGAAATAGAAGAAGAGCAGAAGGGAGAAGAGAGGAGAGAGAGAGAGCTTGAGCTCTCTGTGAGAGTGTTTCCACAGATTTAGAGGGAGAGAGAGATATCATATATATACACACTCTTATACATATATATATATACGATACACATACTTACACACTGCCAGAGGTAGAGAAGGGAAGAAGAATAAAAGAAGAACAGAAGGGAGAAGAGTGGAGAGAGAGAGAGAGAGAGAGAGAGAGAGAGAGAGAGAGAGCTTGAGCTCTATAGCTCACACACATAAACACACACCATAGGTGGGTCCCAAACTCACTCGGTTCCTTTAATATGTTTTTACGTGTAATAAAGAAGGAACTACATAGCAAAACACGTCTCCCGAACGTTTAAGTTCTGGATTGCTCGTTTATGTGAAGAATTTGAAGTCCCAATCGATTAGGGCTTTTCCCAATCGATTGCCAAGGAGCTGGACCCAATCGATTGGCACCTTGCCTAATCGAATTGACATTGTTTGACTCCCAATCAATTGCCAAAGTTTGTAATCGATTAGCATTGATTGAGATCCAATCAATTGGACTTTTTCCCAATCGGTTGTTGATGCTCTATCCCAATCGATTGGACCTTTGTCTCAATCTATTAGAAGTTACAGAACATTGATTTTCATGTTAGTTATTATATGAATTGCTCAATTGTTTAAATACTTTTTCATGCCTTCTACATGCGACTATGTTATAACAAAGAGATAATGTGACATTAGAGAGTAGTATGATTAAAAATAATAGATTTATATTACGACGTCAGATAATGTATCAATCAGGAATCAGTTTGATATCCGTTCATTTCAATCAGAGTATTCAGGTCACAAGGTAATGTCGTGTATCGGTATTCGTACAACGATAAGTAGGTTTGTTAGGTTCTGGAATTCTTACTGGAATGAGTATTGGTCAATCATATGTCCTTAAAAGCGGTGGACTGTGCACATGTTCTTAAAAGTAGTGGACCGAACCAATTAGCAAGATAGATGGTAATCCAATCATATATCCTTAAAAGTGGTGGATTGTTCATATGTCCTTTAAAGCGGTGAACCGGGATTATTTGTCACGCCCTGGAGTAGCAAAAATAGAGAAAAATAAATTTCTTTTTGGGTCCATAGAGAATAATGGTAATTTTCCACACCACACAGTACTAGTCAACTAGAAGCAACCAGAACAGTAATAATATCAAACTAAATATATTACAAAAGATCTAGTTTTCTTTTCTTTTCTTTGTGTATTTTTCAATGGGCTTTACCCTATTCCAATTATTTTTTTAATCAAACAACGAATTAAGTAACAAATGATCTTAAAACTAGTTTAGCATCAACACACTTAAATTGGATCAATAAAAAATACACACACACACACACACACACACACACACACACACACACACACACACACACACGCACGCTTAAAATTAATAACTTTAAACATAAGTTTAAGTACAACAAATACCAAAACATCTATCTTAAAACATCTCCAACGAAAAAAATCTAACTTTAACTATGAAGTACAAAATATTAAAATTTAAATGTCCAAAATTTCTTTGGCCAACACCATCCATCTTTTGATCTTCCCAAAAGTGATCTCCACTCTGCAAAATGAATAACGAAGTAGTGTAAAACAAATCACAGAAGTTCAAAAAAGTAGAAGCTAGAATTAGAATAAAAGTTCAAATCATACAGAAATCAGTCCACGTGCCTTCCAATTACTAAACTTTAGCTTGACCATGCTTTGATGAATATTCTGGAAATGGAGCATATATTTTTTCTTATAAAAGTGAGTTCCATTCATTGGAACAATCAACTATACATCTCACCAATCAACAGCTATAAATCCATCTTCTTGAGGTTGTTTCAACAGAGATTTACTCGTTGCAGAGAGTGAAATCACATAATTAATAAATCACAAATGAAGTAAAAATGAAAAAGAAAAAGAAGTTCAGGTGAAAAATTACAGAGATGATCCAGAGAGAGAGAGAGAGACTTACAAAGATGGCCGGTTTCAGTTTTTTCAGTAGTGTAACATATAATCTAAAAAATCTTCAAATACAAATCTAGAACTTAGATCTACAAAAGGGATTCTTATATATACCAACAAAACAGAATATAAAAATCTTCAAATATAGATCTAGAACTTAGATCTACAAAAGGGATTCATATATATATATATATATATACCAACAAACAGAAAATAAATCTATTCACCAAAAAAAAAACATGAGAAATCAATTAAGAAGAAATAGAAGAGCTCATACCTTGGGTTGTTAACTTATTATGGCAAAATTTCTTAACTTACTCAAAAATCAAAATGCAAACTAAGACTAAGAGTCTAAGATTAAGAGATTGAAAAATCAAAATACAAACAAAGACTAAAAGAGAGAGAGAGGTAGAGAGATCAAACCTTGGGGTCCGCCGACGTCGAGAGAGGAGGAGGAGGGTGAAGTTGTAGTGGCGGCGGGTAGGGATGAGGAGGATCAGGTATGGAGGTGGAGGGTGGAGGCTAGGGTTTTTCTCTCCCTATCTCAGTCTCTCTACTCTCAAGTCAGTCAAAGACTAAAATGAAATGGAGGCTACTGCTTGTTTGCTAGGGTTTTTATGATTAACACACTATCTATATGTGTAATATATAAATATATATAATACTACTATTAGTTCTGTCGATGTTTGGTTGGTAGCGGTCTAATGCTACTAAAAATCGTAGACCGACCGTACATTTTGGTTTTCTAATTTTCAGAACCGCAGACCGACCATAGAGTATTAGGACAGACCATAGAGTATTAGAATTGACCAAAACCGCCAGAACTGGTCGATTTCGGTCGGTTGATTCGATTTGTTAAAAATTTCTTACACCCCTAGGTGCTACTACTAGTGCTGCCTCAATAGGTCCTCCAAGAATAGCTCGTAGCTCTATAGCATCCATCTCCAGCTTACTCTGGATCAACCATATAATCTCCTGATAAATATCCCTACCAATCCTCGTAGAATGGTAAGCATTCATGCGCATCTCTGTTGGGTGAGTCTTCCTGGTCACATAGAGAGCCTTCCACATATCTTTCTCCAGATACTGACTAGCTATTTGGCGTATGCTCTTATGGTAAAACTCTGGATCAGTTGGCTCCATGGTATCCCCATGGATCATGTGTCCTCCATATGCATCAGTCACAAACTTATGGAACTCTGGATCCATGATGGTAACCTGCAAAGGAAAACTATCTATCGTCAGGAGGGTGAACTTATCTTAAACTCATATCTCATCTCAGGAAAATCTTAAAATACTAGGACTAGATGGTGTGGGACGAATTGTGAATGAAAGTATCATAACCTAGAGCTCTAATACCAAAAATCCTGTCACACCCCAGAGCAGCAAAATAGAGAAAAATAAATTTCCTTTTTGGGTCTATAGGGAATGACGGGTGAATGTCACTAATTGTCTACACCACACAATACTAGTCAACTAGATGCAACCAAAATAGTAATAATATCAAACTGAATATATTACAAAAGATCTAGTTATTACAATGATATCAGAGTCGTCTACAGGAACATAACAGGTCTGAAAGCAACATATGCCCAAGTTCCCGTTAAACTAATAAAGTCAACAGTAATATAAAACTCATCTCTAGCTGGAGTACAGATAGTCGTCAGTGGGGCCCCCCTCTGGCATATCCAATATCCGTGGGGCCCCCCTCGGCATATTCCCCTTTAGTAGTAATCGTCGTCACCTGCATTATTAAGAACAGGGTAGTCTGGATAGGGAATGTCCAGGCATAAACGTCATCAGCTTACTTTAGCTGACTGAATAAAAACTCCTACAGTATCATGGGTATAAAGTCCATACCAGTCATGAACGATATATAGTAGTAATACTAATGACAAGCGGGGGTATTTGTAAAATACAACCGCGCTAAAAGAAGAAAATGTGCTAAATTATTTCACAATTCCTTCATTTATCTGCAATTTGAATTACAATGCTAGTTTGTACACAATTTGATTAAACTATGATAAGTTGTTTGTTTTAGCTGTAGTTTGTGCAGATTACTATTGTTGTGTAAAGAATTGGATGAGAAAGATAAAAAGGGAGTGCTGAATTTTAATGAAGACAAGTAAAGGATGAAAAGTGAACCTCGATCGATTGAAGACTATTCGATCGATCGAGGGTTCGATCGATCGAAAAAAGCTCAAGCGCTCGAAGACCCCAGAAGTTCAATCGATCGAAAGATGTTCGATCAATCGAACATGACTTTTATCAGATTATACGCGCACGCAGCAGAAGCGGAATTTTAACCCTAGCATTGGTGTTTTAGTATAAATGCTCGTATTATTTACGACCAAAAGGGACGCCCACTTTCATTTTTCATCAGTTTATAGAGAGTAGAGAGCTTTACTTTGCTATTTTTGTAGGTTTTCATCAAGAATATACATTATTTGTTGGATTCTTCTTAGTTCAATACAATTTTTTCATTTCCAGGTTACTTTGTTTATGTTCTGCACTTAATTTATAGTATTATATCTGGTTATCTAGTAGTCTTGCATGTTAGTTATAGTTATACAATTAGTTTTCATAGATTCATTGCAAAAATCACAGACAAACACATCTTTAATGGAACTTTACGTTAAAAATGAATCTGAGACACTTCAGACGATGTCTAAGTAGTCCCCAGGTTGGGAGATCACAATGAAACCGTGATCTCAAGCCTCTGCCATGCAGCAGAATAATTCATGTGTTCGATCGATCGAACAATCTCGATCGATCAAAACAGCGATACAGTCGAGCGATTGAAGTCAGTTCGATCGATCGAGGGATGAAGATATTCGATCGATCGAAAGCGCGTCGATCGATCGAACTATCTGATTCTTGAGGACATTCTATGCAATATTCCTAGACAATCTGCTTTACTGATTTGTTATCAAATTGTCCCCGAACGCTCAGTTTGTCAAAACAGTCTGTAAACTTTAAGCCTTGAGGTATTTTTCTTCAATATATTTTGCAAACCACCCTCAATGCTAACACCATTGTAGGTGAGAGTCTAAACTATTGTTTTAAACCACTTTTGTGTATTTCAAACTTAATTGTGATGATATGGTCCCGGTCATGAAAGGACTATAGATTCTTTATCCTAAGAGAAATACGGAATACTGTGGAGAGTGTGCTCCATTGAGCTTCAACGTAACTGCATGGTAGATGGCTAGGTCCAGGTGGATTTGTGTAATCCCAACATTTCCTTTTAGTAAGAAAAACACGTTTTAGATCATTATTTAAATTAGTTAGTAGTTAGTTTAATTTAGTTTAATTGTCTTATCTTTAGTAGTTGATAAATTGTGGGACTTTGTGTTCTGATATTGATTTTTATTTTCCCTTTTTGAGATTAATCTAAGTAATTAGTTTAACACCTTCCCTGTGGGATCGACCTGGACTTCCAGTACTATATTACTTGCACGATCACCTGCACTTGGGTGTTGCACAAGAGCGCACAACTATTTAGTCGTGTCAAGTTTTTGGCGCCGTTGCCGGGGAAGGCGACAAGCTAACGCTTCGATTACCTCAATCTATCCTTATCTCTTTCTGTTTTTCTTTTTCTGTCGTTCTTTAAAAAAAAACTACTTAGGGTCTTTCCCTTTATGTCCGATAATTCCATAGAAGGAATTTACGGACATCCATTCCATTCATCTAGTTCATCTAGTTCTATTAACCCCATAGTTACACCGATCGATTCAATGGCTGATAATCAAAGTGAAAACGGTGATAATGTGGTTGTACCAATCGACAATTCACTGCGTCCTTTGTGCAATCTCATGACACCCGAACACGTGCCTACACCATATTGTATTCTCATTCCACCTCATACAGGCGAATTTCAATTTCGCAATGGAATGATTCAACTTCTTTCTACCTTTCATGGAATGGAGAGCGAGAAAGCGTATCTACATGTCAAGGACTTTGAGGATGTTTGTAAAACTTTCTCACAGAATTGTCCTGTAGACGTGACACATCTAATGCTATTTCCTTTCACTCTGAAGGATAAAGTAAAAGCGTGGTTACTTACCTTGAAGCCAAACTCCATCTACACCTAGCATGCGATGAACACTGCTTTCCTGAAGAAATTCATTCCACCTCACATGACTACCGAGCTTAAATGACAAATAAATTCTTACAAACAAAAGAGCAATGAAACATTCACCCAAACATGGGAACGTTTCAAGGATTTGCTACTCTCATGCCCACATCACGGGTACGAGAAATGGCGAACCATCAGCTACTTTAATGAAGGATTAAATGGTGAAACTAAGAAATTGGTCGAGACAATGAGTTTAGGGCCATTTCTTCACATAAACACGGAGGAAGCTGAAGCTCATTTTGAATGGTTAGCTGAACACGCCCATGAGTGGTCAAATTCAGACGATGTCCCACGCTCACAGATATCCTGTGTGGAAGAGAAAAGTTTGTATCAACTAAAAAGTGAGGACCATCTAATGAATAAATATGAAGAACTAGCTAAGAAAGTGGAAGAATTGGGAATGAAAGGAGAGAGTTCTAGGCAGTTTTTGCCTGAAGAACCATGCGGTACGTGCAACATGCTGGGACACACTACTCAATACTGTCTGAATGTGCCATATTTTCAAGAACAACCCCCCATGGAAATGAATGTCATGCAAGGGTATAGGGGGCGGGGAATTCCTACAATAATTACAATTCACAAAATAACAATAGATGGAATCACCCTAGGTTCGATAGGAGAAACAATGCTGGGACTCAAAACCAATATCAACAACAATAGCCCTACAATAACAATAATCATTATCAAGGGTGATCGGGAGAGAACAAATCCTAATTATACGCCTTAATTCACATTTGTTAGTCGTTTTTATCCTGTTTTTGTGTAGTTTTACTTTATTTTCTATTTTTTGTCAGGTTTTAGAAGAAAACAAGTATACCAGGGTAAACAAGGTGAAAAAGCAGGAAGAAAGAAGCAGAAAAAGACACATCGCATGCGCGATCCGCGCGCGCGACCCTCCCATTTACGCGCTCGCGCGGCCCGCTCGCGCGATCCGTACAAAAAGCAAAGTTACGTATTTCAATATTCTGAAGAGCCTTGTGCAAACGAAACTGCTTGAAGATGTCCAGCTTGTAAATAACACCTGTTTTAATCCGTTTCGGGAGAGGAAAGCTTAAAAAAAAGCCCTTGAAAACTCTATATATATATCTAGTTTTTATGATTTTTAGGGGTTACACACCTAGAGATCTATTCACATACATTCATTGAAGGTAAGAGGAAGGAGAAGAGCAAGCTTGAAGGTTTCTAATGGCTTCCATCAACTCAATCTTCATGCTTTCACCCATCATGAGCAACTAAACTCATAATCTAGGGTTTCAATGAAACCCTAGCTATGTAAAGGGGGATTCTATGCTTTTCTATTTTAAGATTTTATGGTTTGGGATAGTGATTGTATGTTGGTGGATTTTATATAATCGGTTTTTAATGTTAATAATCAAGAGTATTTTGGATCTATTTTGTCTTAGATTTTTCCTTATGCTTATTGAACTCAATAGTCCTTGATTTCTGTGATTGATAGGAGTATTTACATACAATGGTGCTTATGTGATTATGATGTTTATATCTTTTATAATCCATGCTTAGGAAAGATGAGTTATGCTACACCCTAGTTATAGGTAGATAATTCATGTGAACCGTAGATGGATTATGTTTAGACTAAACTAACGATATCTTCTTGACGATACTATTGGGCTTGTAGCTACAATAGATCATAACTATCTAAACATAGAACTTAGAATAAGAAGTATAGATCCCCAAATGCATAGTTAGTGGTGGATTTGTAATCCTAGATCCCATATCCACATATTTAAATCAACTTTGAATTTCGTATACAAGTTTACTTAGATTTAATTCTAGATTTTGTTTCTAAAATTTCATAGTTTAATTCATAGTTTAAATTAGTATTGATAATCGAAAGCTAAATCAATTCAACTTCCGATTTTCTTATAACTAGATAAATTAGATTTTAGTAATTAAAGGATTAAAAGTTAGCAATCCCTGTGGGTTCGACCTTTACTTTCCACACTACAAATCTTTTGAAAGTAAAGCATAAATAAGCATACTTTTATATCTTGATTCTGACGCGATCAATTTTTGGCGCCGTTGCCGAGGATTGAAATAATTTTTACCGTTAATTATTAGAATCGTAATTTACTTAGTTAGTAAATATTAGTTTCCTTTTTATTTTCTTTGTTTTTAGTTTTATTTTAGAGTCGCTAAAATTATCCTTATTTCTACAAATCTCATTCGTCAATTCTATCAAGATCGAGTGGAGCAGCTGTGCACGTCAACGGAGCTTACGCGGACCTGAACAATAAAATAAATTGCAATCAATTTAAAATCACCAAGTAAATCCGTTATTTAAATTTCGCATCGAACCACTGTAAGTCAGGGCGCTGTGACGCAATACTTGCATTAGGGTAGGTGTGGAGTGAGCATTGCATTAGCTAGGAAACCCGGGGCGCTGGGCTTGACGCGGTCATTGCATTACAGGATAATTTCATGCATCACATTAGTCTTGTATGCTTGCATGCTTGGTTATTAGCGTAGCTATTTTTGTTTTTTTTATTTATTTATTGAGTCAGTCCTTAGTGTATGTTTGGTACTCGTTCAAATAGACCTAAATTGAATCCGCTTAATCTCAAACTTGAACGCACACTTAGAGACCTTTAGTCATCAGCCCAAGCTTCGAGAGCTCGGTTGATGTTAGATGACGAATCCACACCGGAACCGTCATCTTTGTTTGAATCAGAAATCCAAAGTACTCGTAATCGGTTAAGAAAAACTAAAACGATAAAAATCGAACCTATTCCAATGGCCGATTTTGGACATAACAGGAATAATGGAAACAATCAAAATAATGGGGATGACCTTAACATACCCCCACCACCTCCGTTAAAAGACTATTTTACTCCTACCGCCTACACACCACCGTCGTGTATTGCATTACCGGAAGTGACGACAGCTCACTTTGAAATTAAATCATCAACTATCGCGCTCCTGCCGTCATTTCACAGGCGTGTTAAGGAAGACCCTTATAATCATCTAGGCGAATTTCAGGGTATCTGTACGACTTTAAGGATTCAGAACTTAACAGATGATGAATTAAAAATGCGCATGTTCCCGTTTTCACTTAAAGATAAAGCGAAGTACTGGCTCCAATCGTTGGAGCCAAATTCAATAAGAACATGGGATGAGTTGCAAACTGCGTTCCTATAAAAATTCTTCCCCATAACCAGGACGAATCAGATTAGAAAGTCAATAACTAATTTTACAATGCAAGATGGGGAAACACTTTACGATACATGGGAACAGTTTAAAGAACTCTTAAGGTCTTGCCCTCATCACCAGATACCCAAATGGCAGCTGGTGCAAGTCTTCTATGAGGGATTAATTCCCGCCGTTCGAAATACTGTTGATGCTATTTGTGCGGGGACGTTCCTCCACAAGAGTGTCGATGAAGCATGGAAAAGATTTGAAACATTAAGTGAAAACTCTATGCATCAAGCGGTATCCGTACGACCTGAAGGACACCTTCTACCTAATCCAAAGAGAGAGGCGAAAGTTGAGTCTAATCATTCCTATGAAATTCAAGAATTAAATAGAAAAATGGACCAACTTATGATGATGGGCCGCATGCAAGGCCCACCTCCTTCTACTGAAGTATGCCAGTTATGCTCAGATTTGTCACATTCAACATTAGCATGCCCGTCCGCATCCCAGTTCCCGGAATTTGTAGAACAACATATAAATGCGGTTCAACAGTTCCAACGACCCAATTATAACCCCACAGGGTATAAACCAAACATGACATGGGGACCTCACCCGAACCTTTCATGGAACTCTAATAGTGAGAAACCGTATTCGAAACCCGATACTACCAATTTTCCTAATACGTATAAACCACAATCTAATCAGTATCAGCAGCCTCCGAATCAACAAAACCAATACCAACAGCCTCCCTTCCGTGCTAATCCTCCTAGGGATAAAACTTTCGAAGAAAGCGTGTTGGCATCATTAAAGACCTTAGAGGCCCAATCACAATCGCAGTCTCAACTTGTGAATTCCCATACGCAATCTATAGCGAAGTTAGAGTCCCAAATGGGACAATTAGCTAATACATTGAATCGACGTAATGAGGGAAAATTACCAAGTCAGCCTGTGCAAAATCCTAAGGGTCAGTATGAGGTGAGTTCGGCAAGTGATCAAGTTAATGATGTCTCAACAAGGACCACCGAACGTCCTGAGGAGGTCATACCTCCTCTTGAGACAAGAAAAGGTAAGGATACGGAAAAAGGTGAAAAGGAAGAGAACTCTATTCCGATTTCAAAAGACGCTAATCCTTTGGTATCTAATAAAACATCTAAAGCAGCGAATCCTTCCGATTATGTGCCTAGGATGCCCTTCCCATCGAGCGGGAAAGCTCCAGCTCACTTCACTAGAAAAAGCACGAAACCGGAAGATATTCTTGAAATATTTAAAGAAGTAAAAATCAATATTCCACTACTAGACGCGATTAAACAGATACCCCCGTATGCTAAGTTCTTAAAGGATCTATGCACTCAGAAGAGGAAGTCTAGAAACCATTTATCTAAGAAAGTGTTCCTAACGGAAAAGGTTAGCTCCCTGTTTAATACTAACACTCTCAAATATAAAGACCCGGGTACTCCAACCATCGCTTGTCACATTGGTGATAAATATATTCACCGGGCTCTTCTTGATTTAGGTGCGAGTGTGAATTTGATACCCTATTCAGTTTATGAACATTTGGGTTTAGGAGAACTGAAATCGACTGCAGCCACCTTACAATTAGCCGATAGGTCAATTAAAGTTCCACGGGGGGTAGTAGAGGATGTATCCGGTCAATTTTATCGTACTAGACACCGAACCCGTCCTAGATGCTAGTAAACAAGTTCCAGTTATTCTAGGATGCCCTTTCCTAGCTACGGCTAATTCGATTATTAACTGTAGGACTGGTGTGATGGATATAACTTTTGGTAACATGACCGTGCGTCTTAATGTTTTCAATGCATCTAATCAACCATATAGAGATGATGAAGAGGCAGATTGCTATGCCATAGACTTAATAGACGAATTAGTCGAAGAGGCAGCGCCTTTTATGTTGACTAAGGAAGCGTTGGAAGCATGCTTATCACATTTCAATTTTAATGATTTCAACATTGACACAAATATTGAAGATGTAAATACTCCATTGGAATCAGTAAACACAACCAATGTACTTCCATGGAAACCTAAAATAGAAGCTCTACCGCCTCTTGCACATGAATCGGCCTTACCATCCATTCAGTGTTCTCCAACACTCGAACTTAAGCCATTTCCAGATTCTTTAAAATATGCATTCCTAGGGACTAACGCGACCCTTCTAGTTATAATCGCGTCTAATTTAACTAAAATTCAGGAAGTTCAGCTGATCGAGGTTCTAGGTAATCATAAAAAGGCAATTGGATGGACGGTCGCTGATCTAAAAGGAATTGACCCGTCAGTTTGCATGCATAGAATAAATTTAGAAGAAAATGCTAAACCATCTAGGGAAATGCAACGACGTCTCAACCCTAACATGAAAGAAGTGGTTATGAAGGAAGTTATAAAACTCTTAGATGCCGGTATTATATACCCAATCTCCGATAGTAATTGGGTCAGCCCAACTCAGGTTGTCCCAAAGAAATCAGGTATCACGGTTGTACCCAACGAAAAAGGAGTCCTTATACCCACTCGTCAAACTACTGGTTGGCGGGTTTGCATTGACTACAGAAAACTTAATTCGATGACACGTAAGGACCACTTCCCTCTTCCATTTATTGATCAAATCCTCGAACGTCTGTCCGGTCAGAGTTATTATTGTTTCTTAGACGGATATTCTGGTTACAACCAGGTGCCCGTTTATCCTGATGATCAAGAAAAGATGACATTCACATGTCCTTTTGGAACCTTTGCCTACCGTCGAATGCCGTTTGGTTTGTGCAATGCACCGGCAACCTTTCAACGGTGTATGATAGCAATATTTTTGGACATGGTGGAGAAATTTCTCGAAGTATTTATGGACGATTTCTCTATTTTCGGACCTACATTTGATGAATGCCTTCGAAATCTTACGAAAGTCCTCGCCCGGTGCGAGGAAGCAAATTTAGTATTAAGTTGGGAAAAGAGCCATTTCATGGTTCAAGAGGGAATAGTCTTGGGTCACGTTGTTTCTAATAGAGGTATAGAGGTTGATAAAGCAAAAATTGAATTAATAGACAAACTTCCACCGCCATCATCTATTCGTCAGATCCGTTCCTTCCTAGGTCACGCCGGTTTTTATAGACGATTTATCAAAGACTTTAGTAAAATTCCACGCCCCTTGTGCAACCTGCTTGCCAAGGATGTTCCTTTTGTCTTTGACAATGACTGTCTGAAGGCTTTTGAAATGTTGCGCACCTTACTATCCATGGCTCAGGTAATCCAATCACCTGATTGGTCATTACCGTTTGAATTGATGTGTGATGCTTCCGATTATGCCGTTGGAGCGGTATTAGGACAAAAAGTTAATAAAATCCCTCATGTAATTTATTATGCGAGTAAAACACTAAATGATGCGCAATTGAACTACACAACAACTGAAAAAGAATTACTTGCGGTTGTGTTTGCCCTCGACAAATTCCGTTCTTATTTATTGGGTTCAAAAGTCATCGTTTATACTGATCATGCGGCATTGTGTCATTTATTGAATAAGAAAGAAACAAAACCTAGGTTAATCCGATGGATTTTACTCCTTCAAGAGTTTAATTATGAAATACGGGATAAAAAGGGTTCTGAAAACGTTGTAGCTGACCACTTGTCACGAATTCTTGTCGAATCTAACGATATTACACCACTAAAGGATTCGTTTCCAGACGAACAATTATTTGCGTTATCTGCCGTAAATCGTCCATGGTTCAGCGACATTGTTAATTTCTTAGCTACGGGATATATCCCGCATACGTGGTCTCGTTTAGACAAAGATCGGTTCTTTTCTCAAATTAAACATTACTACTGGGATGACCCACTGTTATTTAAACACTGTTCTGATCAAATCATACGACGTTGTGTTCCGGAAAGTGAATTCAAATCCATATTAAATTTTTGTCATTCTCTAGAATGCGGAGATCACTTTGGAGGTCGTCGAACGGCCGCTAAAGTCCTCCAAAGTGGGTTATATTGGCCCACATTGTTTAAAGACGCACATGAATTCTGTCAGAACTGCGTACGTTGTCAACAAATAGGGAACATGTCACATCGTGATGCGATGCCCATGACTCCAATTCTTATTATTGAAATATTTGATGTGTGGGGCATCGACTTTATGGGTCCGTTCCCCTCGTCTTGTGGTTTCGAATATATTTTAGTCGCGGTCGACTATGTTTCTAAGTGGGTGGAGGTAGTGGCGACGAGAACCAACGACCATAAAGTTGTGGTCCAATTTATAAAAGAGAACATATTTTGTCAGTTCGGTACACCACGGGCAATTATAAGCGATGGGGGAAAGCATTTCTGTAATCATTACTTTAAAGCCCTCGTCCGAAAATATTCCGTCACTCATAAAGTAGGAATCGCATACCATCCGCAAACCCAGGGCCAAGTTGAAGTGTCTAATAGAGAGGTCAAAAGTATATTAGAAAAAACGGTACGTCCAGACCGTAAAGATTGGTCACAACGACTGACCGATGCGCTTTGGGCATATCGTACTACTTTTAAAACTCCTATTGGAATGTCCCCTTATAGAATAGTATTTGGAAAAGCGTGCCACCTACCAGTGGAACTTGAACATCGATCCTATTGGGCCGTAAAAATGCTTAACCAAGATATAAATACGGCAGGATGCCACCGTAAACTTCAACTACATGAACTTGAAGAATTGAGGAATGAAGCGTATGAAAATTCAAAAATCTATAAGGAACGTTCGAAAACGTTCCACGATAAAATGATTGTAAGAAAGAATTTCGAAGTTGGACAACGCGTATGGTTATTTAATTCGAAATTAAGGTTGTTTCCGGGTAAGCTACGGTCCCGATGGGACGGTCCGTTCATTATAACGCAAGTGTTCCCGCATGGAGCAATTGAAATTCAAGATACAAACGGTGGAACCCCGTTTAAAGTAAACGGCCAACGGCTTAAGCCATATCGAATCGAGGAAACAGAAGAAAGAGAAATCGAATCTATAGATCTGGTAGACCCGGTCTATCTCGACTGAGCACATGCATCGGTCGAGCTAACGACGTAAAACTTAGAGCTTCTTGGGAGGCAACCCAAGTTTTAGTCAGAATTTTTCTTCAATTTTGTACACTAGCTAGTAGTTTTGGTCAATGTCTGAGCTTTTAAAAATCCAAAAGATGAAATTTTTGGATTATAGAACATTTATACAAGAAAACAGAAAAGAAAAATGAGAAATTAGCATCTCGCGCGCGCGGCTCGCTCGCGCGAGAAATCGCCCGCGCGGACCGCTCGCGCGAGATATCCCCTTTGCCAAATTTTTTTTGAAAGTCTTTAAAAGGACCCTCAGTTTCTTCTCGCACCTCATATCGCGCGAGCGAATCCATTGCTGGAGCAGCCCGCTCGAGCGAGTTGCGAACTTAGAAAAAATCTTCCAGACAAAACAAAAAGCAAACCTCAGCTTTTCCTCGCGGAGGGATCCGCTCGAGCGAGGCTCGCTCGCGCGATCCGCTCGCGCAAGGATCCCGTCCCTTTATATATAGGGCTGAGCCTTAATTTTCTTCAGAATTCTTTTCTCTCTCTCTCTCTCTTCATTTCTCTCTCTCACGGCGACACTCTCTCTCTCTTATCTCTACCACAACCCACCACAAGCACCGCCGCCGGCCTCCATCAACCGCCACCAATCATCACCTTATACCACCACGCCGCCGCAGGATCATCATCATCCACATCCACCAAAACCGAGGCCACAACCCCCCTCCCCCCCCATTCTTGAACCCTTCTTCACAGGTAATATACCCACCTATATCCATATAGGCCCGTACACATACTCATATATATATGCATATCATTACACACATGGATTCACACATAATCACACCCGGATTCGATTTTAGGGCTAAATTTCGGGGTTTCGAAAAGTTAGATTCACATATGATCACTGTTGAAATTAGGGTTTGTGTTTGGGGGTTTCGATACTCATAATCTTTGGTATATACCGTTAAAAATCAAGTTATAAAACCCTAAACTCAGTTCACATGCTCTAATTCCTAATTAACACTTAACACGAATTTTATACCCTAAACTAATTGAGTTCATATGTTCGTTCATGCTGAGATTGAATTAGGGATTTTCTTATGACCACATTTGTGTATACAGATTAAATACAATTGACTTCAACTTCTGCATACAGTTTTCTGTTTTGAGTAAACTATTTGTGATCAGTGGTGTGGATACCAATATGAATATATGCTTACATCGCTTTCAAAACAAAAACATGAGGAATTCAGTTTATAGGCATACACTTATATAGTTACTGATACTTTGACCCAAATCCACTCACAGATATAGACATACATGTATTAGTTGTCCAAGATCCATGCCCCTATCCTTGGTTTAACAATTCACGCACACAGGTGTTCCAAATTCAAAGAGTAGTTGACGAACTTTTAAGCTCATCTATAGCAAATCCATAACTTACTAATGCAGGCTTATAAGATTTGGAAATCATCTCATGTATTTAAGTCTGCGTTAAAAAATTTGTTAGGGTCATAGAATTTGAAAAATTCCGGGGTACCTAACATATAATTCTATGACCAAATTTAGATGCTCATATAATTTTACCACTAATTCATTGTTTAAGTATGACACTAACATAGTAAGATTCTTGTCCATTCATGACCACGTGCTTTTACATGAGTACACCATCTGGAATTCGCAATTCTTTAAAGAAAGTTGAATAAACATTTAATTTGGGGGTTTTACCTCACATTTAAATCCTCAGTTAATGTTAGAGTGTTCAGATGTTAACATTGTTGGGTTTGTGCCCTCAAACCATTACTTTATGTATGAGACATTAGCATTATAATATATGGATATCAGCTTTACATTTCATTATGTATGTTTCTTTCATGAGATGATTGTTTTGTCCTTAAGTATCATAGTAAGCAATTCGTGTGTGTATGAGATACACACAAGTGAGATACGAATTACTATTCTTTGATACTTAGAGTATGTCACAGTGGATGATGAGACTGGATACCTCATCAGGTCTACACTGTAGCATAATTAACTACCATTGGATGGAGTGATTAATCTCAATCACTAGAGTGTAGCTCTTAGTTGATATGCTAGTGCTTATAGTGCATTGATGGACCTGAGCTTTCCTATTGACGCTTAAGGCTGTCAACAGTCAATAGGAACTCATAACTTGTATAAGGTACGTGTTCTCAATCTTGAGATGATTATGAACACAGACTATGGATATGGCTGCTTTGACTTACCAATCAGTGAGGTCTATAGAAGATCTTTTTTTTTGAGAAGGGTCTATAGAAGATCAACACCTGGGTATCTTGGGTATGTCATGTCCATAGGGTTGTGAACATATATTGTCAAGATAGAATCTACCCTCTGATTCAGAGTAAGCATTACCTTGAGAATGTCACCAAGTTGATTACTGAGTACTGCAGTCTTGTTGATAAGAGTTATCAACATGTTTGGTAATCATGAGTAGTGAATGGGACTCAAGGAATACAAGAAGTAATCATGATTCAGGTTGACAGTAACAGTTATCCGATTACCTGAATATGATTACGAATGCTGACGGTAGAGGGATATTAGTACACCATACAAGTCTAGTTATCGCTTCGGATATGTTCTTTTGCGTTGGAGTTCAGTTATCGTTTTATAGTGGAATAAACGTTAACTGACCAGTTAGTTAGTTTACTGATCAAAGAGTTTGGTCATGGTAATTAACAAACTGGTCTGAGCCAACAATAAAGAGCCTAGGAGGTCCCACTCTTAGCTCCGCTAGGATGCTTGGAAAGACACTTGAGGAAGCTGTTAAGACAGGTTTGATCGATCGAAGTATGTTCGATCGATTGAAGTCATCAGGTTCGATCGATCGAGAATGGTTCGATCGATCGAAGGTTCGATCGATCGAAGTCACTTCGATCGATCGAAGTCTAGGTCGGTTCTGGAAATCTATAAATAGGGCAGCTGCGTTCTGGAAGTAAGTGATCGTCATTTTTATACGCAGAAGCTGCAGAAACTATCATAGTCTTCCCAAAACCTTCATATCCTCTCTATTAGGGTTCCCACCAACCCTAGTCTTTCCGGCAGGCATCCGCAGGAGTCATAAGGGTGAAGATCATCTAGTGGAGGTTGCTGGAAGTTAAAGTTTCAGAATTGGGTTCAAGACACTAAGGTATAATTCTTGCACCCCCTTGTACGCATCTATGGAATTGACGAGTAGTAGATCCTGGAATACCAAAAGTTTTATAACTTAACTTATTTCCGCTGCGCGTTTAAACTCTAACTTTAAACCACTTTTTCCTTCAATTGGTATCAGAGCCACGCTCGTTTGGATCTATAGATGCGTTTTGGAACCCTAGTTTTGATTTGCATGTTGATTTTAGAACTGTTTTCGAAACTGCATCGTCACAGTTCTGTTTCTGCAGTGTTATCGCAGCAGAATACAAAACTGTGATTGGATAGGATGCAAGGTGGGTTCGATCGATCGAACTTGTTTCGATCGATCGAACATTCTGTTCTCAATCGATCAAACTAGTTTCGATCGATCGAAGCCTTCTGGTGTTCGATCGATCGAATAGTGTTAGATCGATCGAGACGGATTCTCTGTCCAGGTGTTCTGTTCACAGTTGTAAAGTTTTTTTTTAAATTATACTTTAATCTTAAATTATTTCTGTAAAATTTTTAAATCATTCTGTGAAACAGAATGTTCAAGCGATTGAACAGTGTTCAATCGATCGAAGGTTCGAGCGATCGAACGGTCTTCGATCGATCGAACTGTGACAGAGTAGTAAGATGTTGTTTTAAGTTCTTATTCAGTATGTAAAGTGTTTATATACTGTGTGAATCAATTAAGTGTTTCAATAGTTACATATATTTGTTATGTATGTGTGGATGCGTGTACGACTAACCCTTTTGCAGCAAAATTAGTCGCTATCTCCCATGGCACCAAGTCGTTTAAATATTTATATTTAAATTGTTTGAGATTGGTGCATGTTGTAATTTATTAATGGTTTGGTTTTAAGGCGTATGTAAAGGGCGCTGCGGCTTCAATCCTACGAAAAGGAAAGTCGCACCGGTTTCCCTAGCCTTTTATTTCCTTTTTGCTATTTCCTTTTTCTAGATAAATTGTAAGCTTCAAAAGAAGCATAGGTCCAATGTAATAGAATTAGAAATTCCATGAAGATGGAGCAAGGAGCCGTTGTCCATAAAGATGGAGCCGGAGGCGACCAAACCAAGAAGGTGGATCTATGGAAATAGAGCCATGGGAGATAGAGGCATTGTTTGAATGCCTATATTTCATTTTAGTTTTTTGTTTTATGTGCTTGTTTTGTGATTGGCGTATAATACATTGTTGCATGCACTTAAAACAAGTTTTCTAAAATAAAATTCAAAAACCGTTTTCAACACATTAGTAAACATTGGATGTTTATGGGTAGTGTGTGGAAACATTTTTCAAAAGCAAAATCCTTAATTTACTAAATCTAGTGGGAGAGGGTCTTATCAAATAACACCCACGATCTTCCATTAACGGTTCATTATAAGATGAGTAGTGTATTCTGTGTCACCTCGCCAGGGGTGATCATTCCATACGGAGGGTACACTGCTCATTGGTTACTAGATGTGAACTTCCTATGGATAGGATCAATCAGACGTGTTAGAGGGTGACCACCACACGGAGGCGCTACTTGAGACGGTTGTGATTGGATCCTAGTTAATGGTACACACTAGCTAAGCTATGGATAAGGGATCCCACACGGGGCATTATTCAGAAACTTAGAGATCAAATAGGTTCGGGAGTCATGGCTATTTTGCAAGAGTTGCATAGCGGATAAGTCATGATAAATCGAAAGATCGAACATTGACCACCACACGGAGGCTTTATTCTTTCGTTTCGATATTTCGGCGACTTTGTTTTTAAATAAGAGTTTTAAGGATTCTTTTATTTCAAACTGTCAATTCTGATATCCATATTTATTTTGTTTGTTTGATTTTCAGTAATCATAATGTCTGGATCTGCATTTAGTCCACTTGCTACCATACTCACTCAAAACAAGTTAACTGGAAATAACTACACTGAATGGAAACGTAACCTTGACATCGTTTTAACTGCGGAGGATCACATATATGTCCTCACCACCCCAAGCCCTGAAGAACCCGCGGCAAATGCTTCGGCAGCTGCCAGACGCGAGTTCGACAAATGGAAGAAGTCGAATGGAATGGCCCATTATTACATTCTGGCCTCAATGGCTGGTGTGTTACAACACCAATTCCAATCGAACGATTCTGCCAGTGACATTATCACATCCCTGAAAAAGATGTTTGGGGAGCATGGCAGGCCTGCCAGACAGGTAGCCATGCAGAAGATAATGAGTGCAAAGATGTCGGAAGGTACTCCAGTCAAAGAACATGTTTTAAAAATGATTGGTTACTTAAACGAACTGGAGACCTTGGGAGCCAACATCGATGCACAGACCCAAGTTGATATGATCCTCAACTCGCTGTCGCCATCATTCGCTCAATTCAAACTTAACTATAATATGAATCAAATGGATTTTTCAATGAGCGAATTAATGAGTTCTTTACTGGCAGCAGAAGGGGTGATCAAACCTGGGGGCAGCGTTTTAAACGTTGAGAAAAGCGCTTCTTCTTCCCGATCTACACCGAAAGGTAAGAAAGGAAAGAAGAAGGCTGGCACTGGTGGTTCAAGTGTTGGACCGGTCCCTAAGATTGCAAAATCTAAGGGAAAAGGTAAGGGCAAAGGGAAGGTGGGTGGCCAAGGCAAAGGAAAGTGTTTCCAATGCGGTGAGAAGGGCCACTGGAAGAGGAACTGTCCAGAATTCTTAGCTACAAGAGTTCAAGGTATGATTGAATCACATGTGATTGAAGTAATTTTTATTACGGATACTTCAAACACTTGGTGCATTGATTCTGGTGCGACTAACCATATCTGTAATTCATTGCAGGGGTTCAGATCAACCAGGAAATGCAGTGATGGGGAGATCGTGCCTACTCTAGGTTCTAGCGCAACCGTATCTGCGGTTGCTATAGGAGTCGTAGTTTTAGAATTTTTAGACAATAAAGTTTTGATTTTATCAGATGTACTTTACGTCCCTTTAATGAGACGTAATTTAATTTCAGTTTCTAATTTAACGAATAATGGTTATTCCTTTCATTTTGGAACTGAAGTTGTCATTAAAAGAAACAGTTCTTTTATATGTTCTGGTGTTAAATCAAATGGTTTGTATGTGATTACTCCCAATGTTTCAAAAGATTCTTGTTTGGAACTTAATAACTCAGTGGTAACTTTACCATCTAAAAGAAAGGAACCTTCCACTAATCCAACAAGGCTTTGGCATATGAGGCTTGGCCATATCAATCTGAATAGGATTGGCAGACTAGTCAAAGAAAGGGTCTTAGGCGATTTGGTTCTCGAACCAATGGAAGTCTGCGAGTCTTGTTTGGAGGGTAAGATGACCAAAAGGCCCTTTCCTGCAAAGGGCAATAGGACCAATGCATTGTTGGAATTAGTTCATACTGATGTGTGTGGACCAATAAATATTAGAGCAAGGGGTGGTTATGAGTATTTCATAACATTTACCGATGACCACTCTAGGTATGGATATGTGTACCTAATGCAGCACAAGTCTGAAGCCTTTCAAAAGTTCAAAGAGTTTAGGGCTGAAGTGGAGAAGCAATCGGGCAAACATATCAAGGCCATTCGATCTGATCGAGGTGGCGAGTACCTCTCTAATGAGTTTATTGATCACCTCGTACAGAATGGGATTCTGTCACAGTTGACTGCACCTGGTACGTCTCAGCAGAACGGTGTAGCGGAGAGAAGGAATCGGACTCTTTTAGACATGACTAGGTCGATGATGAGTTATTCAGAGTTGCCATTATTCCTTTGGGGTTATGCTTTGGAAACCACTGCATACATACTAAATCTAGTACCAAGCAAATCTGTTCCCAGGACACCACGAGAGATGTGGATTGGGCGCAAGCCTTCTTTGCAACATCTCCGGATATGGGGGTGTCCGGCACATGTGCTCAAAGGAAAGATGAGCAAGTTGGATTCTAGATCGGAAGTATGTTACTTTGTAGGGTATCCAAAGGGTACTTATGGATGGTATTTTTATGATCCAAGAGAACAGAAAGTGTTTGTTAGTACAAATGCTGTTTTCTTGGAGGATGATTATATCATGAACCATAAAAACCTAAGGGAAGGATAGATCTTAGAGAGATAGAAAGAGAGCCCTCAGTCCAACCCGCAGTTGATAACGATGAAAATCAAGAAAATACCACTTCTTCAACCATTTCTGCACCGGTACCTCGTCGTAGTGGGAGGATTATCAGCCAGCCTGATAGATACATGTTCTTAGGAGAAGTTTTTGAAGCTGTCTCTATAGAATTTGAATCTGATCCTACCACTTACGAAGAGGCAATGGCTGATGTTGATTCAGCTCATTGGATTAAAGCTATGAAGGCTGAATTGGAATCTATGGATTCCAATCAGGTCTGGGATCTTGTAGAACTTCCAGCCAATATTAAACCCATTGGCTGCAAGTGGGTCTATAAGAGGAAAAGAGGATCTGATGGAAAGGTTGAGACCTTTAAGGCAAGGCTTGTGGCGAAAGGCTATACTCAGAGGGAGGGCATTGACTATGAGGAAACCTTCTCGCCGGTAGCCATGCTCAAGTCCATCAGAATACTCTTATCCATTGCTGCATGCCTAGATTATGAAATCTGGCAGATGGACGTCAAGACTGCATTCTTGAATGGCAATCTTGAGGAGGACATCTATATGCAACAACCAGAAGGGTTCATAGCTGGTCGGAAAGGTAACTTGGTATGCAAGTTGCAAAAGTCCATTTATGGGCTTAAGCAGGCATCCAGAAGTTGGAACATCCAATTTGACCAAGCGGTCAAGTCGTTTGGTTTCATACAGAATCTGGATGAGCCTTGTGTATACAAGAAATGTGAAGGGAAAGTAGTGGCTTTTCTTGTGCTTTACGTTGACGACATTCTACTCATTGGGAATGATGTAGCGGCGCTGTCAACGGTCAAGGTTTGGCTAGCTAGTACTTTTGATATGAAGGATCTAGGAGAGGCGAGCTATATTCTTGGGATAAAGCTCTTTCGGGATCGCAAGCGAAAGATAATGGGATTATCTCAAGCTGGTTATATCGAGAAAGTGCTAACTAGGTTTTCAATGGATAATTCGAAGAAAGGTTTGTTACCTTTTAGGCATGGTTTAGCGTTCTCCAAGGACCAGTGTCCAAAGACACAAGAGGAGAGGAATCGCATGGCAGGAATTCCCTATGCCTCGGCAGTGGGAAGTCTCATGTATGCGATGTTATGCACTAGACCAGATATCTGCTTTGCCGTTGGCATGGTTAGCAGGTATCAATCGAATCCTGGTCCAGAGCACTGGACAGCCGTTAAGCACATTCTTAAGTACTTGAGAAGAACTAAAGATTACATGCTTATGTACGGCGGTAGTGAGTTAATTCCAGTAGGATACACTGACTCGGACTTTATGTCAGATAAAGATTCGAGAAAGTCGACATCCGGACATCTCTTTACCTTGGGAGGTGGTGCTGTTAGTTGGAGGAGCATTAAGCAGAAATGCATTGCAGACTCAACTACAGAAGCTGAGTATGTGGCTGCTTGTGAAGCCACAAAGGAAGCTGTTTGGCTCAAGAAGTTCCTTATGGAACTCGAGGTGGTACCAGCGTCGCTGTCACCTATTACGCTATACTGCGATAATAGTGGGGCAGTGGCTCAGTCCAAGGAGCCAAGGAACCACGGGAAGGGAAAGCACGTAGAACGGAAATATCACCTAATCCGAGATATAGTTCAACGTGGAGATGTGACTGTCACCAAGATTGCCACCGCTGACAATCTTGCTGATCCGTTTACAAAGGCCTTACCACAGAAGGTCTTTGATCGTCATCTAGATAGTCTAGGTCTTAGATGTAGTTCTGAATGGTTGTAAGTGCAAGTGGGAGTTTGTTGGGTTTGTGCCCTCAAACCATTACTTTATGTATGAGACATTAGCATTATAATATATGGATATCAGCTTTACATTTCATTGTGTATGTTTCTTTCATGAGATGATTGTTTTGTCCTTAAGTATCATAGTAAGCAATTCGTGTGTGTATGAGATACACACAAGTGAGATACGAATTACTATTCTTTGATACTTAGAGTATGTCACAGTGGATGATGAGACTGGATACCTCATCAGGTCTACACTGTAGTATAATTAACTACCATTGGATGGAGTGATTAATCTTAATCACTAGAGTGTAGCTCTTAGTTGATATGCTAGTGCTTATAGTGCATTGATGGACCTGAGCTTTCCTATTGACGCTTAAGGCTGTCAACAGTCAATAGGAACTCATAACTTGTATAAGGTACGTGTTCTCAATCTTGAGATGATTATGAACACAGACTATGGATATGGCTGCTTTGACTTACCAATCAGTGAGGTCTATAGAAGATCAACACCTGGGTATCTTGGGTATGTCATGTCCACAGGGTTGTGAACATATATTGTCAAGATAGAATCTACCCTCTGATTCAGAGTAAGCATTCCCTTGAGAATGTCACCAAGTTGATTACTGAGTACTGCAGTCTTGTTGATAAGAGTTATCAACATGTTTGGTAATCATGAGTAGTGAATGGGACTCAAGGAATACAAGAAGTAATCATGATTCAGGTTGACAGTAACAGTTATCCGACTACCTGAATATGATTACGAATGCTGACGTTAGAGGGACATTAGTACACCATACAAGTCTAGTTATCGCTTCGGATATGTTCTTTTGCGTTGGAGTTCAGTTATCATTTTATAGTGGAATAAACGTTAACTGACCAGTTAGTTAGTTTACTGATCAAAGAGTTTGGTCATGGTAATTAACAAACTGGTCTGAGCCAACAATAAAGAGCCTAGGAGGTCCCACTCTTAGCTCCGCTAGGATGCTTGGAAAGACACTTGAGGAAGCTGTTAAGACAGGTTCGATCGATCGAAGTATGTTCGATCGATTGAAGTCATCAGGTTCGATCGATCGAGAATGGTTCGATCGATCGAAGGTTCGATCGATCGAAGTCACTTCGATCGATCGAAGTCTAGGTCGGTTCTGGAAATCTATAAATAGGGCAGCTGCGTTCTGGAAGTAAGTGATCGTCGTTTTTATACGCAGAAGCTGCAGAAACTATCATAGTCTTCCCAAAACCTTCATATCCTCTCTATTAGGGTTCCCACCAACCCTAGTCTTTCCGGCAGGCATCCGCAGGAGTCATAAGGGTGAAGATCATCTAGTGGAGGTTGCTGGAAGTTTAAGTTTCAGAATTGGATTCAAGACACTAAGGTATAATTCTTGCACCCCCTTGTACGCATCTATGGAATTGACGAGTAGTAGATCCTGGAATACCAAAAGTTTTATAACTTAACTTATTTCCGCTGCGCGTTTAAACTCTAACTTTAAACCACTTTTTCCTTCAAACATCGATTGTGGTTTTGAATTTCTTTACTCCGCTCGTAACTTTATAAATGCCGGGAAATCACTGCTTATCATTTGGACATCTGACCTAATTGTGTCGACAACCATGTTCCTATCGTTAATTTATTTGCATTGAACATTAACACGCGGCAAGTACCCCGTGACTTGCCGCAATGTGTGTGCCCTTGTCGGGACAGTGGGTGAGAAGGGACCGGCTCTTCTCACAGTTACTGGGTGTTCCCCCATGAACCCCAATTTCTTTGACAACTGTTGAATTATATATTGATTGTGTCCCTTGCCGGGACGTGTTTTTCTTGCAGGTGACCCATTCCCCCATCCCTTTTATATTTTTTTTCTGGGCATATCCCTATTATAAAGCCCACATTTTAAAAAATTTTCTAAAAATTCGTACCAACCTTCTTAAAAAATGACCAAACGAACCGTCAGATCCGCCTCTTCTTCCCAACCGCCTCAGAAAAAAACCAAAGGAAAAGAAAAACAAACTGGCCCACCTCCACCACCGCCACCAGACGACCCTAACCCGAACGAACTAGGCCCAAAGTACGCCACCCGAGGCCTCAACTACGAGGCCGCTATCGATGCCGAGTATTTTGCGTCTGACAAGGACGCCAAGTGGGGCCATAACAACCTAGTAGCCCGTAAATTGGCCCCACAACTCTACTTTCGAAACCCCGATTTAATTAGCTACCCCCGCCTCGTCTGCCTATTCTACCAAAACCTCCGCTACCATAAACAATCCCTCAGCCAACACGCCTTTATCTCCACTATAATAGATGGCCACGACGTCATCCTCAACCCAGATAACATCGCCGAAATCCTCCAACTCCCCTCCCACTCATACCAAGTCCCAAAATTAAATGTCCTCACCAAAGCTCACACCTTTTTACACATCGTCCAGGATATGTGTGGCAGCCGCACTAGGTCGGGGCAGTCTATACGACGATCTCACATGCCCTGCCAGATGTGGTTCGTAGACCATGTCTTCAAACGAAACATGTACCCCCTTGGTCACGAGCAAAAACGGACCAAGGAAGTCCACCATGCCCTCCACGCTGTCTACCGTAGTGACTGGTTCCACCCCGGCTTAGTCATTATGGATGGCATGCGCCTTGCTACACAGGCCATAGATAATTCCATAGACCCTAAGACCCTTCTGCCCTACCCTCGCACCATCACTGCTATTTTTCGGGCTAAGGCCTTTCCTATACCAACCGATGAGCCTATCGATACCTGTATCCCGGAGTTCGCTTCCGCCGATTGGAAGTTGAGCCTGGATCGTCTAGACCTGGAGGTTAGGAGGGCCCAAGAGGCAACCCAGGCTCGTCGCGAGCAGGCAGCACAGCGTCCACCTCCCCCAGAGGATACGCCGTACGCGTGGACATATGGAGACGTGTGTGCTTTCCGTGGAGAGACCCTGCGGCTTCAGTCTTATATGCGGTCATACTTCCAGCTGGCTCATTCGGATCAGTTGGATGATATTTTGGCTCGGGGAGAGGCTGCATACCAGTCGGCTTTCCCGCGACCGGCACAGCAGGTGGCAGAGGAGGAGCAGGGTGAGGTGGAGGGCGAGGAGGAGGTGGCTGGCGATGATGGTGATGGAGATGGAGGAGATGGGAGTGATGATGATGGAGATGGCGATGGTGGTACGACGGGACAGGGAAGTACAGGGCTAGAGCTGGTATTGCTTGAGGGCGGTGAGGATTAGTTTGGTTTGGTTTGGTTGGGTGATTGGGCATTTCTTTTTCGTTTTCTTTGTATTTGGATGGGAGATTTAGACATTCTCAGACAGTTTGGGCCTGTATATTATTATTTTATTATTTTTCCTTTTTATTTAGTCTTTTGGTTATTATTAGGATTCTGATGTACCCGGCCTCGACCGGTCAGTTTATTTTCTGTTTTTGTTTTATTATTTCTTTTTGATACTTGGGTCTATACTTATTTCGTTATGTGGTTATTGTTTTTCGTTTATGGTTGTTTTATTCCTGTTGCCTCTGGTTAGTTACATTAGTTAAGTGTGGTTATTTTGTTTTGTTTTTCCTTTCGTGCTTGCTTATAATAATGTCGTCTTTATTCATAAAGAGTGATTGTCATTAAATTAATATTGCCCAGTTATTCCCACTCCCATTGCACTATAACAGGAATCTCTTAGGTTCCGGTTTGGGAGAAACAATGTCGGAATTTCTATTTCATATGACAATTAATTGACACCGTAATGTAAGGTATAGATATTCATTAATGCAACACGCACACACCACTAGTGATGTTAATCATATTTCTTCTAATACCTCCAACTAATCCAGTGCAATTGTGGCTTAATTTTTTTGGTTTCAGGTTTTTCGTTTTCTGATATCCATATAGTTACCTCGACCCTCATATCTCAATTGTATCCTATCCTCATATTATGGACCACCCGATTTCTCCTCCTACTTCACCTGATAGGTCTCCGAGTCAGTCGAGTTATTATTCTGACTCCAGCTCGTCTTCTGATACTCCTATATTTAGTCCTAGGCTAGCCAAACCTAACGGCCCGGTCGATCGTCCCGGCTGGTGTCATCGTCGTCCTCGTATGCCCATTCTTAGCTGTTCTGATTCTTCCGAAGAGGATGACCTGTTTGGTGATGACCCTACTGTTATTGATGGCCCTTATGGCGTTCCCCCTATGTCTTCCGAGTCGTCGTCGTCTGAATCGGCCGATTCCTCGACCGATGAGGACGATGAGGGTGTTGTCTCAGGATTCGCTGTTGTTTCTTTATCTGATCCTGTTGAGTCTATTGTGCCTACGCCCGAGGTTACCTATCCATATAGGAACCTACCTGATTATGTGCCGGACGTTGTTCGACAGCGTCCGGGTCACCCTGACTGGTCCCCTGAGGACATTGCCTCGATATTTGTGCCTTATTCCGGTCCTGAGGATGATAGGGTGGATTTGGGTCCGAGTGTCATTGAGGGGATTGAGGAGGGTGAGCGTCCGGATTTACATGCTGATTTTGATGAGGTGGGCCCACCGTTCGACCCTGCGGAGCACCCGGAGTGGGAGCTTGTGGATTGGTACTTTCGATCTGGCGTACAGCCTCCGTCAGACATTTTTCGTAGAGTGGACGTCCTGGTGATCTTCTATGAGGACTACATCCATGTCATTGTCATGTTCCCCTCTGCATAGGGACATGCAGTGATTTGGTTTGGGGGGAGTATATGGATATTTCATTTTAGTGCTTTTGTTTTGTTTTATTCGTATATTTTCTTGTTTTCGTACTTCAGAAAATTTTTGTTAGTTTTCTTTTATTCGTTATTTCATTCATTTGTTAGTTCTTTTAATTCATTGTAAAATAGAAAAATTAAAACAAAACAAAAATAGAAGTATAATAATAATAGAGAAACAAAAGTTTTAGTAGTTCTATAAATAAATGAAATAAGTTTCTTAATATTGTTCAATATTGCATTCCTTTTTATTATAATTAGATTTCGTTGAAATTTTGAGAATTAAGAGAGTGTATAATCAAATGTCTACCGAATCTATGAAAGTATGTCTTAAGATTGTATATCCGTAGAATCATTGTTTTATATCTTATACTTGCATATCTTGTTGCACGGCACGTAGTCATATGGATACATATTAACAATTGAACTATAATGTACGTTGGATTTCTAAATAGTAAAATTGTGGAGACTAAACCCGGTGAGCTGTTGAGCCTATCATTCTTTGTGAGGGTTTTAAATTTATCGAATCTCTTTGACATATCGCACTATTTCGTTGATTGGTCTCATTATTTTTTCATTTTGATTGAAAGTCGAGTGAGTATTAGAATTACCATGTTTAAAAAAAAAAATTAAAGTAGAGAAATTATATTTCCTCTTATAGCATAACATTGAAAAATCATGTGATTCTAGAAAATGACGCTAGGCCGTCTGTTTTATTAAACCTTTTTCGAACTTTGGCCTACCCAATATAAATATTTTTCCCTTGTTAACCCATTTGAGCCGTTTTTAAATAAGCCATTTCTTTGTTCACCTATTATCCTACCCACTTCGATATGGAGTTTGCCACTATTAAATACTACCTAACCCATGTCCAAGAGTAGTTAGAAAATAGTTTTTCATAAAGAAATAGGGCTAATGAACGACTAAGGAAAAAATGATGTGTTGAGTAATAGAAGGAAAGAAGTATGAAAAGTAAAAAAAAGAAAAACAAAAAAAAAGAAAAAAATTGTTATTGAAAAAAAACAAAGAGATGAATCTCTTGAAAGAGAAAAGAAGAAAAAAAAAGAGTGATATAACTAGTCGTTGTAGTAAAGCCCTTGCGTTATACATTAAGGCTGTTCCTAGGTACTTACGGACTTTTTGAATCCCTTTTACCTTTCTTTTCTAAGCCTTAACCCTTGACCAACATTACATTCTATGGAAACATGATTTGGATATGTGACCGATAAGGAAAAGGAAGTATAAACATGGTAGTAATAATATTTACTTGACGATCGATATCTATTCATGAGACTATTTTATTTCTGTCGTGTCATACGTTGTTGAGAGTCATATGCGAGTTTATTTGTTTTGCACAATAATTCTTTCTCGCATCTGGGTACATATGAGTGCTTACACCTATTTCAAAGTGAATTTATTTTTAGAGTGTAATTGACAACGTGAGATTTGTAGTCAAAGCATCACTAAATAGTCATCTGATTTATATTTCACGTTCATAGTTGCCGTGTATCCACTTGACTACTATTTCACACACATGCGAGTCTTCGATATATTCTATTGATTCTGGTGATATATGTTTTCGGATTATTTTTCATAATGTAGGAGGGCATATGATTGTTTTACTCTTGATAATTTTAAAGTTTCATTTGAGGTTGATTTTATCGAAAAAGGATGTGACATTGAAATATTTAAAATTTTGAATAAAATCTTTACAAGTTAATAAAGATGGTTGTGGGTGACTTGTTGACGAGAACCCTCACGAGACTTCACTCGTCCGACTAGGGACGCCTAGAGGTTTAAAAGGCTTGTTGCACAGGCTAAGTGCAATCGTTATCCATACGAAAATGGATTAGGAATTTTATTATTAGTAGTTTTATGTTATTCTTTTTGCTCGAGGACTAGCAAAATGTAGGTTTGGGGTGTGATCGAGAGAGAACAAAGCCTAATTATACGCCTTAATTCACATTTGTTAGTCGTTTTTATCCTGTTTTTGTGTAGTTTTACTTTATTTTCTATTTTCTGTCAGGTTTTAGAAGAAAACAAGTATACCAGGGTAAACAAGGTGAAAAAGCAGGAAGAAAGAAGCAGAAAAAGACACATCGCGTGCGCGATCCGCGGGCGCGAAAACCCAGAATTCGCTCGCGCGATCCACGCGCGCGACCCTCCCATTTACGCGCTCGCGCGGCCCGCTCGCGCGATCCGTACAAAAAGCAAAGTTACGTATTTCAATATTCTGAAGAGCCTTGTGCAAACGAAACTGCTTGAAGACGTCCAGATTGTAAATAACACCTGTTTTAATCCGTTTCGGGAGAGGAAAGCTTAAAAAAAAAGCCCTTGAAAACTCTATATATATCTAGTTTTTATGATTTTTAGGGGTTACACAACTAGAGATCTATTCACATACATTCATTGAAGGTAAGAGGAAGGAGAAGAGCAAGCTTGAAGGTTTCTAATGGCTTCCATCAACTCAATCTTCATGCTTTCACCCATCATGAGCAACTAAACTCATAATCTAGGGTTTCAATGAAACCCTAGCTATGTAAAGGGGGATTCTATGCTTTTCTATTTTAAGATTTTATGGTTTGGGATAGTGATTGTATGTTGGTGGATTTTATATAATCAGTTTTTAATGTTAATAATCAAGAGTATTTTGGATCTATTCTTGTCTTAGATTTTTTCTTATGCTTATTGAACTCAATAGTCCTTGATTTATGTGATTGATATGAGTATTTACATACAATGGTGCTTATGTGATTGTGATGTTTATATCTTTTATAATACATGCTTAGGAAAGATGAGTTATGCTACACCCTAGTTATAGGTAGATAATTCATGTGAACCGTAGATGGATTATGTTTAGACTAAACTAACGATATCTTCTTGACGATACTATTGGGCTTGTAGCTACAATAGATCATAACTATCTAAACATAGAACATAGAATAAGAAGTATAGATCCCCAAATGCATAGTTAGTGGTGGATTTGTAATCCTAGATCCCATCTCCACATATTTAAATCAACTTTGAATTTCGTATACAAGTTTACTTAGATTTAATTCTAGATTTTGTTTCTAAAATTTCATAGTTTAATTCATAGTTTAAATTAGTATTGATAATCGAAATCTAAATCAATTCAACTTTCGATTTTCTTATAACTAGATAAATTAGATTTTAGTAATTAAAGGATTAAAAGTTAGCAATCCTTGTGGGTTCGACCTTTACTTTCCACACTACAAATCTTTTGAAAGTAAAGCATAAATAAGCATACTTTTATATCTTGATTCTGACGCGATCAAAGGGCAATACAACAGGCAGTCCCAACCATTCCATCAAAATAGAGTAAATAACTTCAACAACGCTCAACCCCCTAATAATCAACAAGCAAATGTTTACGTGCCACCTCACAAAAAGGTGCAAGAGGAAGAACCACTCTCTAATCCGAATTTAACACAACAGTTAATTCAAATGATGAGGAAAATGCTTGCGACATTAGAGAAGATGGATGCACGTCAAGAGGGTTCGAGTGGAACATTTCCTGCTCAACCACTTCAAAACCCTAAGGGATACAACAATGGTCCCCCTAATCATGAATAGGCAAAAGTCGTGACGACTCTGAGAAGCGGCAAAGTCATAGGGAAAAACATGCCTCATTCTACTCCCGTGGAGTATGAAGAGGAAGAAGTGGTAACTAAAAACAACCCATCTACTCAAGAAGAGGAGTCGTCCACTGATGACAATCCATTAGAATCAAACGAGGATGCTCCTAAAGAAGTAGAAGTTGAGAAAAGGCCTGGAAAGGAGCCCATCAGGGATGAATTACCTAAATGCCCTTTTCCCGCGCCTTACCCTCAAAGGCTCAAGAAGCCCCAACACGAGACAAAGAATCAGGAGTTCTTGGAGTTACTCAAGAAAGTTAAAATTAATCTCCCGCTCCTTGATGCAATCAAACATGTGCCAGCCTATGCTAAGTATCTAAAGGACTTATGCACGGTCAAGAGGAGGCAAAGTGTAAAGAAACATGCTTATGTTGCTTGCCAAGCAAGCGCAATCATTCAAAATGAGTTGCCTCCAAAGCTTAAAGACTCTGGCACCCCAACTGTCTCGTGTAGAATTGGGAATCAAAGGATAGACAACGCACTCCTTGATCTAGGAGCTAGCGTAAATTTGCTACTGATCGGGAGAGAACAAATCCTATTTATACGCCTTAACGAGCATTTGTTAGTATCTTTTTATCCTGTTTTTGTATATTTTTACTTCGTTTTCTATTTTCTGACAGGTTTTGGAAGAAATCAAGTATGTCAGGCTAAATAGGGTGAAAAAGCCGAAGAAAAGAAGCTGAAAAAGCCAGTTCGCGCGCGCGAGAATCCAGAATTCGCTCGCGCGATCCGCGCGCGCGAGGTGCCAATTGTTGCGCTCGCGCGGCCCACTCGCGCGACATGTGTATAAATAGAACTTGCGTATTTCAGTATACTGATGATTCCTACGCGAACGAAACTGCCTAATTACGTCTGGAAAGCTAAATATAGCAGTTTTAGTGCAATTCGGGTTAGGAAAGCTTCCAAAAACTTGTTGTAAATCTATATATACCCTATTTTACTTCAATTAAAAGGTTGGCAATTATTATATACACAATATACAACCATACTTTCAGCCATTGAAGGGGGGGAAGCAAGGAGAAGAAGAAGAAGACCAAGGATTCCCATGGCCTCCTCCATCAACTACTTGCCATCCATCACTTCCATGGACAGCTAGATCTTAGATCTAGGGTTTCAATGAAGCCCTAGTCGAGTAATAGGGAGTATTTTATGTTTTTATTTTAGTTTTATTATGTATGGATGACAGTCACATGTTCCGAGGATTTTTATAAATAAATCAAACTTCTATTGACTAAATCATTGCTTTCAAAGTTTATTCTTGTCTTAGATCTATTTTGACTATGATGTGCTCAATGATCTATGCTCGCTGTGCTTGTTTAGATTATTCACATGTGATGGTGCTTTATTGATTTGTGCTATCAAGTATCCGAATAATCCATGCCTAGATTAGACGAATTATGTCACAATCCTAGTTTAGTGTGGGATAATTCGTGCTAACCGAAGATGGAATATGTTGGTGCTTGAACCATGATTATTCTCTTGACGGAGGAATTGGGCTTGTAGCCACAATTCCCCATATTCATCCAACGTAATAAGCTAGAGTAATTCATAAATACCATTATTACGAAACTAGTGGTGGAGTTGCAATCCTAGGTTCCCTTTACATGTTTACAAAAACACTTTTAATTGCTTTCATAGTTTAGATTTATTTTTATTGTTATTAGTTTAATTAAAATCAAATCAAAATCCATTTTCATAATTAATTAAAGTTAGGTTTTAAAATTAAATTGCTGTAGTTAACCAATCCCTGTGGGTTCGACCTTTGCTTTCACACTATAAATCTTTTGAAAAGTAAAGAACACTTTTTATATCTTGATACTGACAACATCAATTTTTTTGGCGCCGTTGCCGGGGATTGCATTACTACCTTTAATTTTATAATCTTAGTTTAGTTAATTCGTAAATATTAGATTAGTTTTTTTTTCTTATTATTTTCCGTTTTTGTTTTAAATTACTAACTTTTTTTTTTATTTTATTTTATAGGTTTTCGAGTCATCAAATTCCAACGTTTCCGAGTGGAGTAGCTAATTACATCAAAGGAGCTTACGCAAATAAAATAAATAAAAATTAAGTAAATTGCTCGCTTTAACTTCGCATCAAATCACTGTAAGTCAGGGCGCTGAGACGCAATTACTTGCATTAGGTTAGTTGTGGAGTGAACACTGCATTAGCTAGGAAACCCGGGGCGCTGGGCTTGACGCGGTCATTGCATTACAGGATAATATTCATGCATCATAGTAGTACTGTGTGCTTGCTTGTCGTCTTATTTGCGTGATTGCTCCTAATTTCTTTTGTTTAGTCAGTCTTTGTTTTTAGTTTCTTTTTCTTTATTTTAGTTTATGTTAGGTACACGTTCAAATAAACCAGAATTAAAATCTTTCGATCTTGAACTTGAACGTACCTTAAGAACTAGTAAGTCCACAATCCAAGCTTCTAGAGCTGGGTTGCAAGACGACGAATCAACTCCGATTCCATCGTCGTTGTTTGAGGCCGAAATTCAAAGTACCCGTGAACGGTTAAGGAAAACTCGAACTTTTAAAATCGAACCGATTAAAATGGCTGACGGTGGAAATAACAATAACAATCAAAACGACGGTGCTAATATGAATAATCTTAATATACCGCCACCTCCTCCACTTATAAATTATTTTATTCCTACTACTTACACGTCACAAGCCGGTATCGAATTACCGGAGGCGACGGCATCTCAGTTTGAGATAAAGTCGTCTACGATCTCGCTACTTCCTTCTTTCCATGGCCGTCTAACTGAAGATCCATATCAACACTTAGGAGATTTTTAGGATATATGCTCTACTTTGAAAATCCAAAATCTAACTGATGATGAGTTAAAATTGCGGCTCTTTCCATTCTCTTTACGAGACAAAGCGAAGCATTGGCTTCAATCACTTGAGCCAAACACAATTAAAACATGGGAAGCCTTACACACCGCATTTTTACAAAAGTTTTTCCCTATTATGCGTACAAATCAGATAAGGAAATCCATAACAAATTTTGTAATGCAAGATGGGGAGACGCTTTATGACACTTGGGAAAAGTTTAAAGAATTGTTACGCTCATGCCCACATCATCAGGTACCTAAGTGGGAATTAGTTCAGGTTTTCTACGAGGGACTTATTCCCTCTATTCGGAATATCATCGATGCCGTTTGTGCGGGTACCTTCCTACACAAAAGCGCCGACAAGGCATGGAAAATTTTCGAAACGTTAAGCGAGAATTCAATGCACCAAGCTGTGTCAGTACGTTCTGAGGGATACCTTCATCCTAAGCGAGAGGTGAAAGTTGAGTCGAGTCAATCAATTGAAATACAAGAATTAAATAGAAAACTTGACCAACTTATGAGGATGGGAATTAGGTCCACTCCACCTTCTTCAGAAGTATGTGCATTATGTTCTGAACCATCTCATAATATCTTTGCATGTCCTTCTGCATCTCAATTTCCGGAATTTGTTGAGCAACACGTTAATTCTATGCAACAATTTCCACGAAATAATTATAATCCTTTGTCGAACAATTTTCCTAACACATATCGACCCCAATATCAACAAAGTCAATACCAACAACCCCCTCCTAATCCTAACCCTCCATGGGTTAACGCTTTCGAGGAGAAGGTGTTGTCTTCCCTTAAAAACATAGAAACGCAAGTCCAAGCACAAGCACAAATAGTGCACTCTCATACACAATCCATTGCGAAGCTTGAATCCCAAATGGGACAAATAGCTACTGCGGTGAGTCGTAGAAACGAGGGGAAGTTGCCTGCGCAAACTATTCAAAATCCTAAGGGACAATACGAGAATGGGGGGTCGAGTGAGCAAGTAAATGCCGTTTCAACTAGGACAACAATTCAAGATGAGGAGATTGTTGTAATTCCGGATGAGGGTGAGCAAAATAAAAATATAAATTTGAATAAAGAAAAGGGTGAGGACGTGGATAGAGTTAGGAAAGCAAATGAACCGGTCCCAACTAATTATATTCCGAGAATGCCATATCCACCAAACATTGAGGGACCGTCACATTTGTCTAAGAAAGGGTCAAAAATGGAAGATATACTCGAGGTGTTTAAACAAGTTAAAATTAATATTTCATTCCTCGATGCTATAAAACAAATTCCCGCTTACGCTAAATGTCTTAAAGACCTATGTACGCAAAAACGCAAAATACACAGTCATACTCCTAAAAAGGTCTTCCTCACGGAAAACGTAAATTCAATTTTTCAACACGCTCCTCCGAAGTATAAGGATCCCAGTATGCCTACGATTTCATGTGTCATAGGTGACACTATCATTCATCGGGCTCTCCTTGACTTAGGAGCTAGTGTTAACCTCTTACCTTATCATGTCTACAAACAATTAGGACTAGGTGAACTTAAACCTACGGCCGCTACTATTCAATTAGCGGATCATTCTGTTAAAGTACCTAGGGGAGTCGTCGAAGACGTCTTAGTTAAAGTTGATCAATGTTTTTATCCTGTTGATTTTATGGTCCTTGACACCGAACCGGTGCTAGATGCTAGAAAATACACTCCTGTTATTCTTGGTCGTCCATTTTTAGCCACGACCAACGCACGTGTCAATTGTAGAACATGGGTGATGAAAGTGTCGTTCGGGAATATAAAAGTAAAATTAAATGTTTTTAATGCTGCTGATCAACCTCCTAAAGACGATGATTATCAATATATGGAAGGTAATGAAATTAGAAGAACTGTTGAACCTAATAAAATAAGAAATGTCAATGAGGGGAATAATACAGTAAGTGATGAGCGGATGAATTTGAATACAACAGACTCTAACGATGAATTTACTCGAAAGGTGAAAAATCGACTTGACCTTAATCAGGATGAACTGTCGATTGAATTAATTCGAAGCGACATGCTTTCAACTTACCATCGGGCTCTTCCTGACATCTTAAGGGGTACAAACTCCGATTTACGGCCTCCGTGAGTCTTGAGCTAGAATGGTCTAGCTGAAGACGTAAAAGTTAGCGCTTCTTGGGAGGCAACCCAAGCTTAATTTCGTCTGTTTTCTTTGTTTATTGGTCGTTTTTGAGTCGTTTTTGTCAGTTTTGGAGTTTTTCTGGACAGGTTTGGGGGTTGGAATTAATTTATTTTAAAATTACATACATAATTTTAGCCAAAAAATGGAAAAAAAAAAACCAAATCGCGCGAGCGATCCGCTCGCGCGAGGCCTCGCTCGCGCGGTCCGCTGTCTCGAGTTTGTGCTTTAGGCGTTTTTCCTTGTTTTTTCTTATTTGATGCCTCAGTTTCTTCTCGCGCCTAGTTTCGCGGGCGCGAAAAAAAAAAATCCGGGATTCGCGCGCGCGACGGCCGCTCGCGCGATTTCCCATTTTTCTGATATTCTCTTTTGTCTTCTATATCCTTCTCCCACACCTGTTCACATAGTTTTTTTCTTTTCTGTTTCTGTTTCTTAGGTACTTTTAGATCAAGTCTTGTGTTGTTTCCCTGTTATAGTTATGTTTTATTTTCTTTTATAGTTTTTATCTTTTTGTTTTCATAATTTTGTTCGGTCTTATAGTTTATTTCGTTTCATTTACCTTAGTTACAATTCTTTTAGCTACTTTTATTATTCTTTTTGTTTGTTTTCTTTTGTTAAGAAGTAACAGGTAACATTGAACTTTATTGGCATATTCCAATGTGTTCACCTGTTCTATGCTTGTCAAGATCAAGGTATTATCGTTCCTTCTCTACGTACTCTCCTTTCTTTCGTTTTATTGTTTCATTGGGGACAATGGAAGGTTTAGGTTTGGGGGTATGCATACACATGCACATTATTATGCACTAATTTTAAAATTTTTCAATAAGTGTGTTTAAATAAACGATGTTACCGACGTTTTCGCAATATAAATTTGATACATCTTGTTATGTAACTTGGATTGTTATAGAATGGTAAATAAGGGAAGATGTGATTAAACATTTGCTAATGTCATGATATGACGTTTTAAGTCATGTATTGTTTGAATCGTAGTTTAATATCATAGATTTGTACACAAACCTGTGCACTGCACGTAGTCACGTGAATACATGTCTAATGTGAATTATAATATGATTCGGATTTCTAGATAACACAAGGTGGAGACTAGACCCGGTGAGCTTTTGAGCCTATCTTTTCTTTTTAGAGGGTTATAAATACATTTTGTGTTTGTCGAATTTCATTAAATAGCGCATCTACCTGTTGTTTAGTCTCATTATTCTTGTTTTGGTTGATAGTCAAGTTAAAATATTTGTTACCATGCTAAATAATCTTCCGTCGTAAATGTTGAAGAATCATATAACCCTAGGAAATGATCTTAGGCCCTTCTTTGTTTACTGCCGACCGATAAATGATAAATTTCCTTAGTTCGCCCTTTGAGCCATTAAAATGCCATTTTTCTTTAATTACCATTATCCTGTTTTTGCTCCAATTTGGCCAACTTGGAGTTCACCCCTGAAAGATTGATCAACTTTTAGTGGTGGTAAGGTAATGTGTCGTGAGAAGAAGAAGAAAATAAGATGATGTTTGGGGTGGTTGCCTTGTTATTTATTGATTGATTATTCAAAAAGCAACGAAAAGAAAAGAAAAGAAAAAAAAAGAAAAAAAAAAATAAGGAAAAAAAATATGAAAAGGAGGAGAATGAAAAGATGAAAGTTGGTAGAAGAGACGAATGAAAGAAATCGAACATGCCTTACAATGCCATTCTAAAACTACCTAATGAATCCTTTCTATCCTTTTTCATTGTCTGAGCCACATTACAACCTTTGAAAAGTCCTATTTGATCCTAGGAAACATGGTTTGGATATGTAAACGATGGGAGGGGGATTAAAACATGGTCATGAGTAATTTTTCTTGATTGTTGACATCTTATCCATGAGACTACTGTTCTTTCGTGTTATGCATCTTTTTTGTGTCGTATGTGAGCGTTATTCGTCTTGAAAACATAATTCCTTTGCTCACGTATACTAGAGAAATTACACATGTTTCTGAGTGTTTCATTTTAGAGTGTAATTGACATTGTGAGATTCGTAGTCGAAGCATAGTTGGATGGTTATCCGAGTTATATTCCAAGTTCATGACATGCGCGTGTTCATTTGACTGTCATATCACACATGTGCAATTTTATGAGAAACTCTATTGATTTATACGATGCATGTGCTTGGGATTGTTTTTCAGGACGTAGGTGAACGTTTGATTCCGTTTCTTCTTGTTCGTTATTCTATTTCAAATCTTTGTTTTATAATAAGGAGTATTGAATGTTATGTTTTTCTTTTTAATAAAACTTTTTAAATTTTTAAGTTAATAAAAATGGTTGTGGGAGCCTTGTTGATGAGAACCCTCACGAGACTTCACTCGTCCGACTAGGGACACCTAGAGGTTTAAAAGGCTTGTTGCATAAGCTAAATGCAATCGTGATCCAATTGAAAATGGAGTATTATTTTATTAGTAGTTAGTTTTTATTTTAGTTTTACTCGAGGACTAGCAAAATGTAGGTTTGGGGGTGTGATCGGGAGAGAACAAATCCTATTTATACGCCTTAACGAGCATTTGTTAGTATCTTTTTATCCTGTTTTTGTATATTTTTACTTCGTTTTCTATTTTCTGACAGGTTTTGGAAGAAATCAAGTATGTCAGGCTAAACAGGGTGAAAAAGCATAAGAAAAGAAGCTGAAAAAGCCAGTTTGCGCGCGCGAGAATCCAGAATTCGCTCGTGCGATCCGCGCGCGCGAGGTGCCAATTGTCGCGCTCGCGCGACATGTGTAAAAATGGAACTTGCATATTTCAGTATACTGATGATTCCTACGCGAACGAAACTGCCTAATTACGTCTGGAAAGCTAAATATAGCAGTTTTAGTGCAATTCGGGTTAGGAAAGCTTCCAAAAACTTGTTGTAAATCTATATATACCCTATTTTACTTCAATTAAAGGGTTGGCAATTATTATATACACAATATACAACCATACTTTCAGCCATTGAAGGGGGGGAAGCAAGGAGAAGGAGAAGAAGAAGAAGACCAAGGATTCTCATGGCCTCCTCCATCAACTACTTGCCATCCATCACTTCCATGGACAGCTAGATCTTAGATCTAGGGTTTCAATGAAGCCCTAGTCGAGTAATAGGGAGTATTTTATTTTTTTATTTTAGTTTTATTATGTATGGATGACAGTCACATGTTCCGAGGATTTTTATAAATAAATCGAACTTCTATTGACTAAATCATTGCTTTCAAAGTTTATTCTTGTCTTAGATCTATTTTGACTGTGATGTGCTCAATGATCTATGCTCGCTGTGCTTGTTTTGATTATTCACATGTGATGGTGCTTTATTGATTTGTGCTATCAAGTATCCGAATAATCCATGCCTAGATTAGACGAATTATGTCACAACCCTAGTTTAGTGTGGGATAATTCGTGCTAACCGAAGATGGAATATGTTGGTGCTTGAACCATGATTATTCTCTTGACAGAGGAATTGGGCTTGTAGCCACAATTCCCCATATTCATCCAACGTAATAAGCTAGAGTAATTCATAAATACCCTTATTACGAAACTAGTGGTGGAGTTGCAATCCTAGGTTTCCTTTACATATTTACAAAAACACTTTTAATTGCTTTCATAGTTTAGATTTATTTTTATTGTTATTAGTTTAATTAAAATCAAATCAAAATCCATTTTCATAATTAATTAAAGTTAGGTTTTAAAATTAAATCACTGTAGTTAACCAATCCCTGTGGGTTCGACCTTTGCTTTCACACTACAAATCTTTTGAAAAGTAAAGAGCACTTTTTATATCTTGATACTGACAACATCAGCTACCATATTCAGTATATAAACAACTAGGGTTAGGTGAACTCAAACCCACCCGAGTTGCATTGCAATTGGCAGATAGGTCAGTTAAATATCCTAGAGGAATACTAGAAGACGTTCTGGTACAAATAGATACATTTGTCTTTCCGGTCGATTTTGTGATTCTGGACACTGAACCTGTGTCTAATCCATGTTCGCAAATCCCGGTGATTTTTGGACGGCCGTTCCTCAACACCATTGATGCCACAATCAAAATAAGGAGTGGTATCATGACCATCGTATTCGGGAACATGACTTTACATGTCAAGATTTTCTCAAATCCCCGACCCGAAGAATACGAGGACGAAGAAGAAGTTAACTTCATCGAAACAGTCATCGAGGAAGAGGCTGACCTTGTAGAATACAAAGATCCTTTGGAGGTAGTTGTGTCACAATTCGACGCTACTTATCGACCTAACAATTCTACCCCATTGGACGCTGCCCTAAATCATGCCTGCCTCATGATGGAAACTAAGGAGGAAGATAGAGATGAATGCATATGGGTCACACCATATGAACCCTTGCCTCCGAAAACGAAGTTAACCATGCCTTCGAACTTTCAGTTTCCTGATTTGGAATTAAAGGAGCTTCCAAAAGAGCTCAAATACGCTTTTCTAGGAACTGAAAAGACTTATCATGTGATAATCTCATCTACATTGAATTCTGAACAAGAGGATAAGTTGATTCAAATGCTCAAACTGCACAAGGGAGCATTGGGATGGACTATTGTCGACCTAAAAGGTATAAGCACATCTATTTGCACCCATAAGATATATCTGGAGGAAGACGCTAAACCTTCGCGACAAATGCAGAGGCGTCTGAATCCCAATATGCAAGAAGTAGTAAAAAAGGAAGTTTTAAAACTTCTAGACATTGGGATAATATACCCTATCTCTGACAGCTCTTGGGTTAGTCCAACTCAGGTGGTGCCCAAAAAGGCTGGTATAACAGTTATCCCAAACAAAGGCAGCGAGTTAGTACCAACACGCATCCCCACTGGATGGAGGATGTGTATTGATTACCGAAAGTTAAATACTGTGACCCGGAAAGACCACTTCTCATTGCCATTCATGGATCAAATGCTCGAAAGAGTGGCGGGTCATAAATTTTATTGCTTCTTGGACAGATATAGTGGCTATAACCAAATCGAAATAGCTCCTGAAGATCAGGAGAAAACGACTTTTACTTGTCCGTTCGGTACATTCGCCTACCGTCGTATGCCTTTTGGCTTATGCAATGCACCTGCTACCTTTCAGCGGTGCATGTTAAGCATATTCAGTGATATGGTTGAACAGACACTCGAGGTCTTTATGGACGACTTCTCAGTGTTTGGCCATAGTTCTGATTACTGTCTAGAAAACCTTGAGAATGTGTTAGCGAGATGCGAGGACAAACACTTAGTACTAAACTGGGAAAAGTGTCACTTCATGGTGACCAAGGGAATTGTCCTCGGCCACATTATTTCTGACAAAGGTATCCAAGTCGATAAAGCAAAAATCGATATTATCTCAAACTTACCGGTCCCTCGTACAGTCCGAGACATCCGATCTTTTCTGGGACATGCTGGATTCTATTGACGCTTTGTCCAAAATTTTAGTGCAATCTCCCGACCACTGTGCCAACTCCTAGTTAAAGATGCACCTTTCGAATGGTCAGAAAATTGTCAAATATCTTTTGATTCACTAAAAGAACACCTTACCTCCGTACCGATAATACAGGCACCCGATTGGAGTTTGCCGTTTGAGTTAATGTGCGATGCTAGCGACTAGGCCATTGGCGCAGTTCTAGGACAGATGAAGGACAACAAGCCTTATGTAATCTACTATGCCAGCCGAACACTTACCGAAACTCAAAGGAATTATACGACTACTGAGAAAGAGTTACTGGCAATAGTATTCGCTCTAGACAAATTTAGGTCTTATCTAATAGGGTCCCCAATTGTCTGTTTTACAGACCACGCGGCCCTCAAGTACCTGCTATTTAAGAAAGACGCGAAACAGAGGCTTATCCGCTGGATACTCCTACTCCAGGAATTTGATATTACTATCAAGGATAAAAAGGGAGTAGAGAATGTGGTCGCCGATCATTTATCTCGGTTGACATTCACTGACAACACTGAGCCTGTACCTATAAAAGATGAATTCCCAGACGAGCAACTGATGGTTGTCTCTAGTTTACCTTAGTACGCAGATATAATAAATTACCTTGTTACAGGAGAAACCCCGAGCCATTGGTCAAATCAGGACAAGAAAAGGATCCTTTTGTTCGCACGCCATTTCTTCTTTGATGACCCTTACTTATTTAAGTATTGTGCTGATCAGGTCATCAGGCGTTGCGTCCCAAACGAGGACATAACTGTAATTTTGGCCTCCTGTCATTCTGAAGCCTGCGGTGGCCATTTTGCCTCCCAAAAGACCACACACAAAGTATTGCACAGCGGTTTCTATTGGCCCACCGTGTTCAAAGATGCCTATTGCAAAGCGGGGGTATTTGTAAAATACAACCGCGCTAAAAGGAAGAATTGCATTGGTTTTAATCACAACTTCCTGTTTTATCTGCAAATTGCATTACAAGGCTAGTTTTCATACAATGTGATTAATCTATGATAAGTTGTATTGTTTTAGCTATTGTTTGTGCAGATCTCTGCTGTATGGACTAGAGAGATGAACGTCAGGACAACTGGAATGTTGTAGTGCAGACAAAAGAATTCAAAGCTAAAGTTTGAAGTTCGAGCGATCGATCGAAGGTTCGATCGCTTAAAGAAGGTTGAAGCGCTTGAGTTCCAGATGTTCAATCGATCGAGAAATGTTCAATCGATCGAACATGGTATTTTCATAAACTTTCGCGTACGCAGCAGTGGCGGAATTGTAACCCTAGCCTTTAGGTTTTCTATATATATATAAGCATTGTATACATCCCAAAGGATGCCCACTCTTGCTTTTTATCAGTTTTTAGAGAGAGAAATAGAGAGTTTATATTGTTTTGTAGGTTTTTATTCAAGGTTTTATGTTGTGATCTCGGATTCTTACAGTTTAATACGAGTTTTTCATTCCAGGTTACTTATTTATTGTTTTATTTACATTCTGTACTTAGTTAATCGTATTTTAATCTTCAATCTCGTAGTATTGCATGCTAGATAAGTTAAAATCACTAGTTTTCATAGTTTTCATGAAAAACTCACATCCAAACAAAGCCTTAATGTTTTCATATGATAAAAACCGATCTGTGATACTCCAGACGATGTCTGAGTAGTCCTAGGGTTGGGAGAACACGATGAAACAGTGATCTCCAGCCTCTGCCATGCAGCAGAATAAATCCTGTGTTCGATCGATCGGAGGTAGTTCGATCGATCGAACCAGAGATAGTCAAGCGATCGAAGGACATTTCGATCGATTGAGGGATGAAGGCTTTCGATCGATCGAACGATCGTCGATCGATCGAACTCTCTGATTCTTGAGGATGTTCCCTGCAGTATTCCAGGACCTTTTGTTTTTGAGATTCGTTATCATACTGTCCCTAAATGCTCAGTTTGTCAAAACAGTTTTCAAAATCAAGGCCCTAAGGCATTTTCTTTCAATACATTTTGCAAACCACTTTCAATGCTAACACCATTGTAGGTGCGAGTCTTAACTATTGAATTAAACCGCTTTCACATGTTTCAAGTTAACTGTGATGATATAGTCCAGGTCATGAAAGGGCTATGGATTCTTTATTTTAAGAGAAATATGGAAAACTGTGGGTAATATACTCCTTAGTGCTTCAAAGTAACTGCATGGTAGATGGTTAGATTACTGTGGATTCGTGTAATCCCAACACTTTCTTCTTAAAGTTGAATCCTATTTTAGAATATTGCTTTAATTAGCTAATTAGTTCTTTAGTTTAATCTGAATTACTTTCATTAGTAGTCTTAGTTTGTGGAACTTTGTGTTCTGCACCATTATTAAATCTTATTGATTTTGTTTCGCTTTCTTTTGAGTTTAGTCTAAGTTAATAGGTCAACACCTTCCCTGTGGGATCGACCTGGTCTTACCAGTTACTACTTGCACGTCTACCTATACTTGGGTATTGCACAAGAGCACACAATTATATTCTCGTGTCAAGTTTTTGGCGCCATTGCCGGGGAAGGCGACGATCAATTCCTTAGATTACCTCAATCTTTCCTGATCTATTTCTGTTTTCCTTTTTCTTTGAGTTCTCTAGGTTTTCAATCTTCTTAGGTTCTCTCATTTATGTCCGATAGTTCCGTCCACGGAATTTTCGAAAATCCTCTATATTCATCTAATTCTTCCAGTTCTAGTAACTCTGTCACCACTCCAACTGAATCAATGGATGATGATCAGAGTGAACATGGTGAAAATGTTGTGGTACCAGTTGATGATTCACTACGTCCGTTGTGCGATCTCATGCAACCAGAACACGCACCTACTCCTTCTTGCATTCTCATTCCCCCACATGCTGGCGAATTTCAATTTCGCAATGGGATGATTCAACTCCTCCCAACATTTCATGGGATGGAAAGCGAGAAGGCATATCTACACGTTAAGGATTTCGAGGATGTTTGTAAAACATTCTCCCAAACTTGTCCTGTAGATGTGACACGCTTAATGTTATTTCCTTTCACCTTGAAGGATAAAGCGAAGGTGTGGTTACTCACCCTAAAACCGAATTCAATCTTCACATGGCATGCGATGAACACCGCGTTTTTGAAGAAATTCTTTCCACCTCGCATGACCACAGAGCTAAAATGCCAAATAAGTTCATACAAGTAGAGGAGCAATGAAACATTCACCCAAACTTGGGAGCGTTTCAAAGATTTGCTTCTCTCATGTCCCCACCACGGATATGAGAAATGGCGTACCATCAGTCACTTCTATGAAGGACTAAATGGTGAAACAAAAAAGTTGGTCGAAACTATGAGCTCTGGACCATTCCTTCGAAAGAACACCGAAGAGGCTGAAGCTCATTTTGAGTGGTTAGCTGAACATGCTCATGAATGGTCTAACTCTGAAGATATACCTCGAACTCAAATATCGAGTGTGGAAGATAAGAGTTTGTACCAATTGAAAAGTGAAGATCATCTGATGAACAAATACGAAGAACTGGCAAAGAAGGTAGAAGAACTAGGGATGCGAGGAGAGAGCTCTAGGCAGGTTATGCCTGAGGAACCATGCGGCACATGCAACATGTTGGGACATACAACTCAATACTGTCCCAATGTGCCGTATTTTCAAGAGCAGGCCCCTATGGAGATGAATGCCATGCACGGTTTCCGAGGGGTGGGGAATTCCAACAATAACTTTCAAAGTAACAATAGATGGAATCACCCCGGTTTTGATTGGAGAAATAATGCTGGGACCCAAAATCAATATCAACAGCAGCCCTACAACAACAATCAATATCAAGGGCAAAACAATAGGCCGTCCCAGTAATACAATCAAAACAGAACCAATAACTACAACCAAGCTCAACCCTCCAATGCACCACAGACCAATACCTATGTGCCACCACACAAGAAGGTACAAGAAGAAGAGCCACTTGCTAATGCCAATCTAACGCAGCAACTCATACAGATGATGAGTAGAATGTCTGCCACGTTAGAAAGGATAGATGCACGGCAAGAGGGTTCAGGAGGAACATTCCCTGCCCAACCACTTTCGAACCCCAAGGGACATAACAATGGTCCTGACAATCAAGAACATGCTAAAGTCGTGACTACGCTGAGAAGCGGAAAAATCATAGAGAAAAGCATGCCTCTGTCTACACCCGAAGTGTACAAAGAGGAGGAAGTGGTGGATAATGAGCTTGAGCAACCATCTACTCAAGTAGAGGAGTCGTCTACTAATGACGAGGCAATAAAGGCAAACATTGAAGCTCCTAGAGTAGACGAAGAAGTTGAGCAAAGGCCTGGAAAGGAGTCTGTTGAGGATGAACCACCAAAATGCCCTTTTTATGCATCTTATCCTCAACGGTTGAAGAAACCCAAGAATGAGACGAAGAATCAGGAGTTTCTAGAATTGTTTAAACAAGTCAAAATTAACCTTCCACTCCTAGATGCTATCAAACAAGTGCCGGCCTATGCTAAGTATCTCAAAGATCTATGCACGGTCAAGAGGAGGCAAAGTGTGAAGAAACATGCTTATGTCGCGTGCCAAGCAAGTGTGATCATTGAAAATGAGTTGCCTCCAAAACTCAAAGACCCCGGTACACCTACGGTCTCATGTAGAATTGGGAATCAAAGGATAGATAACGCACTCCTCGATCTAGGAGCAAGCGTGAACCTGCTGCCATATTCAGTCTATAAACAGCTAGGGTTGGGTGAACTCAAACCCACCCGAGTCGCTTTGTAATTGGCAGACAGATCTATGAAGTACCCTAGAGGGGTGTTAGAGGACGTCCTTGTCCAAATAGACTCTTTTGTCTTTCCGGTTGATTTCGTAATATTGGACACAGAACCTGTGTCTAATCCTGGTGCACACATCCCAGTTATCTTTGGACGTCCATTCCTCAACACCATTGATGACACAATCAAGATTAGAAGTGGTATCATGACTATCGTATTCGGGAACATGACATTGAATGTCAAAATTTTTTCTAATCCCCGACCTGAGGAATACGATGATGAGGAAGAAATTCATTACATTGACACAGTCATTGAAGATGAAGTTGACTTGGTCGACTACAAAGATCCTTTGGAAGTTGTGATGACTCAATTTGGCGATATCTATCAGCCTGCAGAGTCAACTCCATTGGATGCTGACCTGAACCAGATGTGTCTTATGATGGATACGATAGAAGAGGATAGAGCAGAATGCATATGGGTAATGCCATATGAACAATTGCCTCCTAAAACTAAGTTGGCAATGCCTTCTAGTTTTCAGTTTCCGGAGTTAGAGTTAAAGGAGCTACCCAAAGAGCTAAAATATGCATTCCTAGGGACTGGAAAAACGTATCCTGTGATCATTTCATCTGCTTTAACTCATGAACAGGAAGGTAAGCTAGTGCAAATGCTGACCAAGCATAAGGATGCTATGGGATGGACGATTGCTGACCTCAAAGGCATCAGCCCATCCATTTGCACTCATAAGATATATCTGGAGGAAGACGCTAGACCTTCAAGACAAATGCAAAGGCGTCTGAATCCCAACATGCAAGAAGTAGTTAAAAAGGAAGTGCTCAAACTACTTGATGTTGGGATGATTTATCCAATATCTGATAGTCCTTGGGTCAGTCCAACCCAAGTGGTTCCAAAGAAAGCAGGCATAACGGTCATCCCGAACAAAGATGGTGAATTGGTACCAACACGTGTCCCCACTGGATGGAGGATGTGTATTGACTACATGAAGTTGAATACTGTGACCCGAAAAGACCATTTTCCTTTACCATTCATGGATCAAATGCTAGAACGTGTGGCAGGACACAAGTATTACTGCTTTTTGGATGGATATAATGGATATAATGGATATAACCAAATTGAAATTGCTCCTGAAGATCAGGAGAAAACCACATTCACTTGTCCATTTAGTACATTTTCCTACCGTCAAATGCCGTTTGGCTTATGTAATGCACCGGCTACCTTTCAGCGGTGTATGCTAAGCATATTCAGTGACATGGTTGAACACATCCTTGAAGTCTTCATGGATGATTTTTCAGTGTTTGGCCATAGCTTTGAAGATTGCCTCAGCAATCTCGAGCATGTATTAATGCGATGTGAGGATAAACATCTAGTTTTGAATTGGGAAAAGTGTTACTTTATGGTGACCAAGGGAATAGTCCTCGGCCATATAATCTCCGATGAAGGAATCCAAGTGGATAAAGCCAAAATCGACATAATCTCAAATCTACCTGTCCCCCGTACAATGAGAGACATCCGTTCGTTCTTGGGGCATGCGGGATTTTATCGTCGGTTTATCCAGAATTTCAGTGCAATCTCTCGACTTCTTTGTCAACTTCTTGTCAAAGATGCACCATTCGAGTGGTCAGAAAGTTGCCAAAAGTCCTTCGAGGATCTAAAAGAGCTCCTCACCACCGCACCTATAATATAGGCACCCGATTGGAGTTTGCCTTTCGAATTAATGTGCGATGCTAGTGATTACGCCATTGCCGCGGTCCTAGGTCAGAGAAAGGACAGTAAGCCATATGTGATATACTATGCCAGCCGAACTTTGAATGAAGCTCAAATGAATTATACAACTACTGAAAAGGAGCTGCTGGCTGTAGTATTCACCTTGGATAAGTTTAGGTCTTATCTGATAGGGTCACCAATCGTCTGTTTTACAGATCACTCGGCCCTCAAGTATCTGTTGTCTAAGAAAGATGCTAAACAACGGCTCATTCGCTGGATACTCTTACTCCAAGAGCTTGATCTAACAATCAAAGATAAGAAAGGAGTAGAGAATGTGGTTGCGGACCATTTGTCACGATTGACTTTTGTCGACAATGCTGAATCCCAATCCATTAAGGATGAGTTTCCGGACAAACAGCTACTGGCAGTAAGTGGTCTGCCTTGGTATGCTGATATCGTGAACTACCTTGTCACGGGAGAAACCCCGAATCATTGGTCAAACTAAGACAGAAAACGGTTCCTCTCGTTCGCGCGTCATTTCTTTTTTGATGACCCATATCTTTTCAAGTACTGTGCTGATCAGGTTATCAGGCGCTGCATCCCCAATGAGGATATAACCGTAATTTTAGCATCATGCCATTCTGAGGCATGCGGTGGCCACTTCGCTTCACAGAAGATCGCACAAAAGGTTCTACAAAGCGGTTTTTACTGGCCCACAATTTTTAAAGATGCGTATTCCTTTTGCAAGACATGCCAACGCTGTCAAAAGCTTGGAACTATTTCTAAAAGGAATTCCATGCCTTTAACCCCTATCATCACAATTGAGATATTCGATTGTTGGGGTATAGATTTTATGGGCCCATTTCCCAAGTCTAATAACTGTGAATACATACTCCTTACTGTTGAGTATGTGTCAAAATGGGTTGAAGCAATCCCAACGAGACGCAATGACCACAGAACGGTCATGTCCTTTCTAAGAGAGCATATCTTGTCTCGTTTTGGAACTCTGAAAGCTTTACTAAGTGACCAAGGCAAGCATTTCTGCAATAGGCCTTTGGAGTCACTTCTCAAGAAATACGGAGTCCACCATAAAATCGCTCTTGCCAATCATCCACAGTCGAATGGGCAAGCGGAATTGGCTAACCGAGAAATCAAGCATATTCTCGAAAAGACGGTTAGCTCCAACCGAAAGGACTGGGCATACAAGCTGTCCGATGCTTTATGGGCATACCGTACTGCCTACAAGACGAATCTAGGTATGTCCCCGTATAGATTGGTTTACGGGAAATCTTGCCACCTCCCTGTTGAAATTGAGCATAAAGCTTACTGGGCGACACGCTCATTGAACTTTGATATCCAAGAGGGAGGTCAGTTACGCAAGCTCCAACTTGCAGAGCTAGAGGAAATACGATGAGATGCGTATGACTCTGCAAGGTTGCATAAGGAAAGGTTGAAGGCTCACCACGATCGTACGATCTTTTGTAAATCATTTGAGCCGGGGCAGAAAGTTTTGCTGTATGACTCTCGCCTCCACCTTTTCCCAGGAAAGCTACATTCCCGTTGGACAGGCCCGTTCATTGTAAAAACTGTCTTTCCACACGGGGCGGTTGAGCTCGTCAATCCAAAGAATGATGATTGTTTCAAGGTCAATGGCCAAAGGTTGAAACCGTTCTTGGAAAACTTCCAAACTGAAGTTGAGCACATCCAGCTGGATGAGCCCAACTATTCTCCCACTTAAAATCCAAAGTGGAGTTCCATATTGTTGTTGTATTCCGTATCTTTCCCTGCATTTTAGTTTCTCTCTTTTGTTTTTAATTCTTTGTTCGTTCTTTTATGTTTGTGATCTCGTTCTAATCCGCTATACCTTGAACTACTCAATTGCAGGTGCATAGATGCGAGGTGACGATGTTCATTTTATCGGTTCATGGGCTGATTCAGAATGTCGTTGTGGCACCTGGACTGAGGGTGAACTCACACCCTGCCCCTTGCTTCATCAAGACCCTGAAGCTCACACTCTCATTGATGCTACCCAAGGGTACCTTCCATACCCACCGGCCCTCCTTGACATCAATCCATATGAAAATATGGAATTTCATGATGAAGATGATGTGGATGAGGAAGAAGACCTATACATGGGGAGAATGGTGGATGATGTACTAATGGAACAATGGGAAAATGATGATATGTGGGAGCCATGGGAAGATCATAACCTCCAGGATGTCGTCCCGGAACGTCACAATACAGTTTTTGTTTTCGTTGACGACTTCCTTGTTCCCGAGTTGGTCCCATACCGCTATGTGTACCTGAGCTTTCTGCTATTCAGGCTCTAATGCCCCTTACCAGCTTGTGCATTTTGGGAATCTATGCCAATAGTGAGGTTGGAACATAGTCACATTTCTTTTTTTTTTTTGTTCCTGTTCCTTGTTTTTTCTTTTTGTGTTTAATCATTGTTTCTTGTGTTCCGTTATCTTAATCTCGGTTTGTTTGTCTTTTGTTGTTTCCTTGTCCAGGATTGTCACTATGTTTCTCAATGGTATTCCGGTGTTCCTTCCACATCAGCTGTTCCATGGGGCTCTCACGCAGTCTCCTGGCACTCCACCGCAAGAGGAAGAACAACTGCGGATTTTCACACCATTATCTATGTCTCCACCACAGTCTCCTCTCATGTGCACACCTTATTCCCTAGCGACTCCAGACATGCTGAATGACACTCTTGCCGCTTTCAGATTATTTTGGGAACAGGAATTGTCAAGTTTGGAGTCCAATCTCGAAGATCTGGTGGTGTTCGAAGCAATGGAAGGAGAAGAAGTTTTCGTGTTGGAAGTTTTGTGTTTCACTTCAGTTTTGTTCTGTCATTTTCATTTTTCTCAATTGAAGTGTAATTCTGGGCAAATGATTTTTAGTTTGGTTTTTAATTTAGTTTTTCTATGTAATAAGGTCTACGGATCACGTGGGGAGTTATAATTTTGCAAATTGACTGCATTTTGAATCTTTTATTACTAAATCTTTGCAATTTTATCTTTTGGGTGATGTCTATTCTGGCCTACATGTCTGTAATTGAACTGCTTTTAAGTATCTCTGCATGTCCAGATTTGTTTCTGATAGTTGGGGGTGTTTTGGTTCACTTTTTCAAAGAATTCTGTAATTTTTGTGTTCGATCGATCGAACCTATTTCGATCGATCGAAAACCCTGCATGTTCAAGCGCTTGAACGCTTTATTCAATCGATTGAGCGATTTACTTTCGATCGATCGAACGTTGGTCGATCGATCGAACGTTGTTTTAAACGAGGCGTCTTCAGAACACCTCTTCAGTTCCCTCACTCTCACACACTCGAGCGATCGCACACAGAGAGAGGGCGACTCGGCGTTTTTTCTATCTCTAGCATCCACACACCTCATTTTGGGGGCTTGGATTATCACCCTCATCATTATCTCACCTCCACTGTGTGTTTCTACACTGAGGTAGGCTCCACGAGCCCTTTGTCTTTCATTTTGTTAGAAAAATCCCAAGGGGGTGTCCCCTTGGTCTTAGGATTTCCCTTTTGTAGTTCATTTGTGTTTCACTTTTCGTTTTTCCATTCGTTTTTGCGATCGCAGCACATAGTTGTGTTCGATCGATCAAACTGTTTTCGATCGATCGAAGCTGAAATGTTCGATCGATCGAACTATGCTCAAGAGATCGAATCCTACTCCAGTTCAAGCGATCAAACTAAGTTAGATCAATCGAACTAGAGCAGTAGCAGTTTCTTTCTTTTTTTCTTCCCTGTTCTAATCTGTGTCGTGTTGTGTTCTATTTTCAGGGCTGCCACGATGAATCCAGTAACTGGCTACCACAAGTCTAAGCCCCTCAGCCTCACTATACCTTATCTGGTACCCCCAAATGGGTTCCGGAATGCTGAGGATCGGGTATGGTACGAGCGTTATTTCCAGACGCGGAAGGTGATGATTGAGCGTCCTATCGAGTCTGCTTGGTCGGAGCACCCGTGGTTCCTGACACGGATTCGCTCCATGCCCCACTGGTTCCATATACTCTCGCTGGCCAAGAGAGTAAATCTATCATGGATACGCGGTGCGTGTACGACGATGATACGCGACCAGCACGCACCCTTCACACATCATGCTTTCTTCCGGGGTCGGGCGTTCGTCATCAGTCCCACTACAGTTTCGGCCGCCTTGGGGGTACCAGAGGTACCAGATTATATTTGCCCCCATCGGCCTGACGCACCTGAGACACCACCATCTGCCATTATCCGCGAGCTCACCGGAGGCGCCATTCCTTCTTGGAAGGGCGAGGCTTTGATTGAGGACCACTTCCTTACCGACGACTACCCCGTCTGCACCGCCTGCTGCCGATCCATCATTTTCTACTGCTCCTGCTCCTACTCCTACAGGTTTATCCACTTCTTCTGCTGCCGCTGATCCATCACTTTCTGCTCCACTTACTGCTGATCTTCCATCCCCGTCTGCTGCTGTTATACCTGCTACTGCACCACCGCCATCTGCACCCATTGACATTCCTTCTGACGTGGCTGATGATGATCCGTCGGGAGCCGTGTAGCATTTTCTGGGAAGGGGGTGGTGTTATTGTACTTTTGATTATATGTTTATTTTTGTTGTACTATTTTTGGTGGGTGTGTTATGGTTGGACATGTGGGACAGTTCTTTATTTTGGTTAGTTTGGTTATGTATGAACATTATTTATCACTGCTTTTATTTTATTCCTTTACCATTCCAGTGGTTTGTATTGTTTGGATCATGGTTTTATTGCTTTATCTTTATCTATTGATCCTTGTTGTTTTGGAGATTGTGTTTTATAATTCTATGCCAGGTTGCTATGCTTGTTATCATCACGTTGCTCTATACAGGTGATACCCATCTATTTTAATTATTGAAAATCAACTTCTGGGGACTTTGTTGTTTTCAGTTGGGGGTAGGGGATACTAATAGATAGGTATACACCTGTAATGATCATATTTTGCACTTGGATATGTCTTAAATTTAATTAGAATGCGGTCTGGTAAAATTTTGAAAATTTTTAATATTGAATCTTATTGATAGAATAACTCTGAATAATCTCTCCTGCTTGTTAATTAGGCGATGACACATTTGTAGTATTCTCATCTTTTTATGGATTAAGTTCATGCGTTTTCTGCTATCACTGAGATGGATTGCATGTGTGAAACTATTATGTACCCAATACTTTTATGCACTAATTGGCAGCTATGTAGAAAACCTGAAAACTGAGTTAATATGACTATTGTGCCAAAAGAACAAGTAGTGGAAGCTAATAACCCTTAGTGAGCTATTGAGCCAATCGTCATTTCTGAGGGAATTCTCATGCAATTTCAAATGGTCTTTCTTGTTTATACTTAGTAAATTCGTTGTAAATGTCTCAGTTTTTCTTTAAAAGTTTTGACTGCTTGTTAGAGGAGAACGTTCAGGATTTACCAATTACACTTAATGAACACTTGAGTGCTAAAAATTGAAAGTTGAGAAAATGATTTAAGCCATCGTTTACCCATTCTTTAACCTGATATAGCTTTCACCTGCATTCATTGAAATGTTTCATCCCTGATCCCACACCAACTAAATATTTCCAATATGATTACAAAGAATCCAAGTCTTTGATCTATACCTTGCCCTCAATGAGCCGTATTATACATTTATTAAGAATGAAGTCATCAAAGTAGAGGAAGTGGAAGGAAGTAGTTGTGGGTCAGTTCATTACTTAAAAAAAAAATGAATGATGAATGAAGGAAAAGAAAAAGAGCATATGAAATGAATGGGAGATTGGGTTGAGAGATGAAAAGAATAAAAAGAGAAGTTGAAATTCCATCACATACTGAAAAGCACATTCTTCTCTACAACACCCTCACCTACTAACTAAAAGCCGAAATTCAAAGTCTTAAAGATTCTCAACAATTAATTTGAACATGGAAGTGTGAATTGAGTTATCCACGGTATTTCGCTCCTCTAGTAAGTAGTGTTCTATTTATGAGACTGTAAACTCTTAAATGTCCGTTTTTCATAAAGTCAAGTATGGAAGCATTAACACCCAGAATATCAGCCTTATCAAAGCTTTCATACGGTGTGCAGTCATTGTAAAGCAAGTTTCTGAGAGACGTTCTTTTTTAGTGTGACCAATGTGAGAGTTGAGTTGAAACTGCAAGTTTTTCAAGGTGCAATAGTCTAAATAACTTTTAATAGGGTTGGATGTATGGTTGTTAAACTCACACACACACGGGTGCATGATGGTGATACATATGTTATATTTTACTTGGTGATATAAGGGAGCATGTGGATTTCTTTCATGGGTTGATTGAGGATAGTATATCTCTGTAGAGTTAAAGTAACAGTTTAATGGAGGGGGAATTCTACAAGTTATTCTAAATCTTTTTGAGCTTAAAATTGGAGAATTTTGTGGGTATTCTCACTGCAAACCCTCACGAGACAACACTCGTCCACTAGGGGGAACCTAGGGGTTTAACGGCTTGTTGCATTAGCTAAATGCAACCGCGATTCCTGCGAAAGTGAGTTAGGAATTTTCTCTCTATCTTAGTTTAGGTTGTTTTTGGTTTTCCTTTGTTTTTTTTCTTAGTCGTGGTAGTATTAGTTTAGTAGTTTTTATTTTCGCTTTATCGCTAGGGACTAGCAATAAGCTAGTTGGGGGTTGTACAAAGCGGGGGTATTTGTAAAATACAACCGCGCTAAAAGGAAGAATTGCATTGGTTTTAATCACAACTTCCCGTTTTATCTGCAAATTGCATTACAAGGCTAGTTTTCATACAATGTGATTAATCTATGATAAGTTGTATTGTTTTAGCTATTGTTTGTGCAGATCTCTGCTGTATGGACTAGAGAGATGAACGTCAGGACAACTGGAATGCTATAGTGCAGACAAAAGAATTTAAAGCTAAAGTTTGAAGTTCGAGCGATCGACTACAGTTCGATCGATCGAAGGTTCGATCGCTTAAAGAAGGTTGAAGCGCTTGAGTTCTAGATGTTCAATCGATCGAGAAATGTTCGATCGATCGAACATGGTATTTTCAGAAACTTTCGCGTACGCAGCAGTGGCGGAATTGTAACCCTAGCCTTTAGGTTTTCTATATATATAAGCATTGTATACGTCCCAAAGGACGCCCACTCTTGCTTTTTATCAGTTTTTAGAGAGAGAAATAGAGAGTTTATATTGTTTTGTAGGTTTTTATTCAAGGTTTTATGTTGTGATCTCGGATTCTTACAGTTTAATACGAGTTTTTCATTCTAGGTTACTTATTTATTGTTTTATTTACATTCTGTACTTAGTTAATCGTAGTTTAATCTTCAATCTCGTAGTATTGCATGCTAGATAAGTTAAAATCACTAGTTTTCATAGTTTTCATGAAAAACTCACATCCAAACAAAGCCTTAATGTTTTCATATGATAAAAATCGATCTGTGATACTCCAGACGATGTCTGAGTAGTCCTAGGGTTGGGAGAACACGATGAAACAGTGATCTCCAGCCTCTGCCATGCAGCAGAATAAATCCTGTGTTCGATCGATCGGAGGTAGTTCGATCGATCGAACCAGAGATAGTCAAGCGATCGAAGGACATTTCGATCGATTGAGGGATGAAGGCTTTCGATCGATCGAACGATCGTCGATCGATCGAACTCTCTGATTCTTGAGGATGTTCCCTGCAGTATTCCAGGACCTTTTGTTTTTGAGATTCGTTATCATACTGTCCCTAAATGCTCAGTTTGTCAAAACAGTTTTCAAAATCAAGGCCCTAAGGCATTTTCTTTCAATACATTTTGCAAACCACTTTCAATGCTAACACCATTGTAGGTGCGAGTCTTAACTATTGAATTAAACCGCTTTCACATGTTTCAAGTCAACTGTGATGATATAGTCACGGTCATGAAAGGGCTATGGATTCTTTATTTTCAGAGAAATATGGAAAACTGTGGGTAATATACTCCTTAGTGCTTCAAAGTAACTGCATGGTAGATGGTTAGATTACTGTGGATTCGTGTAATCCCAACACTTTCTTCTTAAAGTTAAATCCTATTTTAGAATATTGCTTTAATTAGCTAATTAGTTCTTTAGCTTAATCTGAATTACTTTCGTTAGTAGTCTTAGTTTGTGGAACTTTGTGTTCTGCACCATTATTAAATCTTATTGATTTTGTTTCGCTTTCTTTTGAGTTTAGTCTAAGTTAATAGGTCAACACCTTCCCTGTGGGATTGACCTGGTCTTACCAGTTACTACTTCCATGTCTACCTACACTTGGGTATTGCACAAGAGCACACAATTATATTCTCGTGTCACCTATGCTTTTTGTAAATCGTGCCAACGATGTCAAAAGCTTGGTACACTTTCGAAAAGGAATTCGATGCCCTTAACTCCCATCATCACGATTGAAATATTCGATTGTTGGGGCATAGACTTCATGGGCCCATTTCCTAAATCTAATAACTGTGAATATATACTCCTTGCTATGGAATATATATCAAAATGGGTTGAAGCGATACCGACGAGACGCAATGACCATAAAACGGTAATGTCCTTTCTTAAGAAAAATATCTTATCGCGTTTCGGAACCCCAAAAGCCCTAATAAGTGACCAAGGCAAGCACTTTTGCAATAGGCCTTTGGAATCACTACTCTGAAAATACAGGGTGAATCACAAGATCGCTCTAGCCTACCACCCACAAACGAACGGGCAGGCAGAGTTGGCTAACCGTGAAATTAAGCACATTTTAGAAAAGACGGTTAGTTTCAACAGAAAAGACTGGGCTTATAAACTGACTGATGCTCTTTGGGCGTACCGTATTGCCTAAAGATAAATCTGGGAATGTCCCCATATAGGCTGGTGTATGGTAAGGCATGTCACCTCCCCGTTGAAATTGAGCACAAAGCATGTTGGGCGACACGCTCATTAAATTTCAATATTAAATGGGGGAACATCTCCGGAAACTCCAGTTGGCGAAATTGGAAGAAATCCGACGAGATACATATGATAATGCCAAACTTCACGAGATGCTGTATTCATATATGTTGACGACTTCCTGGTCATCCATGTGGTTCCATACATTTATGAGTATTTGAGTTACTTGTTGTTCAGGCTTCAATGCCCTCTACCTGCTAGTGCACTTGGGAATATCCGGCCAATAGTGAGGTTAACTCTGAGTCACATTCCTTTATCTTTCTTTTCCTGTTGCTTTATTTAATTCTTCCCGGTTGATCTTTCTTTTGCTCTAGTTAATTTATTTTCTCCGTTTCGTTTTTGTTTCTCTTTGTCAGGAATATCACTATGAATTCACCATTTCCACCATTATACCTTCCACATCAACTCTTTCATGAATTTGGACCATACATAAGGTCCCCGGGAACTCCGCCGCAAGAGGAATGTCTGATGCGCAATTACACTCCGTTATCCTTGTCTCCATCCGGATCCCCTGTTGTTGGTGAAATCAATTCCCTAGAGAGTTCGGACTTGCTCGATGATGTCCTCGCTGCTTTCCGCTTGTTCTGGGAAAGGGAATCATCAAGTTCAGACTCTACATTTGAAGTTCCGGCAGAGAAGGAGGTTGTGGAAGAAGAAATCTTCCTGCTTGAAGAATAGTGCTTGACTTCAATTGTTTTATGTCATTTCATATTTCTTTCATCAATTGGAGTGTATTCTTAGACAAAGTGTTGTTATTTTCAGCTTTATTTTAGTTTTTCTTTTTCAATAAGGTTTTAACAACCATGTTGGGGGCAATAATATTGTAAGTGGATGCTATTATTAAGATTTATTTATATAAATTTGCAATTTTCTACTATGAGGATGGTGTTTTTTGGCTTACATGACTTACCAATGAACTGTTTATCACTATTCTGTATGTCCAGACCGATGTTGGTTAGTTGGGGGTGTTTAATTTATCAATTATATAATCTTGTAGAATTTTTGCGTTCGATCGATCGAACAACTCCCGATCGATCGAGAGTATCCGAACCCCGAGCGCTTCAGCAGGGTTCAATCGATCGAAGTTTCGATCGAACCATCTCGAGCGATCGAAACCTGTTTTTAAACAAGGCGTCGTTCAAAATCTTCTTCTTCTCCCTACCTCGCAATCGTTCAAAGACAGACGATGACTCCCACATGATTTTGGACCCCCCCATATACACCAACATCAATTGAGGAGCAACTGGGTACTCTGCTCATCATCATCATCACCCTCATCCTCTACTCGGCGCGTCTCTTATGGTGAGGCCCCGAGAACCCCCTCGTTGTTCTTTTCATTTCAAATTCATATGGGGATGCTCCCCATTGGTTATATTAACTCTTTGTCTTCATTATCTTGTTGTATTGTATGTTTTCGGGCCTTTTCCGTTCTCATCGCTCGAGACTGCCACTTCGCTGTGTTCGATCGATCGAACTGGGTTCGAGCGATCGAACCCATCATCCTTTCAATCGATCGAACAAGTCTCGAGCGATCGAACCTGCGTTTTTCTCAATCGATCGAACATGCTTCAATCGATCGAAGTATGACAGTTTTATTTCCTTTTCTGGTTTCCTTGTTTTTAATGTTTCTTTGTTTCTTCCTTATGTTTCAGGGCTAAACAATGAACCCTATCACTGGGTATCACAAATCCAAGCCATTTGACCTAACCATACCTGACCCTATACCCGATCACAGGTTCAGAAATGATGAAGATCGGGTATGGTTCACTCAATATTTCCAGTCGCGCAAGGTCATGCTTGAGCGACCCCTTGAGACAGCATGGCTGGCTACGCCTTGGTATCTAGCTCGGATACGCTCCATGCCACAGTGGTACACCCTCCTCTCCCAGCCTAAGCACGTTAATCTGTCCTGGATCCGGGAGGCGTATGCGATGATGATCAGGGATCCAGTTGCTCCATTCACACTCCGCTCATTCTTCCGTGGCCGGGAGATCATCTTCAGTCCGGCCACTGTCTCGGCTGCTATTGGAGTACTTGAGGTACCTGATTGTGTTTGTCTGTATCGCCCCGACACACCGCTGCTCTCCCCGACTATTATTATCAGAGAGATCACTGGAGGTGCTCTTCCGAGCTGGGATGGCGAGGCTCTTATTCCTGACTTCTACATCACAGATAATTATCATATGTTGCACCTAGCCCTCATCAATTTCCTTTTAGTGACATCCTATCGGGAGAAGATTGCAGCGTGGTACGCTCGGGTGTTATATGCGATCGGGACACGGCATCCTGTCTGTTTGCCTCGCCTCTACATTGATTTCATGAGGCACCCTACTCGATACATTCAGGCCAAGAAGCACCTGAAGGGTGCTTGGGCTATTCACAGGGTTATTGAGTAGGTGGGTCTACTTCCATTGGCGGGTGATGTGACTGCCCAGTCTCGTAGCCATTTTGGCGAGACTGCTTCCCGCCGGTCTGAGGCGCAAAAGAGAAAGAGGCGGGGTAAAGGCAAGGCGAAGATTGAAGAGAAGAGGAGGAGATGAGGAGGCACCGATACGGAGGGTGCTGCTTCTGGGACGCCCACAGAGGCTGAGGAGCATGATTCTGAGGAGGAGATAGATCCTGTTGAGGAGGTGGCAAGATTTGAGTTGAGACAGAGGTCTCAGGCTCGTACACAGGGAGAGTCTTCTTCTGCGCCTCTCCCGACTATTCATGAGTTGCTATTGGAGGAGAGGGAGGCCAGGATTAGACTTGAGGGTAAGGTTGATCAGATGACGACTCTGCTGGAGGCGATCTTGATACAGATCGGAGTCGACCAGGCAGTTCATGCAACTTCTGCACCACCACCTAGCGATCCACCGACAGCTGCTCCTGCCATTTCCACTGACCCACCTACCACTTCAGCTCCTGTAGTTCCACCACCTACCACCGGTCCATCATCTACCGACCCTTCTTTCCAGATTGATCCTGCAGCTTCTACATCATCGGCGTCACCGCCTACTACGGAGATACCACTTCCACCTCCTCTTGTCGTGGCCGACACACCCTTATCTATTCCAGCTGCCACGATCACGAGTGACCCAGCGGCACCGACTATTGCTGAGGGTGACGGTGGGGATGCTCCCGATGTTTTTATTAAGATATTATCGGACGCCGCTGATGATGTCTAGTTTCTGGGGGATTGGTGTTGTTGATTGTTTTTGGTCATTGGGTTATTTAGATATTTTGGTCATTGTGGTTGGATTTGGATGTGTTGGTTGGTTGTTGGATATATTTTTGGATACTGTTGGGATATTTTGTATTGTTGGATGCTTTGTATATTTTGTGTTTTAGTTGCATGGTACATATTATCACTGTTCTGTTCTTTTATTTTATTTTATTTTATTATATTTCCAGTGAGTAGTTCCATTTTATGCATGGATCCAATGCTCTATATTTCATATTCTTTTGATCTCTGCTGCTTGGAGTTTGTATGCTTTCTGTACAGGTTGTTACACTTGCCATTCTTATGATGATATATATCAGGTGATATCTCTCTATCTATTTTTGAAAATCGCCTGCTGAGGACATTGCAATTTTCAGTTGGGGGTGGGATGTAGATAGATAATCACCTGTGCACATTAGTTCGTAGCAATCTGGACCATTCTATCTATTGCGTATGTCATACAATTTCCGCAATTTCCATTAGCAACTAAAGTAAATTACAAAAATTTCACATTCAACAACCTTGCAAAATTTTCTAACAATTAAGTAAGTTTTTGGATTAAATTGGTAGAATAATTCTGTATATTCACTTTTATTTACCTGTTGTCAAGCAATGACACAACCATTTTATTCTCATCCTTTTATGAATTAAGTTCACACGTTTTTCTAGTTTTGCTAGGATGAATGCATATGTTGATTAGTCTTGTATCCAAATCATTTGCACGTGTTAATAGCTATGCAGAAAACTTAAAATAAGAGTTAATACGACTTTCGTACTTTAAAGAATGAAGTAGTGAAAACTAGTTACCCTTAGTGAGCTTTTGAATCCAATCTTCAATTCTGAGGGAATTATCACATTAAAATTCGAATTGTTTTTCTTGAATATGCCGATTAAATTCGTTAAGTAGTCTCTAATTCTTTCATTTTGGCTTCTTAGTAGAGGAGAATGTTCAGGATTTACCAACTAAACTCAATGAACATTGACGTGTAAAAATTAAGAAGTTGAGAAAATGATTTAAGCCATCGTATTTGCTCCTTACCTTCTTCATTTACCTATTTCGACATCTCTGAATATGCGTTGTTCTTAACCCCACACCTAACAAATAATGCGAAATCCATTATGAAATTCTAAATCCCTAATTTCATACATTGACCTCAATATACCTCATTGCACACCCGATGTGATTAAATTGTTGAAGTATGAGTGGGAAGGGCTTTCCAGGTTAAAATATATATATATATATAATGATATGTATATATTTATACGTATGGAGAGAATGGTTGGAATAAAGTGAAGAAATTACTGAACTCAGTCACATGCTGGAAATGTGAAATTTCTTACCCCTTTAATTTCTACCCTACTAAACAAAAACCGAAAAGTCAAAGCCTTAATGATTCTCAACAACTTAGTTTAAACATGAAAATCTAATTTGAGTTATCCACGGTATTTCGCTCCTCTAGTAAGTAGTATTCCTTTCATGAGACTCTACACTCTAAATGTTCGTCTTTTATAGAGTCGAGTATGAGAGCATTAGTATCCGAAAAAATCACTCCTATCAAAGCTTTCATACCATGTACGATCATTATTAGCCAAGTTTCTGTGGGATGTTCATTTGTGAGTGTAATAACTATGTGAGGATTCAGTTGGAACTACAAGTTCTGAGAGTATGATAGTTTAAATAACTCTAAATAAATTCGATGTATAGTTGTTAATTTTACACACACACGGATGCAGGGATGTGATGCATATGTTGTTGTTATCTTGGTGACATGAGGAACATGTGCATTTCTTTCATGGTTTGAATGAGGATGATGTGTTTTGTAGAGCTAAATCAATAGTTGAATAAAAGGGAGGGTTTAAAAAGTTATTCTATATCTTTTTGAGTTTAAAATCAGAGAATTTTGTGGGTACAATCACTGCAAACCCTCACGAGACAACACTCGTCCACTAGGGGAACCTAGGGGTTTAACGGCTTGTTGCATTTGCTAAATGCAACCGCGATTCCTGCGAAAGTGAGTTAGGTAGTTTCTTTCATGTTATTTTAATTTAGTTAATCTGGGTCTAGTTTATTTTTAGCTTTTCTATTATAATTGTAGTTTAGCTTGTTTTTATTTTCGCTCTATTTCTAGGGACTAGCAAATCGCTAGTTGGGGGTTGTGACAAGCGGGGGTATTTGTAAAATACAACCACGCTAAAAGAAGAAAATGTGCTAAATTATTTCACAATTCCTTCATTTATCTGTAATTTGAATTACAATGCTAGTTTGTACACAATTTGATTAAACTATGATAAGTTGTTTGCTTTAGCTGTAGTTTGTGCAGATTACTGTTGCTGTGTAAAGAAGTGGATGAGAAAGATAAAAGGGAGTGCTGAATTTTAATGAAGACAAGTAAAGGATGAAAAGTGAACCTCGATCGATTGAAGACTATTCGATCGATCGAGGGTTCGATCGATCGAAAGAAGCTAAAGAGCTCGAAGACTCCAGAAGTTCAATCGATCGAAAGATGTTCGATCGATCGAATATGGCTTTTATCAAATTATACGCGCACGCAGCAGAAGCGGAATTTTAACCCTAGCATTGGTATTTTAGTATAAATACTCGTATAATTTACGTCCAAAAGTGTCACACCCGTTCCAGAAAATTTTAATTTTATCATGCATATTGTAATTTGGGAGTTTATCAATGTTAGTTGATAATGGTGATGAGGTTGACTGTGAGTCAACGGTAAGGCGTCAGTAAGGACACGGGAACATGGTAGTTTATAATTGCATGGGCATGAGTAAATGGCATTTACATGATTTAAATGTTATTTGACTTATCTGGTATTCCTGTGAATAGTAATTATACATGTGTAGTATAATTCTGGTATATTGGATATTTTAGTATATCATTTTGAGAACTATGGTGAGAACGTGAGTGATACGTTAATTAAAAAGGTAGGTTTTGTAGAGATTCCTCAGAATATAGTTTTCAAATGTTATTTTGGACCCAAACGAAACCTAGTCGAAAACTTTTGAAATTTATAGTTTTCACTCGTAAAGTTATAAAATGGACGTGTGCAAAGTTTCATGGGTTAATTAGGAATTTGAGAAACTTGCGGGGAGGTGAACGTAATTCCCGAGAAGTTTTTCTATATATAGTGGTGGATGAAATTTCATTTCTCAAAACATTTCATAAATATCTAGAGAGAGAGGAGAGAGAAGGGAGATTGAGCCAACGGGCTTTGCGACGCCGATCGACGACCTTTCGTCCGTCAGATTTTCTCTAGATTCAAGATTTGTACTCGTGGAGGTAAGACCTACGTTTTGATACTACTTAGGTCGTGTTTGGCCAATTTTTGTAAAAATATTAATTCTAGACTTTTGGGGAAAATCAGGTAAAACTCGTAGGAATCGCGTATAATTTGGAATCCGACGATTAATTAGTTCTCTAGACGATCCTTCAAAGTTTGAAGAGATTCGCACGAGGTATGAATTCTAGATCTATGAAATATATGGATTTTCATGTTTTGAACATCATTTTTTATATTCTGGGATCCGAGCAAAATTCATGTATTAATTAGGCCCGTTAACTATGCACGTGAAATTATATAAAAAGCACGTATAACTGTTTATGTGAACATGTTATGTGTCTACTTGGGTCAAAGGGGGGTAAGCTCCTCGAACCTTGAGGATTGTGATTTGATTGTGATTGAAATGGAATTGGAATTGTGGTTGTGTCTGGATTGGAGGTGGGCCCAACCAGGACACGGTACCTGGTATGGAGGAAGGCCCAACCAGTGTACGAGATGCATGGGAGAGGTGGGCCTCCTACGGCATCGACCGGATGAATGCGTACCACTCACCCTAGAGACTATTTCTATGTGTTTTAGATGCTTAAATCATGAACTGTCATATAAGCATACATTTAGAATTGTACGCTCAGCATATAGCTAAGCAGTGGAGATGTACTCCATTGCAGGTAAAAAGAAAGACAAGAGAAAGCATGAGGAGTGAGGCCGTGGAATGCCGGGGAATCAATGGTTTATATTTTTGTTCTACTCCGAACTTGTAATACAAACCCTGAATTCGTAGTATGTTGTAATATAATCTGAACTTAGATTTAGTACTAGTAATCCCTAGTAAACGCTCTTGTATTTATGTTGTGGATGATGTAATAGAGTGGTTATATGTTGGTTTGGAATTTGAAAGGACCTTGAAGGGAAAAGCTGCAGTTATAGGAGTTGCTGATAGGAATCAGTCGACTGGTTTTTGATCCAGTCGACTGGATCGCTGTATTGAATGGGTTACTGCTTGGTTTCGTCTGAGGTTCAGTCGACTGGGTTGAGAAAACAGTCGACTGGATGGAGCCCCAGACCTGGACATTCTGCTGGATTGGGCACCAGTCGACTGGACTTCTTCAGTCGACTGAAAATTTTAGGCACCAGTCGACTGGGTCCCCGACACAGTCGACTGGGTCCCCGACACAGTCGACTGGATGGGCTGTTATATTTTGAAACCTATCTGTTTGAGATCACCAGTCGACCGGACCCTCGATCAGTCGACTGGTCCTCTGTTTTCAAAATTGTTTTCCTTTTATCGAATTCAATTGGCCAAAACTTTTTATAACTCTGATTCTATTGGATTTTTCAACTCAGAGGGAAATGTTTCCTAAAGTTTTAAATTACTCAGGGTTGTTTTAAACTTCTTTCCGCTGCGTATAGGTTTATGATGTTTGGATGAGCCTTGGAGGCGTGCCACGTGTCCTATTTCCACACGTAGTGGGATGGGTCGTGACAAAAAGGGACGCCCACTTTCATTTTTCATCAGTTTATAGAGAGTAGAGAGCTTTACTTTGCTATTTTTGTAGGTTTTCATCAAGAATATACATTATTTGTTGGATTCTTCTTAGTTCAATACAATTTTTTCATTTCCAGGTTACTTTGTTTATGTTCTACACTTAATTTATAGTATTATATCTGGTTATCTAGTAGTTTTCCATGTTAGTTATAGTTATACAATTAGTTTTCATAGATTCATTGCAAAAATCACAGACAAACACACTTTTAATGGAACTTTACGTTTAAAACGAATCTGAGACACTTCAGACGATGTCTAAGTAGTCCCCAGGTTGGGAGATCACAATGAAACCGTGATCTCAAGCCTCTGCGATGCAGCAGAATAATTCCTATGTTCGATCGATCGAACAATCTCGATCGATCGAAACAGCGATACAGTCGAGCGATCGAAGTCAGTTCAATCGATCGAGGGATGAAGATATTCGATCGATCGAAAGCGCGTCGATCGATCGAACTATCTGATTCTTGAGGACATTCTATGCAGTATTCCTAGACTTTCTGCTTTACTGATTTGTTATCAAATTGTCCCCGAACGCTCAGTTTGTCAAAACAGTCTGTAAACTTTAAGCCTTGAGGCATTTTTCTTTAATATATTTTGCAAATCACCCTCAATGCTAACACCATTGTAGGTGAGAGTCTAAACTATTGTTTTAAACCGCTTTTGTGTATTTCAAACTTAATTGTGATGGATATGGTCCCGGTCATGAAAGGACTATAGATTCTTTATCCTAAGAGAAATACAGAATACTGTGGAGAGTGTGCTCCATTGAGCTTCAACGTAACTGCATGGTAGATGGCTAGGTCCAGGTGGATTTGTGTAATCCCAACATTTCCTTTTAGTAAGAAAAACACGTTTTAGATCATTATTTAAATTAGTTAGTAATTAGTTTAATTTAGTTTAATTTAGTTTAATTGTCTTATCTTTAGTAGTTGATAAATTGTGGGACTTTGTGTTCTGATATTGATTTTTATTTTCCCTTTTTGAGATTAATCTAAGTAATTAGTTTAACACCTTCCCTATGGGATCGACCTGGACTTCCAGTACTATATTACTTGCACGATCACCTGCACTTGGGTGTTGCACAAGAGCGCACAACTATTTAGTCGTGTCAACTAATAATATCTTGATCTTTTTATTCCAAACTCATCACCTGTTTCCTCTCATTTCCAAACCCGAAGACCGATTGTACTGACCTCGACTGGCTACCCCGAACTGATTATATCATCACGACATACTAGTGTTCTAGTTCACTGCTTTTAGGAACTCTTACTATTCACCGCTTTTAAGAACTCTTGTGAACACTATACATCGCTCTCATATAACGACTAGTCTATGGACGTACTAGTTACTCTTGTTCACCGCTTTTAATAACTCTTATTGTTCACCGCTTTTAAGAACGCTTGTGAGTACCGTACACCCATAGCTCCCATGATCCTGGCCAAATCCTTGTCACTCGCTTATCAGATTCAACCCGAGTGAACCATCTGCTTGATTAAACATACACATACTATCGTACGACCCTTACTAATATTCTAAACCAAATTATGTTACTCCTTATCATACTCATACCCAATATCGTACACCATCAACCCTTAATCCAAAATATTGCATAATAGGAATATGGAACATCAATTAAATAACTAAGCATTATGAATTATAAATTAAAAGAATCATCCATGTTCTGTTTAGGTTCGATCGGTTGAAGTCATCTCAATCGATTGAAGAAAGTAAAGTTCGATCGATTGAAGTATGCTCAATCGATTGAAGTGAAGATGGTCTCAATCGATTGAAGTCTTTTCGATCGATTGAGATGCAGTGTGTTTGTCACACCCCGACGTAGCATAAATATGGAAAGCGTTTAATTTCCTTTATGGACCCGTAGGTCGTGACAGTTTGAAGGATCGATTCCGTCCCAAACGTCAACAACAAAACATAATAATCAGAGCAGAGCAATCAAGGCTCATAAAATATTTCTAACTTATTACATATTACAGTACGGGTCATCTAAAGGCACAGACCGCCTTAAAACAAAACAATAACTTAACGTCTATTACAGTCATCCTTAATCCAAAACAGTTCATAAATTAAAGCATAAGATATTGATAACAGTTCTATCATCCAAAGCAGCCGTTCTCAGTTTGCATAATCATAATGTTCCGCTTGATCAAAACCTGAAAAGCCTGAACACGAATGTCCAGGGCGCATCAACGCCGTCAGCTTCAAGAAGCTGGTGAGTATTAAAAACATAACTTTGAATGTAAAACATACTCATTTACCATTTTCAAATTCCCGTTTAATTCAATGAGTTTACATTAGAGTAAAGAGTTCATTTTAGAAAATAGCAATAGTATCATTTGAAAGCTATAATTCACATATATGTGACCGTATATAAAAACAATGCACCAAACTCATCTTACCGACTCTTTTCTCTCGACAAAACCCAACAATCCACTATCACACACTAGTATCTTTGAAATACTCCATAGCCACACTTTAGCACAGGGGTGCCAGGGAATGTTCAGTTTGTCTCACACTTTGGTCCGGGGTACCAGGGAGTGTCCAATGCCTCACACTTTAATACCTAATCCGCCATGCAAATACCGGAGGAACCCTTACGCAGTATCCAGACTCGGGTATCAGGGAGTGTCCGTAGGCCACACTTTAGCACTACCATGGGTGCCAGGGAATGTCCAAGTTCGGCTTCACACACTTTGACGCTACCATGGTCGTCAGGGAGTGTCCAATTTTGCCACCGTCGCATTTCAAAGACACCATCGCCGCAATCTCAATCACAACACACTTTGGTACTCACTTACCAGGGAGTGTCCACAACACAATCTCAACCGCACTCACTATACCACACTGTCCATTACTCTTTTCCATACTGACCAACACTCACCATGCATGTACAACTGACTCCACATGAATGGTATGTGACTTAATACAAAAATATAAAGTACTGGGAACGATAACCATGGATATACGAGAAGAAATCAAATCTTATATGAAACAACTGGTGAATTCATCAAAGAATGCTTTAATATGCTTTTATCGCTATTAGAATACAAGTGGGTCTACTTTGAAGCAATGCCCTCAAAAATGAGTTATAATTTGTGTACATGAATTACATATCAAAAGAAAGGTCTTTGAGTCTAGTTTCCAACGCTTCAAACCGTGCGCGTTTTTGAGTTTCCTAGAGGAAGTTATGGCCGTTTTAGTAAAAGTCGTCAGTGCTAAAAAATGTCAATCGATTGACAAAAGTGTCAATCGATTGGAACCCATGTCGATCGATTGGAACCCATATCAATCGATTAGAACCCATACCAATCGATTGGTATCAGCAGTTTCTCTCCTGTTATGAATTTAAAGCCTATTTTTGACCCATTTTCAAATCTGAATGCAAACATGACTTGTAATATATGGTTCTCTCCATTTTTCCGCAAGGATTATGAATATGCAATCAGTTTTAACTAACTTCAACTGTAGCTCTCGGATTTTACGAAAAACCGAGGGGTGACAAAACTTCAATTCTAATATACTTTCATATACGAATGAATTAAGCTCCAATACTTTAAATACAACCTCTAGGGACTGTAATATTTCATTTTTATCTATCAAAAATGATTTTGGTTAAGTTTGAAAAATCACCATTTTTGAGCTTCAAGTTTTCGTACGAAATTAACAATGGTGGTTTAACAATTACAACCATAAATACAGTAAATAAGCATGAATTACATTCATAGTGAGTTAGTAATACTCACAGAGGTGATTATTCAGAGAATTTGAGACCGAGAATTCCGCCGAAAATTCCGTCGTCAATGAAATTCCTCCCGTCCTTAAATTATATATGTATAGATATAACTATGTTTGTGTATGTAGCTGTGTGTTTATATATATAAAATCTGAGTATGTGTGTGTGTGTGTGTGTGTATATTCCTTGAGAACAAGAGAGAATGAGAGAAATTTAGAGAAGCAGTGAGTGAATTGTGAGGGAGAGAAGAAATTGATACATATACATATACTGAGAATTGGGTAGCCCCCAAGTAATAGGAAAATCTCCCGGTGAGGTTGAGCTCACGTGCTCCCTCACCCAAAATGCGATATAGTCACAACTTAAACTGGTATTATCTGGTTGAAGTAAAAATACAGAAAGTTATGTTAACGTAGGAATTAAATTCCCAGTTGTTTAAAAAGTATAGATATAGTTTTCAAATCTATAGAAAGAGTTTTCTATATTTGTGGAAATTATGGTTTGACTCCAAATAAAAATTCTTAATAAAATAAAGCAAGTAATACCAATTAAAATTATGAAAATCACCTTTAATAATTAAATGAAAATACAGGTTGTTACAGTGTTCGATTGATTGAAACTAGTTCGATCGCTCGAACGTCATCTTTTCCAGCAATTCTGGATAGTGAATGTCTAGAGGTGCTAGGGGTCTTTGGGTCAATATTAAACATCCAAAACTCGCAAAACATTACACTAATGCTACTGAGTGAGTTTAGAACTCACCGAACATCATAAGGGCACGTTTGGCAACGTCAAGCTTGAGCTTTCTCTCTCCAATGGCTTCCTCTCTCTATCTCTTCAATCTCTGCCTTCTCTCTCTCTGCCTTTGTTCTTCTTCTTCTCCTTTCTTTTCTTCTGATTGACTCTCTCTCTCTCTCTAACTGTATATACATAGAAATAGATATGTATGTATATATTTATATATAGTGTATGTATAATATATATATATATACATAACTCTCCTCTCTCTAAAACTATCAAAGCTTGGGCACAAAAATAAAACCTCACAACCATACTGACCAAACATATATAGGCAAGGGAGAAAGGGGAGGTGGTAATGTTTGCATAGAACCTGGGATATAAATTCAGTCAGGTTTGATTGATTGAAGCTTGTTCAATCGCTCGAGAGTAGATTGGCCAGTTTTGATAGATTAAAAAGGGGTTTGATCGATTGAAGTGGGGACCACATTATGAATTTTATGTTGACAGGATTTTGATCGATTGAACAGGGTTCGATCGCTTGAACTCAGAAGTTCTTGATCGCTTAAAAGGACTTCAATCGATTGAATGTAAGATTTCAAGTATGATCATGGGAAGTATATAGAACCTTATGTATTATTAAAATATTAAAAATACAGGGTATTGCATTACTTGTAGATGTCGTTAAGTCGTGACAATAGAATTGATGTGTCTTTGCTCGAAGTGTTATGTCCCTGACATGTGGTGGAGCGTGCATATTTTCTTAAATGCGGGGGACGAACTGACGTGGTATCCATGAAATGCGGTGGACTGTGCATATGCTCTTAAAGAGTGGTGGATAAAGCATTGGTGTATCCAGGAGTATTACAATCAAATATGTTCATCAATCAGTTGAATATTATAGATCCTCGTATAATAAGATGTTGGAATCAGATAACGAAAGGATCGAATAAGTAAAGATACTATTGTAGAACTATATCTTGTGTCCTTTCATAAACTTGTAACTACTTCATATCTTTGTTCTGTGTTAGTTTTCTACTCACTTAGCTTCAAATAGCTAACGACCTTTTATGCCTAGACATTTCCCATCCAGCCTACCCAGTTTCTTATACTACAGGTAACAAATCCTATGACGAGAGCTTCTACTAGGAAGGTGGTTATACAGAGGGTAGCCCCACTGAGGCTGGGTATGTTGACGAGGACTATTATGCTAACGACCTCGTTTACGCCAGTTGAAGATTAGCATAGATTATAGTTTCCATTCCTGCTCATCAAATTCATTTACTACATTTTGTAAGCGAGTATAGGTTACCCTAAGACTTTAGTTATTTCTATTTTCGAATCTCGTTGTAATAATTTAGTAACGTATCCTTATGTTTTATTATGATCAGTTTGGTTTCCATTAAGGTTCTATATATTTAGTGTTGAGTTTAGAACTGTGTGGTGTGGAAAATTAAGTGACTTCACCAGTCATGGCCTACGGACCCAAATCCATTTTTGCTGCTCTGAGGCGTGATAAGTGGTCCCACATGGCGTCTGATGGGATATATAGTAGGAGGGGATTAGTCCACTGACAAGACACGTGTTAGATGTTGGTTGGTCCATGTAGCATCTAACATGACACGTGTTAAATACGGGTTGGTCCACATAGGACTGACACGACGTATGTTAAATGCTGGTTGGTCCACGTGGCACTAACAGGACACGTGTCAGTGTCTAATTGGCTCACGTGGTACTGAATCAGTAGCAGTGCGTGGAGGAGGTGGCACGACAGTGGAGGTGTGTGGGAGCCACGCAAACGTTTCTCGGTGATGTTGGAGGTTGGATCACCTGAGTTGGAATCATCTGAGGCAGAAGATGAGGATGGAGGTGGTGGTCGGCGACGATTATGGGCAGAATAGTGGTTGGAGATGGTTCTGTGTAGCAGTGGCGCATGAGGCTTTTGGGCGACGTGTGTGGTGTTTGGCCATGAGGTTTGGTGGACGGACCAAGGAGGCTCCGTCACGGTGGCAGGAGTGTAGTGGTGGCGGTGAATTACAAGGATGAGTTTAAGTCTCTATTCGGTTTGTTTGTTTGTTTTTTTTTTTTTTAATCTGTGGGTAGGGCTTAGGGTCTGTTTGGTTTTGTTTGTTTGTTTATTTGTTTTTTTTTTTGTTTTTTTTGTTTTTTTAGGTTTTTTGGTGTTTATAGGGTCTGTGGCTGGTTTGGGTTGCTGGGTAATGAGACTAATATTATGGGTCTTTAGTGGTGGAGGCAATGATGCCATGATGGTGTGGTAATGGTGGTGTTGGAGTGTTTGGTTAGTGAGCCAAACAAAGCCTAAGGGTGAGGGAGGTTTGTGTTTTTGCCAAACAGAGCCTTTAAAATCTGTGGGGGTGAAAAATATTTGTACGTAAAAGCAGGAGGCTGAGATTTCTATTTATAGAAAAAGTGGGAACGCTACATGGGTTTTAATCCCATGTAGGTGAACCACAAAGGGTAAGTTGCAATTGTTCGATCGGAATTGTCGATCTTCTAAAGCTTCGATTGTTGATATTTTTCAAACCGGATGTCCGATTCGGACGATTCAAAAGGATCCGAGCTGGGTTTAATGTCCTCTTCGAGCCTCTAAGGTTGGATCAGAACTTATTTGAAACTCAAAAACGACCCTATTTTCCCCCTGGTTGTCGTCGTTCAATCTCGCCCGTCCAAACCTCGGTTGTTAATATCTTCTGCTCTGACCGTTCGATCTTCCTGATTCAAGATGATATAAAATCATATTGACGTTATCTTTGAATTGGTACAGTTCAATTGAGAATTTCTGACATTTAAAAATGACCATTTTGCCCTTATCTTCCCCGATTGAGTTTCAAATTTTTGATTAGCCTCCATTATTCTCTGATTGTCCGATTGGGCTGATTTAACTTGTGAAAATCCTTACTTTTCTCTATATTTCCATCCTGACATGCGCAATGTAATACCCTATATTTTCAGTAAATATTAATATAAGGAGATTCTATATACTTCCCTTGACCATACTTGAAATTTCACTTTCAATCGATCGAAGTTCTTTCAAGCGATCGAACATTTATGAGTTCAAGTGTTCGAACCATGTTCAAGCGATCGAAACCCTATCAACCTAAATTTATTACGTGGTCCCTACCTCAATCGATTAAACCCCTTTTCAATTGATCGAACCTGGCCGAACTATTCTTAAGCGATCGAACTACTTTTGATTGATCGAACATGTAATTATTATAATTCCAGGTTTTACACAAACACAGCCACATGCACCCCTATCTCCCCCTATATACATTGTGCTTGTGTGTGTGGTGTGGTTGCTAAACCAAGAGATTTTAGAGAGAGAGAGATTATTGTGTTGGTTTATATATATATATACACATCCATATATATACATATATACACACATATATTATATATAAACAGTCAGAGAGAGAGAGAGAGAGAGAGAGAAAGAAGAAGAAGAAGAAGAAGGAGACACAGAGAGAGAGAGAGAGGGAGTGACAGAAGAGTCAGCAAGACAGAGAGACAGAGGAGGAGAGAGATGAGGCCATTGAAGTTTCAAGCTCAAGCCAAACACGCCCTTAGCAATGTTGGCAAGTTTTAAACTCACTCAGTAGTTTAATTATGACGTTTTATATGTTTTTCACATTTTACAATGATCCCTAACACCCCCTAGTACCTCTGGACGTTCATTGTCCAGAACTGCTGGAGAAGACGACGTATGAGCGATTGAACTAAGTTCAATCGATCGAACACACTGAGTCTCAATAGATCGAGACCACCTTCACTTCAATCGATCGAACAGACTTCGATCAATCGAACTTCAGTTAGTTCAATCGATCAAAATGACTTCAATCGACCGAACCTTAGCAGAACATGATTGTTTCCTTTGAGTTTATAATGCACAATGCTTAGTCATTTAATAGTCATTCCATGTTCCCTATTATGCGATATTATGAATTTCGAGTATAATGGGATATGATAATGAGATTTAGATAATATGGTGAGTAACGTAGTAGGGTTTGGAACGTTAGCAATAGTACGATGTAATGACGAGATAGTATTCGAGGTATGACAGTGGTAACATTGGATAATCAGGGAACTGAGTCAGATAGGTATTAGTTGCTGTCAAAGTAAGTATGTCAGTATCAGGAATCGGTTGTGAACACATCTGTGTGAAATGTGAGCGTTATGTATTGTACTCACAAGACTTCTTAGAAGTGGTGAGGAAGAGCTCTGGTACATATTTATTATGAACGGACGATACTCGCAAGCGTTCTTAAAAGCGGTGAATAGTAAAAGTTCTTAAAAGCGGTGAACAAGAGTATTGGTGTGTCCATAGCCTAGTCGTTATATGACGATGTATGGTGCTCGCAAGAGTTCTTAAAAGCGGTGAACAGTAAGAGTTCTTAAAAGCGGTAAACAAGAGCACTAGTATGTTGTGATGACATAATTAGTTTGGTATAGCCAGTCGGGGTTGGTATAGTCAGTCTTAGAGTTAAAGACGATAAGGATCGGATAATGACAGTCAGAATAAAAGAGGAAAAGATGTTATTAGTATTACTACTTTGTATCATGCACAACTTTTAAGATCTTGGTACCTATAAGACTGTGGGAGTTGCTATTTACTCAGCTGAAGTAAGTTGACGGCATTTATGCCTGGACATTCTCTGTCCAGACTATCTTGTACCTATTACTGCAGGTAGTGGAGTTATTAAGATGGTTGCTATCCAGGGTGGAATTATGCAGAGGGTGGCCCCATTGATGACGATTATGCCGAGAGAGATCACTACGCTGACGATTACCCATACGCCAGTTAGAGATGCAGAAGTGATATTTAGTTTTATATTTTTGTTGAACTTTGTTAGTTAACGGGTACTTGGACATATGTTGTCTCTAAACCTGTTGTGATCCTGAGGACCACTCTGATATTTGTTATGGATAGAATTGTATTATATATTCAGTTGTTTACTATTCCTGTTTATCTTTTGAACTAGTACTGTGTGGTGTGGATAATTAGTGACATTCACCCGTCATTCCCTATGGACCCAAAAAGGGACCAAAAAAAAATCTCTATTTTTGCTGCTTTGGGGCGTGACACCCAATTAGGCTTTCGGCGATTCCGGATTCCTATATTTTGACTTTTGACTCGAATCGGTGCTAATTATTGAGTTTCGGGAGATCTAGAATGTAGTACGTTTGAATCAGTGCTGCTTACGATGTTGATTTGATCTCTGGGGCTCCTGATTGAACTTTGACTCTCTTTTCCTCAATTCGTGTTCTCGGTGGGCCCCCATATGGCAGTCAGTCCTCCTTTTTGGGATTGGGCCAAAATGGGGTGTTTACAGCAAGTTCCAAAAGGAAAAAAATTACAAATAGAAGGAAGAAAAAAAAATACATGATTAAGCACAACAATCTTCTGTCCAGTATTACAATCTCTAAAACTATAATATCTCGGACTGTGACGTAACTTAACACTAAGTCGTCTGAAGGAGAAAGCTTGCCAACAATTACAGTAAAGATCAGAACTCCAAAGCCACTGTGACTGAGAAAAAGCTCCATCAAACACTAGATCTGACAAAAAAAATGCCAATTCTAGGAGTGATAAGGTCGAAACCAATCACGGAAAAAGGAAATGAAGAGATCTAGCTACAGAACCTAAACTTAAACCAAAAACAAAAACAAAAACAAAAACAACCCTTACAATAAGAGACACAATCCTCCCGAAGAGGGACAAACTCCCTACAAGGGAGGACAAAATACACTAAAACAAAGATAGAATAAGAACAAAAGTAAGATCCAAGTGCTCTTCCATGGTGGGAAAGCCCCTGGGAAGGGGAGGCCCTGTTTCACAGAAAACAGAGAAGAAAGGGAGAAATTTTAGAGAGCTAATACCCAAACATTAATATGTAAGAGATTCTAATATTCCATGATTGGAGAAGTTTTTGTGTACCTTGAAGGTAGTGCCTATGTGGTGCCCCACACCCAATGAGATAGCGCCACACAGGATTGTTGGGCTATTTAAATTTTTTGTGGTGAGTTTTATTTTTGTGTGACGCGCATCTATTGAGTAAGGAGTACCAAGTGGCATGCCACGTAGTATCTTAGAAGTACCAAGAAATTTCTCCCATGAATGAATGTCTTCCTCTATATTTAAAGGGTTGCGGCCCAAAGCATTTACTATAGGTTCAACTAAAATGTCGTTACGAAAACAAAACTGCCCTCAAACTGCCATGCATATATGCTTGTCGTCTAAAATAACCGCTTATATATGGCAACACATATACTGGAATATAAGAAGAAAAAAAAAACTGACAATCTCACATCTATCTGGAAAAACCAAAAGAATCTGCAGATTACATAAAAAGTGGAAGTCATTGAGACTACATCACACAGAGAGGGAAGTTGATATCTGCATCGGCTTTGAATTGAATGTTAGAATCTTTAATCTATAAAATTGTAGAACCCTAGAGTAGTAAAACCACAGCCCTAGGATCATATCATGTTAGATTATTAGGATATAATATATAATAAAATACATACATGTATCCATTGTAGCAATTACCAAACCTTGGGAGAACGATGATGATCAGTTATGTCTTCCTCAGTCAAATCTCTTGAGTTCTTTAATGGGTTCCTTCTCTAGATGGGATGGAGGAGGAAGTAGTATAATGATTTGACATATTGGGGACCATAACCTATATGTCTTTATATACTGATATGTTAGGTTCCCATTATTCCTAACCGGATCAGTATTTGGTATCCACTCATTAAACCCATACCCAGTAGAAGTCCATGGCTTACTACAATTAGACCACATAATATAAGCCCATTTAATTAATAGCCCTTATAATATAATTGATATTAATATGTTATCCACTCTTATTAGGAAATATAATTTCCTAACAATCTCCCACTTGGGCTACATATGATTCCTGAAACAATTATATTACATGTTCCTTAGACGTGCACCTGTGCTATTTATCTTTGGACTTCACTTTAGTTTCAATCTGGTCCATTTCCTATATTAATATGGGATCAAGGCGGCTTTCGTCACACAGAATCGTAACTAGGCCTTCAATGATCACCATACCAACACATTCAATGACATAGATCAAGTATGGATGAGTAGCATGGAAATTACATGCAATGTGATCTCAAACATGCCTATTTCCAACTGGTCCTAATTTAGTCTTTATTGAGATCAATCCAAAACAATGCAAAACCGCATATAGAAAATAGTTAGATTCAGAGATAAACTTTAAACCATCAACTTTATTCTGCAGAAAATAAAACCATAAATGTCAAAAATAGAACATCCAAAGTTAACTCCCACTAAACCAAAGTATCGTTAGACAACCTAACACCCATATGAGCAGTGTGCTCGTGAAAGACCTTGGGAGGTAATACTTTGGTCAGCGGATCCGCAATCATGGAGTTTGTCCCTATATGTTCTATCGAAATTTGACCACTCTGAACTCTTTCCTTAACAACCAGAAACTTTTATTGTCACAATATATCTTTAATGGCCTTTAAATGCCATCTACCAAACGCAGTCCAGTGATAAAGTTTTGCAACCATATCCCATGATTGGATGCCTCATAACATGCTATGAACTCCGCAGCCATGGTTGAAGAGGCTATGAGTGTCTGCTAAGCACTCTTCCAGGATATAGCTCCTCCAGCCAGCATATAAACATAGCCTGACATGGATCGCTTACTGTCTTGGCATCCAACAAAATCGGAATCAGAATACCCGACGATCTCCAAAAGATCTGATCTCCGATACGTGAGCATGTAGTCCTTTGTTTTCTGTAAATACCGCATAACCCGTTTGACTGCTTTCCAATGATCAATGATGGAACTTTGTTTGACTTGGTGAAAGTTGATTGATCATCTTCCACTATCCCTATGTCAAACTCATGTTCTTGGAAGAATACAATATAATCATCTGAAATTGTATTTCTCCTTTCCTTAGTGGATCTTCTTAATGGCATCTCCTCTTGAGGTTGTTGAGATTGCACTTCAGGTATAATTTGTTCATTTTGCACAGGGAGCTCTTGTACATTGTCTCGAATATCTGGATTTGCATCTTAAACGATTTCAGGAATAGGAACCTGAACATTGTCAATAGCAACATGACGAGGAATAAATTCCTCTTCAAAGTCAATGTCTCTAACCTTATCTCCCCCACAAACTCAACTTCCTCAAGAAATCTTGCATTTCCCATCTCAAAAAATGTCCTAGCAGTGGGATCATAAAACTTAAAGGCCCCGAGATCGTTCCGCGTATCCAACAAAGTAGCAACTGACTGTTCTAGAGTCCAATTTCTTTTCATGTGGCCTATAAGGCCGTACCTCAGCTGGACAACCCCAAATGTGTAAATGCCTAATGCTGGGCTTCTTTCTAGTCCATAATTCACAAGGGGTTTTGGTTACTACTTTACTTGGAACCCTGTTGAGTATATATGCTGCAATCTGTAGAGCTTCTCCCCAGAGTGATTCTGGCAAAGAAGAATGACTAATCATACGTTTTACCATATCCTTAAGCGTTCTGTTTCGTCTCTCGGCTACACCATTCATGCTAGGTTTGCCTGGCATTGTGTATTGAGGGACGATACCGCATTCCTCTAGGAATTTAGCAAAGGGTCCTGGACGTTGTTCACCTGATCCGTCATATCTACCGTAGTATTCACCACCACGGTCAGATTTGACAGCCTTAATTTTTTTGCCAAGATGAAGTTCAACTTCGGCTTTAAATGACTTGATAACATCCAGGGACTGTGACTTTTCATGTATTAAATATAGGTACCCATATCTTGAGTAGTCGTCTATGAACGTAATGAAATATTGTTGTCCATTCCAAGAGGCTGTAGGGAATGGACCACATATATCAGTGTGAATGAGTTCTAAGACGTCTGTACACCTGTTGGCACCTAATTTCCTTATGTTTGTCTGTTTCCCCTTAATGCACTCAATGCAGACTTGAAAGTCTGCCAAATCTAAGGGGCCAAGAATTCCTTCACGCACAAGTTTGTCAATTCTCTGTTTAGAGATATGGCCTAATCGCTTGTGCCATAAGGTGGCGGAATTCTTACTTAATTTTCGCTTTGTACCTCGTGAATAAGTATGCAGAATTTCATTATAGGAAGTAACAGTGTTTAGCATACAAAGATTATCAATCAAAGAACCGGTACCAATAAGTTTTGAATCTTGAAACAGACTAACTTTATTATTTCCAAAAGAACAAGCACAACCAGATTTGTCCAAATTAGAAATAGAAACTAAATTCCGTCTAAAAGACGGTGCAACATAAGTCTTAATCAAATCCAAATAAACACCAGTCTTTAATAATAATCTAAAATTTTCTATAACTTCCACTAGAACTTTCTTGCCATTGCCCACAAAGATGAATCTTTCAGCATCAGTTGACGGCCGGCTCCACAGGCAACCCTGCATAGACATACTTATGTGAGTAGTAGTACCAAAATCTACCCACCAAGTATCTTTAGGTACAGAAGCTAAATTAACTTCAGAACAAACCAAAACGAGAAGCTTACCATTCTTTACACGCCAAGCGGCATATTTGGGACAGTCTCTCTTCATGTGGCCTCTCTTCTTGCAGAAATAGCAAAGGAATTCCTCATTTTGCTTCTTTAGTTCCTTCTGCTGAGGTGTCACATCTGCAGCATCCTTAGCTCTCTTCCTTTTATTATTCTGAGAGGTTGATGCTAAATGAGCACTTTCAGTCTTGTCTCGCTGAATTCTTTCCTCTTCTTGCACACAGTGAGATATGAGCTCATTAAGAGTCCATTTGTCCTTTTGGGTATTGTAACTCACTTTAAATTGACTGAATTGTGCAGGAAGAGATATGAGAACCAAGTGCACGAGCATGTCCTCAGACAACTCTAACTTTAGTGCCTTGAGTTTCCCACTGAGATGAGACATTTCCATAATGTACTCCCTTATGTTCCCCTTTCCTTTATACCTCATGGAAATCAGAGTAGCCAAAACGGTACTCGTTTTCGACTTTTCATTTTGAGCAAAATATTGTTGTAATTCAGAGAGGAACTTCTTAGCATTTGTGCTCTCAGTGATCGAGCCCCGAAATGCTTCCGGAATGGAACGTTTCATAATCATTAGACTCATGCGATTCGAGCGATCCCACTTCTCAATTTTACCCTCATTCGGGTTTTCCGTAGTCGAAGTGGGTCATTCGGTCCTTAGCGCAAGGTCCAAATCTATACATCCAAGAACGATTTCCAAGTTCTCTTTCCAGACCTTAAAGTTTCCCCCATTCAGCATTGAGATAGCACTAATTTGAGCAGAAATATTTGTAGCTGTAGCAGAAACTGAATAGAGAACAAAATAACATAAAATAATTTGCTCATAATTAATAACATGTCATGAAATAAACATATTATGAATACTTTATATATATATATGCATGCATGACACATTAAATAATTTACTTAATGGTGGGCCCATCACAGGATACCTAGAACAACATTGATATTTAGTCTTTGGACAGAAATATCAACTGTAAGTGGTACTCCCTGTGTAGTGATCAAATATTGACAGTAAGTCCTGTCAGACAGTGGCCTTCCTTTGGGGCGACTCACTGTCCACATGGATAAGTAACTTGATAATTGTCACATATTTACCACCACATGTACACCCATCATTCGGCCAATTAAGAATCTTCCTTTGGGTCGATTGTTAATCGCATGAATAACAGATATACCATCTTAATATTTTAAAATAACTAAATTTTACACAACAGAGGTTACTCTGGCAACATATTATTTCAATCTATTTATTTAAAATATCAGACATATTATTTCAATCTATTATATTTTATACAAGGAATAATAGTTTATAAATAATGTACATAACACTCTAGACAAACTACACACAGCCCATACTAGTGTATATTCCTTGTATTCTGTGTAATGGATTCTCATCTTCAACTGATAATCTTCTTTCCTGATGGATAATTCGCGTGTGATATAACCCTTTGCTTAAGATTGTTGGATATGCGGAACGCTCTCGGGGCCTTTAAGTTTTATGATCCCACTGCTAGGACATTTTTTGAGACGGGAAATGCAAGATTTCTTGAGGAAGTTGAGTTTGTGGGGGAGATAAGGTTAGAGACATTGACTTTGAAGAGGAATTTATTCCTCGTCATGTTGCTATTGACAATGTTCAGGTTCCTATTCCTGAAATCGTTTAAGATGCAAATCCAGATATTCGAGACAATGTACAAGAGCTCCCTGTGCAAAATGAACAAATTATACCTGAAGTGCAATCTCAACAACCTCAAGAGGAGATGCCATTAAGAAGATCCACTAAGGAAAGGAGAAATGCAATTTCAGATGATTATATTGTATTCTTCCAAGAACATGAGTTTGACATAGGGATAGTGGAAGATGATCAATCAACTTTCACCAAGTCAAACAAAGTTCCATCATTGATCATTGGAAAGCAGTCAAACGGGTTATGCGGTATTTACAGAGAACAAAGGACTACATGCTCACGTATCGGAGATCAGATCTTTTGGAGATTGTCGGGTATTCTGATTCCGATTTTGTTGGATGCCAAGACAGTAAGCGATCCATGTCAGGCTATGTTTATATGCTGGCTGGAGGAGCTATATCCTGGAAGAGTGCTTAGCAGACACTCATAGCCTCTTCAACCATGGCTACGGAGTTCATAGCATGTTATGAGGCATCCAATCATGGGATATGGTTGCAAAACTTTGTCACTGGACTGCGTTTGGTAGATGGCATTTAAAGGCCATTAAAGATATATTGTGACAATAAAAGTTTCTGGTTGTTAAGGAAAGAGTTCAGAGTGGTCAAATTTCGATAGAACATATAGGGACAAACTCCATGATTGCGGATCCACTGACCAAAGTATTACCTCCCAAGGTCTTTCACGAGCACACTGCTCATATGGGTGTTAGGTTGTCTAACGATACTTTGGTTTAGTGGGAGTTAATTTTGGATGTTCTATTTTTGACATTTATGGTTTTATTTTCTGCAGAATAAAGTTGATGGTTTAAAGTTTATCTCTGAATCTAACTATTTTCTATATGCGGTTTTGCATTGTTTTGGATTGATCTCAATAAAGACTAAATTAGGACCAGTTGGAAATAGGCATGTTTGAGATCACATTGCATGTAATTTCCATGCTACTCATCCATACTTGATCTATGTCATTGAATGTGTTGGTATGGTGATCATTGAAGGCCTAGTTACGATTTTGTGTGACGAAAGCCGCCTTGATCCCATATTAATATAGGAAATGGACCAGATTGAAACTAAAGTGAAGTCCAAAGATAAATAGCACAGGTGCGCGTCTAAGGAACATGTAATATAATTGTTTCAGGAATCATATGTAGCCCAAGTGGGAGATTGTTAGGAAATTATATTTCCTAATAAGAGTGGGTAACATATTAATATCAATTATATTATAAGGGCTATTAATTAAATGAGCTTATATTATGTGGTCTAATTGTAGTAAGCCATGAACTTCTACTGGGTATGGGTTTAATGAGTGGATACCATCAATGTTAAAGTGGCAACTTGTGCTGTCTAAATAAACTAACTGATTCCCTGTGGCAGAGTAACCTTTTAATTTGATGGTGATTATCGCTACCTAGTAATTATCAACTTCTATAATTGGCTTCACCTTTTCTTCGAAAAAACAAGTGCCATCGAAATCATATATGTACCAGCCGAATCAAAAAAAAAAACACATGTGCTATCTCTTCGAAGCAACAATCGGCCAACATATTATGAATCAATTAAACATCATGCATAAAATCCTTAATAATCAACATGATAACTGCTCTGATACCACTTGTTAGAATCTTTAATCTATAAAATTGTAGAACCCTAGAGTAGTAAAACCACAGCCCTAGGATCATATCATGTTAGATTATTAGGATATAATATATAATAAAATACATACCTGTATCCATTGTAGCAATTACCAAACCTTGGGAGAACGATGATGATCAGTTATGTCTTCCTCAGTCAAATCTCTTGAGCTCTTTAATGGGTTCCTTCTCTAGATGGGATGGAGGAGGAAGTAGTATAATGATTTGACATATTGGGGACCATAACCTATATGTCTTTATATACTGATATGTTAGGTTCCCATTATTCCTAACCGGATCAGTATTTGGTATCCACTCATTAAACCCATACCCAGTAGAAGTCCATGGCTTACTACAATTAGACCACATAATATAAGCCCATTTAATTAATAGTCCTTATAATATAATTGATATTAATATGTTACCCACTCTTATTAGGAAATATAATTTCCTAACATTGAAAACTTCAAAGTGGAAGGTAGTTAGTCACTTTTCAAACATGTATTATTATTGAATCAATTAGAAAGGTTGTCCATTTTTCTTTTTTAATTTCTGAATTATGACATAGATATGGGTGGTGGTGAAAATAATTTAGGAACCCTCTCTTTTTCTGAATAGTAGTATATATGAAATACATACACACATGTATATATATATATATGTGTGTATGTGTGCGTCATGTTGACAAATATTCAAAGCACACAATGGATGAAATATATAAATGCATCCAAGATGAATTCAAACAACATAAAGATCGAGTATTACCCGATTACTAATATTAAAAATTAAGTGCTAGATTTTAGATATAGAAAATATTAAGTTAAAAGTGTAATAGTCACAATGAAATTATTTTAGAGGAAAGTTGAGAAATGCACAAAATTAATTAATTAGTATCCAACTTTGAGCACAAGAGTTGAATACTTTTTTTTTAAAGTTGAAAATGCACAGATATCCTACCACAAGAAAAAGCTTCTATTCAAATCGGTTTAGTGAAAAAAAAAAAAAACAAAAAGGCTTCTAATCAAATCGAAGAAAAATCACAAATACTCTAATTAAAAAATTTTCATATATATATATAGAGATATAGATATTTTTATTTTCCCCCTTTTTTCAATGATAAGAAGTAAGAACACAGTGACACAGAGAGGCGGAGAGGGAAAAGTTGAGAAAGAGAAAGAGAGAGCATTGGAGTGGGCCGTAGTACACATTTGGGCTTAAGACTACAATGCCATATAGCCCAAGAAAGAAAAGAGATCGGCCCAGCTCCTAAACTGCTCTCTGCGTCTTCGTTGTGCGAAAGCGAAACTGCAAAACCAATTTCAACACTAACCATTTGATTTTATTTTTACACTCTCAAATCTCAATCTCAATCTCAATCTCAATCTCAATCATCATCATCATCATCTTCAGTAAGTAAGCTGCAATTGATAAAACCCTAGAAGGAAGGAAGGAAGGAAGGAAGGAAGGATGTCAACGGACAGGCACGCTTCTTCCATCTCCACATCTCCTGAAGAAAACATGTAACTATTAGTATTTCTTTCCACATTCTCTAATGTTTATCTATTTTTAAATATATATATATATATATGTGTGTGTGCATAATCTATCTATATATATATATATATCAATGTGGTTTATATATATTTGGTCGTTCTGTAATTTCACCTTTCTCTGTTTAATACAAACACGATCCTCTCCATCCAGTGTTATCATCAATTTTTTTAAAAAAAAATTCTATAAGAATTCGCTCTTTTCTTCATGTCCACTTGAGAGTCGAGACACACTTTAAAAGCTCGCAACTTCTTTCTGATGTCGGTGCCTTCAATTACCAATTTAAGATCGGATATAGTTCCAGGTGAAAATTCACTCAAAAAGGATTTTTTTTTTTTTTTTTTTGGGAGAGTGCTTTACAAAATACATTATCGAACTCCCCCAGTAGAATGGTGGGTTTTGAAAAAGGAAATCTTTTCTCATTCACATACATTTTGTGTGCTTAAATTCTGTTGTACTTGTGCTTCTACATGTCTTCTTAGAATATTATTATTACACTAGGCATAAATTTGAGATTAAGGTGATCATGTTATTTTATCTGGCCTCTGAATCTCATCTTTGAACACTTTTAAACTTCGACAAGGCATTATTTCTATGCTCCTATGTCCACTTTAAAAAAAAAAAAAAAAGATTTTGGCTTGTATTGCTGACAGCCATCTACCTCTTGTACTCTAGGTTTCTTGATATACTGCATGAGGCTCCTTTATTTGGTCATCGAAAGCCTACAAGCATCATTGGGAGTATTTTTTACTGTATCTTATTGGCAAGTATTGATTCTACTTGGTCGAGGTTTAGTTCTTTGCATGATCAGGCGAACAGTGATATGTCCATTTTGTTGGAAATTTCTTCTTCACTGTGACCAATTAATCTGTAGTTCCTGTTTTGGTTGTTCTTTTTCAACTCTAGACAGGTTATGCTATCTTGGCAGTGGGAGCTCCTTGGATATTTCATCCAATTAAACGATTAACTCCACCATTGCTTTGCAGTTGCGACGCTGTTCTTTTGATTGTCACAGGTTGTTATTGGAATTCTAGATTTGGATACACATTAACCTGAATATTTTCAGTCCATTGATGTTTTACACCTATTTCGTCTTTGATAAACGTCTTTGCGAAATCTGATGGCTTCTGTTTGGCGTGGAAGAGGACGTCTGTTTGTGGTAAACTCTTGCATGTGATAGATCTTATTCAAATATATGCTGTTTTATCCCTCTACGAGTATTCTAGCTTATAATTTTTTAAATATTTATGGGTCCAAACCATCCATTTTGTGTCAATAAATTCCTCGTGGTGGATCATAGTTTCCTTTTATTTACCTTTCTTCCCTTCTGTCACTTTGTGCTTTCTTTTTTCATTTGGCTTTGTTTGGTCCTTGGATTTCATGAGGGAAAAGAGAGGGGAAAGGAAACTTAGATGGAAAACTAGTTCCTTTTACATTACGGAATGGACTACTTTTCCGTTGTGTTTTCCTTTCCCCTCTCTTTTCCCTCACGAAATCACTTTGTTTGGTTCATAGATTTCGTGAGGGAAAAGAAAAGCGGAAGGAAAACAAGAAGGTAAACTAGACCCCTCATGTTTTTTCTTGTGTTTTCGTTCATGCTTAAATAACATTAAAAATTAAATTTTTTTAAAAAAATTAATAGTAGTATATCACTAGAATGCTTGTGTCATCCTGTGTTTTTAATCCCTAATGTGGTTAAGGAATGTAGGGGTTGTGCTTCAAATACATCCTCAGGTACCCTATTCCTTTACTCTTTTTCTTTTTGTTTTCTTCTTCTTCTTTTTTGGGGGAAATTGTTGGATTTACGTTTTGCTGTGGAGATGAATAAAGGAAGGGAAATGACTCATAAAATTCAAAATGTTAAAGTTATTTCTCAACTTATTCTCTTTTCTGTTTTGTTTTCCTCGTCGTTTTCCTTAACCAAACAAAGGAAAAGGTTTTCCTCCATGTTTTCCTTTCTTTTCCCTCACTAAATCCAAGAACCAAATAGAGCCTTAGGAAAACTTAAAGGATACTCTATTGAGGTGTTACATCTTCTTGCTTATCTGCAGAATTTATATCCAGTCATGAATAGGATCAATAGCCCATGTAGTCTTCATGCCAGGAGCATATCCCTTCTCAGTATCATTTGTTCTGATCACTTATTATTCTACTGGATTACAGAGAGGCTCATAAACTTCAGTTTCTCAACTCTCAACAGAAAATTTCACCTTGCATTCCATTAGAACCCTTTTTTCTTGCATATATGGTTGATTTCCCTTAAAATCAAGTTTCGATGCATTGGAGGGTCAATTTGTGATCCTTCTGCTCCATGTAATTTGATGTCTATGCATGTGTATCATGTTGCTATTTTAGGAAAATATTATGGATTAAAGATCATTCTTACTCTGTTTTCAGGCATCTTTCAGCAATACCTGGTCTACCAAGTGCAGAAGATACGATTGCAGGTTTTTCCATATTATTTTTCCAATGAGAGCTGATCTTTGTCAATGTTTAGTTTCTTTTTATGCACTAAATGCCTATTTTCAAACAGCATTTTTTAGGCATTTCATTTTCAAAGCTAAAGCTTTCAGCATGCTCTTGCTACCCTATATATGCCTGCGCACACACTAGCAAAAAGGGAGGGGGGAGGAGGAGGTTAGGTGTAGGTAGTGATTTTTGAGTAGTGGGGTAGGATGAGATAGAAGAGTTCGTAAGAAAGTAGTAATTTAAGAATCAACAATAGCAAGGAAATCTCGAGGGAAAGTGGAGAGGATGTAAAGAGAGACAAACTAAAGGATTCACAATGATTGAGAGAAATCTATGCACTTAATGATTGAGCAATTACGTATGAAGGAATATTCACAATGGGCTCATAAATGCACATATCCCAGAGGAATGTCTGAAATTCTCTCTGTCCATATACGTCCTGTCACACTGAGGGTACTATTCCCATTTATAGCAGTTGGGACACGTGCCAAGGAATGAACACTGCTGCCGTGGCTCATTCCTTTTAAGATGTACCCCCAGATGCCACGTGTCGTCTAGAGACAACACAAGGAATGTCCTCGCAGTAGACATGAGAGTAATTTAGATAGTCTCACTATCCTGTAGAGAGGCTTAGGAAATGTATCGCGGAAGAGACCATCGCAACCTTCCTAAGCGAGCTCTGCTCTTTAAGCCAACCAAGCTACATAACCTGAGAGTTCCCGAAAGAATGAGTCTTCGCCACGCCCTAGCCTAGATTGGCTATGTTGTGATGGAGTAGCGTTTGCACCAAGACCTGCCCCCAATCGAGGTCTATCTGAGCCGAGGACTACTAAGGGTAATCCTAGTGAGTCGTTATGAAGTCGTGACGGAGTAATCGGGGGTCTCTCATCGTGGGATACAGGGGGCGCCCCACTGTTCGGCTATCATTCCATTCTTATCTATTAGGAGCTCGTGAGGTGTCTTTTTGTGATAAGTGGACACATGTCGATCGTGGGTTGGCGAATAATGATACCCGCATTAGGTTAAATGGATTTTGCAAGTTGTCTTGAATGCATGGTTATCAAAATCGCGATCCGGATCGTAGGATCGTACGATCCTACGATCCCACTTTGATAATTCGATCCGGATCGTAGTCAAAATCGTAATATGTGCAGGATCGTATCAGGATCGTTTGAGGATCGGTAGGATCGTAAAATCGGGGATCGGTAGGATCGTAAACGATCCAATTTTTGGGCCTTTTTCAGATTTTTTTGGTGAACTTTTCTCTTAGTTCACTTCAGCCCAGGCCCTTTTAGGGCAAAATAACACTATAGTGAACCTTCCACGGCAACAATTTCTTCACAAAACCCTTCGACAGCCTCAACCAAGGCTTGTGACAGCCATAACGAAACCTTGTGACAGCCACCAGCAGGCCTTGCGACTTGCGACAGCCACAGAAACCCTTCGTCTCTCCTTTGCCCTATATAGAGGCTTTGATAATAGCCTTCAACTCTTGATTTTGGGGCTGGGTGACTTCTTTGCTGGGTTGTGGAGCTTCTCTTCAACATCTTTCCCTGATTTCGACTGGTAGCTTCAACATTTTCCCTTTTTTATTTTTCTTCTCTTCAATGTGTTGTGATTCTTCATTACTAATATGTATTGCATGTAATATTTTACTACTTGTAGTTATAGATTTTTATGTCTTCCATGGGTTCTAGAGGAAGGGGAAGGGGAAGAACAAAAATGCACCATTTTCTGAGTTTTTGTAGGATCTTACGATCCCCGATCCGATCCTACGATCCCGATCCTACAAACCCAAAAACGATCCCGCGTAGGATCCCGATTTTAAAAACCTTGCTTGAATGTACTGTCGTGCATTATTCTACCCTCAAAACTGACTTTGCAGACCACCAGAACACAAAGTGGGAGTTTCAACCTTCAAGGTTCAACTTCCAAGTGACACTGCAGGAGTGTCTCATACGAGTCATACCTAGCCAAATATCTATGTGTGTGTGCCTGTGTGTTTGTTCATGTGTGTAAAACATGCGAACAACTTACTGCACCCCTATTGAAGTTGGTACAGTGCCTTTAACTAAAGCATGTATAACATGAAAATCGAATTCCAACTAATCATAACTGATGGCTTAGATTTGGGCTTAGTGATCTGTAGCCACAAAATCACTGTTTGATAGTAGGAGTGAAATAAGCAGATGTATTTAATTGCTACGTACGTGACTGGTTCTGCTGTTTATACTGCTGTTGAGATCTTAAATCATTTAACTCATAGTTAATTTTGTCTAGAACTATGACATGTTCGTTTTGCTGAGATATGACATGTTTATTCATTTTGTAGGGTTACTATATCTTCAGCCAGAAACTGAAGCATATAATTCGCCTACCATTTGCCACTACTGCATATGGTACTTTATTTTTTTTCTAACTTGTCATCCTACATAAGTTATATGGTGCCAGATCTTGATTTTGGTCCATAAATCTATACCACATTTATTCTCCTCTTCTTTTCCCCCCGTAGTTGAAATGCTTTTGTTTTTATGATGCTTTGTGATTCTCCGACTGGAATATCCATCCACATGTGCCCTGCCTCCACAGGAAATGTCATCAGTTAAAAACCATAAATATTGATGAATTACTTACCCAAGCTTTCATCTTTCTACTTAAACATGATATTAATTTTTCTGATGAATTTTCTCCCATTAAAGGTACTCTCTCATATATAAGTTTACGATGTATTCAGGAATTAATTTGTTGTTGATGTTAGTTCCTATATTGTCTTAATCCATACAATGCAGGAACTGCTGCAATGCTCCTTGTCATAGTGTGGCAACCCCGTATCAGTATTCTTTCCATCCCTACGATACTTAGGTACATGTACAGTATACCTAATTGGCGAGTTTTTTATTATTTGGGCTGACCATGTTATGTGCACGGTGCACCTCTATATTTCTGTGATTTATCTCCTTGCTTTTTACCTTATGGGATGAACAATTTAGAAAGCCATTTTTTAATCACTTTATCTGCAATTATTTGTCCTCATTAGGATTTCTGCATAGCTTGAATTAGTAATGTCTGCATCAGCTACAAATACTAGTGTATGTAGTTAGTCTAGTGACTAAGGGTGTGTTTGATAACCCAATTAAGTGCTGAAAATGAAAACTTTCAGCACTTATTTTGTTTCAGTGCGTTTGATAACGCATCACTGAATTGAAAAAGCAGCCAAAAAACCACTGAAAACTTTAAGTGAAAATTTTCTACTGAAAATAATCACTGAATGCAATATATTTCAGTACTTGAAAAACTGTTTTTAGTACTGTAAATTCAATCACTTAAAATTTTAAGTACTTAAAATTCAGCACTTAAAATTCAGCACTTAATTTTCAGTTTTATCAAACGCACCCTAACTATAGGCGTGCTCTTATTGAATTAATCACCTAATTGGTCATGGAAACACTTGATCATACTTCACTTCAAGTATTTTTCCAATACTGAGGCTGAGAAGATAACTGTTCTAGTTCATACTCGGATGGAAATGAAGGACACATACTTTTGCTTTTTCCTGTTGGATGGAATCTATGCATTATGTTTAGGAGCAATATATTTTTTTATTTTCAAATGTTTTACTATACAACAATGCTAGGGTGACAAACATTTTTTACAAACACACTCTATCTCTCTCCTAGGTGGCACTGTGTGGTCCACTGAAATTATCCGGACCCCACAGTACCACCCAGGAGAGAGATAGAGTGTGTTTGTAAGTGTTTATAAAACGTGTTTGTCACCCAAATATTACTCTTTACTGTAAGGGCAGCGTCAATCTATTACTTCTAGTATTGCAACCTCTATGGCTAAACTGATGTTTGTGTAATTCATTGGTCAACTGCTTCCAGTTGCCTGCTTGATGGTTTTAAGTTTTGGGTTCATTGTGCTGAGAAGGAAGTTTAGGTGTCACATATAAGTTTTTGGAGCTCCCAAGGAGAGGATAGAGTGAGAACTAAGGTAAGTCCCTATGGAAGAGAGAGAGATAATAAAATCCCCTGTTGTTTCTGCAAGTGAAAGGGGTCACATTACTTATAGTATTCCAAGAGAATGGATGACAACTGTGGCTGTTTGTTGGAGAAAACAGCCAGTTGGTATATCATGGTAAGGGTTCCATGTCAGAGATGTGTCAGCAGTCAAGTAGGCCGCAACTTAGGATGAGTGCGTGCGACTGGGTAACTCATGGTTCTCTCTCTCTCTCTCTCTCTCTCAAGCACTGATCCAGATGTAGTCCACAGTAGAGACCATATAAAGTGGAACCATTCTAGAAACTGAGCCACAAACCTATGATGTCACACTAGATGTCAGTCATGGTGTGGTTGAGCCACTGAGAGGCCATACCTTGTTTGCACCTTAAGGACCCCCCTACCTCTACTCCTGGCTTGGGCAGGCAATGACACATAAGGGTGTAATATTGGTCAGAGATCAAAACTATGTTGATTCATGTAATGAAGTTTACCGGTGTTAGCTAGCAAGGCAAACTCACGAGATAATCAACTGAGGAAATAATGAGTTCCATGCGTTCTTCTTGCTTATAAAAAAAGCATATGGTTATCTAAATATAAATTTGATCTCTATTTTCCAAGGTAAAGTCTTGTAGCGTACTGAAGGTTTTTTTTGAAAAATAAAGTGTGCACTATTTTTTTCCCTCGAAAGATTGAATTCTTGTATCAAAGTTCATTACAAAGAAAGGAAATATTTGATTTTTGTTTGGGAGAACTTCCTCCAATATCAAATCGAATTTTACCAATAAAAAATTGAGGGTAAATTACACGGACCTCCCCTGAGGTTAAGTCAAAATACAGTGACCTCCCCTGTGGTATGCAAAATTACACTGACCTCTCTTGAGGTTTATAGTTTGATAACATTTTCCCCCCTCCGTCAGTCAAACGTAAGTTGACTGTGAAATTTTTTGTTAAACTTTTAAAAAATGACCAGTTCAACCCCCCCAACCTCTCTCTCTCTCTCTCTCTCTCTCTCTCTCTCTCTCTCTGCAAAATTCATCACCACAAGCCATTCAGGGTTCAACCCTTCTATCACTATTCACCAATACCACCACAAACAAATCTCCCTAACCCAAACTCAAAATTAACTAAAAAGTGAATATCAAGGACCCAAATCAAATCTCACAAGATACCCAAAATCAAGAACCCAATTCGGTCAATTGACAAATTTGTATGTGTTATTCATCCATTTCTTCTTGCTTGATATTTCCCCTCTTGCAACCTTTGAGGAACTACACCTATAGAAACTCACTCTCTAGGTTCCGAGATCTAGCGACTAGCATATCTAATGAACCCTAGATCTATCAAGAAACCCATCTGCCTAAAACCTCAATTTTTATTTATTTTTTTAAAAATATTTTACCTTCATCAAATTGTTAGTGAATCGTCAACTCTCAGAACACCAAATTTCATAGAACCGCCCCTAATTTGCATAAACAAACCCTCACAATTGGAAAGCAAAGCACACTTTCGTTGAGAAGAGAGAGACCGTGTAGTTGGGGGTTGGGGGGGTTGTCTTGACCGGTCTTTTTTGGGTTAGGATGATGGGTTGCTACATGGGTTTTGAGAATTGATTTTGTTTACTGAGATTTGTGAAATTCAATTTCACAATTGATTGAGATGGTCTAGTATTGTATATACATATATATATATATATATATGTACTTCCTCCGTCCCATTTTATGTGTCCATCTTTCCTTTTTGGGATGTTCCAAAATTGTTGTCTACTTTCCTAAATTAGTATGTAAATTTTACTTAATTTCCCAAACTACCCTTCCTTACAATCAACACCAAAACAAAACAAAAAAAGAAAGTGCAATGATTATGGACAATTGTGGAAAGCAGGTGTAGATTCTTTTTGTCCCCTTAAATAGTTGGATTCCCAAGATGGACACATAAAATGGGACGGAAGGAGTATATACAAAAACCATATGTATTTGAGACGGCTATGAGACAGACAGAGAGATTGGGAAGATGAAGATGAGGGTAGAATGGTAAATTCAACATTTCAGTCACTCCCATTTCCCAACAAAGTCTACCAAGAGGGGTCAGTGTAATTATGCATACCACAAGGGAGGTCACTGTATTTTGACCAAATCTTAGGGGAGGTCCGTGTATTTTACCCAAAAAATTATGCTTGAAATTTGGTGGTTCCTGCATGATACATACCCAAGTTTGTCATTTAATAGCTCTTTTGATGGATGGTAAGGGATTTTGTTCAGATGCTATACAAAGGCATTTCAGTTAACCAAGCCAGTAGCATATTCAGTATAACTCCCAAAACAAGTACAGTATTGGAGAAAACTATTTTGTGCCATCCTATTTACCTATCCACGGACCCTGTAGGCATTCTAACTCTTATAATGGTAGAAATGGATCTTTTCCAGTATATCAACTTATCTGTTCTATATATAACGGTAATTGAATTTAATTGGATTTTCAAGTAAAATAGTATTATGAGCAGTGACTTGTCCTTCTGCATGTATTAGTTTCTTTTCTGGTTGTTACATCACAATAGTAATGACTCTTGAGTCTTGACAACTTTTGTAGTAATGTTAAGTTAGTTCTGACCCAAGGAAGTATTGAAACTAAAGCTACTGCTTGGTACTCCGTGATTGTTCAGGTCATAGATGTTCTTGACTTTTACTTTCTTGAAGTATGCTTTCCTGGCTGTTTCTTACTTTCTATGATTGTTCAGGTCATAGATGTTCTTGACTTTTACTTTCTTGAAGTATGCTTTCCTGACTGTTTCTTAGTTGCCTGCCAAATTTACAGGATTATTATGCTGGTTGAAGTGTTATGTGCTGGATTTTTCATGAGTATCTACATAGGTGAGTTAGATGCTTGCCTAGGCGTTGAATTGATGCAAGGCTTTTGTTTAATGACCTAAAAGTATCTCTTATGTGTTTTGAACACACTTTAAATTCTGTGTATTCTCAAAGTTTGTTTTTCCGCATTCCGAAGACCTCTAAATCAATTGACAACTTTATTCCAAGTTTCCCAAAACTGTCATGCAGAACTTTGGTATAGTAAAAGGATTCTATTTGTTGAGAAGTATTTTTCCAATCAGAATGGTGACAAAAGTGGAAGTAAATTTGAGTCCTTGTGCTGCGATCTTAGCAACTCGTTCCCTCAACATATATCAATGTATAAGTATCTTGGTGCTTGCAGGTTATGTACACCAGTACAATTCATTGGATTCTCAGCCTGATGTGCTGAAGTCATTATATTCTCCACTTCAACCGTCAAGCCCTTTGGAAGGGTTAAGGTAAAGATATTTTTATCAAATCTATTTGTTGGAGGAATAGATTTGGTTTTCTGAGTATCACCTTCTATCTTCGTTGATTTAGCCAACTTGATGCTGTAAGATGAACTTGAGGATTGAACGGAAGTGGATTTTTACATGTATTTTATTTCCTCGCATTTTTAATCCGGTCTTTTTAAAAAATAAGAACTCAAGGAGAGCTGTAGGTACATCTAGAGAGCAAAAGTTTAAAAAATGGACCAGTCTCAGGCATATTCAGCCGTATAACTATAACCGCAAAACACGTCCTAATAGTATGGTAAGTGGTAAGGCACCATAAAATAAAGCCAAATAATAGAACTCCTGATGTTTTTGAATTTTCTACTTCAAGTTTTTGGAGAATTTGTAAACTAAAATTTTTCCTCTTTTTTTTTTTTTTAGAAATTTGTGATGTTCAAAATACGGTACTATTCCTGTGGTAAGTTGATTGGAACAGGAGTTCCAGAGCAAGTTAAAACATTTGGAAAGCAGGATTGTGTACACTGTTTCTTAGCATGCAAAAGAACGATGCATCTCTTGATTGATAGTTTCTCTCTCTTCTGTGTGTATCATATCAAAAAATGACTCATGATAATGTTGGTCTGAGTATACTGATGAAGGGAGTTGCAACACTGATATCATTTATCGCCATTAGATAAGTTGAAATGGACATTTTGATGCTTTTATTGTTGATGCCATTATAAGGAGCAAATTGGGTGACAGGTATCATGATGGTGGCCGGCTCTCTGATCAACAAATGGCCTTGTTACAATACCAACGAGAAAACCTTCATTTTCTGAGTGAGGAGGTATGGCTCTGTAGTTCATCACTTAGTTTTTAGGACTGATGCACACTTCATCAGTTGTTGAAAACAGTGGGCAATTAGTTGCTTCAATATCCATTATTAGTCCATTTATGGTGAAGAGTTTATTATAATTTTTTGGGTTAACTGCATTTTACCCCCTGTGGTTAGGCCCATTTTCACTTTACCCCCCTGTACTTCAAAATTGGACACTTAACCCGCTGTGGTTTTGGACTAAAGTGAAAATGGAAAGATTTCCCTCAAAACTAATGAAAATTCTAAAATTGGTCAAAAATATTAACACTTAACCCCCCTTTGTGAGATTAATTTTGGAACAAAACCCCAATGTGCGGATAAAGTTGCCATTTAACCCACCTATCTAGGGCTAATTTTAGCACTCGGCCCCTTTATGGGGCTAATTATGGGGTTAACTGCCTATTTGGAGTTGATTTTGACACTCAAACTCTCCTTTGTGGGGGATAATTTTAACATTTCCCTGAGTGGGCTACTTAGAGAGATATCTTTATAGTTTAACTTTAGTCCGAAACCACAGGGGGGTAAATGTCCACTTTTGAAGTACAGGGGGTAAAGTGAAAATGGGCCTAACCACAAAATACTAAAATGTAATTAATCCTAATTTTTTTAAATGATTTTCAATCGTCATGCACCCTTGTAGATTCTTCGATTGCAAGAATGCTTAAGCAAATATGAGCGGTCTAATGACGGGAGCACGCCTCAGGTAATGATCATTCAAACTACAACAAATATGTGATATTCATATATCCTTGGGTAATTTAATCCAGTAATAAATCTCCCCCCCACCCACCCTTCCAAAAAAAAAAAAAAAAACGGTCGATCCAGAAATATTTGAGATAGACTCCTCCAATCGTGTTATTTGAGAATGAAATGAATGTGTCCTCAAAAGGACCATTATTTGGTCCAATGATGCTTGGGTTGGCAAGCAAGACATCAAGGGTTCACTCCAAAGATTAGATACATCTTCAATCTATCCCTCTGAGAACCATTTGGCTTCAGCCTCAGGTACTGATCACCCAATTCAAAGTACAACAAATGTGTAAACGTTGACATATCCTTAGGCAATTTCAATCCAGAGAGAGATTTCCCACCAGAGAGAGAGAGAGAGAGAGAGAGAGAGAGAGAGAGAGAGTCAAATCTAGAAATATTTGAGATGGTCTCCTCCTATCTTGTTTTTTGAGATTAGTTCGGGTTGACAAGCAGGACATCAACAGTTCGAGAATGAGAGTAGCCACTTTGTGTCAACCATGCCAAAGATTAGATTTGCCATCAATCTATGACTCCAAGAACCATTTGTAAGCTGGCCACCACTCGGTAGTGACCATTTTATGAATGTGTCAATTATCTTCCTCTTCTATTTTTCCTTCTTTTGAGAAATAATTAAAATTTGGTACTCGAATTATTGTGTTTATTTCAGAACTCTATTATATAGGCATCAGATGTAGGTCATTACTGAGAAGCAAGAAGTTGAGATATTGGAGGTAGCTAATATAGCTCCACCACAAGCCTGTTTTGTCCTTTTGTTGAGGATTGGTGGATGTGACTTTTATTCTTAAGCCCCAGATAAGAGACTAATGTGTTTGTGAGAATGCGGGTTTGAGATGAGAGCAGCTACTTTGTGTAGGAATAATATGAGTAGACTTTTCTCTAGTCCGTCTCTAGCATCCTTTGTAAACAGGACCACACTTGATCCTGATGCAGTGTGCTCATCCACATCGGTTGTGTACTGGGAGGTCCTTGGGCTAATATGATGGGTGACCCCTCCCTTCCATTCTCCCGTCGGTTGTTGCTCTGATACCATATAATGGCATGACATGCACTTCCAAAAGCCTAAGCTGATGGGAGGGAGGGGTTATTCATTATATTAGCCCAAGGACCACCCAGTACACAACCGATGTGGGATGAGCACACTGCATCAGATCCCCTTGTACGTTTTCTTGTATGAATCTTAAAATTATGGACCTTCAATTGGTTGATTTTGTTCTTCTACTGTACTTGTCATATGCAAAAAGTAGTTAGAATAATAGATTCTTCTGGATCCTTTTGCAGGCAGATCTTGCTCATCTTTTGGCAGCTCGTGATCAGGAATTAAGAACACTTTCAGCTGAGGTAAAACTTGGTTCTTATGACCATGCATGGGTTGGTTCCTGTTACATTATTCAATAACTGAAAGCAAAGTTACTTAGGTTGTCCAGTTACACGAGATCTCCTGAGTGGAATTTTTATCATGCTTCATATCCTCATCGCTCCTTTTCCTTTTCTTCCGCCTCGAATTTTAAAATTTTCATTCAGACGCTTGTTTTGGCTTGCAACCACGATCTGAAGTAGAATTGGCAGATAGTTATGAACTATGAAATACCGTGTAGCCAATACTTTGCTTGCAGATTCAAATATCTTGAAAACTCACCTCTGCTCAGTTAGTTTGAAATGCCATGAAAATGACCAAACCAAAGCAGTTGCATTTCCGGGCACAGGTGTACATGGGCAAGTATCTACTTCTTACGAAATCCTAAACCCGGAAACCCTTGACATTTGATGATTGACTTGGCACTGACCCTTCTTTTGCATTGGGTGATCTAGATAGAAAAATAACGAAAGAGGAAGGATCTGGCCATCAATTTGCCTCCTTTCCTTTCACTCCTGGTTATATAAAAAGTATAAACAAGCTGTTAGTTATCCATTTGCATTGCGCAAGGATTGGATTCTCCAGGGACACTGTTTATAGAGTTCTAATCTAGGGCGGTGTTGTAGTGAGATATACGTTCTTGTTTCAGATGAACCAACTGCAATCTGAGTTAAGGCTTGCTCGATCTTTGATTGCCGAGAGAGATGCTGAGGTCCAGCGTGTTCGCATGACCAACAACCAGGTATGTTTCTAAAGATTGGTGCAAGTGTATGTAGTGTAGTCATCTTTGTAGAGTTGTGTATCTATTAGATTGCATTGGTTTTTTTATTCCTGCCATCTAGTATGAACTTGTTCATGTGCGGGTGGCGACGGGCTCATCAATTTTTCGGAAAGTTATGATGCGGGTGCGGGGAGTAGTCCCATACATTTTATATTATACAAACTATTATTTAACTACATTGTCTTGCTTTTTGCATGTAATTAAGACATGAATAACAAGCATTGACAGTACATTAAGCAACACTAGCCTTTTTACATATAATCCAACTCTCAGCATTCTTAAATTGATCCCAAAGTTTTTAAAATTATGATTGAGACCCTTTTTTTCAAAAAAAAATTAATAGTAATAATAATTAAAAATAGAACAAACACCGTACCCTGAAGATTCTACGCCAGTGCGGTGCAGGTGTGCATTCGATGCGGATTCTTCGGTCTTTTAGAAGAATCCATGCGTTCTTGCCTGCATGTACTTAAAAAAAAGAAAAAAGAAAAAAAAAGAAAAAAAAAGAAAAAAAAAAAAGGGAAATGGTTTTGCGGAAGTTATAATTTCAAAGTCGCAGTATATATGGATGGGGTGGGGGAGTGAAAATAAACCTAAAAAGGCTAGAGGAGCCTAGAAAGATAAACATGTTTGATTTGTCTTATTTGGAACTTCGGAGTTCAGCTTTTAATGACTAATACCTTTAGTAGCCCCAAGAAAATAAGGTGCACCACTTCTGTGGCCGAAGTGAAAGGTTTCCATCAGGCTCCAAGGTTTCACTAAACCAGTTGCACTAGTGAATAAATATATCAATCGTCCATGATCCCTTCTTCTGGTGCTGAGCAATGTTATGCTTCTTTTAATGCCCCGTTGATACGTGTATTCAAATATTTTGTTATTTACAAAACAATTGAGTGAACTTATACCCTATTCTTCCATTCTTTTCTGTGATATATCCTAAAACAGTTGCTTCAAAGAAGCACTCTCTTGCTTTCAATACCTCATAACGACTCTGAAAGAGTTTCTCTACCATTGACTTGCTATGGTTCACAAATTTAAGTACTATCTAGGGCCGAGCTAAAATAATTTCATGATAATTCAAATGGTCTCACTCTAATGGATATGGTGGTCTCACTTTTATATCAACTCAGAATTCAATTTATTCCTATGTTTCCTTGTTGGTTTGCCAACTAAATCTCCAATATTTGAAAATATTTTATCATTTCTAATTTGTGAATAAGACTCATATACAGAAATTTCAGAGCTTGTCATTTTAGCTTAAACTATTTTCCCACTAATTTCGATTCTAAACAATTCCCAAAATTATTAATCATATTTTCCGTTTTTGGTGTCAATCCTGGAACAGTACGTTGAAGAGAATGAAAGGCTGAGAGCAATATTAGGGGAATGGAGTACCCGAGCAGCAAAGGTGCTATTTCTTTGATGTGCATGATACATAACTATCGTTATCTGGGCTATTAGATTTTGTAAAATGCTTCTAACTTAATTTGCCTTGCCATAAAATGATTATGGCAATACCTTGTGGTGGTGGGGCTAACAGCTTGAGCGAGCACTGGAGGTTGAACGGATGTCAAATTTGGAATTGCAAAAGAAGATATCAACAGTTGAGAAATAGTTCAAGGAATCAGCTGAACCAACTTAGAAGATCACTTTAAACAACTTGGCTGTAAGCAAAATGTGTTCATATATCCTTTGTATCATTCTCCTGTTCTTCTCTTTTTTCCTTTTTCCTTTTTTCGTGATTGGAAGAAGAGTACCCCCAAAAGAGTATATGGCTCCATGTACAAATTAATCTGTTTTGCTATGTACCTTCCCATCTTGTTCTGTATTGGATTTTCTTTTAGTGTGTATACTTCAGCCTTGGGCCATTGGCTATTACTGTGTACCATCTCATTACCCTCTTTTAAACCCTAATCACCCACCTATGTATGAGAAATTATTCAGTCAGACCGTCTTGGAATATTGATCCACAAGTTCGTATGTAACTTCCCGATTAATGGTATATTATGAAAGTGGGAGATTAATAAGAAGGAAAAAAAAAAAGAAGAAGAAGAAGAAGAAATAGATTGCCTAATGTATCAAGCAAAATGTAAATCTCCATCATTGCATAGGATTTGAGAGTGTGATGACTATTCTTACATGGTGGTTCACATCGAGAGGTTGTGCAAACAAATTCCATATTTCTACTATCTCCATTAACATGTCTATGTTTGAGTTGACTATTTCTCTGTAATAATATAAGCGGAACAACCAAATTTGTATTTACTTTCCACATTTTTGTTATATATGAACTATATTTGAGTGTATTTAACACAGAATGAGCAATGCTACTAGGAGCTTCAAAACTCATAGATGTTGATTTGAATCTTGATAAATTTGATTAACATTTTCACTTAATTTTTACTCATTGTATATTCTCTTCTATTTTATACACAATTTTACCGCACATCAAATCTCCATCAATACACTTATTTTGGTATGTATTTTGTTAGATAAAGATATGGTGAAGATAAGATAAAAATCTATGGTAGAATGATTTATATTCATTTTTTTTGTGCTTTTTTTTTTTAACTTATTAGTAGGATATGGTATGGATTAAGTATATTAGTTATTTTATATTCCAATCATTTTGGCCAATTTCAATCTTTCTAAGGCATTTTCATGATTTGAAAAGTTTGTCCTTCAAATTTTTGTAGTGCTCCAATTTTAAGGTCTTTTTCTTTTTCTTTTCTTTTCTTTTTTTCTTCCTTTTATAAGTTCATTAGTATTTATGTAACACATTCACAATTGTTTTAATTTACAGAATTAACATAATAATTTTACAAATACTTTTAAAAATGTTAGAATGCATGGGTGTAACACTTTTTTTTTTTTTGCTAAAAAACAAATGCATTATACTAAAAACAAAAGTACAAACAAAACCTAGTCATAAAGTGGCTATAACACTTGTTAGTACTAATAAATAAGCGTGAAAATGCATTACTTGGGCCCGTTTAAATCAGGAAATGCAGTACTTGGGTCCGTTTGGATTTAAACGCTTTGATGGATGCACTAAAAGTGCGTTTGACCTTTTTTTTAAAAAAAAAAAAATTCTCTCACATTTACTTCTATTTGAATAATCTTAAATTAATTAAACATTTAACCTCACTGATTTTGTACGTTTGACTAATTTAGAGCAATAATTTCATTGCATTTTGGTTAAAACATGAAAGAATTAAGTATTACATTCCACCTAAATTGTTTGCTTTTTTATTCACAAAAGATATGGAACATAAACATTTAATTCTTCTGCTTTTTATTAAAAAAAAAAAAAGGAGGGGTGTTTTATTAACATGTGTCCTTAGGGCATATGTTAAGGTTCTAAAAGTAGAAATAAATAAGGGAGACAAACACTAAACCCATCACCAAACACTGAAACTCACATGAGTAGTGCTACGCACACTCTAAAATCCACACTGAAATTCACACAAGACAATCGTGGCTGTTGATTTCGGTGGGATCTGCGTGAGACCCATGGACCCAATCAACGGCCACGATTGTCCTGTGTGGATTTCAGTGTGGATTTTGGAGTGTGCCTAGCATTATTGAACTCACATTGTACCGCTTGTTTATTTCTACTTTTAGAACTTTAATATTAAAGCGCATGTTAACAAAACCCTAAAAAAATATATGGAAAATGTTAACATGAGCTTAAAGTGGTAAAAAAAAAATACATAGAGAATCCACATTAATAAAAAGGTAGGTGTGAATTTTACTATTTTTTTTATGACTATTTTTAACTCCTTAACATGTGTCTTTTAGAGCATATGTTAATAGAACCCAAAAAATGTAGGGTTATATATATTTTCCCATGTGATTAGACATGTTTTTACTTTAGTTCTGTGTTTTAAAAATGAACACTTAATTACTTATGATTTCAAATTAAAGTAAAACTGCTAAGTGCCTAAAATTTCTTTCAAAATGAATAAAAATTTTAAATAAAAATTTAAAATTAAAATTTGGAAAGCATAAATATTGAGTAGCAAAAAAAAATATATATATATATATATATAAACATTTTTTCATGCCGATTGCGGAGACATGTCTTGGATTCTTAAAAGTCGTCGTCTTGTAATTCAACGACACAAAACTCAGCTAAAACCGAGCCGACACGGACACGAGAAACCATCGAAGAGGAGCACTGTAGTAGTTAAGGGGACAGACAATGTGGACCGACCAACCATATCTATAGAATACATTAGCGGACCCACCCCACCAAGACAAGAGTCTTTCCTTTCAGAAACACAAAAACGTAGCACGCCACCTCTTCCTCAATAATCTCCAAAACAATTTAATCCTCCTACGTGTCGCCTTACCAGAAGACCATATCAACAAGATTTGTTTACGTGGCAAAAAAAATGTGGTTTGTATTGAATCAAAAGATACTGTAGTATCTTTTGATTAACAAAAAAAAAGATACTACAGTACTTATCATTTCAGTCAATTTCAACCCCTCACCGGATCATGATTCATGTTCATGACTCACCTCTCCCCTCCACAGGAAAGCTGAAAACGAAAACCTAGTTAATAGCTAGCATGTGATGTGGATAACCATATCATTGCATCATACTCTCTATGTGGGAACTCAACTTATTAAGGAGACAAAAAAAATCTACACATACTTTTCACAATTGCCCCTAATCATTACAATAACTTTTTTAGTTTTGTCTTGGTGTAGATTTCAAGGAAGGGTAGTTTTGGAAAGTAAGTAAAAATTGTATACTAATTTAAGAAAGTGGACATTAATTTTGGGACATCCCAAAATAGAATATAGGACTCAAAAAAAGGGACGGAGGGAGTACATCCTTATTTTAGGATTTCACATCATCTGTTGCAAATTCCGTCGTGTGGTAAATACACTTACATCCCCCCTTAGTTTTGCTGGGTAATACTTGAGCACCATCAAAATCACAATCTTTATTTTGTGTCTATCTCTTTTTTGATGGATCCCACAGTGTCAGTGACCCCACAGTGCCTACTAGGAGAGAGATAGACACAAAATAGAGATTGTGAGCAAAAGATTGTGACTTTGGTTGTGCCCCAAATATTACTCAGTATTGCTAATTCTGAATTACCCGTTATATTACTAATAGTAGGGACGGGCCAGGCCAGGCCAAATCGGGCCCCATTTGCTTTGTCCAAGCCCGCTAGAGCTGGCCAATCTCTTTTCCCAATCCCAAAAAAATTAGAGTCGGCCGGGCGGGCCATTTGGTCACCCCTACCCAAATCTTCATAACATTGTTTAGAACATAAGTCATGATGCTGCTTAAGACTGGTAAGAAGGGTTTAAAGAGAAAGTAAGACAAGAATTTGTATGTGGTTCGGTCCCGTTAACGAGGTGACCTACGTCCACGGTTGCGTCTGTGCGCTCTCACTAGCAGATCACCGGCAGGTCTGGTGAGCCAATAAAGATGGGTGGCACTACCAGTAATACCGGCCGGGTATATGCGTATTGATGGTGAGTTCTCTATTGTAGGTTTGTGAGCTTAGAGAATTATTTTTTAGATCGGGCTCCCTATTGACAGGGTAGGTGGGCTCTTTTATTGATGCAAGATTCCACCCTTACATGGTAAGTAAATAGGATTAGGAAAACTAATCTGATTACAATTGGATTGGCACAATCTAGGGAAGGTTTCCTAAGTGGTCTAGGAAACTGCCACCTTCCATCTTGCGGACTTGTAGTTGGTTTAGGAAATTGCTGGATTAGACGGGATCACGGGACCCGCGACCTTCATGCCCGGCCAGTTAGTACGAACCGCCCAGTCCTGATAAATACCTCGGGATAGCTCGACTCTTAGCGCCCTTACCGGGATAACCGGTACCTCTTGATGACGTGGCACTGTCTTCATGGATGGATAATTTTGGACATATCAGCTGCCCCCCATTTTCGGAACTGACTGAATGCTTCATCGAGTGAGGATTCGAAAATCATTATTGCCTTGGAAACCGTTCGGATGTCCTCCGGGTATGCTGCTCGGGATGGGACCCACACTCCAGGTCACCCGGTGGGATAACCGACCGGTACGGGTAGGAGCTCGGGTGTGGGTGTTGCCACGTGTCAGGGAGTAATTGGCCTGGTCAGGGTTCAGCGGAGTCAGTTCGGATGTAACCGAACAGTCGCATGGTAACCAGACCATCACGTCACGCATTTAATGCGCGCGTCTTTTGAGGCAACCCTTCACGTGCCCGAGGTGACAGCTGTCGGCGACTTTTGGCGGGAAAACATCTGAGCCGTTGGATCTGTTTGATCTTGACCGTCCGCTACTTCTATATAAAAAACACTTGTTCGTTTCTTCAGTCCCTGCTATCAACTAAGAGAGTTTACCGAGCGGTTTGAGAGCAACTGAGATCCCGAGCAAGATTCCCGAGTCCTTTTCTGCGCAAATATTTGTAAGTCCTTCCTTCTCGTCTTCAGTTCTTCGTTCTCTTCTTCTTTCTTGAACAAAGCTGGAGGGAGCGAACCCACTTGGGTTAGAGCGAGCCTGGGATTTCTTCTTTTTTAGGTTTTGCCATTTCTTTCAGTCTGGGGGTACGCTAGAGCAATTTGACCGAGCGGGAGTTCCCGGGACAGTCTTGAGAGAGAGTTATTCTTCTAGAGTCCTGTACGACCTGCCCTATAGGTTGTTAGGTCTACCTCCTCTGTACACCAAGTCAGGAGTTCTTGACCCTTTCTTAGGTCGTCGGCCCTTTAGGTCTTCCACAGGCATAATGTGCCATTCAGATTTCAACTCGTTGTCCCAGTCGGAGGACGAGCAGGTGCGGTCAGGGTCCATGAGCTCAAGCCCAGACCCTCCTTTTCTGGCCCCCTCTAACCAGCATAGTGAGGGAATAATACCCGCTCGGTCGTTTCACGAGGAAACGCGCCGGGACTCTCCTGTGGCCTCGACATCTCGGGGTTCAGGCGATGAGGGGTCTGTGCCAAACAGCTCCGTGGTCGTCTTCGCGTGTGAGTCCATCATTAGTACCCTGCGAGGCCCTGACTTGGAACGGATCAGGGACAGATATGAGCTTCCCGCCTCCTTTTCTCTTGCCGTGCATGATGGCGGAGCTCACTTCCATGAGTCGGGCTTCGTTACCTTGTACGAGGATGCTTTCATGGCTGGCCTTCGCTTGCCGCTTCACCCAGTTGCCTGGGATGCGCTCATCTACCTCGGGATCTCCCCCGGGCAACTTACTCCGAACGGTTGGCGATACCTGATGGGGTGCATCTCCTTGTGGCCCCAGGTCCTCGGGTATGAGCTCACACTGCAGGAGTTCTTCTAGACCCACCGTCCTTTCCAGGTTCACGGGGAGGCCGGCTTCTTCTCGCTTGGGGCCAGGCAGGGGCGGAAGATAATTGTGAACTGCCCGAGCAATAATAAAGGGTGGAAGAAGAAGTTCTTCTAAGTGTCCACCCTGGGTCTGTGCGAGAAGGCGCCGGGTATCCAGCTGAGGACCTCCTGGGCGGGAAAGCTGAGGAGTAAGCCCAAGCATCCTTTCTTTCTTGCTTCTTTTTTGCTTAGTTTCTTTACTTTGCCTTGACTAACCCGGTGGTGCATTTGTCTTGCAGTGAGATCAGTGGACCCGCCGAGTCTCCCGGACGAGCTTCAAGCACGGGTCTTGTCTCTGGCGGAGGACCCAACTGACATCAATAAGGTGCTGACCCGGTCGGGGAGTCCGAAGACCTCCTACAAGCCCCAGGGATTCACAGCTCCCATTTTCCCCGCGATCATTCCTGGTAAATTCCATTCTTGACCGTACGGTTTCTTTACACTTTGCTGAATTCTGACATGCTCCTGGTTTTGCAGAAATGGCTCCTAAGAACGCGGCGGCGTTGAAGGAGAAAGAGACGGCTCTGATGGCCCGGGCTGGCCAAAAGAGGAAAAAACCAGCCCCCGCTGAGGGCCAGCCCTTGAAAAGGATCTCCCGGGGGATCTCCATCCGGACTGGGAAGGAAGCTGCTGCTACTTCCACGCCCGTGGTAACGATTGCTGTACCACCACCACCACCACTTCCAGCTGCCAGACTGACCGGGGTCTCCTTCCCGACCCTAGAGGAAGCTCGCGCGGGCCCCTCTGCCAGGTCAGAGGTCGAGACAACAGACGACGTCCGCGGGAGGGTACGACCCGGGCTGCTGCAGAGCCAGATTGACAAGTGCAGCCTGCTGAGCCCCGAGGCCATCATCGATTGGCTATACAACATCAGCCACATGGTAAGTATCTTTGCGGTGTGAACACTAACTTTTTTTCTCCATGCCTATACTGACATTGTCTTGTTCTTGCAGGTTGGCTGTATTGCGGCCGGGGCCGAGACCACCCTTCCCGGCGTTGCTGAGAGGGTGGCTGTTGCTGAGGCTAACCTTTCCGTGGAGAGGGCCGCTCAAGAGTCCGCGGAGTTCGCCCTGACCATGGAGGAAGAAAGGTCCCGGGCAACGGCCTTGGAGCTGGGGGAGGTCCGCGACTCCTTGTTAATCGAGCAGGCTGCCCGGAAGGTCGCGGAGGCTAAGGCTGCGGCTGCCGAGGCCGGGAGGGTCACAGCCGAGAAGATTGCTGAGGCCAAGGTTGCAGCCTCGGAGTCCACAAAGAATTCTGTCGAGAAGGATCTCGAAGCTATGACGGCCTTGCTCTCGGAGCTTTCTACTGCACGGTAGGCCGAAGCCAAAGAAGCTGAGGAAGAGTTTGAGGCAGGGTTCCTCACAGGCTACGCCGATCTGGCGAGGTGGGCTGCTGCCGACCATCCCGACTGGGATCTGTCCGGGTACTCTTGGGTCGAGTCCGGTTATTGGAAGGAAAGCCAGGCTGACTCCGAGGTCGCTGCTGAGGCCGAGGTCGCCAACGAAGCTGAGGTCGCTGCTGAAGCTGCACCGGCCGGGGACCCCTCCGTTGATGAGCAGGTTGCTGAGGAGGAGGAAGTGGTGGTTGTAGACTAGTCTTTTTTTTTGTAGTTTTTTTTGGGAGGCTACTACAACTGCCCCCCGGGCTTTGTACAGTTTTATTTTTAAATTAATGAAAAGGCCACTGAGGTCAAATTTCCTTTCCATTAACTGTTTTTCCTTTTTCTACACTGTGCCTGTTTATAATTGCTAGTATTCGTTCGATTTTTGGCCAACCTAACACCTGCCTTAGCAAATATTTTAGGACCGTAACCAACAGAACACCTAGTCTTTCTGACCTGTTTAAAAGGTAGTTGCCCGGAGTGCTGTAGAAACTGGTACTGTTTAGCAGTGCTGTAGGAACTGGTCCTGTTTAGCGTTCGGAATCGCCCGGTGTATTATAGGAATACCCTGTATTACAGTCTGGGATGTCCCAGTGTATCATAGGTGTATCCTGTTTTACCGTCCGGGATATATCTCTGATTACTGTAAGTACTTAGGAATATCTTCCAAGTTCTTGTAGTGACCGGTGTGATTCCCTATTTTGGCCCTAATATTCCCCTGCCCCCCAAGCATTTTGCTAAGGTGGGAGTGCAGGAGTGAATGGCCGTAGGGAACCAACCTGGAACATGGGTGGTTGCAGGGTCATTTGACGCTTGCCATCGTTGGCCACCTAGGGGTTGGCCCCGTCGTCGGTTGGACCTAGGAGAAACTCTAAGTAATTTCTTGTTTAGGTCTAGTATCCCCTTGCCCCTGAGCGTCCTGTGAAGGCGGGGACGTGCTGAGGAGCGACCATAGGAAACCGACCTGGAACATGGGTGGTTGTAGGGTCCTTTTGTGCTAGGGGTTCGGAGCCCGAGGTCTTTTTAGTGCCTGGGTTCGGAGCCCGAGATCTTTTTGGTGCCTGGGTTCGGAGCCCAAGGTCTTTGGTGCTTCGGGGTTAGGCCCGAGGTCTTTTATGCCTTGAGGTTAGGCCCAAGGTCTTTGGCGCCTCGGGGTTAGGCCCAAGGTCTTTTGAGCATTGCATGGTGTACTGACAGGAGTAAATTTTCAAAGTAAACTATTCCATTTTATTTAAAAATAAAAATTTATAATGGTTGCTCAATTAGAGCTACAAAAAAGAAATTTCTCTACAGTACTAAATTCCCGTGGTTAGATGCTACTGAAAATACTTGCGGAGGTGTTGCACATTCCAAGGATGAGAGAGATCGTGCCCGTCCATGCTCTGTAGCCAGTAGGTTCCCGGTCGGTTGACCCAGGTTACTTTATATGGGCCTTCCCAGTTTGGCCCCAATTTCCCATGGCTCAGGATTCGGGTAGATTGGTTCACTACCTTGAGGACGAGGTCTCCGACTTGAAAATTACGGTGCTTCACCTTGCTATTGTAATACCGCGAGACCCTTTGTTTGTAGGCTGCCACCTTTAGGTAGGCCCGGTCTCTTTTTTCCTCTACCAAATCCAGTTCTGACCTGAGAGCCTCTTCGTTATCCGGTGCACTGAAGTTGGCCACCCGATACGTAGGCAACCCGAGCTCTGTGGGGACCACCGCTTCAAATCCGTAGGTCAAAGAGAACGGTTTCTTGCCTGTTGCCGCTCGAGGCGTAGTACGGTAGGCCCACAGGAGGGTTGGTAGCTCTTCAGCCCATAGTCCTTTGGCGCCTTCAAGCCTTGTTTTGATTGACTGTAAGATTGTCCGGTTGGTTACCTCATCTTGACCATTGGCTTGTGGGTGCTCGGGGGAGGAGTAATGACTCAGTATCCCATAGTCCGAGCAGAATTGCCTAAAGATAGGGTGTCAAATTATCTACCGTTGTCGCTGACCAGGACCCGGGGAATGCCGAACCGATTGAGAATATTCTTTTCTACAAAGTACTCCATTTTTTGTTCGGTTATTGTTGCCAAGGGCTCGGCCTCTGCCCATTTGGTGAAGTAGTCAACAGCTATCACGGCAAATTTGACCTGTCCTTTTCCCATCGGTAAGGGACTGACAATGTCGATTTCCTACTGGGCGAATGGCCAGGGGCTGTGGATTGGTGTCTGGAGTTCTCCCAGTCGGTTGATCATGGGAGAGTATCTTTGGCACTTATCACACCTCCGGACATACTCTTGGGAATCCTGGGCCATGGTTGGTAAGTAGTAACCTTGTAGTAGGGCCTTTCTGGAGAGTGCCCGGCCTCCGATGTGGTTCCCACACACACCTTCATGGATTTCGAATAGTATTGCTTGGACTTGCGCAGGGTGAACATAGCGGAGGTACGAGATAGTGAATCCCCTCTTGTAGAGGATACCGTCAAGAAGGTAATATCGTGCCGCCCAGTATTTAACCCGGTGTGCTTATTCTTTGTCGTCTGGAAGTCCCCCTGTCGTCAAGAATGTCACGAGCAGGTCCATCCAACTAGGTTCTAGGGTGATCGGGTCTACCTCCATGCCCTCTGAGCTGATCACACTCGGCTCGGGTAGGTATTGTATCTGTATCCCGGGCAAGTCTGACTCAGAAGACGAGGCAAGACGAGCCAACTGGTCGGCTCTGGTATTTTCTTCTCTGGGTATCTGCGCGATGGAGAATCCCCAGAGCTGCTTGGAAACCGCTCGGACAAGGGCCAAGTAGGCTACCATGCTGCCTTCCCGCGCCTTGTACTCTTGGTTAACCTGATTGACCACGAGCTGGGAGTCACTGTAGCCCTAAATCTGTTGTGCACTCATGGATATGGCCAACTGTAACCCGACCAAGAGGGTTTTGTATTTGGCCTCGTTGTTGGAGGCACGGAACCCAAACCTTAGTGCATATTCGAGCTGGATACCGTCGGGGGTAGTCAGGATGATTCCTGCCCTACTGCCTTGCTGATTGGATGAACCGTCCACGTGCAGTACCCAGGTTGGGATGTCTGAGTGCAACCCGGGCGGTAATGCCAGGGGCTCAGACTCTTCAACTGGGTCTTCGGGATACGTAAACTCGACCAAAAAGTCTGCTACGGCTTGTCCTTTGATGGCTGTCCGGGGTCGGTAGATCACTTCAAACTCTTCCAATTCCAAGGCCCACTTGACGAGCCTCCCGGATGTGTCTGGGTGGCTGAGAATTCTGTGGAGAGGTTGATCTGTGAGGACCACAATGGCATGGGCCTGAAAGTATGGGCGGAGCCTTCGGGCCGAGGTGATAAGGGCGAATGCCAGTTTCTCGATGCAAGAGTATCTGCTCTCTGCGTCCTGTAATGCCTGGCTGGTATAGTACACTGGGAACTGTATCCCGTGCTCTTCCGGAATAAGTGCCGAGCTAACCGCCGATGGTGACACTGCCAAATATAAGAATAGTTCTTCCCCCGGCACGGGTGTTGAGAGGAGAGGAGGGGACGCCAGGTACTTCTTGAGTTCTTGGAATGCCTCTTCACACTCTATCGACCACTGGAACGCTTTTGCGGAGGATTTTGAAGAATGGAAAGCACCGGTCGGTAGCTCGGGAGACAAATCTGTTCAGTGCGGCCACCCGTCCGGCTAAGCTCTGAACTTCCTTCGTTGATTTGGGCGACCGCATGTTGATGATAGCTTTGATCTTCTTGGGGTTTGCCTCAATTCCCCGTCTGCTGACTAGATGGCCAAGAAATTTCCTGGACGAGACACCAAAGGTGCATTTGGCCGGGTTCAACCTCATCCTGAATTTTCTCAAAATGCTGAAGGCCCCGGCCAGGTGCTCGAGGTGGTCGGGCTCGTCCCGGCTCTTGACCAGTAGATCATCCACATACACCTCCATAGACTTTCCAATGAGGTCTTTGAACATGTAGTTAACCAGGTGCTGGTAGGTAGCCCCGGCATTCTTGAGGCCGAATGGCATGACCTTGTAGCAATACGTCCCTTGGTCGGTGATGAATGCTGTCTTTTCTTTGTCCCCGGGGTACATGCTAATCTGGTTGTACCCCGAGTAGGCGTCCATGAATGAGAGGAGTGAGTGACCTGCCGTGGAGTCCACGAGGAGGTCTATCCGGGGCAGTGGATAGCAATCCTTGGGGCAGGCCTTATTGAGGTCGGTGAAGTCCACGTACATTTTTCACTTCCTATTGCTTTTCTTGACCAGAACAACATTAGCTAACCAGTCGGGATAGTGGACCTTCCGGATGGACTTCGCCTTTAGGAGCTTCTCGACCTCCCCATTCACTGCTTTCTGTCTCTCGGGGGCCATGCCCCTTCTCTTTTGCTTGACTGGACGGCAATCCGGGCTGACATTGAGACGGTGGGACATTACCCGGGGATCAATCCCGGGCATATCCTCATGACTCCAAGAAAAAATGTCCTGATTTTGTCTCAGGAACTGAGTTAGTTTTTCCTTCAAGCCGAGCTCCAGTAAGGTACCTATGCAGACCGTTCGGTCTGGGTGTTCGGGATCCAACATCACTCGTTCCAGTTCTTCCATTGGACCTATTGTGTCGCTCTGATCCCGGGGGTCCATCTCTTGGACGTTTAATATTTCTGTGATTGCCCCCTGGCGCAACGAGCTGACATAACAACTCCGAGCGGTAGTCTGATCTCCTCGCAAGCATTCGGGTCCCTGGGGAGTTGGGAACTTCACTGTCAAGCTGTAGGTGGAGACGACCGCCCTGGCCTTGTTGAGGGTAGGCCTGCCAAGGATGGCATTGTAGGCCGACGGGGCTTCTATGATCACGAAACTGGTCAGCACGGAAACTTGCTGAGGGTAGTTCCCCATGAGAACTGGAAGCTCGATTGTCCTGAGCGGTTGTGTGCTGGAGCCGTTGAATCCAACCAGGGGAGTAGCGACCGGCCAGAGCTATCCCTGGAGATCCCGAGCTGATCGAATGCCGACGTGAACATAATGTCGGACGAGCTGCCTGTGTCCACTAGCACCCTCTAGACCATATAGTTGGCTATGGAAAGCGTCACTACTAGCGGGTCATCATGGGGGCAGTGGACGCCCTGCAAGTCATCGGACGTGAATGTTAGAACATCGGTTGGGGAAGAGCCGATGGATTGGACCTGCCAGACATCCGTCCGGGATGCCCTAGCATGCCTCTTCTGCGCCGACTGTGAATCTCCTCCGCCTGATGTTCCTCCGGAGATCACGTGGATATGGCCAAGTGGTGGTGGCTGATCGGGAGCTCGGGTGTCCTGCCGGGGTCGTCTATCTGTTGTGACGAACTCCGCTAGGTGTCCCTGCTCGATCAGCTTCTCTATTGCTATCTTTAATTTAAAACAATCCTCCGTTTCATGGGCGTGATCCCTGTGGTAGCGGCAGAATTTGTCCCGATTCCTCTTACCGGGCGGTGTTCTGAGCTTTGTAGGCTGCTGGAGCAGTCTTTACTCCTCGGCGGCGGCCATGACTTCATGTATGGGCGGGGAAAGGGGGGTGAAAGCAATTTGGGGCTGACCCCGGGCGTCCTTCTGATCTTGCCTCAACTTCTTTCCTGAGCCCTTCTCGAATCCTTCAAGCTTGCATTTGGCCTTTGGGGATTCGTCTTCCCCCTGACCGGCGCGCTTCGCCTTCAGGAATTCTTTAGTATCTATGTATTTCCCGACCCTTTCTGAGAGCTCAACCAGGGTTGCCGGTCGGTCACGGTGGAACGACGTGGCAACCTTGGTGTGTTGAACTCCCGAACAGAAGGCCATAATTGCAACCGTTTCGTTGAGATTGCGGATCAGGAGCCTTTGCTGGTTGAAACGGTCTACATACTCCCTCGGGGACTCCCATTTGCGCTGCTTGATGCTCAGCAGCTGAGTGTCCGGTTGCGACCGGTCGAGCATCCCGACGAACTGGCTGATGAAGAGTTTGTCGAGGGCTTTGAAGTTGTCGACCGTCCGGGGCTTTAGAGCATGGAACCACTGTGCGGCCGGCCCCTTGAGGGTACTGGAAAAGGCCAGGCACAGTAGCTCGTCCACCGTGGTAACCAGTGCCATCTGAGCCTTGTAAGTACGGATGTGGTCTACCAGACTCCCCGTGCCGTCGTAGGAGCTGAGGTGAGGGGGTTTGAACTTCCGTAGAATAGAAAATTGTGTCACCCGAGCGGTATAGGGTGATTCTGTCTCTGTGTTGGTGAGATCGTGATCGGACTTACGGTTCAACCTCTCGATCTGCTACTGCAGTTGCTCGAATTGGGCCTTGACGTAATCCCACCGGGTCCTCCTCTCTGTATCCGAGCGGTAGGTCGGATCGGATGATGAGGCCTCGTCCTCGAAACGCGTCGACCTTTGGGATCGAGCCAGACTCTGGGTCCGAGTAATCATGTGCCGAAGGTCCCCCTGGCTCCTGGTCGGGGGGTCCTCGGCTGACTCCCGAGCTCTCCATCCTGACTCTTCTCCTATGGCCGCACGTCGTCGGTTGATGATGGTCCTGGCATCCTCCACCCGGCGAGGATCGGGCCGAGCTCGCCTTTGTGAACGCCTGGTTGCCTGGCTGCGCACACCATCACCGAGGGGTTCCCGGTCTAGTGGGGACACTGGGGCAGAACGGGCTTGCCTGCCTGCCTGAGCGGGCCTTTGGACAGGGGCACTCTTCTCGGGCTAATTTTCTGACGCAGGACGCTTCTCCTTTCGGGCCAAAAGCGCCTCCATATGTTCTTGTGTCCGGCACTGACCCTCCAAGAGTTGCGCCAGCGTCGAGTTATCTGCTCGGTAGTCATGGAGGCAGCCTGCTGCTCAGGCTGCGGGTTCTCCTGACCGGTCGGGACAGTAGTTTTCTTACCCGTCTTTGGCGGCATGTTGATCAGTCAAAGATTTGTTGATGAGAAAACTATGTCGTTTCCCACAGATGGCGCCAAACTGATGCTGCTTAAGACTGGTAAGAAGGGTTTAACGAAAAAGTAAGACAAGAATTTGTATGTGGTTCGGTCCCGTTAACGAGGTGACCTACGTCCATGGTTACGTCTGTGCGCTCTCACTAGCAGATAACCGGCGGGCCTGGTGAGCCAACAAAGATGGGCGGCACTACCAGTAATACCGGCCGGGTATATGCGTATTGATGGTGAGTTCTCTATTGTAGGCTTGTGAGCTTAGAGAATTATTTTTTAGATCGGGCTCCCTATTGACAGGGTAGGTGGGCTCTTTTATAGATGCAAGAGTCCACCCTTACATGGTAAGTAAATAGGATTAGGAAAACCAATCTGATTACAATTGGATTGGCACAATCTAGGGAAGGTTTCCTAAGTGGTCTAGGAAACTACCACCTTCCATCTTGCCGACTTGTAGTTGGTTTAGGAAACTGCTGGATTGGACGGGATCACAAGACCCGCGACCTTCATACCCGGCCAGTTAATACGAACCGCCCAGTCTTGATAAACACCTCGGGATAGCTCGGCTCTTGGCGCCCTTACCGGGATAACCGGTACCTCTTGATGACGTGGCACTGTCTTCATGGATGGATAATTTTGGACATATCAAGCCGTTTACTTCAATTCATGTAGGGAGAAATCTATGATTTCAAATTGGATGAAAGAATATTTGATATTTTTTAGGGGTTTCTTGGGACAAATCATGTGCTTGAAACAACGAAAGTGACTTATGACTTATTTTCCTTTTAATATGACTTTTAAAGGCAAAAATATATATTTTACTCTTCAAACTAGGGCTCTTAAGTGTAAAACTAACAAGTTAGATGGAAAAACTCATGATTATACTTTAGTCCGAACTACACAATTAGTAGTGCCAAAATTTAAAGTATAGGGGGTAAATGAGTGCCGGTAAGGGCACTTTCATTTTTTAATTAAGGCACCTAATTTTTAGTTAAAAAATCAGTTTTTTTACATTTTACTTTAATTAGTAAGAGCATCTCACTTATTGTACTACATATTATATTTTACAATTAAACTTCAACCACTCCAACTTATAACAATCAGTGCAAAATAAACTTGAACCACCCCAATTGAAACTACTTCTATTTGAAATTAATCGTTTTAATTGATTGCCCTACTTCTATATGAGCTCGACTCACGAGGCTATGGCCTCCTCCATCGGTTTGTATACAAGGATATGGATACTCTAGAATTTAGAATTATTTTTTTATTAATTGTTTTTTCATAAAACTTGTTACATGGAATCAAAACGATCAGTCATTTGCACTATCATACAATCAACCAAGATAAACAACTATGATAATGCTAAACTGTCGATTGGTATTATTATTATATTCTAAACTGTCGATTTGTATCATTATATACAGACATCAGTAATCACAATTATCAAAAATTAAAAATAAAAAATAACGTTACCACGCGAGCCCTAAATTAGAACAAATTAACCATTTGATAAGCTGTATAATTAACATCAGTAATCACAGTTATCAAATTGTGACTTGAACTGAGACAAGTGAATCGAAATGGAGTAAAATAGTAATAAATAAATAAATAAATAAACTATAAAACAATAAAAGCAAAATGTGGCTGAATTGAAATTATGACTTAGTAATTTCATTTACTCAGTTTTTTCATGAATTGAAATTATTAATGCTCAAATCGTGGCAGCAATGCTTATGTGGCCATTACAGTTCTTTCACAGTTTCACGTAAACACATATTCAAGCAATTGGGTTATTATATGTCACACCCCAACCCGCCTCGTATGGATTAGAATACGTGTAACAATACTACAAGTGTTTAACTATACGAATTAACAAAGAAACATGCGAATTACTAAGAAACACGTGTGTTAAACAACATAAAAGAACTTTGTGGTGACAAAAACAACCCTAAGGGCAAAAATGGTCATTAATAAAGTATAGAAAATTTTATATCAAAAGATAGGTCTTTGAGTCCTGGTTCCAACGTAAAAAATGGTGCGTGAATCCGAATTTTCTAGAGAGAGTTATGTCTATTTTCGTAAAAGTCGTCTGGCTGAAATTTGACCAACAGATCTATCCGCCCCAAAACCGGATCGAACCGGTTTTAACAGATTGTCATTTGGGTCCCTCCAGAAGCTCCGGATCGATCCGCCCATGACCCGGATCGATCCGATTTTTGCAGAACTTACTTTTTTAGCAAATTTTCCCTGTTAAACAAATCTAAGCACATCCAAACCAACCCAAACCATAGAGGACTTAAGAAAACTCTCCAAAACCTTTATATCATCAATCAAAAACATTTCTAAACATCTTGAAACTAAAGATACCATCATATGAGGATCAAACAAGTTCTTGAAAACACAATTTTCATCCAAATTAGCATTTCTACCGAAAACTTATTGAAATGAACTTATAGTCAAACTAATCCTTATAAACACTTCCAAACCATTCCCCAAAGCATTTCAAAGTCCTTAAAACTTTTATATCCATGACAACAAACATATTTAAATACCTCACACAATCAAAATATGATTCAAACCTCATTTGGGCCAATGGAACATGGAAACCCTCATACTTGGTAGAACTAACATAAGTAATGAAAATTATTGAAGATATGGATTCAAGAACTTTGCAACTAACTTCCTTACATACAAACCTTACCCAAAATGATTGTGACGCTATTCCAAACTTGCCGGAGAGGTCCAATCTCAACCAACTCACACACCCATAGTTCCTACAACATAAGAAATACACAAGTTTGTCAAAATGAAACTACAACTTCCCAACCACCTATATTACAACACAAATCAAGGACTTCAACCCACAAGTCAAGGACTTCAACCCATGCGTTATATCATATTACAAGTTTAAGAACATATGAACAAGTCCAAATCTCTCCCCCATTCCCGAGCACGTTATTTCCTCTCCGGATATATCTCCATACCTGCGGTGGTTGTTATTTACTACAACAGAAAAGGAAAACGGTTTTCTTATGCATTTCACTTAGTGAATAATCTTACATATGATTGACTGTTTAACATGTGCAATGCTACAATTAACGCATAATTCATATCCGTAATCGCCGAGTCACCGGTTTAATGATTCATTCAGACCCGAAGACCTTCCCTTAGTCCCATGGCCACTTCTATTCCTTGGACTTCCATCTTATCAGATTCTTCCTCTTCGTCTCCCTTATTACTCCCAACTAATGAATCATTTCCCCGATGTTCATTGATTACCAAATAATCATATAAACATATAATCACATTAACATGTAAGCACAACAATTTTCATGTAATTGACATGCAACTCACAATTTCAAACATCTCCATGACTTCTAAGCATGAATAATCAATACAATAAGAAACTCTCATAGCACCTAAGCATAATTTGTTATCTCTAACACCATTGAAGCCTTGAACATAGTTAAACACAACCATTCTTTAGTGCAGAAAACTTATCTTAGCAAGATCTACCCAAATTAAACCAAGAAGTGCAGAATTCCTCCAAATCCTAACCCAAAGTTCACTTCGGAGAAATTCCTACAAGAATCCGGCAACTCCACGAGTCCGAATACGACTTCGGTTCTCAAATTGGACGAACGAAGGCGACGGAATGGCGGAAGAACGACATCGGAGCCGTGTTCCTTGTTTATATCTCCAGCTCTCTCTCTCTCTCTCCCTCTCTCTCTTTTCTTTATTTTCTGGAAATTGGAGAGCTTTCTCTCCTATTGACACACACACACATGCAAGAAGCATGTCAAACCCCCATTTTTCCTACTTTTCATTTGTACCCCCGGAATTTCCTAAGTTCCTATTATGAAATCCCCCAAACATTCAATTAACTACCCAATTATCTAAATGAGTGTTTGTCTAAGTTCCATATGGGTCCCACACGTGGCCCTAAATATTTTGTGAAATTATTATCGTACCTACTAATTATGAATCTTTTTCAATTCTACCCTTATTTGGGTGTCCAAACTAATGCTAACACATAACCATATAATATGAAAGCAACTTAACAAATATTCATGCAATCATATTAAATGCATTTAATCATTAAAATGCAAATTACTAATTAGCCCTTCATTGGATCCCACTCCAGTACCTGTCCCACCTCACTGGGGACTTTTTCAAATGGTGTCCTTCTCTGAACACTTTTCCACGGACGAGTCCAAGCCTCCCCTTAATCTATAATAGACACTAATTATACAAATTAATGCATATTAAGATAATAAGCAAACCTTTTCCGGGTACGGGTGTTACATTTCTCCCTCCCTAAAAGGAAATTTGGTTCCTAAACTTACTCTTACCTCAAGTCTCGAATGGATACGAGTATTTATCTCGGATTTGATCCTCCTACTCCCAAATAGCTTCCTTGTTTACCAAACCGTGCTATGCCTTTCAAAGGTGATACCTTTCTCACCTTATAGTAGTAGATAACTATAAATGTTCATTCTTGAACTTTCAACAGTTCACCTATAATAACTTGATTCAAGTCTGACTTCTGACCCTGTATCATATAATGAATTATACTAATTGATTCTGATTAGAGTCTCAATCGATAAATAACTGGTTCTCTTTCCCCTAGTATATCAAATGGTCTCAACAATTCTGAAAATTAACTCACTTACCTGAAGTATGTTTCCTAACCCATCTTCATCTTGTAGTAAAATATTCTACCATGGTTTAGTTTCTTTTCCATTCGCCTCTTGGAAGTTACAAAATCTTTATACAATTCAGATATTACCTTTGATGATAGACTTCTATTTTCATATAACTTCACAATTCATCTTTGCACATAACTCGATTAACTTCAATGAATTTGCTATCTGGTTAACATGTCCCCAATCTTTATGTGGCAACACCTTATCTCATTGACTTGGGCATTCCTACCATGAAATTCATTACAAGTATTAGCTACTCATTCTCAATTAACATTCATTAACATCAACTATAATAAACCTACCAATCTTCCATGATCCTATTTTTATTACCAGTTATCTCACATCTCAAAGAATGTCTACGATTTTTATCTGAATGAAATCTACTCAACATCCCAACTTTGACTTGGACTGATAGTGCTCGGACTTTAAATCAATTCTCAAAGATTGATATCCCATGTATTCGATTAATAAGTCATCACATATAATAAATGTGTAGTTAGTACTATGAATTACCCAATCACTAGCATACTACATTCTGCAATCTTGTCAAAAATTTAAAATCTCGTCTGAAATTCCTTCCATAAGTAACCTTCATTCAAATCACATACTCGGTAAATTCCAATATATCCTACTGTGAATTGGAGTCTAATCTCTTTTCTTGTCATGATAATTCTAGGTCTCTACGTAGTTATTCTCAAGTGATCAATATATGGATATAATACATTTCCCAATCTTTGCTTCAAGTATTACCAACTACACCGACCTTACCTAATTAGCATTGGATTTTTTTTCATATCTTGGCCTAACATAAGTTCTAGTTAACTTCTCTATCGTACCTTCGATGTTTATAATGCAAGCAAGTATTTGAATCTCTGCAATCCACATAATCCTTCCTTGTAGGAATAATACCGCTGAATGTTCAATGAAAATAATACTAGCAAATTTCAATTCTTACATCTGATAATTTGTCTCATGTAGTTCTACCCTTTGATAAAATATAAACAATTCCAGCACTAACACTCAATCCAATCCCCATACAAGATTTCACCATAAATGATAAATTCTTGACGCTGGTATAGATTTCACACATGTCTCTATTCAAATAATTGAAGGTATAGTACAAACATTTTTACTGCCAACTCTCTATCAATAATAAATTCCTGGTGCTCGGCAAAGTAGTTAATATACCCCTACAATTATGAATTCAGGTGATTGGCTCAGTTTTCACTCATTCCTTCACATCTCAAGTTCATTCAAAAGAAATAACTCTAGTTAATCATTTCATTAAGGATAGCATCTGTAATACCCCGTATTTTTAATAAGTATTTATGCACAGAAATTCTATATACTTTCCTTGTTCATTCCTGAAATTTAACTTTCGATCGATCGAAGTCATTTCGAGCGATCGAGCATCTCATAAGTTCAAGCCATCGAACATAGTTTGAGCGATCGAAACCCTACCGATCTGAATTTAATACGTGGTCCCCACTTCAATCGATCAAACATGGCCGAACTGATCTCGAGCGATCGAACTCTGTTCGATCGATCAAACTTTGTAATCATTTGAATTCCAGGTTTCCCGCAAACCTTGCCATCTGCACTCCTTCCTCCTCTATATATACAGGTTATCCATGTGTGGGTGAGCTTAAAATACTTGAGAGTTTAAGAGAGAGATTTTTGTGGTTGTGCTTGTGTTATATATATATACACATCCATATATTTATATACACACACCTATATACAAAAGAAGAAGAAGAAGAAGAAGAAGAAGCAGAGAAGGAAAAGAAAAGAGAAGAGGTAGAGAGAGAGAGACAGAAGAGGCAGAGAGACAGAGGAAGAGAGAGGAGGCCGCCATTAAAGCTTTAAAGCTTTACGTTGCCAAATGCACCCTTAGCAACTTTTTGTGAGTTCCAAACTCACTCAGTATCTTAGTTATGATGTTTTACAAGTTCTGGACGTTTTAATATGGACCCAAACACACCCTATCAAATTCTGGACGTTCACTGTAGAATCTGGAGAAGACGAAGTTCGACCGATTGAACTGCGTTCAATCGATCGAACATCCCTGTTTCTCAATCGATCAAAATGACTTCAATCGATCGAGAACACCTTGACTTCTATCGATTGAGAATACTTTGATCGATCGAACATCACTTTCCTTCAAGCGATTAAGATGACTTCAATCAATCGAACCTAGCAGAACATGGATATGTTCCTTAAGTCTATAATTCATAATGCGTAGTTATTTAATTATTGTTTTATGTTTCTATTATGTGATATTATGGGTTACGGAGGTAATGGGTTACGATAATGAGATTGAGATAATACAGTGAGTAACGTAGTCAAGTTCGGAACGTTAGTATTGATGCAACGCGATAACGAGATAAGATTTGAGGTATAACATTGGATAATCCCTGTACCAAGTTAGTAAGGTATTGGTGACAGTAAATCAAATATGTCAGTATCATGGGATGGTTGTGAGTGCTTCTGCATGGGATGTGAGCGTTATGTATTTTACTAGCAAGAAGTACAACTACATATGGATTATGAACGGATGATACTCGCAAGTGTTCTTAAAAGCGGTGAACAATAAGAGTTCTTAAAAGCGGTGAACATGAGTATTGGTGCGTCCATAGACTAGTTGTTATAGGAGAATGATGTACAAGTGCTCATAAGAGTTCTTAAAAGCGGTGAACAATAAGAGTTCTTAAAAGCGGTGAACAGGAGCACTAGTATGTTATGATGATATAATTAGATCGAGATAGTTAGTGGGGAATTGGTACAGTCAGTATTAGAGTTGGGAGATGTTGAGAATCAGTTAATAATGAGTAAGAATAAAAGAGCAAGATATTATTAGTATCACTGCTATATACGGTTCATAACTGGTAATTACGTTATTCCTATGAGACTGTGTTAGTTAGTTCTCACTCAGCTTTCAATAAGCTGACAGCCTTTATTTCCTGGACATTCCCCGTCCAGACTATCCTGTCCCTAATAATGCAGGTGCTGGAACTTGCAGTGATGGTTACAACCCGGAGTTGGACTATGCAGAGGATGGCCCCACTGATGCTGGTTATTCGAAAGAGGAGTATTATGTTGACGACTATCCTTACACCAGCTGAAGATATGAAGATAGTTACATTTATTTATTTTTTGTTGAACTCTGTTTTGTTTCGTGTTAACGGGTACTTGGGCATATGTTGTCTCTAGACCTAGTGTAATCTGATGGACCACACTCTGATGTTTGTTATATATAGAACTGCTTTTATATTTCAGTTATTTACTATTCTGGTTGTTTCAGTTGGACTAGTACTGTGTGGTGTGGATAATTAGTGACATTCACCAGTCATTCCCTATGGACCCATAAAGGAATTTTTTTTTCTATTTATGCTGTTTCAGGGTGTGACAGCATCACAAATACTTAGAATAACCATGATGGCCTCAATGATTTCTTCTCAACACCCTTGTTCTAATTTTTCGTTAATAACACCCATATCTAAGGTCATATCAAGGAATACTTAAATCTCTGGAATTAATCAACAAATTATTTACTCGCAGTTCGGATACTTGTTCTCAAATGTAGCTTCACTCGACCCCAATCATTACTGTTGATTTCATTTACCTGGTTTCTTTGTTTCACAACAATTCTAATAATCTCTATCGTAACACGTTCAAATGAACAAATTTTCTATCATCCAATTTTCACAACCTGTATTTCATGTTCCTTTAAGCCCCATAAATTCTTGAGATAATTCATCTCTTCTTGCATTGCTTTCATCCAGCTGACCCTGTCATTATGAGATTGAGCTTCTTGAAAGCTCTCTGGCTCCCCCTCATCAGTAAGCAAAAGAGACTCTGAAGTCGGATATCTAGATGAGGCCCTGTGCTCTCTAGTAGACCTCCTAACCTGAGGTTCCACACTCTCCTGTTGAAGGGGCTGCCTGGTCTTTACTTTAGTTCCTTGGTCTCCATTTCATTTGGTAGGCAATCCAGAGGAAGAACCAGAACCGATCACCCGAGGAATCACTCTATTTATGCCAGGTTTCATCATTCTTTCTTTGGGATCAGATTGGAGCTCAGAGTCGAACTGAGGACTGGCCCCAGATACCATTTACAATCCTATCGCTTCATTAATGGAAACTCTATTGTCTTCTTTCAATCAAACTAACTCAGCAGGTCTGATGACAGTTATGCAATTCATTTACCACCCAAATATTTACAAGTCCAAGTTATTGCCTTCCCATATTCCAAGCTAACAAATTCTAACGGTTATCATAATACGGAAAGACAACATCATACTAACTCCCTTGAAGCTAACCATTTTTTTTAATTCAACACCTTACCGATACCCAATCAACTGCAGCTCACTTATTTGATAGCCATTTCATATCCAATAGTTTATCAAATTAACAACACTACACCCACCGTAGCTAGCCCTGTATTACGTTTACTTCCTTTACCCCTGGCATACTAGAGCCAATCAAAGAAATCCTGATTAATTATTAATAATCAAATCCCAAATCTAATGATTCACGATATCTCTGATTACCCGACAACTGCTACGATATAACAAACTTGTGGAATTACATATATAAAGTATAAATAAATAACAATTTTACTTATTACTTGAAGTCCATAGTTGGTCAAACATAAGTTATGAGCTTCTATCTTCTTGCTGTTCTTTCCCTTTTGACTGTTGTTTAGATCCTGGAGTGGTCATAGATATTGAAGAGCTTGGACCTTCCTGTCATCTATTAGGACAGTTGTGTGCCCGATGTCCCGATTAACAACATTTATAACACTTACCCTTAAACTTTGCACTCATGCTTGGACAATTCTTTACGATATGCCCAACCCATCTACAAGCATAACAGACCATAATTTTACGGCATACACCCCAGTGTTGCTTATTACTCGTTGAGCAGCGTGGTTTCCTCTCCCTCGGTGTATTACTTATTGATGAACTTCCAACATTTGCTCTTTTACTATTACCTTGACTTTCACTTGCATTTTATCTTGATCTCTTACCTTCTTGAAGTTGTTTGGACTCTGTTGGAAACTCCTCTGCGGTCGGTTATTCTATTCTTACCTCGGGATTTGGGTTTTTGGGTTCTTCCTCGACCGATGATATTCTGATTTCCACTATTTTTACTATTATTTCAACGACTCATTCTACTCGGTCCACCCTTGACGGTGATGTTTGTCTTTTTTCTGAATCCATTACTAACAAACAATTAAGCCTGGAATTCACAAGAGCATTCCCATGAATTTTACTACAAATAACATGCTATGCATTCTAAACAACTTTTTAAGCATGCCAAATAAACATAGATGCATGTTTGTGCAACTATGTGTCGTTATGTGCACACTACGTGTCGTATACGTCACTCGTCCCCAAAGGCTCTAGCCTAATACTCTGATACCAAAAATTGTCACACCCTAACCCGCCTCGTGCAGATTAGGACACATGTAACAATGCTACAAGTGCTTAACTATACAAATTAACAAAAAAAAACACTCGAATTACTAAGAAATACGTGTGTTAAATAACATAAAAGAACTTTGTGGTGACAAAAACAACCCAAGGGAAAAATGGTCATTAATAAAGTATAGAAAATTTTATACCAAAAGATAGGTCTTTGGGTCCCGATTCCAACGCAAAAAACGGTGAACGAATCTGAATTTTCTAGAGAGAGTTATGTTCGTTTCAGTAAAAGTCGTCTGACTGAAATTTGACCAGCGGATCGGTCTGCCCCAAAACCGGATTGATCCGCTTTTAACAGATTGTCATTTTTGGTCCCTTTAGAAGCTCCAGATCGATCCGCCCATGACTCGGGTCGATCTGGTTTCTGCACAACTTACTTTTTTTTAGCATATTTCCCCTGTTAAACAAGTCTAAGCACATTCAAACCAACCCAAACAAGTCTTGAAACTATAGTTACCACCATATGAGGATCAAACAAGTTCTTGAAAACACAATTTTCATCCAAATTAGCATTTCTACCAAAAACTTGTTGAAATGAACACTTCCAAACCATTCCCCAAAGGATTTCAAAGTACTTAAAACTTTTATATCCATGACAACAAACATATTTAAATACCTCACACAATAAAAATATGATTCAAGCCTCATTTGGGTAAATGGAACATGGAAACCTCCATACTCGGTAGAACTAACATAAGTAATGAAAATTATTGAAGATATGGATTCAAGAACTTTGCAACCAACTTGCTTACATACAAACCTTACCCAAAATGATTGTGATACTATTCCAAACTTGCCGGAGAGGTCTAATCTCAACCAACTCACATACCCATAGTTGCTACAACATAAGAAATACACCAGTTTTTCAAAATTAAACTACAACTTCCCAACCACCTATATTACAATACAAGTCAAGGACTTCAACCCACAAGTTATATCATATTACAAGTTTAAGAACATATGAACAAGTCCAAATCTCTCCCCCATTCCCGAGCACGTTATTTCCTCTCCGGATATTGCTCCGTACCTGTGGTGGTTGTTAGGGGTTTTGAAATAGATTTTCAAAGCATGAACATAAACTCTTGAGATGACCATGTGACCACTTAGAACCTCATCCAACCTTCAATCATCAAAGAACTCCCAATATTATTTGCACAGACATAGTTTTGTTTGAGAATATGACTTTAAAAATACATATGAATGTATTGAAGGTAGAATCATCATCCATCAAACATGTCTTTGAGGTCAAGAGCTACTATCCATAAGGATTCACTCTCCTCAAACAACATGTCATCTAGATGATGATGAACAACTAAATAATTAAAGAAAAGTCAAAAGAAATGAGGTTAAGAGAGAGATGAACATCAAAGTAAACAAACATTCAAATAGCAATCAATAGTTGATATTCATTGAGATATTGGACTTGTAGCTTGGTGTTTCACTCATATGTGTTGACATTTGGACATGGAAGTAGCTTCCTATCTCATAAATACTCAAGAATGGTGGTTAGAGATGATTTGAATGTGGAGTACATGAGAGGTAATGGAAGAAAATAAGATTAAAACTCACTTTGATTGGAAAAAATGGAAGAAGAAGACTACTTCTTCTCTTTCTCTCTCTATATTTCTGTAGAGTTTCTTCCTAAGCTCTCTCTAAGCTTCCATGTCCCTCCCTAAATGAAAGTAAATGGCTTCTTTTATAGGCAAAGGAGGGGTGGTAAATGGAATTTTAAAAAGTTTAAAATGGTCTCTCATTGATCCAAAATAAGCTGGAAACCAAAACTACGTCGTTTTGATTTCTAATATATCAAATTGGACCCCCAAAATAAATTACAAAAGTGGACTGTTCTGGGGAAGAGTGTCGCGGCGGCACTGGGCCTGTGCTGTGGTGGCAGTGGGCCAGTGCCGCGGCGGCACTGCTCCTCCATTGTCCAGATAATGCTGTTTAGGCCCCCTGAGGTTCCGGTATTCGCGAAAAGGCCCTATTTCATCCGAAATTCACAGAAAATGCGCATGAACTCCAAACTGAGGTTGTGATATACCGTTGGAAAGGTATTGGAGTCTATTTCCTATAAAAAAATATTTTGGAGTCAGGTCACTTTGAAAAGTTTTGCGGTATTTGTGATAAAAGCCGATTTGATCGCCTTTTCCACCTTCGGAAATTCATAATAAATTCGTTTTAAATTCAGAAATTATGTGCGATATACCGTTGGAAAACTATTGACCTCTAGTATCCATAAAAAAATGTTTGAAAATTGTTACGGTGCCCCGGTTTCAAAGTCAAATTTTGGTCAAACTGGTCAAACCTGGGATTCCCGGGAAGTTCTGGAAACTTTTGGGAGTTCCCAGGAGCTGACGTTTTCGCTCGATTTTCTTTTAAAACTCATTTTAATACTTTCCACATGATCTAGAATGATCTCGGTGAATTTGGACAATTTCGGTCAATCTTGGTCAAACTTGGTCAAACCTGTCAACGGGAACTTTCTGGGAACTTCCGGGTCTTCCGGGGGTCTCTAGGAGCTGACGATTTCATCTGATTTTATTTAAAAATTTATTTTCTTACTTTTCTTACGACATAGCATGTTTCCAGCACTTTTGGTCCAAATCTGGGAGTTTTCGGGCTTTCAGGGGCATTTTGGTCATTTTAAACATTTTGGAAAATAGAACTAACTTCCAGGAGTCCTTTTGAGTCTTTTTTGATCATTGTGAACCACCAAGGTATGGGCCTCCTAAATCTGATAGCCGACAAAATGGGGTGTCTACACTTGGTGGCGTGCCACGTGTCTATTTCCGCACATAAGCGAGATGGGTCGTGACACTAATGCACTAGCATTTGCTGGTACGTTTTCCTTTTGATATGTTTTTCTTCTTTCTTTCACTTCTCCTTTCTCTTGTCCCCCCCCCCCCCCCCCCCCCCCCCCCTTTCTTTTTATTTTTTTTCTTCTCTCTTTCTTCTTTTTTGGCTTATAAAAACACCACCCCATCTGACGAAAGAAAAAAAAAAAGAGGAACAAAGGGAAAAAAATACTTCCTCTTTGTATCTCCCTTACACTCTATATCTCCCTCACCATTCTCTCCATCTCCCTCACTTCATCATTAAATAAAAAATAAATAAATAACCCCACAAAAAAAGAGTTTACATTTTCTTCACCACCATACCACCTCTCTAAATCACCGCCATCAAGGTCACCACTACAATCGCCACCCTCCACCTAGCTATCATATCATCACGATTCTCATCAACATACATCACGGCCGTTTTACCACTGCAATCATATGTTGCCGCCCAACCGTCATCATATCGCCTCAAATAATCTTCCAACATCCCAGTCACTTACCATCAATATTCTAGCCGATTTCTCGAGTTCCTCTAATAGCTCATGTTTTATTATTTTTTATTTTCTTGTACATATCATCTTTATTTCTTGCTTGATAATAAAAAAATAATAATCCACATCATACTCGGGATTACTTGATTTCCAATATAAAAATCACGTCCGACTCTAGATTGTATGGTTCCTAATACGGAAATCTCACGTGGTTTTTAATACGGAGAGCCATGTTCTACTAGGGATGACGCGATTACTAATACGGAGATCTATGTATTACCAGGGACTACGTGGTTTTTCTAATACGGAAATTCATGTCTAAATAAGAAAATTTGCTTAATTCATATAAGTAGAGTAATAAAAATAAAGAAAGGACTAATCGGACTCAACAACTGCCTTTGCAATTGGAGATCTCCTCCAAACTCGATGATAGTTGTCCGAGATTTTTCATGATTTTATAAAAAAAAATGTCTGAGCCACTTTCCAAGTACAAACACATGAAGCTCAGAATCTGCTAGAAAAATCAAAACAGATTTGCTCAATAATGTCCTCCTTTGGGGCACTTTAAAAATTTTGCTTTGCTCTTCTCTATTTTTTTCATCAACTTCAACCTCTTGCCTATCTCTACAAATATTTTCAGATTTTTTTAAAATCGTTAATTTTTTGTAAAAATTTGTTTACTTTCGGTCGACAGCGCAGTCCCTCATTCTAAGTAAGATTGCTTCTAAATTCAATTTCTCCCAATTCACAAAAGATATTGCAAAACGGTTTTCTCCCATGGAAACTGGACTCATTTGGGAACCTTTCCACAAATTTCATAAAATTAGAAGTACCGAGACCCCTCCATTCCATTTTTGGAATACTCAGCTCAAATCTGCCAAAAAATTGAAAGAAAACAGAAAAAAAAAAAAAAAAGATTTCTTTTTCTTTTTACCGAATACTCCTAACTGTGGATACCGGCATTTGGGCCCACTTTTCAAATAATTTTCAAATTCAAAGAGTCGCCACTTAATTTTTTTTTTAAATGAAAATTAAGAAACCATTTTGAAAGGAAACTGATCTTTTTGTGAAACCAAAGATAATCTGGGTTCGGGGATTATGGAATGAAAGGGGAAGGAGCCCGACGGACTAAAACACCCCCTTTCATCCTATCTCGTGATAGGCCTCTACTCATCATCCTTTTAATCGAATTAATAATCTAAGTGTGCCCTCAACTAATACATACATATAAATAATACATTAAACAAGCATGTTAAAAAGGGTGCAAGATTGCTAATAATAAAATATCATTCATAAGCCACATAGTTCAAATAGCAAGCAAGATGATGTGCAAATAAGGAACTAGGAAACTTACCCGGGGTCCAGCTGCGAATTTAAATGTGCAATGCGTACATATAAAATAATCCTAAGAAAAGGTCTCTAACGCATACAAACACATAAGGCAAGACCTAGTCTAAGGTGTCGCGCATGGAGTCGAAAATCAACAAATGAAATAAACTAGAGAAGAGATGAGAAATTGTACCTCAAATGCGCTACAAAACAAAGATTAGTCCACATGCTTCACATAATAATATGATATCAAAACAATCAATCATGATCCTCTAGCTTAGATCTATTAAGTATGAAATCCAACTTTATTCAATAGCTAGTTCTAATCATAAGCATTAATGTACATGAATGAATGAATGTGAACAAGAATAAAACATGGATTTATTCACTAATTTGGATCACTTAGCCTCTGGATTTAAGCTAAATTATCATTATTCAAAACATGATTTGGGTCCCAAGACATTAGGGAACCATTTGAGTTGAAATAAATAAGATTAGACAAAAATAGTAGCAGTTTTTTATGAATTACAGAGAGCAGACCAGATCTTAAAACATAGAAAAACCATACTTCCAACCGTTGGATCTTAATGAGTTTTGGATATGATATGCCTCTGTGAGTCTAGTTTATAACCCAAAAAGAAAATCAAGGTTTGAACGGTTCGATCTCTGGTAATATGGAAAACACTAGACATCACTCAGGAATCTACAACTCTATGTCCAGAGATCTTGTACGATTTTCTAAAAATAGTAAAATGATGAGAAACACTTAGATCTTTTTAGGGTATCTCCCTAACACATTAAGGTACTTAGAAAAAATTATTAGAGACCCGGAAAACTCCATTAAAGTTCTGATTTATGAATTTCAAAATGGACTTGATGTTCTGAAATTTTGGACAGAGAGTTGCATGTTTTGAAATCATAAGACCAAACCATCTTAGGCATGGAATTTCATCAAAACAAAAATCACAAAGGTACTTAGATGGGTTATGAACATCCTCCAATTGGTCTCATCCATTTCCAATGAATCATGACTCTATAAAAAATCTTTGATCACAATTGGTTTATGGATTCACTGCTCCTTTGTTAAGTTGATGTTCATAGTTCAAAACCAAATTGATCTATGATCCTAGAAAGGACTAGAATCAAGTTTGATGATGATTAATGGGACAAATGATAAAGTAGGGAGAAATCCTAGATTCAACCTTGATGGATTCCTATCATAGATCACATAGTTGGAGATCTAGCAAGAAAATCCTAAGGTCTTACTTGATCTTATGAATTTTGGGTACAAATTATGAAAATCTACATCTACTTCCTCTCTCAAACATGTGATCCTTGAGGAATATAGATCCATGAAACCTTATTCTCCTCTAAAATTAATGGTCCTTGGAGAATATAGAGTCATTTTATTATTTCTCCTACCAAATAAATGGTCCTTGGAGACAAAATGACATCCCAACTACATAAACCTCCATGGAATATAGCATGAATTCCATGAGATTTTTAGTAAGGAGGTTCCAAACCATGAATTAAGATTTAAATTCAACCAACTACATGTAGAGATGATCATAATCCACTTTAATCCCCATATAAATCATAAGATCATAGGGAATTAGAGGATCAAACTCAAAGAAATCTAATGAGATATTAAAGATCTCATAAATCTCTTGAGAAGAATATAAACAAAGGAAAAGAAAACCAAATGTTATTTGAAAATTTCAAGTCAAAACTCTTTTATTCATAAATCCAAAGTTCTCTTTTGAATCCAAATTAATGAAACACCATGAGATTCAATCACAAATTCTAAGTGGTGTGTGATGAAATGAGGTAGGAAGAGAGGTTTTGAAAATGTGTAAAAGTCCTAGATCTAAGAATTTGTGATTGAATTGCCTAATTCTAACAAGTGATTGAGAGGTTACCTCAAAGACCTCAAAGATTACTTCTATTCCTTGTGAAATGCTTCCAAGAATCATCAAAATTCTTCTTCAATTCTTCAAGTTCTTCAAGAAACTCTATCTTCTTCCTCTCAATTCTCTCTAATGTATGTATATAATTCTTGTCTTTCTCTCCCTTGATTCCTGTATATATGTGTGTCTCAAAATGAAGATGAAAGTTTATTTATATAGACCACCAATTCAAGGTTAGATGGGTAAATTCGGGTGAAAACCCATGTGCAAAGTTTTCTTCTAAAATATGTGAGAAAAGCAGTCTGTTACAGCGCGCGGCACTCGACGAATTGCCAGCGACACTCGCTGAATGCCACACGGCACTCACTGAGTGCCACGCGGCACTTGCTTAGTGCCGAGCGGCACTCGCTGAATGCCACGCGGCACTCGCTGAGTGCCGCGGTTAACCGAATTTCTGTCTTCTTTTTAATTTTCAAAACATATATTAACAAAAACTTAATTATTGACAAATTATGTTAAAATACTTACATTTGTAATATATTTTGTTAAGAATATATTCATTGCATGTATTTTAATGTGTTATTTCTTTTCTCTTTTTTTCTTTTCTTTTGCTTTTCAAAATTCCTTTTTTCAAAATTCTTTTTTTATTTTCTCCTTTTTTCTCTTTTCTTTTCAAAACTCTTTTCCTCTTTTCTTTTGAAGACTTTTTTCATATTATATTTCTCTTCTTTTTTTTTAATGAGTTCTCAGACTGATTTCCTCACCTGTTATTCAATGTTCGGATTTTCCCCGAATACCCAATTTCCCCTCTCTCTCTCTCTCTCTCTCTCTCTCTCTCTCTCTCTCTCTCTCTCTCTCTCTCTCTTACTTTGAACTTTGAAATTTGTCTTGAAGAATCTTTGAAGAATTTGAATCTTCTGGAAAATCTTCGAATTTTACCGGTCATCGTCATCATCGGTCTTCTAGAGGTAACCAATCCCTGGATTTGACGTTTGGTCAAAATCGGGGTGTCTACACTAACTTATCAAGTTTCTCAATGACTTTGATAAAAAGGAAATTCAAACATCTTATTTCTTTCTTTTGGGCACCGTCCCTTCCTTCCGGTCAAAAACCTTTTGAAAAAAAAATATCTTTTCCTTTTTTCTGGGCACCGACCCTTACTTCCGGTACACTTTTCAGTCATTTGGGCACATATCCTTACTTCCGGTACATGACTACAAGCACTGGAAAAAAAATAGAAAAGAATAAAAAAAACATCATTCTCCAATCACTTGCATAGCCTCATTTCAATCTTAATCATTTTCCAAAAGTTAAAATCTAGGACTATACCACGTGGGTTAAAGTTCTTAGTTACAATGACTCTTTCTCAAATCACTATATCACACGTACGTGCGCGGTCAAACGTGACCACTTTCCTTTTTCTTAAAAAATTCATACATGCACTCACACACACACACACACACACACACAAGTCAAAACTACGTTTGGCCTGATTCCCTCCTTGGGATACGTAAGCAACTCTCAAAGAGTGCAGTCATACCCATCACCATTTTTCGACTTATTTCACTTTCTAAAAAATAAAAATTTAAAATTAAAAAAAAAAAACATTTTTTTTTCTTTTTCAATCAAAATTTCCCATTTTAATAAAAATCACTAAAATTGGCAACCGTGTTCGCATGGATGTTCGAGAGTGCCTAATACCTTCCCTCGACATAATCGAGTCCCTGAACTCATCTCAAGAACTCTGGTTTCGCATGGTTATTCAAGAGTCACACTTTTAAAGGGCCCACTTTTCTCAAAACTATTTTTCAAAAGTCAAAGATGAATTACTTTAATTGTCTTTGCAGAGGTCCTAGCACCCCAAATGTTAGGTGGCGACTCTGAACATTTCAAATAGGCCCTACTATACTCTTTTCACATTTTCCAATAAAAAATCAAGTCGCAATTCACCCACTCTCAGAAAGCCGGCCCATACCGACAGCTTGGCGTTCCTGGGGCGCGAGGGCCACAGTTAGTGACTCTGCTAGGAAGACACTTAAGAGGACTCAGGCCATCACTTTGGTCGTTTTTATTCTAATGGGGCATTTCTTTTACTTACAACTTTATACTTCTATGATTCTCTTGTAGGAAATAAACTTGTTTCCACAGGTACCTGCAACTCACGAAAGAACAATTGCAAGGTCAATGCCAATGAAACTACAAGGCTAATGCCATACTTTACTACCATAAACATTACACACTGGCATTGGGCATGACATGTCCTAGTTCTTGAATAACCCTTACGATTAGATAGGAGGTTAGTAAGTGGGATGGCCGTTGTAGTAGTAACGTCGGTTCCAACATCAAAATTTTCTCAGCTCGAAACCACCAACCTGATAAGGTGCTACAGTGCTGGAACCATACCTAAATAAGACTGCATTAGATGTCAGCCTCTCCCATATAGTCACATTCTGCACGTACATTCAAAACTTTTCAAAAACATAATACGGCGCCGATAGGCCCCCAAAATTCTTTTCTATCCTCTCCTTATATAAACAGGGGATGGAAATTTTTTTAAAAAAATAATAAATAAAGCCAACGAGCTACAAGATTCTTCTCTGTCTTTCCCCTGCACTTTTTACAAACCAGGGGGCAGAAGAACTTTTCAAAATCAAATAAATCGCGCTGAAGCGCTAACCATTCTCACTTATTCTCTCCTTACATTTGAACAAAGATGGATACACTTTTTCAATACTTCATAATGGCACCGAAAGGCTGCCCATTCTTACTTATGTTTTTCGTACATTTTAACAAGGATGGATACACTTTCTCAAATTCATAAATGGCGCCTAAGGCTGCTTAATTCTTCTCCATCTTCTCCCTGCACCTGTATATAGACCAGGAGTGGATAAACTTTTAAAAACTCATAAAGGGCGTCAGAAGGCTACCAGACTTTTTCCAAACTTGTTGTCGCGCCCACCTCGAAGGCGGGGGTAGTTCCCTCGAGGATCGCGACCATCTACGCCAAGAGGCGGCGTGTGAAGGGGATGTGAAGAGTACGCGAAAGTGGGAGTATGTCGTTTTAAAAGAAATAAAATGAATGAGATAAAAGCCTCAAAGCAGCGAACAAAAGCATGCAAAGAAATGTATGAAAATACATACAAGTAGGAGTAGGGCCAAGTAAAAGTTCAGAGTTGCCACCTAATGTTATCGGGAGTTAGGATCCCTGTAAAGACGATTAGAGTAATCATCTTTGACTATTGAGAAAATAGTTTGAGAAGAGTGGGCCCTTTTAAAAGTATGACTCTTGATAGTCGTGCAAAACCAGAGTTCTTGAAGTGGGCTCAGAGACTTGATTATGTCGAGGGAAGGTATTAGGCATCCTCGAACATCCATGACACACGGTTGTCAGTTTAGTGGTTTTCATAGTAACGGGGCGTAAGTAAGAAGTAGTAGAATACATATACAAGAAATTACACGCGAACATCCGTGACACGCGATTGCTGATTTATGTATCTCGACTCAAGATAGTTTGAAAGTATGTAGTTATGTATACATATCTTGACACAAAATATTTGAAAGTATGTACATATCTTGACTCGAGATAGTTTGAAAGTATGTACGTATCCCGACATGAGATAGTTTGAAAGAAAACAGTTATGGTCGTACCCAAGTATAAGTTACATACGTATCTCGACACGAGAATCAGGCTGTACGTAGTTTTGTGTTTGTATGTGTATGGGTGTTTTGGTCGATATACATCGTGAAAGTGTGAAATGATGTTTTTAGTAAAGTCGGTGTAGCTAGGAACTTTAACCTGCACGGTATAGTCCTAGACTTTAACCTTTGAAGAGTAGCAAGTCTTGGAAAATGTGTAATAGATCGACCGTGTTAGTAATGAGTGCTATGCCCGAATATTCTGTCATCAAGTAATTGATTAACTTGACGAGATAGGCCTATTTAGGGTAAGTAAAAAAGTATTTTTGTGTTTTATGTTTTATAATTTTTGTCTTTTTGTTTTATGTGCCAAAAGTAAGGGTCGGTGCCCCATGATTTTGGAAAAGTGTGTCGGAAGTACGGGTGCGTGCCCAGTGTTTTGGAAAAGGTGCAAGAAGTACGGGTCGGTGCCCAGTGGTTTTGGAAAAGTGTGCCAGAAGTACGGGTTAGTGCCCAGTGGTTTGAGGAAGAGTGTTAAAAGTAAGGGTCGGTGCCCAGTGATTTTGGAAAAGTGTGCCAGAAGTACGGGTATGTGCCCAGTGGATGAAAAGTTTTACCGAAAGTACGGGTCGGTGCCCAATAATGTAAAAGAGTAACCGGAAGTACGGGTCGGCGCCTAGTGGTGTAAAAAGAGGTGACGTGAAAGTTTTACCGGAAGTATGGGTCGGTGCCTAGTGATGTAAAAGAGTAACTAGAAGTAAGGGATGGTGCCCAGTGGTTTAGACAAGTTCTACCGAAAGTAAGGGTCGGTGCCCAGTGATTTGAGAAAAGTTCTATCGGAAGTACGGGTCAGTGCCCAAGTAATGAAAATGTGTCAATTTTTTTGTGTTCTCTATTTTTCATCAACGAATATCTATAACAGGAGATAAAATACAACCGGGTGGGTCATTAGATCTCCTTCCGGCTGACGCAGGATATAAAGTCCAATCGGGAGGATTTCGAAGGTCTCCTTCCGATTAGCGCAAGATATAGCAGTTTGATAAAGTTCAGATGGGTGGATCCTTAGATCTTCTTCCGGATGACGCAGGATATAAAGTCCAATCAAGTGGAGTTTGAGGCCTCCTTCCGACTGACATAGGATATAGCAGTTTGATAAAGTTCAACCAGATGGGTCATTAGATCTCCTTCTGGCTGACGCAGGATATATAGTCCAATCGGGTGGAGTTCGAAGGTCTCCTTCCGACTAGCAAAATAGAAGACAGAATATCCAACTAGTGGATTTATAGGGAGACCACACCACTAACAGAAAATACAAGAGAAGGCGAAAAATCTGACTAGTGGATTTTTAGGGAGCCCAGACCACTAAAAGAAAGTAAAAGAGAAAGAAAAAGGTGGAATATCCGACCAGTGGATTTATAGGGAGCCCAGACCACTAAAAGAAAATAAAAGAAAAAGAAAAAGGCAGAATATCTGACCGGTGGATTTATAGGGAGCCCCAGACCACTAAGAGTATGAGTTTGAGTATTTTAAGGGGCTATTGAAGCCCAGTCGGCATTTTGTTCAGAAAGAATGAAAGAATACCGAGAAACGTAGCAGAAATACTCTAAGAAGACCCAAGTCGTACTTTGACACGAAATTGACATGAATGGACGTCATAGTTGGATCCAGAAGGGCTGGAAGAGTCAGAAAAGCCATAAGACGGGTCGGAATGGGTCCGGGCTGAGTTGAGCGAGACCTGCGGGGGTTAGAACTGGCTGGTATAGCCTGAAATGGACATATAAAATGCCAAACAGCCCTTAAGAGTTGGATTCGGCCAAATCTGAGCTCACCAGTGCTTCTAGAACGACCAAATTAGCTAGGAACAAGTGTCCATTCGTTGAAATCTAGACCCTGAGTGAAGAAAACTGGGGAAAATAGAAAGTGGGGCCCACTACCACATCAGCAGACACGTGTTAGGTCAATACCATGTGGTGTGCTGTGGTTCGCTGGTAAACCTGTGCATTGAGGCACGTGGCGCACCCTGATTGGGCCACGCAGTTGTTGTCTGACCTGACACGACACGTGTCAGGCTGCTATTGGAAAGTCAATGTTTGACTGGATGCTGATTGGGCAAATCAAATGGACACGTGGCAGCTTCTAAGTGGCTAGTCAATGTGATGATATGGAAGTCATTGCCATGTGTCAGTCTCTGATTGGTTAGTCAAACTGACAAGGCAGTGACGTGGCAGGGACGTGGCAACACACGCAGCAGTTAAGGCCACGTGGCAGCCTGTGATTGGCTAGTCAGCTTTGAGCTAGCTATGACGTAGCAGACATGTGGCAGCTGACTGGACTGCTAACTCAGCAGTATTAGACACGTGGCTGTGTCTAATTGGTGGGTCAAAGATGAGTCAACGCTAACTCAGCGCTGATTGTTGGCTACACATTATATTGGTGGAACATACTGTGGTGGCGCGTGTGGGCTTTTCTGGTGGCCTTTGGACGTCGAGTCGCTGGGGTTGGAATCGTCTGGTCTAGACGATGAGTCTGGTGGTCGTGGTTTACGACTAGGACGGCAGGAAAAGCCGACGAAGAGGGTTTTGTGTAGCGGCGGCAAGTGGGGGCTTCTAACGGCGCGCGTGCCTTTTGTGAGACTGATTTGGTAGTGAGACCAGCGGCGTTGGCTCCAGTTTTTCCAGAGGGACCCACTGGATTGGGAGGTGAGATTCAGAGAGTCAGTTTAGGCTCTGTTTGGTTGTGTTTTCAGATTCTGGGCTAAGCTTAAGGCTCTGTTTGGTTCAAACTTGATTTTTGGGCTTTCGGGGTGTTTTTAAAGGCTGTGGTTAGGTAGGGGGTTGGGTAATGGACTGAGGATGGTGGGTTTTGGGTGGTGGAGATAGTGGTGGTGTGATGGCAGTAATATGGGTGTGTTTGTTTAGAAGCCAAAAAAACCCAAGTGTGAGGGATTTTTTTTTTTGTTTCAAACCAAACAGGGCAAAATGAAAGGGGCTGTCCATCTCTCCCTTTTTTTTTGCTACAAGGCAAGCTTTTTATTTATAGAAAGTTTATTTTGAAACCCTACATGGTTTTTAATCCCATGTAGGTGAGATGCAGAGAGGTAGGCTCCAACCATCGATCGGGTCGTTGATCGATTATGGACTTCGGTTCTTGATATCTTTTAATCCGGACATCCGATTCGAATGATTCAAAAAGATCTGGACTCGATTTAATGTCCTCTTCAAATCCGTATAGTTGGATCAAAATTTGTTTGAAACTCAAAAATGATTCCGTTTTCTCAGACCATCGATGTTTGATCTACACCGTTTAAACTTCGACTGTCAAAATCTTTTGATCTGACCGTCTGATCTTTCTGATTCAAGATGATCTATGATCGTATTGGCATTTTCTTTGAATCGTATGGTTCGATTGAGATTCTCTGACTTAAGAAATGATCGTTTTGCCCTTGTATTTCCAATTAAGCTTTGAAACTTCAATTGGCCGTCGTTTCTTCTCTGATTATCCGATTAGGCTGATTTGACTTGCAAAATTGCTGTTTTTCTCCATATTTCCATCAAGATATGCCCAGTAGGACTTTCAATGTTTCTAGATTGATGATCATTTTCTTTTTCCTGATTCGGTGTGCCGAAATTTCAACCGGAACCTGATACTTCATCAATTATCAGATTTCAATGATTTGAAGTGCTCTAGGCCCATATTGATGCCTGTTTAGTCCTGGCATAATCAAATTTGCCCTTTGGTCATCCCAGACTCTAATATGTTGACTTTCAGTTCAAATCGGTCCTAATTATTAACCTCTGGGAAGTCCGAAATGCAGTACGTTTGCATCAGCGTTGCTTACGGCATTGATTTGACCTCTGGGGATCCTGGTTAGACTCCGTAGATTTTCTTTGATTTGCGTGCCTGATGGGCCCCCTGGGATAGTTATTTCCTTTTTTGGCAGGTCAAAATGGGGTGTCTACAGCTGCCCCTCTTTGCCATGTTTTGCGAAGTAAATTATGACAAAGAAAAAGATGACCATTTTGGCCCTTTTCTTTTAAGTGATGAGAAATAAGTAAAAAGATGTGCCAAAGTAGGTAAGTGAGTATAATATGCCAATGTAGGCAAGTGAATGTGAAATGCCATCGTAAGCAAGTGAGTATGAGGTGCCAACGTAGTCAAATGAATGTGAAATGCCATCGTAGGCAAGTGAATATGCGGTGCCAACGTAGGCAAGTGAATGTGAAATACCATCATAGGCAAGTGAGTGATGTGCCAAAGTAGGCAGATGGGGATTGTGGGTACCACCAGAGTAGGCAAATAGCTCCGCGGGGGATTAAGAACGTTACTAGAAAGGGTGGAAAACTCTGTTGGGGATTCATATAAGAATCGAGTAGAAGAGGGATGGTGTAGTCGAGAAGTACGTGTAATAACCTGTATTTCATGTAAATTTAATTTACATTACCATATTTAATTTGTATTACCTGTGTTCATTTTATTTCAATGGTCATGTTTTATAACCTTGTGGTCTATTTTGTTGTACCTTGTAATTCTTTTGGGGTCAAACTACGATTATATGAACTTTAGCAATACCTGTGTTGAATTTCAAAGTCTGTATTTCAAAACGGTGGAAATGTTTTCTTTTAATTCAAGTTGTATTTTTATAAAACCAGAAAATCGATTCTTACGTTAAAATGAATTTTCTGTACTTTTGTGGTGAACACTGCGCCGCAAAAATACCAGTTTATGTTCAAAACTGTCCGTGCTGTGCTAAACTTCCACAAATTTTGGAAGTGATATAAAGTTGGACATGACTCATGCTTTATTTCTATTAATGGCAAGTGATGATTGCCTTAGGCCTTGTTTGGATATAGCATTTGAGTATGTGCAATTGTTATGCCTAAAGCTACTTTTCCAAACACTACTACTTTGGCCCCTACATGCCTATACTTGACCCTTGGTTAATCTACAGGACTATACAATCCATGTATCTGCATATACGTATGTATATGTGCTGATATTAAAGAGTGATTAGAAGATTTGATAACCCAATTAGACTTGTTAAGCAATACTTGGCCTCCAAGTTCAAATCTTGTGGTGTCTATTTATACAATACAATCCATCACTCAGAATGTAATTCACTATTGATTTACTGATTTGTGTAGTTGAATTAAGAGTCACCATTGATGTATTTACGTTTGAAGTTTCATAGCATTGAAATCATAATTTTTCAAACTTAAGCAAAATCTGCTTTCTTAGATAATAATGAAAGTTTATGGTACATATAGTCTATGGTTGAAGTTTTAGAGTTTAATTTAACCCCACGAGAAAGTATATAAGAAATTAAGTTTTGACAACTTTTAATGTTTCATAAAATTAGAGAGATGTGGTTTGATTCATGTTAAAATAGTTGTAGATTCTTAATCCTTGTGAAAAACCAAAGAGATTCATATATTGCAAGACACACTTACTTCCGAATTTGATCTGGGTCAAAAACAGACCCCAAAATTAAAACAGAGCACTTTCACGAGGAAGATGAAGACTCTGCAAATCGCGCGAGCGGCCCGCGCGTGCGACCCCTCGCACGAGCGACCTGCGCGCGTGAGCCATGTGGATTCAGGCAGATAGAAAAGTTTTTATAAAGAAAATAAAAATTAGGCAGATTACGCGAGCGGACCGTGCGAGCAACCCGCGCGAGCGATCCGCGCGCGCGATCCTTGCGCCCCCAGGCAGACAGAAGAATTTATGTAAAAAAAAAAAAAAGGAAAATGGGCAGGTCGCGTAAGCTGCCCACGCGAGCGGCCCGCGAGCGCGACTTCTGGCAGTTTTAAATTTTGCTTGTTTTGTGATAAGGAACTATTTGGAGGGTATTTTATGAACTGTTAAAGCCCCGTTTGGGAAATTTATTAAATCAGAATCTTAAATGGTTATGTTTGGACGATTAAAACATTGTATTGTTACTTATCAATTCCCGTGCGTGTGCCGTTTGTATAAATCAGCAAATTGCCTCATGTTTTAAAGTTTCATGACATACATGTGGTGTCAGTTGTACATGCATGGTGAGTGTGAATGTTGGTCAGTTTGGAAAAGAGTAATGGTCAGTGTGGCATAGTGAGTATGGTTGAGAATGTGATGTGGACACTCCCTGGTAAGTGAGTACCAAAGTGTGTTGTGATTGAGATTGCAGCGAGGGTGTCTTTGAAATGCAACGGTGGCAAAACTGGACACTCCCTGACGACCATGGTAGCGTCAAAGTGTGTGAAGCCGAACTTGGACATTCCCTGGCACCCACGGAAGTTGCTAAAGTGTGGCCTATAGATACTCCCTGATACCTGAGTCTGGATACTGCGTGAGGGTTCCTCCGGTATTTGCATGGCGGATTAGGTAGTCAAAGTGTGAGGCAATGGACACTCCCTGGTACCCCGGACCAAAGTGTGAGGCAAACTGGACATTCCCTGGCACCCCTGTGCTAAAGTGTGGCTATCGGAGTATTTCAAAGATACCAGTGTGTGATGGTGGGTTGTTGGGTTTTGTCGAGAGAAAAGAGTCGGTAAGATGAGATGGTGCATTGTTCTCATACACGGTCACATATACGAGCATTATATCTTTTAAATAATATTGTGCTTGTTTCCTAAACTCCTTGCTTTATTATTGGATTAAATGAGAAATTTAAAGAGGTAAATGAGTATGTTTTACATTCAAAGTCATGTTTTTAATACTCACCAGCTTCTTGAAGCTGATGACGTTGATGCGTCCTGGACATTCGTGTTCAGGTTTTTCAGGTTATGATCAGGCTGAGCATTACGACTATGCAAATTGAGAAACAACTGCTGGAAATAGAATTTACTTTCATATGCTTTAAGTTGAACTGTTAAGGATGACTGTAATAGACACTAAGTTATTGTCTTGATTTAAGGCGGTTTGTGCCTTTAGAGACCCCGTGCTGTAATATGTAATAAGTTAGAAAAATATTTGTAAGCTTTGATTGCTCTACTCTGATTATTGTTTATTGTTGTTCAACGTTTGGGACGGAATCGATCCTTCAAACTGTCGCAACCTACGGGTCCATAAAGGAAATTAAATGCTTTCCTTATTTATGCTACGTTGTGGCTTAACAGGATTTAGTGGTATCAGAGCCAGGTTATTATTTATCTCAAGATAGTTTAGCCAGGTTAGGGTTTACCAGTATAGACCCGATTCCACATTCCATTAAGTATTACACACCCGATGATACGATAGGGAGGATAGACTCAGAACCCAGACGCCTAAGATTATCTCTTTCCTGAATTAAGTAGTACCTTTTTATCAGGTATGGACCCAGCTCATCCACTATATGTACCAGACGGATTTGGAGGACACTTTGTGACACATGGGGCAGTGGTCCCAGCCTTCCTCGACTTGTATCATGCGGCCGTTGAGCAGTTGGCCACAGCAATCGTAGTATCTGACTTATGGCACCAGGTCCACGTGATGGGCTTAGTTGACTTAACTCGTATCCGCCTAGAGCTTCGTTACTTTGCAGAGGCTCAACGCTTGGTGTTGGTTGAGGTTTTGAGGTTGGTCGATAGCGATGCTTTCTATCTCCCCCTCAAGATCCAGATTGTGCATGCCCATCTGGCTCAGCTAGAGATGCTTCCGCCAGTGGTTCCCATTGCTGAGGACGATGCTGAGGCTGTTCATTTGGTTCCAGTAGGTGGGGAGGTTGTAGAGGATGGCATAGGTCTAGGTGACTTAGCCGCTGACCTAGAGGCTGAGCTAGCACTTGAGCTAGCCTTACCTGAGGAGATGGTAGTTGAGGCAGATGCCCCTGTACCTGCTTCATCGTCGACCTCTCACGGCTATGATGGGGTTGGTCCATTCTTGATGCAGCAATTTTGCCAGGTCGACTCGCTAGATCTCCTGATAGCTGCTTATGGAGACGATTGACTTTCTAGATATGACCTTGTGCATATTAACTACTTTTGACTATTAGCTCTATCTCTTTTTGCAAACTGTAATTACATGCATCAGAGTGTAGGGCAATGACACCATTTTTGTAACATTAACTCTTGCATGCGTCCTAACCCATATAAATAGGGTAGGCATTGATCTGATCATACATGTTTTTTTTTGTATCAACTTGACAAGAAGTTATATATCAAATATACTCTTTTGAATATCGTCATCATTTAAATTGCTTCATAGCACTGTTGCATGCATGTTTCTCATTCTACTATCACTATCATGCATAGAATGGCTGGAGGACTAAGGAGGAACAGGAATCTGAACGAGGAAGCACCTGAGGCTGCCGATCCTATGGGGATGTTCGAAGTATTTATCAGACGTTTGGAAAAAATCAGTAATACGAATGACAACCGACGAGACCTCCAAACTGGAGACAAACTGCTGGAGAGATTTCGTGCGCTAAGGCCCGAGCAGTTTGCGGGTACCGCAGAACCATGGAAAGCCGAACAATGGTTAAGGCAAATGAACCGTAAGTTTGAGGCTGTCCAGTGCAACGAGATGGATAAGAGGAGATTGGCTACATTTCAATTGACCGACGCTGCTGCAGATTGGTGGGACTCGGTGATAGACACTATTGGGAACACAGCTGCTACAGGAATGACTTGGACTGCATTCAAAGGAAGATTCCTGGAAAAGTATTTCTCGGCTACAGAGAGGCACAGAAGAGAGAAGGAATTCATAGACCTGACGCAAGGAACCAAATCGATGTAAGAGTATACCACACAGTTCGAGAGACTGTCTCGGTTTTCTCCACACCTGGTTGATACTGAGGAGAAGAAGATACGGAAGTATAACCAAGGGCTGACACCGTAAATTTACCGCCTGACTCTCGGTCACCTAGATAAGTTGTTTGAGGGATTGGTTGGCTTGGCTACTGATCTAGAAGAAGACGCTCGAGTGAATCGTAAGCAATTTGAATTTCGACCGCCTCAAAGGGGTAATTTTGGAAATAGACCACCAATGAATCGTACCCAAGGGCAGAAGAGGAATTTTGATGGAAGCAAGAGGACCCAAGCTATCACCTATCCGACTCAACCCCGAGTGGGAGAAGGTAGTAATGCTGGGAAATGTTTCAACTGTGGCAACCCTGGTCATCTGGCTCGAGATTACAAGGCACTAAGGCGTGCTGCTCAGCAATGCATAGTTTGCTACAACTGTGGTGAACCAGGTCACATCAGCAAGTTCTGTACTGCCCCGAAGCAAGTGACTTATGGTCAACAGGGTCAGACTCGCTTGAATGTTGTTATTCCTGATGTTGCTGGATATGACGGGACTATTTACGAAGAAGGAGATTATGGAGGAGCTCAACCTGATCAGAAAGCAGTGGGAGGTACATTAACTCTATTTAACTCCCATGTTAAAGTGTTATTTGATACGGGTGCTGCTCTTTCGTTCATATATGTTAATACAATTCGGAGATTGGGTATCTTACCTCATCGTTTAGAGAAAGCTTTAAAGGCTACATCACCATTAGGAGCTGCAGTCAAGTTAGGACACGTGTGCAAGGATTGTCCCTTACGGTTAGGAGACTGTGAAATCCCTGTAAGGTTGATTGTCCTATCGATGAAGGAGTTCGACGTAATCCTCGGAATAGATTGGCTCTCTCAGAATCAAGTGAAGTTGGATTGTGCGAGGAAGAGAATTACATTCTCCGACAATGAGAATCAACCCTTTGATTTTCAATGTAACCCTTCGGGAGATATGTTTCTCACCAGATGTTTAGCAAACATCGAAGTCGTCAGTACAGAAGCGACAACGTCGTCTATACCTGTAGTCAAGGACTTCGAAGAAGTATTTTAAGACATTTCTGGTTTGCCGCCCGAGAGAAGTATAGAGTTTTGTATTGAGCTTATACCGGGTACCGTACCGATCACGAAGGTTCCCTACAGAATGGCCCCCACAGAGCTATTGGAATTGAAGGAACAAGTTCAAGAGCTCGAGAACCTAGGTTTTGTACGTCCAAGTACATCACCTTGGGGAGCACCAGTGTTATTTGTGAAGAAGAAAGACGGAACACTACGATTATGTATCGACTACAGAGAATTGAACCGAGTGACTATCAAGAACAAGTATCCCTTACCTCGGATTGACGATTTATTTGATCAACTACAAGGAGCTACCACATTTTCCAAGATAGACCTAAGGTCGGGATATCATCAGTTGAGGGTACGGAAGGAAGACATACCTAAGACTGCTTTCAGAACTTGATATGGTCACTATGAATTTTTGGTGATGCCGTTTGGAATGACGAATGCCCCGGCAGTGTTTATGGATTTGATGAACAGAGTGTTCAAACCTTATTTGGATCAGTTTGTCATCGTCTTTATAGATGATATTTTGATCTATTCTAAGTCAGGAGAAGAACACGAGCAACATCTACGGATTACGATGCAGACGCTTAAGGACCACCACTTGTATGCCAAGTTCAGTAAGTGTGAGTTCTGGTTTCAAGAAGTGAAGTTTTTGGGACACAAGGTGTCATCTCAGGGAATTTCTATAGATTCGTCCAAGACCGATGCTGTGTCAAACTGGGTTAGGCCGAGCAACCTTACCGAGGTTCAAAGTTTTCTTGGACTCGCAGGCTATTACAGAAGATTTGTTGAAGGATTTTCTAAAATAGCTGCACCATTAACTGGGTTGACGAAGAAGAATTTAAAGTTCGACTGGACAGAGAAGCATGAGCGCGCCTTTCTGGAGTTGAAAGAGAGACTCACTACGGCACCGGTACTAGCTATACCCAAGCCTGATGAGAAGTTCACTATCTTTAGTGACGCATCATATCAAGGATTAGGGTGTGTACTTATGCAAGATGGCAGAGTTATCGCCTATGGATCTAGACAGCTGAAGCCCTAGTGAGTTGAACTATCACATTCATGATTTGGAATTGGCGGCCGTAATATTCACACTCAAGATTTGGAGACACTATCTCTACGGTGAGAAGTTTGATTTATTCTCCGATCACAAGAGTCTGAAATATTTGTTCACACAGAAAGAGTTGAACATGAGGCAACGCAGATGGATGGAGCTGATCAAAGATTACGACTTCACATTAGAATACCACCCTGGTAAAGCTAATGTGGTTGCTGATGCTTTGAGTCGGCAGACTCGGGAGACGATCGCCTCCTTAATGGTTAGAGAATGGAGAGCATTGGAAACGTTGGCAGAATTTAACGTACAGAGTACTGAGGAAGGAGGAGGACAACTTTTCAGATGTCTTATCCTATAGCCTGTTCTTATCGACCGCATTATTAGAGCTCAGAAAGAAGATGAGAAGTTTCAGACATGGTTCGTGAAGATGTCAGAGAAAGACCCGACAGAATGGAAGGTGGGAGTCGATGGAGGATATCGGTGCAGAGATAGATTATGTGTGCCAGATGTTGGGGAGCTTAGAAAGGATATCCTGGAAGAAGCACATAAGTCAAGGTATACAGTTCACCCAGGAGGAACGAAAATGTACAAGGACTTGAAGAGAAATTTATGGTGGAAAGGTATGAAGAAGGATGTGGCCGAATTTGTATCCAAGTGTTTGACGTGTCAGCAAGTCAAGGTCGAACATCAAAGACCCTTGGGATTATTGCAACTGCTACCTATTCCTGGTTAGAAGTGGGAGCACATTACGATGGATTTTGTAGTAGGATTGCCTCGATCGCAGCAAAATCATGACGCCATTTGGGTAATCGTGGATCGATTGATGAAATCAGCACATTTCATCGCTTATAGTATAACATACCTGGTGGAAAAGATGAGCTGGATGTACATACAACAAGTTGTGCGACTTCACGGTGCACCTGTGTCAATAGTGTTAGACCGTGACGCACGTTTTACCTCTGGCTTTTGGGAAAGTTTGCAAGAAGCTATGGGAACCTCGCTCAAGATGAGTACTGCTTTTCACCCTCAGACAGATGGGCAGACTGAACGGGTAAATCAGATCATGGAGGATATGCTTAGGTCTTGTGTTATTGATTTTGAAGAATCTTGGGAGACACACTTGCCGTTGGTTGAATTTGCCTATAACAACAGTTATCACACGAGTATCGGTATGGCTCCGTTTGAAGTATTGTACGGGCGACCTTGTCGTTCTCCATTGTGTTGGGCGGAGGTTGGAGACACAGAATTGTTGGGACCAGATTTGGTTAGAGAAACCAACGAGAAAATTTCCTTGGTCAAGGAAAGGATGAGAACCGCTCAAAGCCGGTATAAGAGTTATTCTGATCAACGCCGGAGAGATTTGGAATTTAGTGTTGGAGATCACGTACTCCTTAAGGTTTCACCGACCCGAGGAGTGGTACGTTTTGGTCTCAAGAGAGGGAAGTTAGCTCCGCGTTTCATCGGACCATTCAAGATTTTGGAACATGTCGGGAAAGTGGCTTATCGACTCGCACTACCACCAAAGATGTCTGGGGTTCACAATGTGTTTCATGTGAGTATGCTGAGAAAGTACATACGAGATCCCTCACATGTGGTTAGTTATGACGATATTGAGACGAGTCATAACATTTCTTACAAGGAGAGGCCTGTGAAGATTCTAGATCAGAGTATCAAGAAGTTGAGGAATAAGGACATTCCGTTGGTGAAGGTTCAGTGGAATCACCATGACGAGAACGAAGCCTCATGGGAAGTTGAAGCTGATATGAGGAAGAAGTACCCGGAGTTGTTTCTTGAATAGTTCGTCTTGATTTCGGGGACGAAATCCTGTATAAGGGAGGGAGGGTGTAATAACCTGCATTTCATGTAAATTTAATTTACATTTCCATGTTTAATTTGTATTACCTATGTTCATTTTATTTCAATGGTCATGTTTTATAACCTTGTGGCCTATTTTGTTGTACCTTGTAATTCTTTTGGGGTCAAACTGCGATTATATGAACTTTAGCAATACCTGTGTTGAATTTCAAAGTCTGTATTTCAAAACGGTGGGAATGTTTTCTTTTAATTCAAGTTGTATTTTTATAAAACCAGAAAATCGATTCTTACGTTCAAATGAATTTTTTGTACTTTTGTGGTGAACACTGCGCCGCGAAAATACCAGTTTATGTTCAAAACTGTCCGCGCTGTGCTAAACTTCCATAGATTTTGGAAGTGATATAAAGTTGGACATGACTCATGCTTTATTTTTATTAATGGCAAGTGATGATTGCCTTAGGCCTTGTTTGGATATAGCATTTGAGTATGTGCAATTGTTATGCCTAAAGCTACTTTTCCAAACACTTCTACTTTGGCCCCTACATGCCTATACTTGACCCTTGGTTAATCTACATGACTATACAATCCATGTATCTGCATATACGTATGTATATGTGCTGATATTAAAGAGTGATTAGAAGATTTGTTAAACCCAATTAGACTTGTTAAGCAATACTTGGCCTCCAAGTTCAATTCTTGTGGTGTCTATATATACACCACTTAAACACACACTCATGCTCACAGTCTGGAGAATATAGAGAGAAAATAGAGAGCTGAGAGTTCATAGTTTCAGAAAATTATAGAGAGAGGAAGAACTTCTCCTCCATAACTTACAAGCTTGCTATTTGGAATTCTTATCTTGTTTCTTTCTCAACATCTATTCCAATCTTCTCAATCACAGTGAGTATTTCTAACTCACTCAGAATGTAATTCACTATTGATTTACTGATTTGTGTAGTTGAATTAAGAGTCACCATTGATGTATTTACGTTTGAAGTTTCATAGCATTGAAATCATAATTTTTCAAACTTAAGCAAAATCTGCTTTCTTAGATAATAATGAAAGTTTATGGTACATAGAGTCTATGGTTGAAGTTTTAGAGTTTAATTTAACCCCACGAGAAAGTATATAAGAAATTAAGTTTTGACAACTTTTAATGTTTCATAAATTAGAGAGATATGGTTTGATTCATGTTAAAATAGTTGTAGATTCTTAATCCTTGTGAAAAACCAAAGAGATTCATATATTGCAAGCTAGACACACTTACTTCCGAATTTGATCTGGGTCAAAAACAGACCCCAAAACTGAAACAGAGCACTTTCACGAGGAAGATGAAGACTCTGCAAAGACTCGCGCGCGCGAGCGGCCCGCGTGAGCGACCCCTCGCGCGAGCCACGTGGATTCAGGCAGATAGAAAAGTTTTTATAAAGAAAATGAAAATTAGGCAGATCGCGCGAGCGACTCGCGCGCGAGTGATCCGCGCGTACGATCCGCGCGCGCGATCCGTGCTCCCCCAGGCAGACAAAAGAATTTATATATAAAAAAAAAATGGAAAATGGGCAGGTCGCGCGAGTGGCCCGCGAGCGCCACTGCTGGCAGTTTTAAACTTTGCTTGTTTTGTGATAAGGAACTGTTTGGAGGGTATTTTATGAACTGTTAAAGCCCCGTTTGGGAAATTTATTAAATCAGAATCTTAAATGGTTATGTTTGGACGATTAAAACGTTGTCTTATGACTTATCAATTCCCGTGCGTGTGTCATTTGTATAAATTAGCAAATTGCCTCATGTTTTAAAGTTTCATGACATACATGTGGTGTCAGTTGTACATGCATGGTGAATGTGAATGTTGGTTAGTTTGGAAAAGAGTAATGGTCAGTGTGGCATAGTGAGTGTGGTTGAGAATGTGATGTGGACACTCCCTGGTAAGTGAGTACCAAAGTGTGTTGTGATTGAGATTGCGATAAGGGTGTCTTTGAAATGCGACGGTGGCAAAACTGGACACTCCCTGACGACCATGGTAGCGTCAAAGTGTGTGAAGCCGAACTTGGACATTCCCTGGCACCCATGGAAGTGCTAAAATATGGCCTACGGACACTCCCTGATACTCGAGTCTGGATACTGCGTAAGGGTTCCTCCGGTATTTGCATGGCGGATTAGGTAGTCAAAGTATGAGGCAATGGACACTCCCTGGTACACCGGACCAAAGTGTGAGGCAAACTGGACATTCCCTGGCACCCATGTGCTAAAGTGTGACTATCGGAGTATTTCAAAGATACCAGTATGTGATGGTGGGTTGTTGGATTTTGTCGAGAGAAAAGAGTCGGTAAGATGAGATGGTGCATTGTTCTCATACACGGTCACATATACGAGCATTATACCTTTTAAATAATATTGTGCTTGTTTCCAAAAATGAACTCCTTGCTTTATTATTGGATTAAATGAGAAATGTAAAGAGGTAAATGAGTATGTTTTACATTCAAAGTCATGTTTTTAATACTCACCAGCTTCTTGATGCTGACGACGTTGATGCGTCCTGTACATTCGTGTTCAGGTTTTTCAGGTTATGATCAGGCTGAGCATTACGACTATGCAAATTGAGAAACAACTACTGGAAATAGAATTTACTTTCATATGCTTTAAGTTGAACTGTTAAGGATGAGTGTAATAGACACTAAGTTATTGTTTTGATTTAAGGCGGTTTGTGCCTTTAGAGACCCCGTGCTGTAATATGTAATAAGTTAGAAAAATATTTATAAGCTTTGACTGCTCTACTCTGATTATTGTTTATTGTTGTTCAACGTTTTGGACGGAATCGATCCTTCAAACTGTAGCGACCTACGGGTCCATAAAGGAAATTTAACGCTTTCCTTATTTATTCTACGTCGGGGCGTGACAGTACGTAACCGCGTAATCTCGATCTTTAACCAAAAAAAGTAGTAAAGTAAGGGTATGGCCGAGCTCTCTTAGAGCTTCCTACGTATTTCCCGTCAGGAGAATCAAATTGTATGTAGTTCGTAAGAACTTGGGTAGCTGAGATGGTGGGAGACGATGTAGTCGAGAAGTGCGTAGTCGCATAATCTTGAACTTTAACCAAGAATGTAGTAAAGTGAGGGTATGGTCGAGCTCACAGAGCTGCCTATGTATCTCCCGTCGGAAAATAAGACCGTGTGTAGTTTGTACGAACCTGGGTAGCTGAGAGATGGTGAGAGACGGTGTAGTCGAGAAGTGCGTAACCGCGTAATCTCGAACTTTAACCAAGAATGTAGTAAAGTGAGGGTATGGTCGAGCCTTTATAGGTGCCTACGTATCTCCTATCGGAGAATCAGACTGTGCGTAGTTTGTAACTGGGTGAAGAGGATGCCATGTTGGGATAGTGAAGAGAAAAATGCATGATTGGAGTGGATACAAAAGAGTGAAATGCCACTTGGGGCATAATCGATGTGAGATAAGAGAGCAAAATGCCATGCGGGGGCGTAATTGTTATGGATATGAGAGAGCGAAATGCCACATGGGGCGTGATCACTATGAGATAAAAGAGTGGTAAAATGTGATACGCGTGATTGTTGTGAAAGTGAGAGATGAGAGTAGCAAAATCCAATACGAGTGTTTGCTATGGAGATAAGATCAACAGAATGCGACGCGTGTGACTGTTGAATATATGAGAGAGCAAAATGCCAAGTAGGGCATGATTGCTATAAAGAGTTCGAGATAAAAGAAGCAAAATGCCACATGGGGCGTGATTGCTATAAAGATTCAAGAGCAAAATGCCACGTGGGGTATGATTGCTGTGAAGAGTGATGAAATTAGCAAAATGTGGTATGCGTGATCGCCTTGGAAATGTGAGGACAGCAAAATGCAATGCGCGTGATTGCTATAGAGTGCGGGAGGGTAAGAGAAATACCTAATGCTTGATGCTGATGTAAGTTAGATGCCATTTGAGGGACTTATACTTGATGGTTGATGATTTGAACAGAACGCCACGTGATGGACTCACCCCTGATGTTGAATGGTAGATGATGACGTGAATATGATGCCCCTTGACGAACTCACTCCTAATTCTAATGATTGATAGCATGAATAGGATACCACTTAACAGACTTATTCCTAATTCCAATGATAGATAATGTGAATAGGACGCCTCTTGACGGACTTACTCCTGATATTGAATGATAGACGATGACGTGAATAGGATGCCCCTTGACGGACTCATTCCTGATTCTGATGATTGATAGTGTGAATAAGATACCACTTTACGGACTTACTCCTGACTCCGATGATAAATAATGTGAATAGGATGCCACTTGATGGACTCACTCCTGATTCCTGTGATTAATGGTGTGAATAGTATGAATATGATGCAACTTGACGGACTCACTCCTGATTTCGGTGATAGATAGTGTGAATAAGATGCCACTTAACGGACTCACTCCTGATTCTTATGATTGATGGTGCAAATCGTATGAATATGATGCCACTTGACGGACTCACTTCTGATTCTAGTGATAGATAGTGTGAATAGGAAGCCACTTGACGGACTCACTCCTGATTTTGATGATTGATAGTGTGAATAGGATACCATTTGACGGACTCACTCCTGAGCTTGAAGATGTGATTGAGAAGCCTCTTCAAGGACTCATTCCCGGTAGTGAGAATATGAACAGGATGCTTCTTGATGGACTCATTCCCGGTAGTGAGATTGTGAATGGGATGCCTCTTAACAGATTCATTCCCAGTTTCGATGATGAATTCTGATGCCGAGTAGTGAACAGGATGTCGCTGGAGGATCTTATACCTGATGCTGGAAGTGAATAGTGGACAAGACATCGCTGGGGGTCTTGTACTAGATGCTTGAGATGGAGATGAGTATGAATAGGCTGCCGTTGGAGGTCTCACACTTGATTCTGGAAGTAAACAGTGAACAGACTGCCGCTTAGGGCCTTATACCTGACGATTGTGATGGAATAGGACGCCATTTGAAGGACTCACTCCTGATTGTGATGATGGATTCTAATGACAAGTGAATAAGATGCCGCTTGAGGGTCTTATACATGATTCCTAATTTGAGCGTGAACGGCTAGACCTTAGCAAGGGATAGATTTCTTGACAATCTACCAAGGAAAAGACTGATCTGATATGTCGATCTGAGTAGATGGATCAGTGTGAAGTTGGCGAGTCTGAGCAAAGGTTGATATCGTGGCTCGGTTAGTGGCGAGCTTTTTGGGTCATTTGAAAGGAATGTCGGAACCAGTTGCCCCTACTATAAAAGTATGCATTGTCTGCTATGCTAAAAAGACATGAATGTATTTTGAAAGTTATGTCGTGCTAAGTTTATGTATTTACAAGAGTATGATGCATTAATCTATCATCTATGAAAAAATGCTCATGAGTTAATGGATATTGACCGTTTTGTCATCTATTGAGTACTAAAAGACAAAGTATTTGACTGTGTAGGCTCAGTGCCCCAGTGATCATCTTTCAGAAGGACCCAATTTTCCAGTATTTGATTTCTCTCGAGCTCTCCTTCTCTCTGAAACTATTTTTACTTTCGGCGCCCTCATAGGTTTTCACCGAATCCGGTTATGTGATTGTTGCGCTTCAGTGCATCTTGTGATTTGAAAGTATGTGGCACCCCCGTCAATTGGAATGATGCAAGTATGTTATTTAGTGAACCCAACAAGGCTTGTGTCAATCAAAGTGGACTTTACTAGGTTGTAACGTAGGCCAGGGTCATGGGTTGAGAAACGAAAGGATCGCATGAAGGTTTAAAGTATAATTTGAAAAGTCGATTGAGATTTCTGAGATCACCTCTGCCCTACGTCTTTCCTTCTTTTGATTTTGCTTTTTTTCTTATTTTTTTTCGTATTCATCCCAATCTAGTGTGGGGTACGTTATTGCTGAGTAAAGTATGTCCTGGAGAGATTTGCCCCATTTTGAAGTATGTATCCGAGTCGGATTGTATCTTTTATGGATTTGCTCCAGCTTTACATTGAGTTCTATTTTGTTTGTTTTTTCTTCCTTTTTTCCTTTTGGCATTGCCCCGGTATAGGGGGTGATCCTCAGGGGTTTAAGTTTGAAAAAAAATTATCGCATGCCTCAAGTGGGCTAGTGAGGAAAAGTAGTGTATAGGTAGCTGAAATGATTGCCTCTAATCATTTTTGACACAAGTCGAGTTGGGTTCAGAGATCACAAATATGTATCATTGAAGTTAGAGATCGTGGGAATGCGTATTTACTTTTCTGACCTGGATTGAGGGGCCTCATGTTAGCCAGTAGTGATTGTGATGACCTTTTTGCTGAGTCGTGGGGGCAAAGACTGCCCTAGTCTATGTATGTCATGATCCTGAGAATGGAATAAGGTGTTCTTGTTCTTGCATGCTCGTCGGTTGTTTGCTCTATTCTTGTGTACTCATATGACATCAAGCGGTCGTAGAGAAATATGCATTGAGTATGCATTTGTCATCTAATTCTTGTTGAGATGTGAGCATAGTCAGAGGGTGGAATGGCCGATTCGTGGACCTGAGTTATTCTGGGCATGATTTTGCGATGGTCGCACTTTCAAGTAAACCCGAACATAGTTTGCTATATTTTGAAAGTCTAGTATGATGTTCAAGTCGTACTCAACAAGTAACGAGATAGTAATATCCAATAAACCATGAGATTTAAAGAACGAGAACAAGATGACAATTATTGTGTGATGTAAAGAATTTTTGTTTTTCATTTGAAAGTACGTACTTAATGCAAAGCAGATAAAGCATAAATTCAATAGTATGGAAAAACTGCCCCTATGTGGCATATGATGAGAAGTAATGTTTCAAGATAGTGGGCTGAGCGTTGGTCCTTCACGAGAATTGTTTTGGGCATGGCCAGAGCTTGTGGATGTATATGGGTAGAAGTAGGCCTATTGGTTCAGCGGCTTGAGGGTTTGAACAATTGCGAATGTGCTGGTACTGCTCGAATTTGATCTCCCCAAATTTTATCATCTGCCCTGCTCAGGCTAAATGTTTGGATTTAGAAGTTGGATTGGGAAGTCAGAGCTATTTGGACTGATTGTCCATTCGGACTTTCTCGATCCGTGAAGTCGATGATGCCGAGAGTAGGCTGAGCATGTAGAAGCTTCCCATGTTGACTTCTGCCAGAAGTGTACCTGTAGTGGAGGTTAGAAGAAGTGGAGGTAGACGTAAAGTTAGTAAGTCGTTTCAAAGAAAAGAAACAAGGATTCTTCTCCTAGTGACTTGTTAGAGATGGGAGAGTACTGTCCCAGTGTGATGTGTGTTCCCAAGGTATGAGATGAAATTGGATAGCCTTTCGGCGTCACCAAATATCTTTGAAAAGTGGATTTGTCCTTTTGGGGAGTTTTATTTTGTTTTTTTTTAAAAGGTGAGAACGAGTTTGGAAAAAGTCTGGTAGCCTTCTGGCGCCGTTTATGAGTTTTTTTTGGAAAAGTGTATTCATCCTTGTTAAAATGTAAGGAAAGGATAAGTGAGAATGGGCAGCCCTTCAGCCCCGTTATTTGAATTTGAAAAGTTTTTCGGCCCCCTAATTTGTAAAAAGTGCAGGGAGAAGACAAAGAAGGATCAAGTAGCTCGTCGGCTCCATTTATTATTTTTGAAAAGTTTTTCCGTCCCCAGTTTATACAAGGGGAGGATAGAAAAGAATTGGGCGGCCTATCGCCACCGTATTATGTTTTTTGAAAAGCTTTTCCACCCTTAGTTTATATAAGGGGATGATAGAAAAGAATCAGACAGCCTATCAGCGTCGTTCCGTATTTTAAAAAGTTTTGAATGCACACGTGCAGAATGTGACTATGTGGAGAGGTTGTTGTCTAATGTAGACTTATTTAGGTCCAGTTCCCAAACCTTTAAACCTCCAGTGCCGTAGTACCTTCTCAGGTTGGTGGTTTTGAGCGGAGCAACTTTCGGTGCTGGTACGTACCGACGGTACTACCGCAACGGCCATGCCACTTACTGATCCTCCTATCTAATCTTAAAGGGTTTCAGTTTCAGAACCGGGTTATATCATGCTTAATGCAAGTGTGTAGTGTGTATAACAGTAACGGATGGCATTGGCCTTGCAATTTCATTGGCATTGGCCTTGTAATTTTTAGAGTGAGTCGCGAATACCTATACGAGAAAAATTAGAGATATAGAAAAGAGTTAAAGAAATGCCCCATTAGAATAAAACCCATCAGAGTGATGGCCTGAGTCCTCTTAAGTGTATCCCCAGCAGAGTCGCCAGCTGTCGCACCTGCCCCGAAGGCGGGGGGCGGTCCCCTCGAGGATCGTGACCGTCTACGCCGAGAGGCGGTGTATGAAGGGGGTGTGAAGAGTACGTGAATGTGGGAGTATGTCGTTTTAAAGGAAATAAAATAAAATAAGATAAAAGGCTCAAAGCAGCGAACAAAAGCATGCAAAGAAATGTATGAAAGTACGTACAAGTAGGAGTAGGGCCAAGTAAAAGTTCAGAGTCGCCACCTAACGTTATCGGAAGTTAGGATCCCTGCAAAGACGATTAGAGTAATCATCTTTGACTTTTGAGAAAACAGTTTAAGAAGAGTGGCCCTTTTAAAAGTGTGACTTTTGATAGTCGTGCGAAACCAGAGTGTGACGACTTGACCCAAAAAAAAGATATAAAAATTAGATCAACGGATAGTTTTCTAATATATATTTCATTACAAAAAAATTACAAAATGATAATGTATGTAATTTTGAATTTATGATATACTTTTTAGATCCCAAATTGGAATAACAAGGTATCTTTATAAATTTTAAAACCATTTAGTAATAACTTTAATTTCTAGGATAAGGCTTGTTGGTAACTGTTTGGAATACCATTTGGTTAATAAAAAAATGTCACTTAGTAATTCCTTTATGAACCATAGAAACACCCATTATTTTGTAAACATACAATCTCTCTTGTATATAACATACATGTGTACACCCATATATTTGGATCAAGTTAATGTGTGCACGTGTGAGAGTAAGGGATAAGAGAGACAATAGGATAAAGATAAAGATTAAAAAAGAAAATAAAATTATTAGGATAACTATGAAATGAACTTGGCGACCAAGAAATAGATAAGAGCAAGAGAAAGACTTAGTAAATAAGTCTTGTTCGTGGGTATAAATAGGCAGTATAGGAGGAAGTAGAGGAAGGGATAGCCAAGATCCAGAACAAGAAATAAAGATCAAGAGAGGAAGAAAAATAAAAAGAAAAGAAATAGAGAGAGAGAGAGAGAGAGAGAGAGAGAGAGAGATCTACATGGGCTGTAGTGGGTATGTGGCTGGGAAAAAAATAAATCATCCTGGTGCTCAATTGTGCTGGACTATGTGCGTGTGTAATATCAGCTAAGGGGAAAAATATATGGCGTATTCTTTCTTGTGTTAGTTTTATGTATGTGGTTAAATAATATGTTAAGTGTGTGTACTAAGCCACTGAGTCACAAAGAGAAGAACAAGATGTGAGATAATTAAAAAAAAAAGGAGAGAAAAACAATGAAACAAAAAAAGAAAGGAAAAGAAACGAACCCAGGCTCGGTTTGAGAAAGAATTCATATGGTGAGTAAACCTATTTTTGTGCAAAATAAAGAAAGATAAGCTATATATATATGTATATATTTTGGGAATTACTACTAGCACTCCAAAAATTAATTAATGCATTTCATGGTACCACTATGACAACTTGTCATACCATGCACTCAATGCTATCCATGGAGTGAATTTTGTAATCAATGGAGTGGGAATATCATTGCCCTATATTTTAGGGAGTACTTATTCATATCTATAAATTAATTTATTAATTGCTTATACTGTTAAATAGCTTTTACTTATAAATTAATCACATTTGTTGTTTAATTGTATTATTTAATCATGCATTAATTAATACTATTAATGATGATATTGGCTAAGGTCGTGGCCTTATGATAGTTGGAGGACTGAGGTAGTCTATGTTGAGATGGCCAGGATTGAGATAGTCATACAGTTAGTGCACTAATATACTACTCCATTTCGAGCTGGGCTAGTGGGTAGTATACACCTTTCGATCTAGGTTGGGGTGCTGTGACCATGTGATTGTATACATTTCGAGCTGGGCTGGTGTGTACAATTGTGTTGGTAATCTATTGTGAATTTGATAAGACACAGTATCAAAGAATTATTAATGCATAAATTACTTTATGTGCACATGTTGGACTGTGTAAAATTAATATGTATGTGCATGAAATAAATATGTGATATGTACGTGTTACAGATAGCAACAGAGTGCAAATATGAGATATTTGACAAATTATACATTCACATACACTAATTAATGGGGACTACTAATAACACTACAAGAAAAAATGCTTTTTATGTCAATTTTACAATTGTATTTATGTCACTTTTATTTCGAGTGACATAATTATTTCTAGTATGAGCTTTTTATGTCACCTTTTAAGTATTTATGTCATTTTTTAAAAAAGTGACATAAAAAATAAAGTATTTATGTCACTTTTTGTATAAAACGACATAAATAATGAAGTTTATATGTCACTTTTTAAAAATCGACATAAAAAAAAACACGATGGCAATTTTGTAAATAAAATATTTTATATTTATATAAAAAGTGACATAAAAAAATACGGTGGCAATTTTGTAAATAAATTATTTTATATTTAAGTCATTTTATAAAAAAAGTGACATAAAAGTTTATGTAAAAGTGACAAATGAATTTTGGCGGGCTGATGAAAACTTAACCCTCTCACATACGCAGATCCCTTTTGGCCTTTTGCCCCTTCCTCTCTCTCTGTCTCTCTCTATACTCTCTCTCTCTCTCTCTCTCTGCGAGACTCTTATCTTTCCCACTCTTTCTTCCAAATCTATGGCCATTAAAGATCCTCAATTTCTCTCATTTTCTCTGTGTATCTACGTTTGCGAGTTGAAGCTCTGTGTATATACCTCATGGCTGGATGAGGAATTGGAAGCTGTATACATTTTCAAAGACCCACAAATGGCGAGCAATAGAGACGAACCTCTCACATTCATAAACCCATCAACGTCGTCCCCAGCGGTGGTCTTAGATGGAGATAACTTCCTTCTCAACCCCAATAGCAACAACTCGCAGGTTGGGAGCTCTTCTATGGCGGTAATACTAAAAGCGCCACCACCGACGCCGAGTTTGGGTTCTTGCGTCCCGAGTTCAGGTAGAGCCCACTGGTCAGGACGGTGGATTACTACGATCGCCATGTGTTCTTGTACTATAAGAACCCTCTGGTTTTGCATGCTTGCATTGAAGCCGCTGAGTTTGATCGATTGCCGAGGCTTCTCTCTGCTGCTCTCGTGGCCCAGAAGGGTGATATGAAGAAACAGGTTTGTGTGTTTTGGTTTTGTGATTGAATTTTGATCTGGGTTTGAGTTTTTATGCCCTGATTTAATGGTTTGTGGGAGAGATTAGGGTTTATTTAATGGTTTGATTGCGGTACATGTTCAATGATTGTGTGTGTGTGTGTGCCTCATCTGTATATACCATATAGATATAGTTTGTAGATCAATAATTAGGGATTTCTCATTTCATTCCTCCTCTCATTCGAGATCTGCACTTTTGCCGATCAATTAACCCATCTGCATTGGAATTAGCGTCGTCCCATATTCCTAAAACGTTGAAAATCTCTGAGAAGAAGATCATCTCCTCCAATTCAAACCCTAACGACTCCAATGTTGACTCTTTACTGATTTCGTATCTCTTATTTTCAAAGGGTGAGCAATTAGTGATATAACTAAATGTGAAGAACACATTGAAATTGAAAGTACAGAAAATGGTTTTAGGAATAGTGAGAAATGAATGCATGGAAATGGTTTGTGAAATAACTTAATCGGTTTTGCATTTCTGGTTCATTTAGGTTAACCTTTGTTGAATGACCCCATTTCAAACCTTCCTAAATACAATGACCCCATTTAGATTAATAGTGAATGCCTGTAAATGGTTTTAGGAATAAAGAGAAATGAAAATGCTTTAAATTCTCCATGTATTAGCATCAGGGGCTGTTTTGCAACATTAACAATAGAGAACCTCTTATAAATATTGTTGCTTGGTCAATCCTGATATGTAATTTCTGTATTTGCATTGAGGTCCTCATTGGTTTTGGATTCAACGCTAAAACTTAAACTTGTTACATTCAAGTGAGAAGAAATCAAAATTTTCTAACCTTTTTGACCTCCCCAATCGGTTGCCAGGTAATAATCATACGAAATTTCCAAATTAATTTAGCTCTGAGAAGACATGTACTCATTTGGGGTAGGAAACACAGGAATCAATCCAGTTACTCACTCATTGGATCTTGTCACCGAAGAGATGGAATCTAGTTTGGCCCAGCTTCAAAGGTGTTTTTTTCGTCATGTTATATTTTTCAGTATGTTCATTTCCTTAAGGGTGCGTTTGGTTGCACAAATTGTCTAATTTTAGGAATTATTTATTTTAAATTAGTTTATTCTGTATTTGTGTGTTTGTAAATGACTAATATGAATTTGTGTACTGGTTGGTTGGTTAGAAACCTTACCTAGAGAGGTGCTTGCATACATATATTTTTGTGTGCGTGCCTCGACGACGTAGAAAGCCACTGAATGTCTCAAAACTGGCAGAGAGAGGTGTCAAGAGTGAACTGCTTGAATTAGGGCATTTCAAGTTTTTGGAGAAATTACGTTATTTGAGTTCATTAAAATAAAGTGTGTTATTTTCTCAATTTGTTAACTTTTCCAACCAAGCACTACGGTTGGTTAGTTAGCAACCTTGCCAAGAGAGGTGCGTGATTACATATATATGAACATCTATATTGTATATATTTATATATATGATTGCTAGAGAGAGAGAGAATAGGAGGGAGGGGCGGCTCACCATGACTTGACGAGGAAGAAAGCACAATGAATGTCTCGAGGCTAGCGGCGAGAGATGTGAAGACTATGTTTCTCTACCTTGAATTAAGGCATTTCAAGTTTTTGGAGAGATTACCCTATTTGAGTTTTCTATAATATAAAGTGAAATTTGGTATTTCTCTTTTATTATTATTAATACATATTTTTTAAATATTTATTTTGGCAACCAAGCACCACTAAAAAGGCGAATGCATAATCGGCTCTTTCTAATGATCCTAATTCGTGATTCTGTGGACTTCCACACACGCCCTTATTTTTTGAGACTCTGAATATTTGTTTGTTGTTTTACCTCCGAAAATTTCAGTGCTTCGTCTTCTCAAATTGGAGTCGTTGAAGGTTTTCATCCACATGACTTTGAAGAACATGATACTAATATTGCTGCTTCATTCCCTTCAGCTTCAGCGTCTGATTTGTTTTCAGCAGAAACCTCCGCTGTTAGTCAATTTTGTCTGCATGAATTGAAATTGTTAACGCTCTAAGCCTCGTTCTTTGTTACTGACATGCGACTTCTCTTGTTGCCAGGAACTTGAAACTTCTTCTCAGCAATTACCTTCAACTTCTGCAACTGAACGCCTTGGAAGTAATATACTCGAACCTTTGGTAACCATAGGGGATGTATTGGATGAATATCAGATTATTTTTTAGAAGGTCTCGAACTACTACTACACTTCAACTACTATTAGTTCTAGTCCACTTACTAGGTCTGTTATTTGGGACAGAGAAAGTAGAGGGTTTTTTGGGATCTTAGCCTCCTGTTGGCACCTTTTCTTAATTGTGATTTTTTTTGGCTGTCAGTTAAATACTTTTATTTTCTTTTGTTTATTTACCATGTGCAGTTAAGTTTTTTCTAATTTGTGCTAGCTAGGTTTCGTGCTTATTCTTACGTCCTCTTACTGGAGGAAATATAACATGAATCTTGCTATTTTGCAAAGTCGATGCGTTTAATGAAGCCGCAATGCAAAAGTTGACTACTTATAAAAAAATGAAGATTAGAGAAAAGTTTATATTTGGATAGCATCAAACAAATATGATCATGGGCTTACTTTACAAGATCAAAATGTATATATAATAAATAGATTAAATGAATGGAGGGTCCACAATTCCACATGTTAAAACACTTTGGTGGCTGGGTTAGGGATGAACTATCAAAATGACGGGTCCAAAATTCCACATGTTAAAACACTTTGGTGGCTAATCTATGTATTGGATGGGTTTTGAGAAAGTAACAAAAGATGAAGTGTATGAACTTTTGGGTGGGCTATGCTTCTATCTCTTTCTTGATCCATCGTTGCGACAGCCTGCTCGATGCAGGCTTCTTTATAGTGAAATCTCCTTGTGCAGAACTGCACCACTCTCCAGTCCCTGTCCTCTTTTTTTTTTTCCTTTCTTTCTTTCTTTCTCTGTGGGTCTACGGTTGATACATGGGGCTTGATGTAAGCTTCATTATACTAAATTGTCCTCTCTGTGTGCAAAAACACATGCTTGTTTTATGCTTTTTACAAGTGCACATATGATATTCCTCTTGGGTCGAGTATTTAGTTCACCTGACAATGCTTTTCTTTGAATGATTACAGCTGGACACTCTGGTCAATGGTGATGCTAAAGAAGTAGAAATTTATGTATCAACACTTTTATTTTTCTTGGTAGACATAGAGCACATATGGGATTGCCTTTTTGGGCCAATACTCACTTTTTAGTGGTTGTGTAAAAAGCTGTGAGTCGTGACTATTTGGGTTAATATTTTCACTGCTTTTTTTTTCATTCTAAAAATTGATTAAAAAGCTAGAAACAGCTTTTATAAAAAGCTCCAATTTTAGCTTTTCAAAAAACTCTGTTATTCCAAAAATTCTATTACTTTTTAGTTTCTTCAGTATGGTATAGGAGCTTTTAATATGTATATACAAATCTTTTACAGGTGATTTACTCCGACGAGGACCGAAAATTCAACAAAGATGTTACTGTCGGCCTTATTCGCAGTGAATTATTAAACCTTGTTGAGTATAATGTTCATATGGCAAAGCTCCTTGACGCAGGAAGAAATAGTATGTAAAGGAGCATTGGTTCTATTCGAGTATTCCAACGAGTTGGCACAACTAACTAATTGCATTTGTTGTGCAGAGGCTGCAACTAAGTTTGCCATTTCCCTTATTCAGTCGTTGGTGGTTAATGATTCTAGAGTACTCTCAGAGCTTCACAATCTTGTTGATGGACTGGCAAAGGTTCGTGCCCATAAATTTTGTTTGATTTCTTGTCTAACGCTAAGTTTGTTTGCCCATTAACTTGGGAAAATAACCTAGCAACATGGTCCAAAATACTTAAGCCCAAACTACTAGTAGCAAGCTTGTGAGGCCTTATAAGTTGACCACACTACTGTTACATCGAACATCCATCGAAGACTTCGGAATAATTAAACCAATCAGTAGAGGCGCCTTTGGAAGAGTTTTGTTGTCCTATGTCTCGATGGTCAACCATCAGCCAAGTGCGTAAGAAATAGAGTGTGGAACCTTAGTTGCTAGTTAGGAATGATATTAAGTAGACATAATGCACAAGCAGTTCATTGGTTCATGATCGAGAGTTCGTTTTCTTTTCGCTATCAGGTTTAAATAAGGATGATTGTTAATTTTCTCAGTGGTGTTTGCTCGAACTGCCAAAAGGTCATGTTTTCTCTTAAATAGTGAATGGGTGAAGTATGACTCAATCTTTGGACCAAGCTGCTAACCTCTAAAATCAGTTTTAAAACAAAATCTTTGTCAAACCAACATTGTATTTGATTGTATTCTATGTATTCCCACAAAGGCCCTCAAGTACCAGTAAATATTTAATTTCGGCGCATTGCAAACTTCACTTTGAACCATGTTGACTATAAATGAACTTAGAAAGCAATTAGAAATTTAACAAGCATTAATATTAGTAACAAAGTTATCGGTATATTATTGATGTTTACATACTTTTCCAATTTCTCAATCCATTTTTTACTCTGAAGTTTTGTGCCACAATTGTAAGCACTAGCTTGTCTATAAAGGCTGGGTTCTTTTCTTTGGTGGAAAAAGAAAAACTTTGTACCAATCCATTTCAGGTTGCTAATTGAAAACCCAGTTCAAAGATTAGGTGCACAGGGCTACAGAGGTAAACTTTTTTTTGCCCTTAATTAAGAGTGAAGACATACTTGCAAGTATGATGACCATAAAGAATTAAGAGCAACTATGTTCTTTGGCAGGTAAAGCAACATCCCTTTTTGAAGGATATCAACTGGGACACTCTTGCAAGGCAGAAGGTAATTTATTTATTGCAATATAGATATGCAATTAGTTTGGTTTCTCTATTGCATTTTGAGACCATTAGGTACATATTTTTCCTTTTTCCCCCTTGCCTTCCGAGCATTTTCCTTTTCTTCTTCTTCTTCTTTTTCCTCCTTTCCTTCCTAGCATTTTCGTGTTGGGCTATGCTCTCCTTTTTTAACGAATTCCCGAGCATTTGCACTGGTTATCAACTAGTTTAAGAACCAATTTTCTCCCTCTCTCTCCCAAACCTCTCCCTCTCGAACCAACCAAACACCCCCCAGAATACCCTTGTCCATACCAAAAGGAAAAAAAAAGCCACACACCAGCATCCTGCGCTCACAGCAGCCAGTGCCAGCACTCGAGCAACACAGTGAGCGAGACCTATCCCGTGCACAAGATCCCTTTTACGTGCTTTTTTTTGTGCAAATGGGTTGAAATATAGTTATATTCCTAACCGTGCATTAAAAGCACAAGCCACAACTCCCAAAACATCCCTGGCACATTCCGTGGCATGTAACCATGGTCGGGCAACACGTGCATGAACGCGCATATGAGACCCTCTCCGTGCACACTAATTTTCAGAACTTTGGCGCGTGATTTTTTTTCCGGGCATATTACTTAAAATGCATTAAAATGTCTATGCTCCAGTTGTCATAGCATGTGCACATGTTTAGCACACTATTTTGTATACCTTCTTGTATATGTGCACGTAAAAAATGTGCACTAATTTTTTGGACCCCTTTTACGTGCTTTTTTTCCATAAAAATGTATTAAAATATAGTCATATGCCTAACCATACATTAAAAGCACATACAGCAGCTCCCAAAACATCCCAGGCACGTAGCCGTACTCAGGCAGCACTCAGGTAGCACGTGCACAGCATACGCATATGAGACCCTCTCCGTGCACACTAATTTTCAGAACTTTGGCACATACTTTTTTCTCGGCATATGACTTAAAATGCATTAAAATGTTTGCTCCAGTTTTCATAGTTTGTGCACACGTTTAGCATACTATTTTGTAGTGTAACAAGCACACGAGTAGAAACTTCGGTTACATTACACAAGTACAACATAAAATTGTAGTGTAAACTATTTAACCCCACAACTAAACCTTAACAAAACCCGTGCAAGTCTTAGTGAGAGTCGTGAGACTATAGTGAATGTAAGAGGGGAGGGGGGGGGGGGAGAGAGAGAGAGAGAGAGAGATTTGCGTCAAAAACTTGTTTTAAAGGCCTAAGTCTAGAAATTAGCATATTTGCGTCTAACTTGCAATCCGTGAATCAGAATTGTGTGGCGTTTGTTCTTACAAGTTTATTTAGGTGAGTAGGAGGTGTTGATTCCATTCCCATTCTGTTCCGAGTGTCAGAACTCACTTTGGTCTCTCAAATTGTCAAAAACTTAGTTTTAAAGGTCCAAGTCTAGAAATTTGCATATTTACGTCTAACTTGCAATCTGTGAATCAGAATTGTGTGTCGTTTTTTCTTACAAGTTTATTTAGGTGAGTAGGAGGTGTGGGTTCCATTCTCGTGTCGTTTTGAGTGCTGGAACCCACTTTGGTCTCTCAAAACGTCAAAAACTTAGTTTTAAAGGTATAAGTATATGAGTTTGCATATTTGAGTCCAACTTGTACGTCTTTACTCTTTTTTTATTAATTTATATTACTAATGAAAACTTTTTCTTTTTTTTTTGTAGGTACAAAGGTTCAAATTTTGATGGGGAGTTCTAACTAACAAGTAAAACCACTTTTTGTTGTGTTAATGTTTTCATAATGATTTTTAATTTGTAGTACTTGTGGATATGTTATTATAGTTTAGCACTTGACATGGATCGATTGTATATATTTTTTGTTCATTCCAATTAATTGGTTGATATTGAGATGAATCGATGAAATTTAGTAATTGAAATAGATCATTGAATTGGATTTAATTTTGTACAGGGTGGTCTATATTGTTTTTACAAGGTGGTATTGAATCAGTATTATTTAAAACATTAATGTCATTTTTTAAAAAAAATGGCATAACTAATTACACATTTATGTCACTTTTATCGAATATTTATGTCACTTTTATAAATTATTTGTCATTTTTAAAGTTTTTAAAGTTTGTCACTTTTACAATATTTATGTCACTTTCAAGACTTTGATGTAATAATTTTGTTTGGTATTTATGTCACTTTTCTACTTTTATGTCACTTTTTAGTATTTATGTCATTTTTTATTAACATATATGTTGGTATTATGAAATATTTATGTCACTTTTATAAAATATTTATGTCACTTTTAAAACATTTATGTCGCCTCTATTTATGTCACTTTTTACTGGGAAAAAAAGTGACATAAAAAGCCTTTTTTCTTGTAGTGTAATGATATAATAAAGTATTATATCATAGATTTGAGATCAAAAATCTATTTTTATATAAAAATGTGTTTTACTCACTGAGCTCCTGTCTCATTATTATTTTTATTAATATTTTTCAGGTAAGAGAGAGATGTACAGTTGAGCCATGTAGCATAGTTTGGCCTCCTGTCAACTAACCAGGATTAGGAATTGGGACATAGATGCATCTGTAATTTTATTTGTTAGAGAAAAGTAACAGTTATAATTCTTTACATTTCATTATAAATAAAATTAATTGAGTTTTTATTATTACTATTTTTTTATTAGACTGTCATGTCTTATTTGTGTGTCCAAGCTGGACCATAATTTTGAGTGTTGACCAGTTGACCCTCGCGCTTCGGGTTGGGCGAAATTCGGGGCGCGACACAGAGTTCTTGAAGTGGGTTCGGGGACTTGATTATGTCAAGGGAAGGTATTAGGCACCCTCGAACATCCATGACACACAGTTGCCAGTTTGATGGTTTTCATAATAACGGGGTATAAGTAAGAAGTAGTAGAATACATATACAAGAAATTACACCCGAGCATCCATGACATGCGGTTGTAGATTTACGTATCTCGACACGAGATAGTTTTGAAAAGTATGTACGTATCTCGACTCGAGATACTTTGAAAGTATGTAGTTTTGTATACGTATCTCGACACGAAATATTTGAAAGTATGTACATATCCCGACACGATATAGTTTGAAAGAAAACAGTTATGGCCATACCCAAGTATGAGTTGCATACGTATCTCGACATGAGAATCAGGTCGTACGTAGTTCTGTGTTTGTATGTGTATGGGTGTTTTGGTCAATCTAGACCGTGAAAGTGTGGTGTTTTAAGTAAAGTCGGTGTAGCTAGGAACTTTAACCTGCACGGTATAGTCTTAGACTTTAACCTTTGAAAAGTAGCAAGTCTTGGAAAATGTGTAATAGATCGACCGTGTGAGTAATGAGTGTTATGCCCAAATATCCTGTTATCAAGCTATTGATTAACTTGACAGGATAGGCCTATTCGGGGTAAGTGAAAAAGTATTTTTGTGTTTTATGTTTTATAATTTTTGTCTTTTTGTTATATGTGCCGGAAGTAAGGGTCGGTGCCCCGTGATTTTGGAAAAGTGTACCAAAAGTACGGGTCGGTGCCCAGTGTTTTGAAAAAGGTGCCAGAAGTACGGGTCGGTACCCAGTGGTTTTGGAAAAGTGTGCCGAAAGTATGGGTCGGTGCCTAGTGGTTTGAGGAAGAGTGCCGGAAGTAAGGGTCGGTGCCCAGTGATTTTGGAAAAGTGTGCCGGAAGTACGGGTCGGTGCCCAGTGGATGAAAAGTTTTACCGGAAGTATGGGTCGGTGCCCAATAATATAAAAGAGTAACCGGAAGTAAGGGTCGGCCGAGTGGTGTAAAAAGAGGTGATGTGAAAGTTTTACCGGAAGTACGAGTCGGTGCCCAGTGATTTAAAAGAGTAACCGAAAGTAAGGGACGGTGCCCAGTGGTTTAGAAAAGTTCTACCGGAAGTAAGGGTTGGTGCCTAGTGATTTGAGAAAAGTTCTACCGAAAGTATGGGTTAGTGCCCAAGTAATGAAAATGTGTCAATTTTTTTGTGTTCTCTATTTTTCATCAACGAATATCTATAACAGGAGATAAAATGCAGCCAGGTTCTGGCTGACGCAGGATATAAAGTCCAATCGGGTGGAGTTCGACGGTCTCCTTCCGACTGGCGCAAGATATAGCAGTTTGATAAAGTTCAGCCGGTTGGGTCATTAGATCTCCTTCCGACTAACGCCGGATATAAAGTCCAATAGGGTGGAGTTTGAGGCCTCCTTTCGACTGGCTCAGGATATAGCAGTTTGATAAAGTTCAGCCGGGTGGGTGATTAGATCTCCTTCCGGCTGACGCATGATATATAGTCTAATCGGGTGGATTTCGAAGGTCTCCTTCCGACTGGCAAAATAGAAGGCGGAATATCCGACTAAAGGATTTATAGGGAGACCACACCACTAACAAAAAATAAAAGAGAAGGCGAAAAATTCGACTAGTGGATTTATAAGGAGCCCAGACCACTAAAAGAAAATAAAAGAGAAAGAAAAAGGCAGAATATTCGACCAATGGATTTATAGGGAGGCTACTAACAGAAAATAAAAGAGAAAGAAAAAGGCGGAATATCTAACCAGTGGATTTATAGGAAGCTCTAGACCACTAAGAGTATAAGTTTGAGTATGTTACCTGTGCAGAAGGGGCTATTGAAGCCTAGTCGGTGTTTTGTTCAGAAAGAATAGAAAGAATACCAAGAAACGCAGCACAAATAATCCAAGAAGACCCAAGTCATACTTCGACACGAAATCGACATGAATGGACGTCATATTTGGATTCGGAAGGGCCGAAAGAGTCAGAAAAACCATAAGGCAGGCTAGAATGGGTCCGGGCTGAGTTGAGCCGGACCCGTGGGGGTTAGAACTAGCCGGTATAGCTTGAAATGGACATATAAAATACCAAACAGCCCTTAAGAGTTGGATTCGCCCAAATCTGAGGTCACCGGTGCGTCCAGAACGACCAAATTAGCTAGAAACAAATGTCCATTCATTGAAATTCGGACCCGGAGTGAAGAAAACTGGGAAAAATAGAAAGTCAGCAAATACATGGCAGGTCAACACCACGTGGTGCGCTGTGGTTTACTAGTAAACCTGCGTATTGAGACACGTGGCGTACCTTGATTGGGAAATGCAGTTGCTGTCTGACCTGACACGACACGTGTTAGGCTGCTACTGGAAGGTCAATGTTTGACTAGATGCTAACTGGGCAAATCAAATGGACACGTGGCAGCTTCTAAGTAGCTGGTCAACGTGATGATGTGGCAGTCATTGCCACGTATCAGTCTCATGTGATGATGTGGCAGTCATTGCCACGTATCAGTCTCTGATTGGTCAGTCAAACTGACGTGGCAGTGACGTGGCAACATACGGCAGTTAAGGCCACATGGTAGCTGTGATTGGCTAGTCAGCTTTGAGCTGGCTCTGACTTAGCAGACACGTGGCATGTCACGCCCCGTCGTAGCATAATACAGGAAAGCATTTAATTTCCTTTATGGACCCGTAGGTCGTGACAAATGAGTATGACCAATTGTTCCTGCAACAAATAACTTAACAACATTTCTAAAGGAAAAGGATACTAATAAACATAAGCTCCGAAATTAAAACTTACTAAACTATTACATAAGTCCAGGTCTTAGGCACAAACTCCCTTATTCAAATCTATCATAAAGTCTATTACAACTCCAAAATAAAAGACATAAGAAATATAAAGCAGCTTCCTAGAAAGTCCCCTGCCTCTAACTAGCATAGTCGAAATACCCTGGCTGCTCCTGACCCTGAAAATCTGGATATAGAGTCCAGGATGCATCAACGCCGTCAGCTTATGAAAGCTGGTGAGCAAAATAAACAAGTGCTCACAATGTATATATAAGCATATATAACCACAGTGTAATATAAACTGATAGAACAATAGATTCAAGCTTCCAACTTCAACATAAGTCACGAGGGATAATAATGAGCAATCAATATGCGACCGTGCATGAACAATGTAACATCTCATCTTTCTGACTCTTTTCCCTCAACAAACTCGACTCAACCAAACCATTACCTCAGATACCAGGAATAATATTTGCTCAATACCTAGGTCGTACAACACATCGTTACCTTGGATACCAGGAATAATATCCGATCGATATCTAAACTGCACACCATACCATCGCTTCGGATACCAGGAATAATATCCGATCGATATCTGAAACGCGCACCTTAGATACCAGGAATAATATCCGATCGATATCTAAGTCGTACACAACACTGTCGCCTCCAATACCAGGAATAATATCCGATCGATATTGAGGTCGCACACCACGCTATCGCCTCAAATACCAGGAATAATATCCGATCAATATCTGGGTCGATTACGACCAACCATCGCTTCAGATACCAGGAATAATATCCGATCGATATCCGAAACGCACGCCTTAGATACCATGAATAATATCAGATTGATATTGAGGTCGCACACCAGACCGCCACTCTTTACTCTTTTCACGCTTTCTCACACACATGCATGTTGACACAACCTCGACCCTAATATGTATGTCAATGTTCATAGTTTGTAGTAATAGTTATTAATCTCAAAGCTGAATATTCGTTTTAACATAGATCTCGGCCTTAATCGTTCTTAAAAGTCCAATTCCTAACAGTGAGCCTTTAAAATAGTATATCTGTCAAACAGTTCTTTAAAAACTTTCAAAACCTTTTCCAAACAGTCCCTTATACAAAAATACAAAAACTGCTCAAAATGCTCAGGTCGCGCGAGCGAGGAGGGGTTGCGCGAGCGGGTCACGCGCGCGATTAGGCTTTTTCCGAAAGATCTATTAAAATTCCCTTTTTTTGACCAGAAATACACACCTCGCGCGAGCGAGCCTCGCGCGAGCGGGTCGCGCGTGCGAGTTGTTACAGAACCTTATCTTCTTCGTTTTTCCCCTGTTTTCAATTTTCCAAACTGTTACATACCCATTTTCAAATTCTGTTTCAACCATATCACGCCATATATGGATTTATCTGGTTTTCCGCTTATATTACGAATATGTGATCAATTTAAACTAATACGGATTGTATCTCTCGATTTTTGCGATTAAAGTTAGAGTGACAAAACTTTAAATCAACGATACGTCACTATATGAATGAATTAACCCGTAGGATTTGAACTGTAGCTTATTGGGACTAAGATCTTTTATTTCCAATTCACGGATTTCATTTTGGTTAAGTTTCATAAAACTTCAACTTTCAAGCTTTAATGGTGTATCTATATATATACACATATAAACACATATATAAACTGAAATACACTTATATAAACATGGTGAGTGAGTTTAAATTACTCACAAAAGTGATTATTTAGAGAATTTGAGATCGAGAATTCCGCCGAAAATTCCGTCATTAGAAATTTACTCCTCCGTTCTTCCTCTTGATCTTGATATAAATATATATGAACCTATGTATGTGTGTATGTAAATATATATATATAAACTGTGTGTGTGGTATTTGTCTTGAGAAATCAAGAGATAAATGAGAGAATTGAGAGTGAATGAGAGTTACAGAGAGTGAAATTGTGTGTTGTGATACACATATATGTATACAGAGAATTGGGTAGCCTCCAAGTAATTGGGAGGTGATCCCATGTGGTGAGCTCACAACCTTCCACACACGAAATGCGATAAAGACGCAAATTAAAACAAAACTGGTATTATCCGGTTGAAAATAAAAATACAGAAAATCATATAAGCATAGGAATAAATTTCCGAGTTGTACAAAAAAAATTTAGATATCGATTTCAAAACCATAGAAAGTATTTCAATATTTAAGAAAATTACGGTTTGACCCCCAAATAAATATAATAGAAATAGAAATTAAAATGAAATGCTCATTTATTATAAGAAAAAAAAAATACTGGGTGTTACATGGCAGCTGACTGGACTGCTGACTCAGCAGTATTAGCCACATGGCTATGTTTGATTGGTGGGTCAAAGATGAGTCAGCATTGACTCAGGGCTGACTATTGGCTGCGCGTTGGATTTGCAGAACGGACCGTGGTGGCACGTGTGGGCTTTTCTGGTGGCCTTTGGAGGTCGAGCTGCCAGGGTTGGGATTGTCTGGTCCAGATGATGAGTCTAGTGGTGGTGGTGGTTTGCGGCTAGGATTGCAGGAAAAGCCATCGGAGAGGGTTCTGTGTAGCGGCGGCGCGTGGGGGCTTCTAACTAGGGGTGGGCAAATAGTTCAGTTTACCGAAATTCGAACCAAACCGAACTAAAATTTTTGTTTCAATTCAATTAATTCAGGTAAAAATTTTAGTTCAGTTTTAAACCGAACCAAAATTTACAATACAGTTCGGTTTTCGGTATGAAATTTTAAACCGAACCGAAAAAACCGAAATATTAAATATGTATTATAATATATATATATATATATGATAGTATATAAGTTAATAACTTAAAACTTAAAAGAGAAACCCTAAATTCCCTTACCCTCATCCAGTCTTCCTTTCTCAAACACTCCAGCCACAGCGAGGTCCGAGCAGCGATTCCACAGCCTCCACTCCAGCAGACCCCTCTCACGATCTCAGCCTCCATCCCCTCTCACCGTCTCACGATCTCAACCTCCATCCCCTCGGACCCCTCTCACGAGTTAGTGGAGTCACGATCTCATCTCCTCCCCGCGAGCCGCCGCAAGTCTTCCTCCAGATTTTAGATTTCATTATTTCAACTTTCAAGGTATATGTATATTCGTGTTTATATATGAAGTGGCCATTTTCCAAATGTATGTTGCAGACTTTCTTTACTCTGCCTCATCCTTTGACCAAATTATTGCTAACAGTAACAGTCCTCCTCATCAAAAGAAGAAATTATTGTCCCTCATCCAATAGGTCTTATTTTGGTTAGTATATTACAAACCAAACGCATTCCCCCAAAAGTTAATCCTAGTGTCCAGAGTTGAACTTAAGGCTTGTTTCTGTTATTTTTATTGGCTCAATGTGCTATTTTTTGCAAAAGAAGTCTAAGATAGTAATGGTCAAAAACACTTCAGAAAAGAGGATTGTTTGCTAGATTTAGACTTGGACACAGTAAAATGTAAGAGAGAGACATATTGAATCAATGTATCAAACCAGTAACTACTAACTAGTACAGCTAAAAATCTTGCTAGATTTGGACGTGTATATATATATATATGTATAGTTATTTATATGTATGAAATTATGAATGCATGATATATCATATATGTCTATGTATGAACTACCAAATCACTATTTTTTTCAACATTTGAAGCCTTCAACTTTTCAAATCACTATTTATTTTCAACATTTCTAGTTTTTTACAGTTTGATGTATGAGATACCTTAAATGTCATAATTTTGTCTAGATTTTAATGCCCATTTGGTAATTGATTGGGGCCTTAATTTCATAAAATCACAGCTTTATCACTATGTCGGGTGGAAGTGAGACTGAGAGTGAACACATAACAAGCCAAAGTACACCTGATAGTTTAAATTCAGAGAGTGGCAAAAAAAGGAAAGACATGGCTCCTAGTTCTTTGGTTTGGAAACATTTTACTAAGTTCACTAATGATAGGGGGTTTAGGAAAGCGAGGTGTAACTATTGTGAAAAACCATATTCGGCTGATCCAAAATCTTGTGGGACTGCTACATTGAAAAATTGCAAGCTTGGTTGCAAGGCAAACTCGTATAATCATGATCTTAGCCAAATAAAGATTACTGGGTATCAACAAATAGGAACAGGAACAGGAAGTAATGAAAGTGGGGTAAATATTATGGGTACTTGGAGGTTTGAGACTATGGCTATTAGGAAGACACTAGAGCATATGTTAATTACTGATGAGCTCCCATTTAGTTTTGTTGATCGGCCCGGGTTTAGACAATTTATCTCAATTACATTACCCCCTGACTTCTCTCTTCCATCATGTAGGACTATTAGTAGAGATTGCTATGATCTCTATACGCAAGAGAAGTCAAAATTGAAAATGTGGTTGAAGGAACCAAATAGGAGAGTTTGTCTCACCACAGATACTTGGACATCTGTGCAAAGAAAAAACTATATGGTTCTCATGGCACACTTTATTGATAATAATTGGACTTTGCATAAAAAGATCTTGATTTTTTGTCCAATTAAAAGTCATAAAGGTGAGGACATAGGTATTGCAGTGGAAAAATGCTTGCTTGATTGGGGAATTGATAAAGTTCTTACGATTACTGTTGACAATGCAAGTTCTAATGATGTGGCAATTTCATATTTGAAGAGGAGGTTTGATACTTGTGGTACAAATGTGTTAGGTGGCAAGAATCTCCACATGAGGTGTGTAGCACACATTATAAACCTTGTAGTTGTTGATGGCATCAAAGAAGTTGGTGAGTCTGTTATTCAAGTTCATGGGGCCGTTAGATATATAAAGCAATCACCAGCTAGATTGAGAAGATTTAAAGAGTGTGTTGAATTTGAAAAGATTGAGAGTAAGAAAATGTTATGCCTTGATGTTCCTACTAGATGGAACTCCACATATTTGATGTTGGATACAGCTGAGAAGTTTGAGAGGGCCTTTGAAAGGTATAGCATGCAAGATTCAACTTATAAATCTGATCTTTCAGGTAGTGATGGAACAGGGGTTCCAAGTGAGGAAGATTGGGCTAATGTTAGGCGTTTAGTTTGATTTTTAGAATATTTTTATCACCTAACATTGAGAGTCTCTAGCTCTTTATATGTTACATCCAATTCATTCCTCAGTGAAATTAGTGAGCTTTATCTTTTGTTGAAAGGGTGGCAATCTAGTGATGATTTTGAATTGAGTTACATGGCAACAAAGATGAAGGCGAAATATGACAAGTATTGGGGAGATCCGGAAAACAGAACTTGTTGATTTTTATCAGTATGATGATGGATCCTCGTCATAAATTTGGTTTTTTGGAGTTTGTCATTATCCAAATGTATGGGGAAGTTGTGGGACAAGGCATGGTTAAATTGGTGAGAGATGGAACATATCAGATGTTTGATGAGTATAAGAGGTTTAATGAAGCTCCAACCACTAAAACTTCCTCTTCCTATGCATCATCTGGTTGATCTAATGTGTCTAATGTTGAGCCTCAGAAAAGGAGGAAAACCTTAATGAAGAAGGAGTACGACAAGTATAAATCGGAAAGTGGGAATGTGGATTCTAAGTCAGAATTGGATAGGTATCTTGGTGAGGCTACCGAGGAGGACGATGATGACTTTGACACCTTGAAGTGGTGGAAGGTCAATTCACCTCAATTTCCTATACTTGCACAGATGGCTCATGATGTGTTGGCAGTTTCGATCTCTATAGTTGCTTCCGAGTCTGCATTTAGTACTGGAGGGCATGTTCTTGATGCATTTAGGAGCTCCTTGACTCCAAGGATAGTACAGGCTATTGTGTGTGCTCGGGATTGGTTGCGTCCCCAATCTCGCCCGATTTGTGTTGATGAGGATTTAGATAGTCTTGAGAAGATCGAGGAAGGTAAGCAAATATTTATGTTTTAGACTTTTTTAGTTGGTACTCTATACTTATATTATACGTGCTAATTAATGTTAAAAATTTTCTGTGACTATTGTAAATATTTTTGTATTTGTAGAGTTGTTGAAGATTGCAAATGACTCCCAACAATATTCTAGATCTTTGATCATTGCTCATTGACAATGTTGAAGGCAAAGGTTTGTTGTTCGTTGGTAAATGGTTGGTAGTTGATACTTGGTGAGTGACACGACTATTTTTCTGTGTGCGCTTGTGTGCTATACCCAAGTGTAGGTAATCGTGTAAGTAGTAAACTGGATTAAGTCCAGGTCGATCCCACAAGGAAGGTTTAGAATTAAGTTACCTAGATTAGACTCTAAAAGAAAGAAAAATTCAATATTTTAAAATAAGTGTAGAACACAAAGTTCTACGATTAACAACTACTAAAATTAAAAGCAACTAAGTTAAATTAACTAACGATTAACTATTTAACTAAAGCAAAATTTTAAAAACAGTTTTACTTAATAAAAGGAAGTGTTGGGATCACGCGAATCCACTGTGACCTAACCGTCTACTATGCAATTGCAGTTTAAGCTCAATAGAGTACATCTTCTACAATATTCCGTACTTCTCTAAGGATCTAGAATCAATAGCCCTTTCATGACCGGGACTATATCATCTCAATTAAGTTTGAAATACATGAAAGCGTTTTAATTCAATAGTTAAGACTAGCACCTACAATGGTGTTAGCATTGAGGGTGGTTTGCAAAATGTATTGAAAGAAAATGCCTTAAGGCTTTAAGTTCAAAGACTGCTTTGACAAACTGAGCATTTGGGGACAGTTTGATAACAACTCCTTAAAACAGAAAGTCTTAGAATACTGTATGGGATGTTCTCAAGAATCTGAGAGTTTGATCGATCGATGCGCTTTCGATCGATCGACAATCGCCATCCTTCAATCGATCGAAATGTCTTCGATCGATCGACTATATCTCTGCACCGATCGATCGAAATAACTCCGATCGATCGAACACAGGTATTATTCTGGTGCATAGCAGAGGCCTGAAATCACAGTTTCATCGCAATTTCCCAACCTTGGACTACTCAGACATGGTCTGGAGTGTCCTAGATGCGATCTTAACGTAAAGATTCATTAAGGTGACGTTTGGTTGAGAGTTTTTCATTAAAACTTATGAAAACTTGAGATTTTAATATATCTAGCATGCAAAGCAGTAAGATTAACACTAAACCACGATTAACTAAGTGCAATATGTAAATAAAACAATTACTAAGTAACCTGGAACAAAGAACTTGTATATAAACTATGAGAATCCAATGCTAGCAATGCAAAAACCTTGAGTTAAACACCTACAAGACAAGAAAAATCTCTACTCTCTCTATGAAAATTGATAAAAAAAACAAGTGGGGCATCCTCCTGGACGCTTACAAAATGAGTTTAAATAGTAGAAACCTAATGCTAGGGTTAACAATCCCGTCTTTTGCTGCGTGCGCGTATTCTGCTAAAAGGCATGTTCGATCGATCGACAAACCCTCGATCGATCAAAATTCTGGATTATTCGATCGCTTGAGAAAAGTTAGATCGATCGCTTGAAAGGACCTAGATCGATCGAGCCTCAATTTCCAACTTTGAATTGTCTTCATTAAAGCCAGTCACTCCCTTTTATCCTTCTCAATCAATTATTCACACAGCGACAGTAATCTGCACAGATCACAGCTAAAACACACAACTTATCATAGATTAATCGTAATGTGTAGAAACTGATGTTGTAACTCAAATCGCAGATAAATGAGAGAATTGTGAACTAAACTAGTGTATTTTCTTCTTTTAGCGCGGTTGTATTTTACAAATACCCCCCGCTTGTCAGTGAGCATTTTTCATTTCTAGACTTGGGAAGTAAGTTTGTTTAGATGTATTTGTGAACTAATTGGTATTCGGTAACTTATAATGTTGTATTGATTTGAGAATTTGTATTTTTACATTTTGTAGGCTTTGTTGAATGTTTTAACTTTCATGCTCATTGTTTTCTTTATGTGTTCTATATTATTGAAACTTGGAAACTTGGCTTAGGAGTTGGAAATATATGACTATGATCAATGTTGACAGGTTACAGATACAAAAGCAATGTGAAATGTCTATTGAGACATGATATTTTGTATCGTTTGTGACTTAGTATTGCACTGTTGTGGTCCTATGGACCTGTCACCTGTGGTTGTAAAATTGAGACATAATATTTTCATCATTTTGAATTTTTGTGTGGTTTGTGATTGTAATATTGAAGTGTGTAATATTTGTGTGGTTCACTGGTTTGTACTTTGTCGCTTGACTTTTTTATGGTTATAATATTTTGAAGTGCCTATGTTCAATATTTACAGGTTATAGGTTCATTTAATTGTTATGTCATATAAGTTATATAACGGATTATCAAACCAGGAAAAAAAAAAAAAAGTGATGTAAAATATTTCAGGCAACCGAACCGAACCGAAATAACCGAAATTTCGGAAATTCCAAAATTAGTTCCGATTCCGAAATTTCGGAATTTTCGAAATTTTTCGGAATTTCATCAGATTCGGAATTTTTCGGAATATTCGGAATATTTTCGGAATTTTTCGGAATATTCGGAATTCAAGCTTAATGGGATTTCACTTGAGACTTGTAGGCCTTTTATAGAAGCACATCACACCTCCTCTTTTATGTTTTTTCGATGTGGGATGAACATAATTTTCGGAATATTTCGGAATATTTTCGGAAAAGTTTCGGAAAATACAATTTCGGAATATGTTCGGAAATTTTTCGGAATTTTTCGGAATATTTTCGGAAAAGTTTCGGAAAATGCAATTTCGGAATATTTTCGGAATTTTTGGAATTCTAAAAATAATTCCGATTCCGATCCGATTTTTTTCGGAATTTTCGAAATTCGGAAAATCGGAATTCGGAATGCATATTTAGTTGCCAAAATCGGAATTTTTCGGATCGGAATCGGTCGGAATCGGAATTTCCGTTCCAAATGACACCCCTAGTCGGGATAAACTCGTGTTCGTTATTGTGATATAACGTGAAATTTCGTTGAGATGTAAGCATTCTCATCTAATGTTGGGTTTCATAAATTTGTGAATGTGAGACCATCCATGTGAAGATTTTTAGAATTAATATTAGAAAATCCTTTAGTGTGTTCACCACTGCTCCTTATGAGTTTAGGCGGCGACTTCGTGGATGACCCTTCTTGTGTGATTAGACGGCGACTACGTGGATGACCCGTCTCTTCATTTTTAAGCCTTATGCCCGGCTTGTTGGTCTATTTCATGTGTATTTAGACATTGTTTATTGACGTCAAAAACGTAAGTACTAGCCTTTCGGTGTAGACTCAAATCCCAGTGATACCCCATGGGAGTTGGGACCGGAGTGGGAGTTAGTATTACGTTAGGAGACACATGGGATATATGTGTAGGCTGAACCATGGATGGGTGGCCGAAGTGGTGAACATAAGGTTTAATTAACTAAAACGCACGTGGTACTTAAATTGTGGCTATACGTTGTAATGTAGTTCGTTATATTTTGTTGTAGTCGAATCCTTGTCATATCAAACAACTTATGTGGGTATCCGTTAGTTTAAATGTAGTATTGTATGTGTACCGTAAATTATTTGGGAACATTGTGAACTAATAATAAATAGGATCAGATTAGTAAATTAGATAATTTGGTCACTTAACTTCACAATTGAGGGTCGTTTCGTGTAACATGAAGTAAAACGACAATCCGAGCGACTTTCGTGTTTTACACTTTTCCTAAAAAGGTCATCTTGACACCGTTTTGATTTAATTTCAGAATCTGCTGAATATCGCGTGTTTATGAGCTGAAGTTTAATAATTAATTTCTGACTTACGTGTTTAGAATTAATGAACGGGAACGCGTGGCTTCCCTTGGAAATTTAATTCTGAACATCTTTCGTGTTTTAAGTTTTATCCAATTCCAACTCTTTCTTGGAGATAAATTCATTTTTTTTAAATAACATTTAAATAATGATTTTTGATTTTTTACTAACATCTATTTATGCAGGATGGTAGGCCCACTAATGTGTTTGCAGGTATTGGCCTACCATAGCTAAGAAGGGTAAGTATTTTTGCAGTCTAGTTCGGGTAGGAACTATATTGCCGTCACATAAAAGGGAAACTACCCCTTGTCCCGTTATGTGAGCGGAACTACTTTCCTACCCGATCTTTTATTTATTATTGTTGTGTTAGTGTAAGGGATTATGAGCGATCCCTAAGATTGTGTGTGATTGTTTTTTTATTTAACTCATACCAGTCATGTGACTGACCCGTTGAGTTTTTTTCTCGCGGGTGCGTTCTTTTTGGAGCGTAGCCAATCGAAATTTGCAGGGATAGTAAGAAGTTCATGGCATCTAGTTGCAGGAGAGTTGTGGAGACTTTATTCGCTTATATATATATATATATTTTCTTAGAGAGTTTTAATATTTAAGATTTTGGCATTGTGGGCCATTTAACTTTTTCAGTTAGTGTTTGAATGACGTTTATGGAGAGATGTTAATTGTGAATTTTTGGAACTTTGGGTTTTGATCCTTATTGATTGGAGATTTTACTGGTATTTTGCGCTTGTGAGTTAAGTTTTATCCTATACAGACTGTGTGATGATTTACATTGCGATCACCTCTAATAATTGGACAACTGAATATTGGTTTAGGGATTTTCCCTTGACTAATATTTAATTGTCTGAAAATTGGGGTATCACACCTGTCCACTATCCACTCCCAGAATCAGGTATAAGACCCTCAAGGGGCATCTTGCTCATATCATCCAGTCATAGGTATGAGTCCATCAAGAGGCATCATGTTCATATCATCCAGTCGCATGTGTGAGTCCGTCAAGGGGCATCCCGTTCATATCATCCAGCATCAGATATGAGTCCATCAAGTGGTGCCCTGTTCATCTCATCCAGTCTCAAGAATAAGTCCGTCAAGTGGCATCTTATTCATATCGTCTAGTGGTAGGTGTGAGTCTGTCAAGGGACATCCTATTCACATCATGTAGCATCAAGTGCGAGTCCGTCAAGTGGCATCCTGTTCCCCTCATCCAGTATCGAGAATGAGTCCGTCAAGTGGCATCCCGTTCATATCTTCAGCTCAGGAGTGAGTTCGTCAAGAGGCATTCTGCTCACAATCTCACTATTGGGAATGAGTCTGTCAAGTGGCATCCCGTTCACATCTTTAAGCTCAGGAGTGAGTCAGCCAAGAGGCATCCTGTTCACAATCTCACTATTAGGAGTAAGTCTGTCAAGTTACATCCCGTTCACATCTTCAGCTCAGGAGTGAGTTTGTCAAGAGGCATTCTATTCACAATCTCACTATCAGGAATGATTCCGTCAAGTGGCATCCCGTTCACATCTTTAAGCTCGGGAGTAAGTCCGTCAGGGCATCCTGTTCATAATCTCACTATCGGGAATGAGTCCGTCAAGTGGCATACCGTTCACAACTTTAAGCTCAAGAGTGAGTCCGTCAAGGGGCATCCTGTTCACAATCTCACTATCGGGAATGAGTCCATCAAGTGGTATCCCTTTCACATCTAAAGCTCAGGAGTGAGTCCGTTAAAAGGCATATTGTTCACAATCTCACTGTCGGGAATGAGTCCGTCAAGTGGCATCCCGTTCACATCTTTAAGCTCGGGAATGAGTCCGTCAAGGGGCATCATGTTCACAATCTCATTATCGGGAATGAGTCCGTCAAGTGGCATCTCATTATCATCAACGTCAACCTCAGTTTAGGATTACGCGGCTTCACACTTCCTGGCTACATCCCTCTTTTCCTAGCTACCAGCACGAACTACGCACGGTCTGATTCTCCGACAGGAGATACATAGGCAGCTCTAAGAGCTCGGCCATACTTTTACTTTTAATGTTCTCAGTTAAAGTTTGGGATTATGCGGCTTCGCACTTCTCAACTACACCATCACTCACCATCTCTCAACTACACGAACTATGCACAGTTATATTCTCCTGACGCGAAATACGTAGGCATACTTTAAGAGCTCAACCATACCCTTATTTTACTACATTTTCGGTTAGAGTTTGAGATTACACAGTTACGCACTTCTCAACTACACCATCCCTCTTCTGTTCGATTCTCACATGAATCCCCAGCGGAGTCGCTCACCCATTCTGGTAACATTCTCAATCCCCAGCGGAGCTATTTGCCTAAACTGGCGATACTCCCAATTCCCAGCTATCTACATTGGCACGCCATTCACTTGCCTACTCTGGCACGTCATATCATCTTTATTTCTTGCTTGATAATAATAATAATAATAATAATAATAATAAAATAATAATAATCCACGTCATACTCGGGATTACTTGATTTCCAATATAAAAAACGCGTCCGACTCTAGATTGCATGGTTTCTAATACGAAATCTCATGTGGTTTCTAATGCGGAGAGCCATGTTCTTCTGGGGATGACGCGGTTGCTAATACGGAGATCTATGTATTACCGGGGACTATGTGGTTTTTCTAATACGGAAATTCATGTCTAAATAAGAAAATTTGCTTAATTCATATAAGTAGAGCAATAAAAATAAAGAAAAGACTAATCAGACTCAACAATTCTCTTTGCAATTGGAGATCTCTTCTAAACTCAATGATAGTCGTTCGAGATTTTTCATGATTTTATAAATAAAAAAAAAAGTTTGAGCCACTTTCCAAGTACAAACACATGAAGCTCAGAATCTGCTAGAAAAATCACAATAGGTTTGCTCAATAACGTCCTCCTTTGGGGCACTTTAAAATTTTTGTTTTGCTCTTCTCTATTTGTTTTCATCAATTTCAAACTCTTGCCTATCTCTAAAAAAAATTTCAAATTTTTTAAAAATCGTTAAATTTTTGTAAAAAAATCATTTACTTTCGGTTGACAGTGCAGTCCCTGATTCTAAGTAAGGTTGCTTCTAAATTCAATTTCTCCCACAAAAGATATTGCAAAACGGTTTTCTCCCATAGGAACTAGACTCATTTTGGAACCTTTCCACAAAATTTCATAAAATTAGAAGTACCGAGACCCCTTCGTTCCATTTTTGAAATACTCAGCTCAAATCTACAATATATATATATATATAGATTTTTTTTTCTTTTTACCGAATACTCCTAACTTATCAAGTTTCTCAATAACTTTGATAAAAAGGAAATTCAAATATCTCTTTTCTTTCTTTCAGGCACCGTCCCTTCCTTCTGGTCAAAAAAACCTTTTGAAAAAATATCTATTTCTTTCCTCTAGGCACCGGCCCTTACTTCCGGTACAATTTTTAGTCATTTGGGCACCGATCCTTACTTCCAGTACACTTTTTAGTCATTTGGGCACGGACCCTTACTTCCAGTACACTTTCAGTCATTTGGGCATAGATCCTTGCTTCCGGTATAGGACTAAAAGGACTGGAAAAAAAAAAGAAAAAAAAATACAAAAAAACAATACATCATTCTCCAATCACTTACATAGTCTCATTTCAATCTCAATCATTTTCCAAAAGTTAAAATCTAGGACTATACCAAGTGGGTTAAAGTTCTTAGTTACACCAACTCTTTCTCAAATCGCTATATCACACGTGCGCGGTCAAACGTGACCACTTTTCTTTTTCTTAAAAAATTCATACATGCACTTGCACATACACACTCACAAATCAGAACTACGTTTGGCATGATTCCCTCCTCAAGATACGTAAGCAACTCTCAAAGAGTGCGAAAGAGTGCGTTCATACCCATCACCATTTTCCGTCTTATTTCACTTTCTAAAAAGTAAAAATAATAATAATAATAATAATAAAATAAAAACATTTTTTCTTTTTCAATCAAAAAGCCCTATTTTAATAAAAAAAAAAAACTAAAATTGGAAACCGTGTTCGCACGGATGTTTGAGGGTGTCTAATACATTTCCTCGACATAATCGAGTTCCCGAACCCATCTCAAGAACTCTGGTTTCGTATGGCTATTCAAGAGTCACACTTTTAAAGGGTCCACTTTTCTCAAAACAGTTTTTCAAAAGTTAAAGATGAATTACTTTAATTGTCTTTGCAGGAGTCTTAACAATCCAAATGTTACGTGACGACTCTGAACATTTCAAATAGGCCCTACTATACTTTTTTCACTTTTCCCAATAAAAATCAAGTTGTAATTCACCCCTCTCAGAAAGTCAGGCCCACATCAATAACCTGATGTTCCGAGGGCGCGGAATGGCAGGTCTCTTTAGGGATGGCAATGGGGTGGGTTTTCCGGGTTCCCCGCCCCGCCCCGCCCCTAATAGGTAGGGTATGTGGGGGGGGGGCTTAATAGGGTTAGGGGCGGGTATGGGGGAAGTTTTCAAAACCCGGGTCGTGGTCGGGTCGGGGTCGGGGTAGGGTAAAAAAACCCGCCCCCGCCCCGAATATACTTGTATTTATATTTTTACCCCTCAATAGTTATGTGTATTACCATTTTAAAAAAAAAACTGCACTATTAGGGAACTAATTGGGTAAGTTTAAAAAAACTGCACTATTAGAGAAAAAAATGCATTAAAAAAATTGCTTTTTCAATTAGTGTACCAAAAAAAATATATATATATATATAATCGGGGCGGGGCGGGGCGGGGCGGGGTCGGGGACCCCGGGGGCAGGGCGGGGGCGGGGTATGGGGGCCCGTCCCATACCCGCCCCGTTGCCATCCCTAGGTCTCTTACCAGAAAATAGCTTTTCATTAAAAAAAAAAAAAAAAAATGTAGACTTAATAGGACCGGATACATGATATAATTCCTCATTAGTATTTTTTTTTTTGAGTTAAATAAAGTGGAAAAGATAAACTTGTTTATCGATGTGTCCAATTTGCAATATTTAAGGATGAGGATAAGCCTTTGTCTTTCTCATTTTATGCCCTTTTTTTCTTTTTGCCGTTTTTTTTTTTTTTGGGTGGGGGGTGGGGGATGGTTTTTTAATCTTTGTGATAAGTCTCACGTCTTTCTCGCTCTAAAACTTCTTTTTCTTTCTTCTTCTTCTCCTCTCTCTCTCTCTGTCAAAACACGCGGATGGTTGTATAATTCTGCATCTGATTCAACTGAAATATGTCGTCGATTGATCTGAAGAGCAAGTCCAATAGTCGGATCGGGCTGTCATGTGTGTCGATCTATGACTCTTCGGAGTCCGGAAGGCCGGTCGGCTGCTTATTCGGCGATAGTTGTCTCTTTCCTCTGACGGCTGGGACAATGAATAAGGTAGTAGTACATGAGCCAGATGAAGATTCGGATTCGTGCAGTTCGTCGTCGATCGGAAGAAATAGTGATATTTCTGGTGGCTCTTCCGCCGGAGAAGTTGATTCCGGTGAGGGTGAGGTGCAGAGTTCATACAAAGGACCACTCGACGGTTTGGATGCTTTGGAGGAAGTTTTGCCCATCAAGTAAGTATGTGTGTTTTTTGAATTCTCTCAGCCCCCTTTCCCTTGTTTAGCTCCCCTTTTATGTTTGTTTGTATACTCTCTCTCTCTCTCTCTCTAGGGGTATGCTTGGGTATTTCGTTTGGTTTGCATGCATGGAAAGTTTATGAATTGAAGATACTACTATTCCGTAGTATATATATAATTTTATTTTAAAGGGCTCCTCCATTTCCCCAATTTCGATTTGTACTCCTATATGATTATTACTCTTACAATTGTATAGTACTTTGCATCCTAACAGTCCATAAAGGTATTGATCTGACTGAGATGAGAGAGACATCTGTTATACTCTTTTACTGATGTGATGTGAGCTTACTTTAATTGTGCGTGCTTGCTTAATTTCTGATTCTAGTCCATGATCCTGTTTCTTGAAAAAATTAAGCACAATTTTGTGTGTGTGTGTGTGTGTGTGTGTGTGTGTGTGTGTGTGTGTCTAATAAGCTTGTTGTTTATGTGTTCGATTGGGGTGCTTTATTTTTGCATTGCAGGAGAGGAATTTCCAAGTTCTATTGTGGCAAATCGAAATCTTTTACTAGTCTAGGGGATGCCTCCTCTTGTTCTTCCATTACAGATATTGCCAAGCCAGAAGACTCGTATACAAGGAAACGCAAGAATTTACTTGCTTTCAATACTTACTTTGACAAGAATCACACTAATTGTTTAACAACTGGTACTACTACTACTACTAATAATAATATTAGTGGGAATGGGATATCAAAGAGACCTGCCAACTCCAGAAGTACATTGTCTCTTGCAATGACTATGACTATGACTATGGCCATGGCCTGCTCTGAGAGTACTACTACTGACAACAGTGAAAGCTCCAATTCAGACTCTTCGTCACCCAATCCATGTCTTCCCCCTCTGCACCCGCACAGTAGAAGGCTAACCAACACTGAATCGGTGGCGCCATCATCATCATCATCGCCTTCCAGACATAAAACCTCCCCATATCGATCTTTCTCTCTTTCTGATCTGCAGGGCGCTTCAGCTTCTACTATTCCCAGAATCACTGGCTTAGTCCCGAACAACGGAGGAGGAAATGACGAGGATAAACCATGCTTACTTTTAACTTGAGAGTTTCTCTGTGGGGCGCCGTGAATTTATAATAATAATAATAATAATAATAATAATAATAGTTAGAAAGATGTTCATGGTGTTTGAAGTTCTTTGTAAGTTGTATCCTGGTTTGTTCGTCTGGCTCTGCCTATTGTATTTGTTTTAGACAACATGTCAATCTAATGGCAGCAATATATGGTTTTAACTTACACTCCACTTGTTTCTCTCTGTCTGTTCAATACAGAATGAAATTTTCAATTACATGAGCTTCATTCTTGTATTTCAAGCACCCCTCTTCTCCTCTGAATCTTGCAGTGTTTGCAAATGTTAATGTCACACTGTAGTTTTAAGTATGTGCTGATGTTTATGGAGGACAAATGATAGTTGGGATACTGTAATTAGGGGAAGTTTCTTCAATCATGTGATGATGATGGTTATGAAGGAAAGAGAAAAAGGTTGAAAAGCCAAAATCAAAGAAGAGGGGTGCTGGTTTGTGATCCCTCTAATCCAGAAAGTAGAGCGAGGAGTATACTGGCGACACATATTAATTGATGAAAATGAGAGGATGGTGTCTTGGAAATGTGGGTAGAGTTGATTTGGCTTTATTAGAAGGTTTTCTGGAGTAGAGAAGGCATTTGAATGATGATATTGCCTTCACTTGAAGTTTTGAACTAGCAAGTCCTAACATTTGCGGACTTGCAAGTATGGGCATCTCAGAAAATGAAAGTGGATATTATGTAATTTGAAAATGGTCTTTAGGATTGATGGAAATAGAGCAAAAAGCTTCTGGCAACATCACAAGACAAGAAAGGGGATCTCTTCTTCCAAGCTTGAGGCACCCAGTCTGTTGCCTTACTCTTTAAGGTGCTGGAGTGTGGGAAATCGAATATTGTGAGAGAGAAATTGTATCTTCCCATGAGCTAAGATTAGGAAGACACAGGTGATAGGTATGAAAGGGTGCAGTTTTGGTTGTATAAGGACATTGTCAAGTCTCTGGTTATATGGCCAATCTCACCTCTCTGGCATGCATTGACAGCAAACCCCCCATTGCTGTCTTTAGTCAGAATCGCAACAGGCAGCTGTAGCTAATTCTGGAATGAAGAAGCATCATAATAGCTGATCTTCTCACACCAGAAAGGGAAGGAAGCCAGCTAATTTGTGGATAAACAGTGGCCATTGATTGTAAACAATAGAGGTATTTGAATTTGTCCAATTTCCAAATATTATGGTCACTTCACCAGAATTCAGTCTCAACTGCTTTACATTTGGCCAGATATAAACTCCTCAAAAAATTAGTATCAAAGGGACAGTAGTCCGAGCCTAGAGCTACTATCTCATGAACTGCCATAGCTAACCAACTTCAGTTTTTGATGGGTATTTTACCAATCAGAATTACTTAAAAATGAAGCAGAAATGTGCATCTCTTGCTTGATCCTTCTCTACGCACATGCTCATGTAAAAGTTATAATGTCATTTCATCCAACTCTCCTTATGGCTATGGGGAGAGCATGAATGAGGGTTTATGTAATTGTGGCCATTTGGCTCCCCCTAGTCATGTGTGGATGGTTCTTGTGTATGTGTGTGTGTGTAATTGACCATAGCAATGTGTATATATATATATATATATAATATGTCATTTCATCAGTTACAGAACAAATTTGGCATGGTCTTTTCTTTTGAAGACGTGGTTAATTAGTCCTTGTTTTGAGTAAGTGTTGAGTTGCAAATAAATGTCCAGTCACTCAATTGTTACTGAGGACAAAGTGGGTACTTTAAATCCTTTATGCAAACAAAATTCTCCAACTCGTGTTACTTGCCATGTTGTGCAATCTTTCTCTGCAAAACAAATTTTTTTTTTTTTTTAAAGTATTATTAGTAGTGAATATTCAAATGATGACAAGAAGCGTTGTTAGAACAATGAACTTTTGGAACTCTTCATCAAGCACAAACTCTAGAGAGGTCGACAGTGAGTTTCTTTTACAAGGATGATTCTAAATAAGTGGTGATATGGTTTTTTTTACTCCTGTTGCTAAATAGACTTTGGCAAGACTCACAAATAAATTCCAACAATATTGTTTAGGCTATTAAGCATCAGCTTGGCAGTTTGAGGTCACCTGTGCCTGCCTGTGAGTACTAATTTTTAACAACTAAAGTAGTTAGGCATATTATATGGAAATTGGCACAAATATATATATATATATATATATATGTAAAGCGGCACACCATACTTTTAAGAATAAAATTGAAAACCTAAGTATTAGGCAAATCAATGAAAAACAGCAGTCATATTGGACATCATAAAATAATGTTTTGAATCTTCTAATCAGAACTGAGAAAGTAGTTCTTGGTAAATCAAACTAGATGAGTTGTGATAAAAAAAATCTATATATGCAGTGGACGATGAAGCTGAAAAAACAACTTATCTCCCCCGACAAGAGGGAAACATCCAGCTAAAGTTTAAAAAGTCAATAGAACCAAGTTTAAGTTTAATACGGCTCTCTGATTCTGTGTTAAGAGGAAATATTTAAAAAGTCATAGCACTAAGTAAAGACAATCTTATTTTGACCCCAAAAAAAAAAAAAAAAAAAAAATGTAAAGACAATTAATCTTAAACTAGATAATGGAAGGAAAATAAAACTTAGAACTTGATTCAACGTCAGTAAGAAAACCTTGGGTAAAGTGACCCAGTAAACTATCAAGCCTTTCCCCCATCCAGGTAAAGTATGAGCCTTAATAAAGACTAGAACAGTCCAGTACGATACAGTAAAAGCCTGTTAACCTAACCCATGCAAATATTTACAAGACCAGTTAAGACTCAGATTATATCCCTTGTTCAAGTCTTGGATTACCTTACTTAATTAAACAAGCAATTGATACCGTTTGAGCCTCCTTAGTTTACTACAGAATAGAACAACTCTCTTGTCATTATATAGCTTTATGGTGAAGTGCTTGCAACAACGAAGCACTTTAAGAAGGCGAAGTTATATTGTTAGCAGCGTCTCTTTCAATTAACATCTTTCCTCTTAAGACTGACATTCATTCAAAAGTTGAAACCAATGTTTATGCTTGATAGTTTCATGTTAAAAACTTTCTGAAGCTTTTGGAGTGATTTTGCGTACTTGGAGATTTCCTCTATGGAGCTTTTTAAATGTTCACTCAATCTTTACGCTGTTCTTTGCTTATCTTTGCACTTTCAATCACTTCATATATCATAAACAGCCTCAGCTGATTATTCATGAAATCCTTATCGACATGCATGGTCTCGCATATGATGTCTTGTATAATTACAGAACAAAAATGAAGTGTGGTTTTACGTAGAAATTGTGTTGGAATTAATAAACACAACACTTCAAATGTTGTCGGAGACGAAGTGAAACCCTATGCAAGATATGATGGACTCGTTAAATTTCTATATTATGTCCAAACTCCCCGATCAATTTCCAAAATTGCCACATTGAACAGTCTTTTGCTGTGCTGTTTTGAAAACTATGAAAAGTTCAAAACAAGAATAATCATTTGAATGCGACAAATTTTGTCGTTTTTCTTTCTTTCTTTTTTTCTAAATCGACAAAATTGTCGTTGATACCATAACAAAATTAAACTTTTTTCCGAACATCTACTTTAGATAGGGTAATGGTAAGTTTTACTTACAAGGCTTCCAAATTTTAATGATTAGATGCTGCAGACAAATTTAGCAGAAAATGAATTAGAAATAGCTTGCACAAAATTTGCAACAAACAGATATTTAAAGCTAACGTAGGATCCGACATTTATTAGAACAACGGATGGTGTTCAGAATGTAATATGATAAATGGCGCGAGAAATTTCAAATAATATGTCAGGAATAAAATTGGAAAGGCACTGTCGTGTTAACTCAACAGACAACTTGCTATATTAAGATCAGGCCATGAACTAAGAAAGAATTAAGTTTTAAAAGATTTGATACCGTATTATAAACTAGGGATGTTTTCAGTCAATATAGTGGGCAAAGAAGTTGGTTACCCGAGTCGCTTGAATATGCAGAAAATGTAAATACTTTTACTGTAAGGATTCTGTAATAGAAATCTGCATTGATATTTCACAAATTTGGTTTTAAATTTTGAAAATCCAATAGAATTTATATTCATCTTGGTTTCAGATTGAATGGAAAGGAGAGTTTCAACCCCAGGAAAACGTTACAACAACTTTTGGCTTTTTGCAATTAGCAAAGCCAAAGAAAAGTTAAAAGGTCTGACCATTTGATTAACCAATCGAGTTCTTTGATTCCTTTGGCCCCTCGTCATGTTCGCCATGTGTAAACATTTTCCTGCATGTGCCAGGTATTCAGTTCCAGAAACTGAAAATTTGTGAATAAGTCCAACTAGGATTGCTGTAATCACATCCAAGTCATTAATTACACCTGCCTTAGAGATGATTTCTTTCTGAAAAATACTCTAATGACATAATTACTCTGTTTGTTTAAATAAAAAACAAGTTCATGAGTTTAATTCATGCTTTAATGGCGCTATAAATTGGGTATGGAGTGTGGGGTTGAAGCTGTAAGGCAGTAAGAAAGCATCTACGCATCGGCACTGCAAAGCTGGTCGTCTTCAGGTTTCTTCTTCTTCTTTTGTTGCACACATTGGATTTTATTATTCATCTTTTTCAACTGGGTTTGACTAATCTCAGTCAAAAATTTGATAAATGGCTGCAGAGATTGGTTGTGTTACTAGAATTGGGGGTGATTAGGTGTTTTATTAGGCTCCATTCACGCTTAATTTTCAACTAACAGCAGCCACATCTCGGATCTAAGAAAAGGCTCATGAGAAGCAATCAACAATTCACCAATGTTACATGAAAGCTAAAATTAGACTAGAACTTCATTCAGTCTTCATATGTACTACTACTATGCCTCAAATGCTGTACGATTTTTTACATGCAGAGAGACTCAACTCTTTTTTTATTATGTTGTCTTCTACTTAATTTCTGAATTTGAATTTTCATTGATGATTCTGTTCATGCATATGGTTATAATTTCCTTGTTGTTTTGAGAAGGTTTTTCGCTACCCTTTTTGACCAATAAAAAGATTCACATCCAGGGAAGTGCGGCTATATATGTCCCTCTTCATGACACCATCAAAAATATTTATTTTCCAAGAGGAATTTAGACTTTTTCATGCAATTGACAGAGAGTTATACGCTCTTCTTGTGAATGACCTCTGGCGTGATCCCCTAGAATCAATGCAGATCATGGCCTTATGGCTGTGGTTGGAGAAAAGTGGTTTCAGAAATGTCATAAAGAAAATATTGTCCCTACCCCACATTTTGATAAATGAAGTTGCAGATGAGGCAGTGATATGCCTCAACTGCATCAACAATGCTCGGTTTGTTTTGTCCGATGAACTCAATGACATTCCTCTGACTCAAACCTTAATGGAAAAGGAGATTTCTCTCCAAATTTTCCATGAAAATCGACTCACTACTGCTCAAGGGTTGGCCAAGATAGTCAATGAGGTGTGTGGTAAGGCTTTGAAAGACATTATGCAGTTAGCCATGAAGAGGAATGGTGCTACTAATAATCGACAGTCCTTTGTTCAGCCTGGCTTTTCTCAACTGGGATTTGTCGAGGGGGGTGGTGATATGGTCGAGGGCGACGTGGCACCGGATGATAGGACCATGTTTGTTACATTCTCAAAGGGCTATCCTGTGAGTGGATGGGAAGTGAAGGAGTTCTTCAACAGGGCTTTTGGGGACTGCATAGAGTCACTTTGTATGCAAGAAGTGAAGCCTACTGAGCAAGCCCTTTTTGCTAGAATTGTATTTTACTCTCTTTCCACTATTGAGTTGATTCTCAATGGGGTGGAAAAGGCCAAGTTTACCATCAATGGAAAGCATGTCTGGGTCCGCAAATTCGTGCCCAGACGCCCAGGGACGGCCTCACTGTAATCAATCTCCCTGTTTACTTGTAATCCTTCCTTTTTAAGTGTTTTTTCCTATTGTAGGTGTAAGTAAAGGCTCCTATGTCAAGTTTGTGTGCAGTCAATGAAAATTAAGTGTTGCTCTTAATTTTTCATAGACCATTATGGAATTCTAATAAATAATACTGGAATTGGATTTTACAATCTAATATACTATAAGTTTGCAACAACCAAAAAGATTAATACAAAAAAAAATATTTTTGAAGAAAGACAAGTGGATAATAACAGGGCAAGAAAAACATTTTGGTGCATACCTCATTGCCTGGCCTATACTCATTCATACAAGGTAATATTGCGCGGGAGAAATAATTCTGAGTGTTGTCGGCTGTTAGAATTTTGTGTTTCTCACGTTCCTCGATTTACCGAAACCTGAGATCCAAGCTTCCATGGGAGGAATACAAATTCATTTAAACCCCCATTGCTGTCTTTAATCAATACTCACCCTAGTGGGACCCTACTTCAATAGCCAATGGGAGAGGAGGGTGAGCAATTTTGGGGTGAGCAAAAGTGTATTCTTTACCAACTCTGATTCTAATTCTACACTGCATTAGTCAATGAGAGAGGAGTTTGAGCAAATGGTAAGCAATTTTTATTTATACATATATATATATATATATAATTTTTTTTTTTATGGAAAGCAACTACGAGAATTTTATTCGAATTACAAAGGGAAGACACGACTGAGGAAGCTCCTCCAACCAAACATGAAAACCACCAAAGGTCCAAAGGAAATAGCTCCTCTACATAGCAAGCGCATGGGCAACCTGATTGCCTTCACGATACACATGCCATGCGAGCAAGAACAACCAAGACTCCGCAAAAAGCGGACAGCACTAATAAGAATGTGACCATATATATATATATATATATATGCGTATTCGCAGTCCTAGTTCTCAATACCCTTAAACCACACCCACCAACAACGAATCAAGCTCAACCTGGAACCCTTGAAACCCAGTTTCATAAGCAATCACTAAAAGGCTTTCCACAAAGCCAAGCATTCAACCGTTATAGCATCAAAGCGTCCCCTCATTAACTCAGAATATATATATATATATATATATATGACATATTAAGAACATCACCTAGGCAAGGCAATCGCGCAATACAGCACCAAAACCCACCTCCCCGCTTCTCCTCTGGTGGGGGAAGCCATCTTGCCACTGCCCCCCTAGGTTGACGTGGAAAACGCGGGACCACATCACATCGGTAAGCTGCGCTTGATCAAAATCATCAATGAATTGAGATAGGAGTATAAATACACGCCCGTATCATGGACCCAGCACTCTCCATCACAAAACTTGTTCCGGGCATTCCAAATCAAATCACCCAAGCACCCACGAACACAATTTTTATCAAAGACGTCGTCGATGATTTCATTTCATCTCCAAAATGGCCTCCACCACCCAATCCCTGAATCCAGAAACTGTAATCCCAGGCCCAACTGATGAGGCAAACTAAATTCCAAACCGCACGGGCCTTCGTGGCAATGGACCAACACATGGAGAATAGACTCGCACTCATCACCACACCGCTGACATTTGCTATATTAATATTATCCGCGATTTTTCTACGTACAAGCTCGTCGGCCCCCCAACTGCATGCCCCCCCCACATAAACTGAAGATTCTTATTGGGGACATCAACATACCACAAACGTGCCCAAGGGAAAACGACACTACACGGGGCAACTGATCGATGTTTTGTCAAAATTATCCTACTAAAAATAATGACATAGGTTGAATCCATAGGGACTATCCAAGGATTTACTTTAATTAATTCTATAAACCTAATTTTAATTGATGTGAAAAGAAAACGGATTTTTGATTGATTGTTTGAATTAAAATTTACTAAGTAAGTAATTTAAATTCACTGAAGTAATTAAACTAATTCAAGTAATATTAAATGATGTGAAAAGTATGTGATTTAATTTAGGATTGTAAATCCACCACTAACTATATAAAAGAACAATTTATGCATTTAATTCAATTAATGTATTTGGATGATCATGGAGAATCGTGGCTACCAACTCGATTCCTCCTTCAAAAAAATAATCACAACCTAATTACTAATATAATCCATCTTTGGTTGCAAGGAGTGTCTTACACTAAACTACTAAACTAAGGTTATAGCACACCACATCTTCGCTAGGCATGGAGTATTCAATAATTAAGATCACAATTCCTAAGCATCATTGTATGCAAACAATCCATATAATCATCGAAAACATAAATTATTGAGCACATTGGGTTCAAAATAAATCTAAGACAAGAATAAATCTAAAAAACAGTGATTTAAATATTAAAGTATGATTTTATATTTAAAAAAAAAATCCCAAGCATACAATCATCATCTATAAATACAAATAAATCTAAAAAGAAAAACTTAAAAAGTAATCCTTTACATAACTAGAGTGCATGTCATTGAAATCCTAGAACGGATGATTAGTTGGCCATGGATTGAGTTGAAGGCATGGAGTTGTTGTAGGAATCCATGGAGAACCTTGGACTTCTTCTTCTTCTTCTTCTTCTTCTTGCCTCTTTCTCTCTCTAAGTTATAGAATATATGAGCAAAAGTTATATGTAATGAATATATATACATCATATACATATGTTGCCTAAGTTTAGGAGGTTTTCTAAACCCTCAATACACCAGAATTAGCCTTTTCTACGTCCTTAGTCTGATTTCTCGCCTGGGCGGTTTTTCTCTACTCTGTACACCGATGATAGATTAGCATATCTCTTTGCTCGGACCTCGGATTGATGCACGGTTTAAAGCCATGTGACCGTAATTTGTCGAACTACATTTCCTACCTCTGGACCAACTTAAAAATTTCAAAGTATTCCATGTCAAAATTGTCATTTTCCGAGCTACTGCTATTATCAGAATTACCTTTTGAGCAAGGAAAATTTTTTCTTGACCACTAATTACATTGTTTTCTTCTTTTATATTTCCTTTTTGATCTATTTTTATTGTATACTTGTAAAACCTGAAATAAAACGAAACAAGTATAATATCTATTAAATATTAACTATACAGGACTAATAAAGGCGAGTTAGGATTAGTAATCGGGCATTATTCATCCCGATCAGTACCACGCACTCTCATTCATTAACTTTTGACCATAAGCCACGTGATAGGCCGATTTAATCGAGAATAAATCATCCTTAGTCCAATGCCACACAAGCCTATCCTTGCACCGACAGACCATAGGGATACAAAAATTTTCTCAACATCCTCCGGCCAAAGAAAGGACTCGAGGCGAGGGATATCCCAAGATTTTGTGTCATGATTAATAAATTCACTTACCGAATCATGGATGGTACTCACACCAGGAGTCATGGGTTTAAAGGAAACCGGGCGAGGTAACCAGGGATCACGACCAAAACACACGGAATTTTCGTTTCCAATCCGCCATCTTAAACCCAAACGAAGGACACTAAGCGATCCCCATATGCTTCTCCAAGTAAACCAAGGATAGCTACCCAATTTAGCATCCAGAACATTCCCATGAGGGAAATATTTAGAACAAAACAACAAATCCTTATTTACCAAGAGTTTCCAAGCTTGCTTCGCAAGTAAGGCTTGATTAAAGGATTCAAAATCCCGAAAACCTATCCCCCCTTCCTGCTACGGCTTGCATAGAAACTTCCATTTTGACCAATGGATCTTCCACTTATCTCCTTGTTGCCCTCACCAGAACTGAGCAAGACCACGAACTAGGTCCATGTAGATTGCTACCGGAAGTTTGAAACAGGACATAGCGAAAGTCAGGACATCTTGGGCAATAGCCTTAATCAGAATCTTCCGACCACCTCTGGACAGTAACTTCTCTTTCCAGCCCTTAACTTTATCAAGTACCCGATCTCTAATAGCCCCAAAAATTTGCTTCGTGTTACGACCCACCAGAAAAGGTAAACCCAAGTATTTCTCTTGACGTGCAAGCTCCTGAACCCCTAATAACTGCTTGATTTGTTGAATCACCACATCATTGGAATTGGGGCTGAAGAAAAGGCAAAACTTATTGACATTGATTTTCTGGCTTGAGGAAAGTTCATAACGATGGAGAATATCCAGCAAAACTCTGCACTATGCCTCCGAAGCCCTACAAAAAATCAAGCTATCATCTGCAAAAAAAAAAAAACAAAGTGTGTAATAGAAGGCCCGCCTACCAACACTAAACTTACCAATCAGTCCGCGGTTACACGCATCATTAAGAGCACACAACAGAGCTTTCGCACATAAAATAAACAAATAAGGTGATAAAGGGTCACCTTGCCTTAGGCTGCAGAAGGAGCAAAAGATTCTGACGATTGGCCATTGATCATCACAGAGTAGGGCACTGATTCAACACACTTCATAATAAGAGAAACCCACCTCGGGTCAAAGCCCAACTGAAGAAGAATACGCCGCAGAAATATCCACTCTACCCTATCATACGCTTTGCTCATATCGAGTTTAAAATGCTAGAAAGCTGTTATTTCCTCTGGTATGAGAATTAAGGTGGTGCATAAGTTCGAAAGCCACCAAAATATTATCAATTATCAACCTGCCCGGGACAAAAGGACTCTAAGCCTCCCCAACAATCTTAGAAAGAAAACCCTTCATCTGATTCGCTAGGACCTTTGAAATTACTTTGTACAGAACATTACACAGGCTAATAGACCGAAACTCAACAACCACTCTCGGGGATTTAACCTTCAGAATAAGAACTATGTGAGTATGGTTAAGACTGTTAGATAAAATTTTTGAAGTGAAAAACACTCTAATTATCTTCACCATAGCGTCACCCACCATGTCCCAAAGAGTTTGGAAAAATAACGTAGACATACCACCTAGTCCTAGAGCTTTATTTGGATGCATTTGAAAAAGAGCCAACTTAACCTCCTCCATAGAAACCTCAGCCAAAAGCTGTCTATTCATATCCACAGAAACCCAACTTTCGACACGATCAATGAAAACATCAGACACGTCAGGATTGCTTGAAGAGAATATTGCCATGGAAATAGTCCAAAATTAAAGTGGATACATCCGTCACATTATCGTGCAAGACCCCATTCGAATCTTCAATACCCTCAATTTTGTTCCGCTTTTGTCTGTGAAAGGCTTTATGATGGAAAAAAGTTATGTTGTGGTCCCCATTCTTAAGCCAGCAAACCCTAGATCTCTGCTTCCACAAAAGCTCTTCTCCATCCAATAACTCATTAATATCCCTTCTCAGACACCGAATCTCATCTAACGAATTGTAGACACTCCAATTTTGACCGACCGTTGAATTTAGGGGATGGTTACCTCTAAATACCGATGATGACAACGACCGAAAAAATTCGAAGACTTCTCAAGCGATTCAAGTTCTTCAGAAGATTTTTCAAATTAAAATTTCAAATTGAGATAAAGAGGGAAACCAGGTGTTCGAAGAAACCCGAATATGAAATACGTATGAGAAGAACAGTCCGAAAGTCAATTTCAAAATTAATTATATATAATAGAATTTTGAGAAAAAAATAAAGAGAGGAAAAAGAATTTTTAAGAAGAGAAAGAAAAGAAAAGAAAATATAGTAGAATATTAATATAAATTACTAAAGTATATTAGTATAAGTTTAAAAGTATACATTCAGTATATATTTTGACAAATAAATTTAAAAAAAGGGGATAATACCATTAGTTGCGACATGCGACATAGGCGGCGGCACTCGCTGAGTGCCGCGCCGGCACTTATTGACTGCCGCAGCGGCACTCGGTAAGTGTCGGAACGAGTGAGTGTCGTAGACAACTCAGTGAGTGTCGCTCGCTCTAACAGCCTATTTTTCTCAAATACATATAGAATATTCTTGCACATGGGTTTTTCACCCGAAATTACCCAATTGACCATCAGATTTTGGTCTATATAAGGAGGCCTTCACCTCCATTACAAGGAGGCTTTTTAGAGAGAATCATCTTCATCCATCTTGATCTATATACAAGAGATATACAAAGAAACTTTGGAGAGATTTGAGAGGAGTTTTGAAGAAAATCTTGAAGAAAATTAAGAAGAGTTTGAAGAATTGGAAGAGGAAGTTGGAGAGCTTGGAAGTCCTTCAACAAATAAGAAGAAATCTCCGAGGTTATAGAGGTAACCTCCTAAATCCTAGATAGAATTAGGAAAGATTCAATCATAATTCATAGATCTAGGATCTTTTACACATTTTCAAAACCTCTCTTCTTACCTCATTTCATCACACACCACCAAGAATTGTGATTGAAGTTCATTTTATTTCGTTAGTTTGGTTCTAAACAAAGCCTTGGGTTTAAGGAAAACCGCTTTTGCAAAAGAATTCTTGATTTGGATTTCCAAAATAAACTTTGTTTTTATTTTTTTGTTTTGTATTCTCTTCTTAGAGTCTATGAGATCTTCAATATCTCATGGTACTCTTTTGAAGTTGATCCCTTGATTCTCTATGGTTTCATGATTTATATAAGAATCAAGGTTGATTATGTTCATATCCTCACATAACTATGGGATCCAAATCTAGATCAATGGTTTGGACCCTCTAGTTTGAAATCTTCATGGAATCCTTCTCATATTCCATGAAGGTTCATATGGATTCGGTCATATATAGTCTCCAAGGACCATTAACTTGGGAGAAGAACTAATAAAAGTGGATCTGCTTTCCTCAAGGAGCATGTATTTGGGAAAGGAATTAGACATAGTTTAAGTTTAGTTAAGATTATGAATACCAATTCAATGAATGGTGCAGTGAACTCATGAACTCACGAACTCACCGAGATCAAAGATTTTTAATTAAATCATGGTCCATGAGAATTGAGTGAGATCAATTGGAGAATGTTCATAACTTACATATGCATCACTAGAATTTTTGTTTTGATGAAATCTTATATTTAGGATGGTTTGACCTTACGATTTGTGAGTAGGTTGCTCTCTGTCCAAAATTTCAGAACAGCAAGTTCGTTTTAAAATAAGTAAATTAGAGCCTTAGCCAACTTCTTTTGACTTTAAATAAATTTTTCTATGAGGATTAATGTGTTATGAAGATACCCTAAAAAGATCAAAGTGATTCTGATATTTTTACTATTTTTATAAAATCATACAAAAACTCTGGACAGAGAATTGAAAATTTCTGAGTGATGACTGGTTATGATCCTATTCCTAAATATTTAACCGTTGGATCTTCGATTTTCTTTTTGGGTTAGAAACTAGACTCACAAAGTCATAACATACTAAAAAATTATTAAGATCAAACAGTTGAAAGTATTTTATTTCTATTTTGAAAGTCTGGTATGCCTCTATAATTCTTACAATTCTGTCATAGTTTTGATAAAACTTGAATAACTCTTATCTAATGGTCTCCTAATGTCCTAAGATCTAAACCATGTCTTAAATAATGTCAATTAAGTTTAAATCAAGAGGCTAAATGATCCAAACTAATGAATATCTCATAGCTCATGTTCATGCATTCATTCACATATATTGATACTCATAAGTAGGACTCATTTTTTGGTTTGAGTTGCACTTGATTGAACCTAATTGAACATGACTAGGGATTCCTTATGATCATGTTGGGGCTATGGCATCCCTATATGGACATTACATTGGCTCCTAGTTCAGACTTTATATCTATAGAGGTGTTATGGTTCCAACTAGTTAAAAGGAATTTATAGTTATGTCAATTCCTTCTCTATTTAGTAGACTTAAGCTAGAAATTTAGAATTGATTATTTGATATCATATTTTGAAGCATGTGAACTAATCTGTGTTTGTAGCGCTTTTGAGGTACAATTTCTCAAACCTTTCTCTAGTTTATTTTATTTGTTGATTATATTGATTTTTCGACTTCATGCGCGACACCTTAGATTAGGTCTTGCCTTATGTTGTATTTGTGATTAGAGATATTTTCTTAGGTTTTATTTTCTCGCATGCATCACACGTTTAATATTCGCGGCGGGATCCTGGGTAAGTTCTCTAGTTTCGATTTGCATCTCATGTTGCTTGCTAATTGAATACATGATTTTGGATGCTATTTTATCGTTAGCAATCTTACACTCTTTCAGACATGCTTTTGTAATGTATATGTATATATGTATTAGTTGAGGGCATGCTTAGATTAATAATTCGATTAAAATGGATGTTGAGTAGAGGCCTATCACGAGATAGGATGAGAGGGGGTGTTTTAGTCCACTGGGCTCCTTCCCTCTCATTCCATAATCCCCGGACCCAGTTTATCTTTGGTTTTTCAAAAAATCAGTTTGCCTTTAAAATGGTTTCTTAATTTTCCTTTTAAAAATTAAGTGGCGACTCTTAATTTGAAGTTTGAAAAGCTTTAAATGAAAAGTGTGGGTAAAGCTGCGAGTATCCACACAAATGAGTACTAAAATTTCCACGTTGCAAAATGCCAAGCCGAATATTCTTGTACCTCAATTGTATTTGGATATTCCCAAAAACCGATCTATTCCACTCCTGAAGGGCCCGACCACACCGCTTAACTTTAGCTTCGGCACTCTCATGCGGCTCACTACTAATACACGCGCCTTGAACTACACGGGGGCAATCATCATGTCTAGTCCACATAGCCTCAAACCGAAATAATTTATCACCATTTCTTCTGCTAGTAGTAATACCCTTCTAGGAGAGCTTAATAGAAAGATGGTCCGAGACTGGGGCCACTAGATGAATCACCGCATGCACAAACAGATCGACCTAACTAGAAGAAGCAACAAAATGGTCAAGACGCTCATGAGCGTCTATCGTTCCTCCACGTAAATTGGTCACCAACAAAATTGAGATCGTCTAAATCGCAGAACTCAAGAGTATTCCTTAATCGAGCCATAAGGCTCCGATCCGACTCCTGTACTCCCTCATTTTCCCACCCCAGTAGGATATTGTTGAAAATTGCCTCCCACCACCCATAGGAGATGAGTCACACCCTTCAAATCCCGAAGAAGATTACAAGTGAGATGACTCTTAGTCACATCGGGATGCCCATAGAAGCCCGTCTGTCTTCATTTACCAAAACCAGCAGGCCCCTCTACCTCCACATCAATGTGATGTCTAGAAAAACCAAGAAGAGAGACTTTGACCTCCTCCTTCTAACACAACGCAAGCCCACCACTCCTACCCACATAACTAATTGTAATGCAACCTGAGAAACCCAACATCTTGCTCAGATCTTCTATTTTCTTGCTAACTAACGTAGTCTCCATAAGGAACACAATGGTGGGAGCTTCTGACAGCACCAATTGGCGTAAAGCACGAACTGCACATGGTCCCAAGCCCACAGTAGTTCCAGCACAACCAACTCATTTGGCTAGGCGGGGTTATACCGCAACCACCGCCTCTGAGCATGTATCATCATCATTCCTTAGCTTGCTTCGTTTTTGGATGTGTGGCTCCACTTCCTTAGTGATATCCAAACTCCATTTCCCCCCACCCCCCAAGTCCATCAAAGAATCATGAATCTCATTATGATTCCCTAAATAGAGAGGGCGAGAGACCCTTTTCCAAGTCAAACTAGCTGGACGATCCACCCTCGAAGAACCCTTCTTATTCTCCAAACAACTTACACCCAGGTCGTCACCATCTTCTACACTAATAGGCACATGTGACTCAACCTGAAGATCCAAATTCAGAGCAACCAACGCATTACCCACACCCCCTTGATTATGAACCTTCTCGTTGAACTCTTGCTCGGTAACACGTTCCCCTCTTGAAAAATTATCTGAAGTAAACACCACACGTTCCATGCCATTCATTTGATATTCCTTAGCCATAGACTCATCAGCTTTAGAGGCTGCATCGTCCTCATCTCTGGCAGACTCACCCCCAGTCCCCGCCGCAAAGGGCCGCCGGCGCGAAGCTGTTGAATCATCACCCACTGGAGCACGATGCCAAGTACCATACTGGAAGGTTTTCTGGGAATTTTGCATGTTCATAAATTCTCCTTCCTTACAGTCACGTTCCGAATTCCCAATCCTGTCGCACTCGAAACAAAGAGTAGGCATCCTCTCATACTTAAACCTAACCCAGATCTTCTTTCCACGTAGCATAATGAGACCACCCCTCGACAACGGTTTTTGAAAGTTCACCCTCACACGCACCCGAAGGTAAGCGCCCTACCCAATGCCACTATCATTCGTGTCCATACACCCCACGTCTCCAATCCGCGAGCCTACCTTGTGTCCAACTTCTGCCGTCATGCACTTGAACAGAAAATCATGAATTTGAACCCACATTGAAACACATTCAAACTTTGCCTTGCTGATCGGCTCCATAGAGTCAATCTCGCGCAGACATAGCAGATGGGAATCAAAGGACCACGGCTCTATATCAGAACCTTTCCCACACCATAGCACACCTAGGGTTTTTCTCACTACATCGATACCAATCCGACAACGAACACACAGCAACCCTATAAGGTACATCTCATGCTTTGCCATTATACTTTGGATATCATCATCCGCCGCACAAGTGACAACCTCCTCCTCTGTCGTGAGGGTCAAGTTTTGAAATAGATTCTCCACATCGATCTCCATAACAAAACATACTCCCAACCAAAGAAAACCACACTAAAAAGAAAAGAGACAAATAAAAAGGTCTCACCCACTCCTCACAGGCTATGAAACCCTAGGAGACAATCCTTGGAAGAAACCAAGACGATCACCCTCCAGAACCCTAGTTCTAAGGGAAATTGAGATCAATTTTAAGGTGAACAAAAATGTTTACTTTACCAACTCTATCCTAATTCTATAGAGTTTTAATTAAAGAGTACCAAACCATCATAATAACTACACAAAACCCGGTCCAGTAAGAGCGAGGTGGGGGCAAAATACTTATCTCAAAAGGGATTAGTGGGTCAATTTTATTCCAACCCAACTGCATTTCGTTTGAGAATGAAGAGCCTGAGGCCCATTTCTAATTGGCCCAATAATGTAATTTGTGTTATCGGTTACATTAATTGTAGGGTTAATTACACTTTACCCCCTGTGGTTTGGCCCGATGTCACTTTACTCTTCTGTGGTTTAAAATTGACCACTTAATCCCCTGTGCTTTTGGGTAAAGTGTCACTACTAAAATTAGTGACTACTTTACCCCATGTGGTTTGGTCCGATGATACTTTATCCCTTATAGTTTGGCCCAATAACACTTTAACCCCTCGTGCTTTCGGAAAAAGTTTATCCCTTATAGTTTGGCCCGATAACACTTTAACCCCTCGTGCTTTCGGAAAAAGTTTATCCCTTATAGTTTGGCCCGATAACACTTTAACCACTCGTGCTTTCGGAAAAAGTTTATCCCTTATAGTTTGGCCCGATAACACTTTAACCCCTCGTACTTTCGAAAAAAGTGTCAACTTAACACTAAATTTAGCGGAGACACTTTACCAAGCACAGGGGTTAAGTGGTCGTCAATTTTAATCCACAATGAGTAAAGTGATGTCATGTCAAAACAAGGGGGTAAAGTGTAATTAACCCTTAATTTTAACTATTGGGAAAGTAATACTCCAACTAAGCCTGAGCCATGCGGCAGCGCAGCGGCTACAATCAGATAATCTCTCCTCTCCTCCTGTAAATTGAGTGTTGTGTTGGTGGTGTCATATATATATATATATATATGTATGCACAATCACATACGAGACGTTTGGTTTGAGATTGAGATTTGTTTTGTTTTGTAGTTTTTCCTTGGGAAACGAAATGGAGTCAGGCACGAGTGGCGAAGAACCCGCCGCTTCCTGGGATGAACTATGCAACATTAATTTGATGCCATCGGAGTTGTTTCTCAAGTTCCGCAAAGAAATTGAGGGTTTTCGCTTTGGACTCAATTTAGAGGTGCCTACTACTACTACTACTACTATCTATCTATGCTTTATATTTGTTATCATTTTCTGTTTCGGCCCTTTCGGGTCCAACCCTCTTGGCCCTTTTCCAATATGTATCTCTCTGTCTGTAAATATATGTTTGTATATGTATACACATATAAAGCTCGTGTTTTTATCTTCAAATATACAGAGAAAGTGGTTCTTTCATGATCAAAGTCCCATTAATTGCCTTGTGATAGAATGTTTTTTTTTCTTTTTTTGGCAGAGAAAAACTAGTAATAGAATGTTACAAGTAACAGTTTCTGCAAATGGGTATTCTGATTCATAAATGAATTGACCTGTCAGCTAAGCTGTAAGAAGACAACTCTTATTCAGTATAAATAACCAAGCAATTTCTTTCTAGAAATTGTGCTAATTTTAAGTTCCTAGCTTATCAAGTTCATCTTTTAGTGTAAACTCGGGATTTTTGTACATTGCTGTTGTTTGCTTAACTCAGAGCTCAACTCAAGTAAGGTGTGAAAATGAGTGTACTTCTTTGTCATTTTATAGAGGACTCAAGAATGGAGCTTCTTTATTCATTTGTTCATGGACTGGCCATGTTTAATACACACTTAAAATCTAAGAATCCACATACCAAGCATAACTATCTGTGGTGGTATAAACTATAAACTGCGTTGGGCATGCTTAGTAGTTAGTAGTGTGCATTTACTGGTGATCATGTCCAACAGACAACAGGAAAATTCCTCCATAATGTCATAACTCATAAGGCTCTGTTTGGTTCGTGAGGGAAAACAAAAGGGAAAGGAAAACTAGTTCCCTCGTGTTTTCCTTCATGCTTAATGCATTTCTCAACTCCTCCTCTTTCTTCCTGTTTCCCTCACCATTTTCCACACTAACCCCCTGTTTGGTATGGCACAAAGTAGAATAGAATTCATTTGCAATTCTATTTTGTGGAATTCTTGTGTTTGGTATGACACAAAACAAGAAATGAATTCATTTTGAATTCTACCCAATTCTTGTTTTGGGCTGTTTACAAATCCGACCAAAAATGGTCGGATTTGGTAAGAATTCAGTCTTAGAATGTGTTTTTCCCAAAATACCCCAAATCTACTTCGTCTTCTTCATTCTTCTCCGTATCTCTTCTTCTTCGTTCTTCTTCTGATCTATTCTTCGTCTTCTTCGTTCTTCTTCGTCCTTCTTCTGATCTCTTCTTCTTCGTTCTTCTTCGTCTTCTTCGTTCTCTTCTTCTTCGTTCTTCTTCTTCTTCTGATCTCTTCTTCTTCGTTCTTCTTCGTCTTCGTTCTCTTCTTCTTCGTTCTTCTTCTTCTTCTGATCTCTTCTTCTTCGTTCTTCTTCCTTCTTCTTCTGATCTCTTATTTTTCTTCTTCGTCTGATCTTCTTCTTCTTCTTCTTCGGTCGTCTTCTTCGTCTTCTCCGGTCGTCTTCTCCGGTGTGTTTGGGTAAATTAGGTTTAAGGTCTGGGGTATTTTAGGAAGTATGTTAATTCTTTTCAATTCTATTCTTTCTATTTCTGTTTCAAACCAAACAAGAGAATTAAAATTGCAAATCAATTCTACTCTTTTCTTTTCTTTTCTATTCTCTCCAATTCAATTCTATTCTATTTTACATTCATACCAAACGGACTGTAACCGAACAAAGGAAAAGGTTTCCTCTATGTTTTCTTTTCTTTTTCCTCACTAAATCCAAGAACCAAACAAGGCCTAAAAGTTCCTTTCGATGCTTAATCAATTCCCTTGTGATATGTGATATATTTCAAATAAAGAAAGTCCTTCCTATGTTGGACTGGTTTTTTTTTAATTTTGGGTAAATTACACAAACCACCCCTGAGGTTTGCCTTAATTACACGGACCTCCCCTCTAGTTGCAGAAATTACACAGACTTCCCTCGAGGTTTGTAATTAGGTAACAAAATGCCCCCTCCCCTAATGGTCTGTTAGTTTTTTTTACATTAGCCTCCCCTGAAAATTACAATTAGCCCCCCTAATATTATAAAATTGTCATACTAAACCTCCTTTCTCTTATATTTTTGTGCTAATTATAAAATCCCTCCTCCCTCATGTTTTTGGGTTAATTTTTTTAGCATTAATTTATATCATCTACACAAAATACATATAAATAGGTCCAAAAAAATTTTTTACCCCGAACAAACCTCTGTTAAGCCCCCCTGTATTAATTTTCTAGATCCGCCCCTGCCCCTATGCTTCAAAAGTGACAAAAATTGACGAAAATTTTAAAATTGGTTAAAAATATAAACACTTAACCCCTTTTGTGCTGTTAATTTTGGGATTAACGCTCTTTGAGTGAAATGATAACAGTTCTATTTTAGTCCACAATCACAGGGGGTTAAGTGTCCACTTTTGAAGCATAGGGGCAGGGGCGGATCTAGAAAAGTAATACAGTGGGGCTTGATAGAGGTTTGTTCGGGGGAAAAAAAAAATTTTGGACCTATTTATATGTATTTTGTGTATATTTTGTGTAGATAATATAAATTAATGCTAAAAAAATTAACCCAAAAACATAAGAGAGAGGAGGGATTTTATAATTAGCACAAAAATATAAGAGAAAGGGAGCTTAGTATGATAATTTTATAATATTAGGGGGGCTAATTGTAATTTTTAGGGGAGGCTAATGTAAAAAAACTAATGGACCGTTAGGGGAGGAGGCATTTTGTTACCTAATTACAAACCTCGAGGGAGGTTCGTGTAATTTCTGCAACTAGGGGGGAGGTCCGTGTAATTAAGGCAAACCTCAGGGGAGGTTTGTGTAATTTACCCTTTAATTTTTTATTTCAGTAATAAATATGACCTAATAGTGATATAGTACCAAAAGTTGACACTTAATAGACACTGTTTTTTTCCTCCCAAAAAAAATATATATATATAGGCATGTTTCTCTAGTGCTCTAAAATTTAGGTTAGGCGGGTCTGACATGCGGATTCATACCTGCACTGTATGTGCAATGTCTAGCATTCTCAGCATTTCTAGTAACGTACATAACTTGTGCTAATTTATAGATATGTGTCGCATGCTGTCGACGAAATGTAATTGATGAGTTCGTCATTCTGCTTCAGCTTTACAATGCTCCTAGCAACGAATACCAGGCAAAGCTGGTATTGAAGCCTCTAGCCCATGATCGAAGATGGAAATTCATATATGAGCCTATACAGAATGACGTTCGCCTTCTTTCCAAGAAGATCCCGATAACCAAATTTTTAAATCTCCAGGTTATATGCTCTCTCTCTCTCTCTCTCTCTCTCTCTGTGGGTGTGGGTGTGTGTGTGTGTGTGTGTGTGTGTGAGCATGTGTACACGGCTCACTGCATGCATCTTAAATGCAGATTATATTACTGTATGCCATGTGGGATGGAGTAGCCAGCACTATTATAGTTTTGTTCATTTTTGCACTCTGATTTATTAAACACTACATCAAGGTGGAGTTCTTGAATTAATGCAGGTCGGTGTTGGGCACAGTTTTCAGCTGCAGGCAACTGGATGGAAATGGAAGCTTACTACTTGTTTGGGCGGAGATGGTGTATCTCAGATTCGGAATAAGACATCACTGGGCTTGTGCCCTGGTGTGGATTTTCGATTCGGATGGAGAGCAGACTATGTTCTTCCAGAAATTACTGGGCAAGTTCAATGATCTTTTCTGAGAACTACTGGAGAAATTTGTAGTGAAAAAAATCATTAAATACTGGAGAAATTACTCGCCGTTTTCCTTACTAACCAAACAAAGGAAAATGTTTTCCTGTATGTGTTCTTTTCTTTTCCCTCCCTACATCCAAGAACCAAGCAAAGCCTTCAGAAAATTTCAGTACTTATCTATGGGACCACTTTTATAACAATGATTGTCCCATTATGAACTATGGTTCTATTACTCAGGGTGGGTTTGGGGTAGCTCATGTTTGGAACTTTGGCTTTGACAGGGCTGTGGGTACTGGTGAACCATTGTTCAACATGAACTCGGGACGCTTGCAAGCATCACTTGACAGAATTGAGGCCATTTTAACTCATTCATCATAACTGGCTTGTCAAACCAGGTGTGTTTACTATTTAATTTTTTGTAGACATTTTCATACAGATATTTGAAGACTGGTCTTGTATTATTATTTTAATCAGTGTATATAACTTTGAAATTTGGGAACCATGAAACATTACATTTTCTTCTTTCATATGCGATATTTTTGTAACCTTCGTATCTTCTATAGTGCTCTTGGCCATCTGGTATATAGGCGTCATAGGATTTGAGAAAGACCTCGTATCTTTTGCTATATTTTATGACAAAGGTCCTCTGAGCATCTACTGTTGTGATACATGGGGATCAAACTTGAATCTTTTATCTCAATGTGGCATCTAGAATTTTCTAGAGCTGCCCTCTCATATCAGTGCTTGTAGAGATCTGGTGCAAACTATGTATATTTTTCCTCCTTGTTCCAGGGTACAAAAGGATGAGATTGTGGGCTTGAGTCATTTCAAACTTTTCAATTACAAATACATTATCTTCTCTTTTATTCTTTCTAAACCTTTTAATTGGCATGATCAGCAGGAATCTGGGAAGAGCTCAATAGTGCTGGCTCAAATGCTTAGAAAACAAGTGTGGAGTATCGATGTCTATCAGAGTCTGTTCTATTTCCATGGAATGGTCCTTGAGTGAAAAGAGACTATTTTCAGTATGAATCACAACAATGGTATTCACATAGCCTTGTATAGTGATGTTTTCATAGCCTATCCCTGCTTTGTTTTCTTTCCCATTGTTCTTTTATTTTCTTTTTTCCTTTTTGTTTCCCCTTTCCTCTCCTGCTTTAAGAAATGTACTGATATGGATGGTTTCTCACTTATTTCCACCGCTGAGTGGATGGGTTCTCTCACTTATAAGCATGCCTTTTTTTGAATGTAAGCTGTAAGTTTGCACTTTGCAATACAAGTAGCATTTTCTGGGATTTAGTTCTGTCACCTTTGTTTGCAATTTTTTTTGAAGTTTTTGTTGTTTACTACATTTATAATCTTAAAACAACACAAGTAATATGCTTATGTTTTCTCAGCATTTAATGAAATCGTCATTATTTAATCTCTAGACCTCCTGCTTCGCAGAGAGACCCTCATTAAGGGTGCCTGTCCACCATATGTTTTGCAATATGAAAAGCTCCGTAAAAGAGTGAAGATTGTGACTTCAATGCCAAAAGATAAACACTTTTGAAAATCACTGAGGTTTTCAAACATTGCAACTTTGGCTCCCAAGCACCCAAAGTTGCAATGTGCCAAGTTGTGCCAACAGATTGTGACTTTTGTTGTATATATGTGTGTGCCTGTGTGGCAGAAAATATGGATAGCATATCGGCGTGGTGGTATTGATCAGGCGGCGTGTCAGGGGCTTTGTATGGAAGATCCAAACATGTATACCAAATTTATCCTTATAAGTGCGGTGTACGAAAATAGTGACTAAGCGATTGTGTTAAGTAAATAGGGAATTATTCTTACTAGAAATCCTCTAACAGTACTGAAGCGCACAAGCTTAAAAGTTGTAAGAATAATATTAAAGCAAGGCTTTTGGAATTAGAAATATATTGCATGAAATATATTACAAATAAAGAAATTACATAGAGTAATTAAAAAGGGAAGAACACTTAAGGAAATGCTTAAAAGTTTATGAAAGCAAAATAAAAATAGTGTAAGAACACTAAAGAAAATGCTACTGTAATGCAAAAAAGGGTTCTTTTTTGGAGTGTTTGTGTGTTTTGTCGGGCTATTGGAGGAATTTTGTTGTTGGGGTTGCTGTGTATATATAGAGGGAAATGAGATATGTTGGTCCAATGGCCTCTTTCCTTCCATGCTAAGTCTTTTTGGGCTTCACACTTTGTTATTTCCCATGCTCCTTGGGACTCTTCCTTGGCCACGTGCAATGTATTTAGAACTTCCCATATATGCTTGGGCCAACCAACTTGGACTATGAATGCATGAAGTGCTCAGCCCGATGGAAGGCTTGCTTGTGGCAATAAATCTGATCGTTGGTGGCTTAGGCATTGGTGTGGTGTATATATGCCAAAGTCTCAAAACATCAAAGCTTTATATAAATGAGTTTACATTGGAAAGCATTCTCATACTCAAATTTAGTTCGGCCAGTTTGGCTTATGTCCAAATTGATAAATCATAATGAGACAAAAAGAGGGGTCCATGCTTGAAGTTTGACAGCTTGTTACTTTCAAAATAAATTGAAGCCCGATTGCAAGGTGATGGATTCGACAATTTTGCTTGTATTGATAAAGCAAAAGTTTTAGTCAAACTAAAGGCCCCACTTGTATCATGACGTGTGACAGTGCATATATGTATTTTCAAACCCAATCATCTGCATTTGGCTAAAATTCCCAATTTAATCGGTCATGTGACAAAATACATATTTTGGGTGCAAACAATATGATATAAGTTACTAAACTCACTTGGTCTTTTAGCAGAATTTCTCATTTGCAACTACTAGTATGGCCCACTCACTCACTTTGTAAGTGGAGAGATTTAAGAAAAATTTAAAAGTAATTTCTCATTAATATTTTTGTGACATTTTAGTCCATTATATATATTTACAAGAGAAAAAAATTTAATGATTTTTGTATAATTATCGAAGGTAAAAAATTTTCTCATGATACCCCTCCCTTTCCTTTCATATATGCATATTGATTTGCGCGTATTTACGCCGCTTGTTCTTAAAACCATTTAAATAAGAAATGAGAACTATGCATAAGCATGTGTTTCAAAATATACATGTTTAGTTGCTCAACAAAGTTAAGGATGATTTGGGACCCAATCATAATTCAATGGGTCCTGACATATTATGAATGTTGTGCCAGCATTACACCGGCGTGATAAAACTAATATGCCTTAAAACCAAGTAACTGAAGTTAGATGAGAATGTAAATCCAATGCATCAAATACAGATTTTATTGTTTATTTTTGTGTGGTTGGAAAGGAAGAGGGTGAGTTGGCTGCCAAGGATCCACATTTTTCTATCTGATAATTCACATCCCATCCATGTGATGCTATCGTTAACGGGTTTCAGTTCCAAAACCATATGCATGGGTATATATAGTGTATTCCACATTTTGGTTGTTCATCCCATCACATTCAATCTAATCTACACCACACAAGTATCACTACTCCTCTCCTCAAGTGAAAAAAAAAAAAAAGAAGAAGACCACCCCTTTTGTGACAGTTGTTATCTGTGGACAACCCTTATCTATACTCAGCGTAGGCCTAGGCCCGCTTTTAATTTTCTACTTATTTTCAAATTTTGCTTTCTAACTTTGTATCTTTTTTCAGTTACTGTGACCCAACTACCATCACATATTTTCCTACTTTTAGAAACCCATCTCACATATGCCAATATCATCTGCACCTCAAGACCCATGCACCACTTGATTACCAGGCAGTTGAATTTGGTGCCAACCATTTGAGTGTGTTTTTAAATATAACCTCATCACCCCGCAAAGGCGGGAGTCTCGTGCACTGGGCTGCCCTTTTTTAGATACTCATTAGATTTCTATTCTATTCTATCTATTATATCTTAAAACGAGTAGAAACAAGAAAATCTTTTTTTTTTTTTTAAATTTTGTTTCTGCATTTCACTTTTTCTTAGGTAGACAGATCTGGGGATCTCAAGTTTCTGATGTTGATGATTGCGGTACAGAGACCTGGTTTCTTGGGAACTCCATTCCATGGCATTAGAAACCATGGCAAATTTCAGAGAATCTCTGCATCCTCTACAATGTGAGTAATATTTTTAATTACTACCCGTTCGTAGCTAGTTTATGTTTAAATATCAATAAATTTCTGAATTCAGTTCTTTCAATGACTTTTTACAGAATAGAAGCTCAATTTTTTGGATTATACTATGAGTTTTGACACATAATTGTTAGGATTACTGACATTAACCAAGTTTCCACTTCCCATGAGTTTGGTTCTCTATGGGCTATTGATTGATAAGCTCACGACATGACTTTCGTATATATATGCTCAAATTAACGGTGAATAAGATTCCTCAAATCTTAAATCAGCAGCAGGACAATGAATTCAGAATCATACCAGACACGGAAGAATGATGAATTCTCAACAGAAACTCAGAAACTCTGTGTCTCTCCCTTGGAAAAAATGAGTCCATCCAATCTTCGATTTGACCGGCTGCATCCATCAGAACAAGAAATTCTTCAACATAACAGGATTGACTTCGGACGGTTTGTGGCACGGGAGGCTGCCCTGGACGAAGAATATTGGGTCAGTATCCGATAACTACATAAATATGTATATATATATATATATGCGAAATATAGTATCTGAACAATGAATTTCTCACAGTTTTTCAATTTCCATTACTAATTTGTGGTAGTAGCTTGTTTCTGTTTTGATGGTAGACAGCAGCGTGGCTTCGAGCAGAAACTCACTGGGAGAATCAAATCAATGACAGGTATGTTCCCTTAGGTGACGTTTGATAACTATTTCGTTTTTCTGCTTTCATTTTTCAGTATTTGTGTTAGAAGTTTTTGAGTTCATTTTAAAAATAAATAAAAACAGAAAATGCTTTTGGTAACCTTTCATGTTTTCACTTCTTTTTTTTTTCAAAATCAATTTTAAAATTAGAAGGTACTTTTTTTGCTTCCAGTTTTGTCCCTTTTTTAAAAATTGATTCAGGAAAAAAAAATTTTGATTTACCAAATGCATTTTCTATTGCCATTTTCAAAAAAACTGAAAAACAAACACATAAAACTAAAAACAAAATGGTTATCAAAAATACCGTTAATATCAATACCCGAGTTGTTAAATCCATTTCTTTTACGTTCTTACAATCAAATATGATTTTACAAACTAGTGCAAAGTCCCTCCCTACTAAGAAGGTCCATCTGATCTAGTGTTTCCTACATCAAGTGAAATACAATCAAAGGACTCTGAACCTGGCACAAAAAGAGGACCCAAAAAATAAAGAAGTTCCAGAAATTTGAGTCAGTTAATCAGTTTTTGTTTAGGGATTTGTTTGAAGAGTTGAGTGCCACTGATTTTAGGTTTTGTTTGATAAAACAGATACATCGATAACTACAAAAGGAAGTTTGCAGAGCAGGTACAACCTTAAATGGAATCTTCTATTATTCGTTCAGAGTGTATAGAGTGAAAGTACATCATGCAGCCTATAAGTCTAAAATGTCCCTGATTGTGCAGGAGTTTAATGCATTGAAAAGGCGATGTAAAGGGCAATTTGGGGAGAGATGCACCTGCATCGTGACGGTATGATGTTTCATTAAATCCTACTTCTTGCTTCCTGTTTATGTTCTTTGCTTCAATCTATATATTTAGATGCATGCATCTGTGTGTGTATGTGCGTGTGTGTGTGTGGTGTATCACAAATTCACAATAAAGCTCTTTATACAATGCTATTCAAAGCCATAGGTAAAGAAGGAAGAGGGGAATGTGAAGCATACTATACTGAAGAGCGTTGTTGGAACCCTGGATTTGAGCATCCGATACTTGTTGCACGGAGAAACGTTTCCCGGGGTAAAATGAGTTTTGTTTGGTGCATCTAAGTTCCCAGTTTTCATCTACATGTTAAAAGTATAAAATCCAAACGATTTTTGAACCCAGAAATGGAATTAATCTGCTCACAGGAGCGAGTCAATGCCCCTCTCTTCTGCAGCACCAACAAAAGAGACCAAAATAGACATGGTTATATATCAAATTTATGTGTTGCCAAATCAGCACGCCGCCATGGCATTGCAAAGAACATGTTGCATTTTGCTATAGAATCGGCCAAATCCAACGGTAACATGATAACATGATTCCTTCTGGAATGCATGAATTTTACATACAGAGAATTTTTTAGAGGGGGGTTAGGAAATTTCATCTTGTGGCAGGTGCAGAAGAGGTATTTGTGCATGTGCACAGAAAGAACAGACCGGCGCAGGAACTTTACGAAAAGATGGGCTTTGAGGTAATAATTATTCATTTACATCATATTTCTTGAGTTTTCTTGTCTTCTGTTATTATCCATGAAAGTCTGATTCAGCTTCTAAATTTTCCTTCAGGTGGTTGAAATGGCGACGACTCAATTGACCAAAGATAAAACTTACTTGCTCCACTTCAGAACATAGAACTTGATCAAAGGAGATGAGTTCTCATTGTTTGTATGGTACACAAATAATTGCACACACAGATCACCACAATTTATCCCAAAACAGAGAGTGTACAGGTCTGGCATTGATGAATGTTACGTCTCATTGATCTCAATGTGTAGATGAAGTTTTTTAATTCTTGACCCCCTGTAGCACAAAAATGACCTGATATTTGATGTTTAACTGGATTAAAAAATTCCATGCGGACAGTTTCGGTTTATAAAAGAAAATCATGGTCCTAAAAGAAGTTAAATAAAAATGGACTCTGAGCACACCAACTCCTACATCGACGAAGAAGAAGCAGCAGCAAAGATGAATTTTCCCTCTTAAAGGTCGAGCAATAAATTTATGGCATATACACCATCTGTATGAGAAGTAAAACCAAGTGAAGAAGAGCAAAATATGTCGTAGACACTTGACATGACATGACAATATGAAAAGAACAGAGGCCTCCAAAGAATACAAACATTAGCTTTGAGAAATAACTTACAATTTAATGAATTTTAAACTACTACCAATGGTAGTTGGAGCTGTTACCTGAATAAAATAATTACATCTGTAAAACTTCAAGAAATATGCGACATTTAATCTTGTGCTACATTGACAGCACAAACATGGCTATCCAATGATAAACTTAATGAATCTTCAGTTGCTTAACGACCTGACTGCTTGTGAAGCAGCGCCACCAAAGGGAATTTTCCCTCGGAAAATATAACCGCTCTAGTTTTCCAATGAACAAGTTTAACAGTATCCAGTGATTCATTTTTCTGCCCTCGTCTAGATATTGTGAGAGCATTCGGGCATTGCTTAAAACAACAATTACCCAAACAAGATAGATGGCTTAACAAATACCTCTCAAATAGTACATTCACCCAATCAATGTGTGCTTAAAGTGGAGACTAGTATGTCCTACTGCCATTAGGAATCATCACTCTAGAGATGAATATTATCCTTTTAGAGCTGCTCCTCAAAAAGGCAGGGACCTTCACCTGCTAGAAATGTATGAAACCTTCGGTTGACCTCAATCAAACTATGGCCAGGAATCTTCTTCAACTCTCTCTCCTCCATTAATTTCCTGAGTCTCGCTACATCCTCCCACCTACCAGCTTCAGCATACATATGTGCCATAAGGACATCAAAAGAAGAAGGCTGAGGGTCCAACTGATGCGATTGATAGGCCGCAAGCTCGGCAAGCTCAAGATTACCATGGATCCTGCAAGCACTAAGCAAAGCTCCCCATACACCCACATCTGGCTCAATCGGCATATGCTTGATAAATTCATAAGCCTCCACAAGTTGACCAGCTCGACCAAGAAGATCTACCATACAAGCACAATGCTCTAGACCAATCACAAGTGAGTAGTCCTTCGTCATGCTTTCAAAATGCTTCTTCCCTTCTTCTACGAGACCCGAATGCCTACAAGCTGTCAAAACAGCAGTGAAGGTGAAGCTATTTGGTCTAATTCCTTCTTCTTTCATCATTGAGAAGAGCTTAAGAGCATCCTTCCCATGCCCATGAGAAGCACAAGCCCCTATGATTGAAGTCCAGGACACAACACTTTTATAAGGCAACCTATCAAAAACATCCTTGGCCAAGTCTATGTTTCCACACTTCGCATACATATCAATAAGTGCATTAGTGATTGAAACATTTGTGTCGAAACCTTTGCTTCTCACAAGCTCGTGTATCCACTTTCCAGTATTGAGTGCTCCCAAACTAGCACATGCCGAGATAACACTGACCATTGTGACATAATCAAATTCTACCTTTTCGTTTTGCATTCTACAGAAAACCTTAATTGCATGCCCACCAACACTATTCTGTTCATAAGCAGCAATCATGGCATTCCAAGACACCAGGCTCCGGCGCACCATCCGATCAAACAAATATCTGGCTACTTCAACATTCCCACACTTACCATACAATGCAATTAAAGCATTCACAAGCGAGACATCGGAGTCCAGTCCCAATTTAACTGCACAACATTGGATCAATTTTCCCAAGTTCAAAAACTCCAAACCAGCACAGGCAGGAAGAATGCTTACGAGGGTGACGACATTCGGTTGAGTCCCTGAAGCCAACATCTTTTGAAAAACACCCAAGCCCCTCATGAAAAAACCGTTTTGCACGTACCCTGCAATCATGGCAGTCCAAGAAACAATATTTCTCGCGGCCATGTCACCAAAAACCAATTCCGCATTCAAAGTATCCCCGCTCTGTGAGTACATTGTAACCAGAGAACTCTGTACAAATACGCCCAAATCAAACCCATTCTTGATTATGTTACAGTGCACTTCTTTCCCTTCTCGCAAAGCGGAGAGCACAGCACAAGACCGAAGCACAAAAGGGAAAGTGTAGTTGTCGGGCAAAAACCCAGTTTGATGCATGTTTTTATAGAGACGTATGGCTTCTTGACAAGGACCCAGATCGGCATAACCCCGAATCAAGGTGTTCCAAAGGAATACATCTCTCTCAGGCATCACATCAAACAGTTTGCGGGCATAGCCCATGGTGGAGGATAAAGTGCAGGCTACGGTGACAAGTTTCGTGGACAATAGGAGGTTTTGATGAGACCCAGTTCTGAGAATTAGAGCATGGATTGTTTCAAGCTCTGACACGGAGGAACATGCGTTCAAAAGGTTGTTGAACTTGAAATAGTAGTTGGTACGGCGATGAAAACAAATGGGTTCAAGTTTTTTCAAAAGAGAAGGGATTGAGTGAACCAGCATGAAGATTGGACATTCACTTTTTAATATAACTATACTACTGAGTGTAGGTTGTCTCTCTTTTTTGCACTAAAAAATTCAGAGCTTAAAATGCCGGGGAGTTCCAAATGCTTTTATAGGCTACCCGCGGAGTGGTTGGGACATTTGGACCAAAGTCCAACAATTAGCGGTAAATTGAACCGAAAATAAGCTTTGCTCATAATCATCAATTTGCCCTTTGTAATTTTAAAAATGTCACTAATACCTTTTGTGGATAAAATTACAAAAACAAATAAATAATAATTGTGACTAGTACAAACTGTTCAAGGTAACTTTTGGCCCATCACCATTCAAGGGCGGACCCAGGAGTACCATCTGGGGTGGGCTGGGATTAAACAGATGTGTATACTGTGTCGGATTTTCATGGGAGTTCGGGGGCAGCGCCCTCAAAATTATTTTTTTTTGGTCTATTTGGTCCACGAATATTTTGTTGTTTTTTTTTGGTCTATAACAGACAACTGGGCCAAAATTTTAAAATGAATTGTATCACAATTGGACCAACGTATTACATAAAACTTTGTTTTCCTTTATATTTGAGTTGGACTAGACTAGTAAAAGAGAAGAAAATGTGTGTAATGGTTATACATATTCTTTTATTAATAAAAACATAACAAATCAATAATGTTTAAACGAATGGTTAACAATTGAGAGTTTAGTACCGTAGTTTAATTTTCATCACTTTTTCCAAGAGGTAGAGATCGATTCTTTTGGCCAATATTTTATTTGTTGCATTACTCTCAAGGGGATGGGAAGGGGGTGGGCTAGTCCAGCTGAAAATTAGTGGGCTGGGCTACAAAATTGTACTAAAAATTATTTTGGGGCTGGGCTGGGGTGTGCTAGTCTATGTGAGAATTAGTGGGCTGGACTATAAACACCATTACAAATTTTTTTTCCAGCAAACTTGCACTGGGCTACAGCCCAGATGAGCCCAGTGCCAAGTCCGCCATTGTCACCATTGTAGAGGCTATTATGCTGAATTTTTTTACTTTAATTTTTAGAGTCAAAAGTTATTACCAAACATAGCTTATGTCCGTTAAATTTAACAGATTTACTAACTATTTCACTTTAGTCCAAATTACAAATGGTTTCACTTTAGTACAAATTCCAAGGGCAAAATGAACAATGGTCCAAGTGTGTAGATCAAACCCACAAGTGACCAGTAGATCAAATTACAATCACTTCAAGTAATATTATTTTTGTTGAACACATTTAATTGGACTTACCTCATTTTTTTTCGTGATTATGGCTCTTGCGAAAAAACAAAAAAACTACAGCCCAGTAGCTAGCGGTATCAGGATGCCGGGTGGTATCTCAAGTTGGCAAAGACGTAGAAACAACAAGGAGCATCAGTTTCAGTCCCTTGCCTGCTTGCCAATTGTTGGCCTCACCATGCAGACAATCTATTAAAGTTTTGTCAAAGAAAATGACAGGACTCACAGCCCAAATATTCACACTGATGAATAACCGAACACGGCGGCGTTGGGTTCCATTCTGCAGAAATAGTCAGCTTGAAAATGAAGAAAAGTGTCCAGTTTCGAGAGATCCAGTGGCGGAACTTTAAAACTAAGAATACTAACCAAGCACTACAATGCTGGAGAAAGCAACAGTGCAGATTGTCCTTGGAATTGTCAAGATCACTGGATCCCACTGCGACAAACAAATATACCCTCAAGCAATACAACAGTGCAACCATAATGCTATAACCTGAAGGACCTGAACTGTAGCAAAATTATATAGCATTAAAGCATGTATTTCATAGAACTCAGTACAATCTGTGAGCTACTCGGACCATCTCTAAGAGTTGACGTTTTGTTTCCATTCTAAAACGATAGAATGAAGGTCCAATATACACTTGGGTCATCAAAGAGAACCTAGATCCAGATAGATCCTCAATGCTACACAAGTCATTAGGCACAACCACAGTATCTTGATTTAGTCGTACAGATCATCTTGCATGTATACCACATAATACCATACTACCAGCTCAAAAAGGGTGGAAATTACAGGGCCTATTTTTATCCAAAAATTTATAATTCTATATAAGATGACCCTGCCAATTAGCATGTTCCTGCATGTATTCCACGAAATTGAATATTACCATCGCAAAAGGTTAAGGAATTACACAGGCTACTCAAATCCAAAAAAAAAAAAAGATTTATAGTCCAAAATAAAAGGTGAGTCCGGCCATGTTTGCAGGACACATTGCAGGATTCTGTGGCAAAACCATGCAATTTAAGAAACCAAACATGGATCACCACCGGCAGACACAGACGAATAGTGCAACGGCCCTTCTAGAGGATCAGGCGTCTTAAGGTGTTCCAGAATTGGAGTCATCTTCAATCCAACAATTTGCACCTGTGGATTTGAGTGGCCATTCAGAAACACTTCCGTGATCTGCAAAGAGTTCATTATGTCAGAAACAAAATTCCATTCCATCGTAATAGAACGTTTGTGAACTGTACAGAAAAGCAATTTGAGGGGAAAAGGATTATACAAATTAGTAAAAGTTAATAACTCAGGAAATGCAGCCTCCACCAAGCAGACAATTCAACAGAGGAATCCTCCAAGTGTTTGGTAGAGTCCAGATACCATGCTCAAAAACAGATGAGCATCAACAAAGAACCAAATTTGAACATACTTATGTATGAATATTCTAATTTGAACCTTCATACAACAAATCTTCCGAAATGCAAACCAAGGTCTTAGTAAATGAATCGTCAGAAAATCCAAATTTGATTTTGAAGGTACAATACAAATTTGATTTTGAAGGTACAATCCAAATTTGGTTTGAGATGGAAATAGAAAAACATAGATTTTACCACTTCAACTAAATGATCGTTCTTATTCGAAAAAATAAAAATTATGCTGTAGAACTTCATTGGACCCAAATCTTAATCAGATTAATGGTTGAGTCGAGTCCAACTCTAATCCATTTTTTCTTTTGAATCACGCGTTGAGATATAAAATAATGCAATCATGGGAAAACGAATACGAGTCTTGAGTGAAGCATAGGTACCCACAAACGAGTCTAAGGGCAGCCACTTCTTCAAATAATGCAGAAGGTTAGGTGTCAAGTACCCGCGAGGACAACAATTAATAATCACCTTTACATCATAAAACTTTATGATTCTAAACTTTGTAAACATGAAAATTAAACTAGGATCTATACGTCGTGCTACTTCCCAACATATATTAATGACTCAACTCAACAACCCCTTGTCTCAATTATTTAGGGTAGGTTACAATAATCTAGTGTTAGCCTTGACGTTTCTAATGGTTGGATTGATTGTGTTTTGATGATGTCAAAGTTGCTTTTGATAAGGAAGCAAAGGTGAAAAGCCAAGTCAAGGACTTTGGTTCTCTTCAAGCATAAACAAAAGAAGTCCACTTGAAGATCTCGTAAGTCCAAGGGATTTAATTGTGGTGTTTTCTTTAGGACTTGAATGTAAAGCATTCATGTGAAGATTCATGCTCTTCGCCCAATAGGACAAATCGAAAGGAAAACATTTCTGTCAAAATAATCAACCTAAAGCTTTTTGAGAAAAACCAGCCGATTGCGACTGCATTTGCAAGTTTTTGGACAGAATGCTCAGGTGGTCAAAACAGTCAACTGCATCTTTGATACAATCGACTGGTTTGTGTTTCAGTCGACCAATTAGGCAATCAGCCCTCTCTGTTTGTCCTGATCAAAATTAAGTCAACCGGTTGCTTAAAGCAGTCGACTGAATTTGCACATATGCACAGTAACAGCTATTTTTCAACCAGATTATCAAAAGCCATTAATGCCCCCAAACGGTCATATTTTGGGGGGCTATAAAAACTGATTCTCGAGAGTTAGAAAAAAAGTTAATTTTACATCTCACAACTCTCCAATATTTCACCTCGATTTAGGAAAACACTCTTAAGCCCTAGATTGTTTATGGATTCATTGGTTGCTCTAGTCTTTATTGTATTTGTCTGTTGAGAGCATAAAGAAAGCCTCCATTTGAACATCCACTCATTGAGTTGTTGTTTGAGCCTTGTCATTGTACTTGCTTTGAGAGAAGCTGCATTCTATAATCGTCATCACACTTGGGAGACTTGTAAGGGTTGCTCTTCACCAGGTGGAAGAGTTGTAAAGGTTTGCTCTACACCCATGAAGTAGATTGGGTTACTCCACCCCCCCACCCCCCAAGCAAGGCAAGTAAAGGTTTAGTCTTCAGCCATGAAGAAGATCGATTAATGGATGATATTCTCAAGGAAAAGCCTTTGGGAGTGGACAAGGCCGGAGTTGCCGAACCACTTATCCTTGTGTTTGATTTCTCTATCCCTAACTCTATTGAGTTGGCAAAGTTTGTTATTGTTGTTGAATTTACAATATACATTTCACATAGAATATTAATTGAGCAAATATCCATTTTAATGGAAAGATAATCATTGCTTCTACAAGTACTAATACATTTCTTTGTTCATTTAGTATGGCCATAGTCTTTTGTATATCCTCCATTTACATTATCGCACAATTGTTTATTGGCGCTTTTAGTGGAACATTCACTCTTCTCAAGAGAAAAAAAATATAACATAACTTGAATTGCATGCATCCCTACATATCATGCAGAACCTATGTAGCACCGACACTTCAATTTGGGTTTCGTCTGACACCAACACTCGTTGGACACTCTCTGACACGCGTCCGACGTGCAAAAAAACATGTCTTAATTTTTTTCCTGACATCAGACACATGTCTGGACACAAGCCGAACACAAGACCAACATGTCCGACACAAGACCAATTTGGGTTATTGTGATTTATGCCTTCTGTTTTAAATTGAATCTGTTTTATTTTGAAATTCTCTCCTTTTTTCCCATCCTCATAGTCTTCTTTACTGGAACTTTTTTTCATAAACGTTGGTTTTTCTTTTTATGTCCAGCATTTTAGGCTTGCAAAATTGGGGAACATGTTTATATATATATATATATATTTTTTTTAATGATATTGTTGTGATTTATGTATATTTATGCCAAATTTAATTGAACTATGGGTACATTTTTTTATCTTTAATAAATATATATATATATCTAACACATATAAATGTGTGAATGTATGGGTTTGCGTGCCAATTTTGAAATCAATTTTTCCAATTTCGGTATTTCTCCGTTTGTTCTGTCCTTTAAGGTAATTGCATAGTTGGTCAAATACCATAATATCCCTTTAGTATATCATAATCACTCGTACATGTGTACAACTACATAAGTACATATTGATTTGTTAGAGGCTAATTCTGTCTTTTTCAGACAATAATTACATTCAAGTCAACTAATAATTACATTCATGTCTACTTTTGAAATTTTATTTAATATAATAATGAGGATTCAATCAATTTTAGCTTAAATATTTCAAGTTCAGTCAACTTTTTCAACTATAATTACAAATGGCTTCATTAAAAAGTCAACAAAAAGGCTGTTGACATCATATTTACATATAGGTCAATTATTGTCAGAAAAATTACAGAATAGTCACCTTTTGGCACAATATTTACATGTAGGTGGTTGTTTTATCAAATTTACATATAGGTCAATTTTTTAGGAACAATTACAGAATGGTCATCTTCTGGTATAATATTTACATATAGGTCAATTTTTGTAAAAAAAAAATTACAGAGTGGTCATCTTTATTAATTTGTAAATATTAATAAATATGTATATGCTAAAGTAATACAGTGCCTTGGCAGAATTGATTACATATTTATTAATTTCTTAAATGTTTTAACTTACAATGGAAATCACTTAATTTCCATTGAAAACTTTCGGTGGTACAACTATCATAGCATTTGAAAAATTAATGATAAAATTTTATCGTCCCATTGTGTATTTTCTTTGACTTTTATAATTGGGCTACTTTTTAATTTTTAATTTGTGTTTTTTTCCCCTTTTATTGTGTATTATTGTCACCGGAATCAAGGGCTAGGATGTGTTGGGTGTGGAATTATGTGTGGATTTAGATGTAGGTGTACCATTTTTGTTCCATCTCAGATGAGTAATGTCATGCATTCCAAATTTTGTTTCTCAAATGGTTCCCAAATACGTGATAAATTAATAGATTAATGTCACATTAATTTATTGATGATAAAGTAATAAATTAATTTATTAAATTAGTAAATTAAATGATGAAATTGCATATCTAGCAATCTAATGATAATTAATTATGGAGAACAATTTTGCTCACCCAAACACCTAAATTGGTTGAACAAGTGGGACCATCACTTTCCTTCATTAATTCATCCCATGACACCTACATACACATAGTTACTAACTAAAAGGTTGTTTGGGAGAACTTGTGCTTTTATGATTGCAATAGCTTTTATCATAATAAAGATTAAGGCCAAAATTAACTGTGACAGTTGTAGTATTTGGTTAGTGTATATGCAAAAGTTGCTATGATAGCAGAATTGATTGCATACATATTTATTAAATTGTTAAATATTTTAATAGTTGTACTAGATTTAATTATAATGATAACCACTTAATTTTCACTGAAAATTACTTTCGGTGGTACAACTACCAAAGCATTTGAGAACCAAATTTAGAATTAAAGTGTGAAATCCTAAATTTAAGAATTATACCATCAATTTAACTCCAACTAGCACGTGCAATATATCACCTAGCATATATAGAAATACTGTAAATACATATATACATATTCAACGTGTCCTACTTTTTGAGAAATTGTGTCCAAGTGTCAGTGCCGTGTCGAGTCGTATTCGTTGTTAGCCTTAAGGTATATTAAGGCATATGTAATTATGTTTTGATAATGTCAAATATGCTATGATAATTACATGATTCATATTGATTCATTCTTTGTTATTATCATAGTCATTTTTATGCTCATATATAATCTCATGTATTAATTTTGTATCAATGTTTTTAACATCTTAGTGTGCATGAGATTTAATTGATGTAGATCAAGATTACAAAGAGCTCAACAAAGATCAAGCTTGAAGACTTGAAGATATTTCATCCTTGGTTGAAGTCTAGGACTATCATTGTAAGTAGGGGTGTAAACGGTTCGGTTCGGTTCGGTTCGGTTCGGTGTGATTTTTGACCAAACCGATCGGTTTCGGTTCGGTTCGGTTCGGTTCGGAGTGTGTAAATTTTCGGTTCGGTTTCGGTTTTGCACTGCACAAATTAAATTAAAACCGACCGAACCGATCGGTTCGGTTCGGTTTGTCGGTTTGGTTCGGTTTTTGAACACCCCTAATTGTAAGGCATCTTGATCTCACACTCATAGGGGCTCAAACAAACTCTAAAAGTTAAAGTTTTGGAAAAAAAATTTAAGTAGGTCATCTTTAAAGCAATGCCCCAACCAATTGGAAAATAATTAAGTGTTGAATCTTATATGGTTGGAAAGGTATTTGAATCTAGTTTCCAAAACATCAAACGGATCGCAAATCCGATTTTTGTAGAGGGAATTATGGCCATTTTAGTGGAGATATGTCAAGCTGTCAAACAGGGAGGGGCAGTCGACTGAGGACCCGATACAGTCGACTGAAGTGAGCAGAATTCAAGCAGAACCCTCTGTAAACACATCTCAGTCGACTGCTTCAAGGACCAGTCGACTGAATCGACCTGAAAGGCAATAACGACTAGTTTTTAGAGGGGTTTTTAATTACCAGACTTGCCACCAACGGCTATAATCTTCCAAGGCCTATAAATACATGTTTTCCCAAGCTATTTGGGGTTGAGATTTTGATTGGAAAATATAGTATTGAATCACACAACTTGTTGATTTTTAATCATTCACATTTGAGCCCTAGTTGTGTGAGTTTATCAATTTGCTCAAATCTTTCATTTGTATTTCTTGACAGAGCAAAATTGTAGTGAGCTTTAATTGTATTATCCACTCTAGAGAGAGAGTTATCAATTTGTATTCAAATCAAGTTTGTAAAGGTTGAGGGTTAGTAACCCTTGTGTGCAAAGAAGAGGTGTTCTTCTTTGGGAGAGATTGAAGGCACTTGTAACGGTTTGGTGCACACCCGTAAGTGCTCCGGGAACGGTTTGGTCTACACCCGTGAAGTAGATTAGATTAAAGGAATCCTCAAGTGGTGTTCTTGAGGGGTTGACGTAGGCCGCGGGGTGCGATTGCCGAACCACTTGAAAAATTGGTGTGCAAGTATCTCTTCCCTTCTCTCTTTACATTATTGTTTGTGTTTGTGTTTAATTTGCAATTAAATTTTTTAAAAGGTTAATTTCCGCTAAAACCTTATTCACCCCCCCCTAAGGTTTCCACATTTGGGCCAACATTCGTGTCACGTGTCCGTGCTTCTTAGTGCAAAACATGACACAATATACGAAAGGCTTACATAAAGTGCAAAACTCAGTGCACGAAGATCCAGCCACTACAAGGTCTAGGAAATGATAGATGTACGCAATTTAACCCCCTGGCATACTACCACACCAAAAGAAAATAAATAAAAAGAACATAGTTGGTCATATTCACACAGACAAGTTGTTTCTACACAAGGTCTACATTCACCTAAGGATCCAACTATTGTTATTTTCGTCTATCTAAAAGTCACATAAGCAGAAAAAGAAGGATGCATTCATTACAGCATTTGGAAATTTTGCACCAGACTAAGTTATGAGGTGATTTTATATAAATACCTGACTGCAGCCAAACAGCTTTAGCACTTTCAGCGATAGGCAGCTATCCACTATCAATCCTAAGGCCTCGTTTGTCAAATTGCGACACCAAGATAAATCCAAACAATGCAACTTTCTTGAACGTCTGGCAAGCGATATGGCAGTGTTCTGGCCAACCTGTAAAGGTCATCTCTGTGAGCATGTTGGAAAAATCCTTATCGTTATTAGGGAAAGTATGGAAAGATCCAATAACCTCCTCTAAACCAAGGCTCAGAAAAAACCTAAGATGCCACACAGCTAGACAAATTTATTAAACCCAAAGTGGCCAAAGATTGGCCCCCTAATGCAATATGTATAGCCAGGCATGCCTTTGCATTAGGCCCAAAGTTTCAGGTATCACGAGCATGGCTCATAGTTCGATGCTATATGTGATGGGGACCATACAGCACACAAATTTTAAACCGATTCCAAAAACATAGAACTGAAATCAGAAACTATGAGATAAGCATGGACCATCCATGTCCGGAGAGAACTTAACAAAATTTCGCTAATCTAATACCTTAATCACATTATTGAGTGACAGCTCTTTTAAAGACTCTCCAGAGGTTTCAAGGAATGCAGCAACGGCTTCGTCACTGTCATATGTCAAGTGAAAAGTTTGTGCAGTTAGTTTTCAGTTTTTCACACAGAGGATATCCAAATGCAGGTAGAAATCATGCCAACGATATGGGAAGGAAATGTACAGCGAGCTAAGAATATGAAAAGATAGGTAATAAATAAAGAATCTCCGTATGCAAAGAAAAATAATTCATTGTTTACATTAACCAAGTACATGCTTGAAAGCCGTGTTGCTACGATACACAAAACACCAATTCTATAAGAGGACTATGAGCTTACAAGTACGGATGCGCGCGCGCGCGCACCCACACACACACAGACATCTGTGCAAGAAGCAGTTGAACACTACTTGATTGAGGAACACGGCATATTTGAAGTATATCTGATGACACCCACCAAAGTAAGCTATACCACAGCAATGGATTAACTCTCTACAGCAGCGGGGAAAAAAATTTAAAAATTGCTCTAATTGGTTAACGAATAACTAAACCTGAAAGAATTGCGGCACAGCTTTAAAGTTTGAATTGCTTGACAACCATTTGCAAGAAATCCTACAGCAGAATCTGTCAACTTGCACAAGTTAACAAGGTCTAAAGCACATAACCCAGAACAAGTTTCCCCGATGACTTTCAAGGAAGAATCAGTCAACTTCCTGCAACAAATTCAAAACCAAGCATAAATGAAGGGACTAAAAGGACCATAGCTTTTTCTGAAGCCCAAGAATAGACGTAACGTCTGTCAAGGAATACAAATGACATTTTTGAATAGTTCTTAATGATACATACACACAATCAGCTAAAACAAGCTCCCTCATGCCAGGACCGCGTACAGTGATCAATTCATGAATAAATTCATCAGAAATGGATTGAATGCCAGCTAGTGATAACACTTCCAAACGTTCTAACTTCTTCAGTGCAGGCAGAATAAGCATAGGGTCTGTGATTTGGCAATCATCTAGATACAATTCCCTCAGAACCATTCCCAATGAGTCAGTTAAAGCGCTGATACCTTTGAAGGTGAGAAGGGAGCACTGGCTGAGATTGATAGATCTTAAAGCAGGGGCAGAAGAAACAAGTGAACTTAGTCCAGCATCAGAAAGACGGCATGCACCCTTTAAGGATATAGAAGTCAGAGCAGGCAGGTTATTTGGTGAACGAGCCAACGTAGTCAACAAAATATAATCTGGCATGCAGCGACCGCATTGATCAAGTTGTAGCACCTGATCCCACAACACCAAAAATATTGAGCTTTAGCAGAATATGAAATACATTCTTTTTTTTCTTTTTTCTCAAACCCCAGAACATTTAATTATTAGGAGATAAGATAAGATTGCATCAAACAAAATGTTAAGTTCCAAGTAGTTCAAAAAAACCAAGTGAATTAGGGAACAATCCTTCTCTCAAACTTGACAAGGCTTGAAACTTAGTCTACATTTCCAACTTGGCTAAGAAATGAAAGTGAATTCCCAGATATAGGCAGCATCCGGATGTAGTCAAGAGAAAACAAATGAATACATGAGAACTAAAGAAAATTCAGTTTAAGCTCAGAAAATCAAGGAAAATGCCATTGTTGAAGCTTGATATACATTGTTGGGCCTATTCTCTAACAGTTTAAGCTTTTGGAGTAGTTGGTAACTTAGAATGGTATCAAATCCTTGTTTGTGGGAGGTCCTGGGTTCGACTCTCCATCCCCGCTTTATTGTGCATATTTGCACTTTGTTACTCGTCTCCACTATGATGGAGTTTGGTTTGTCACGTGAGGGAGGGTGTTGAAGCTTGATATACATTGTTAGGCCCATTCTCTAACAGCTTAAGCTTTTGGAGTAGTTGGTAGCTTAACAGCCGTTAGCAGTAAGACAGTAGGTGTATCAAATTTATATTAGAGCTAAAAGCTTTCTTGGCTATTACTATTATGTTATCGAACAGCAACATGACACTTCAATGTCTAATCCAAAAGAACATAAGCAAATTCATTTTAATGATCAGATATTTACCCAGCTAAAAGTGGAGCACGCGACAATCATTTTGATGATATAGAACAGTGTGGGGACTGAAGTCAGACCCCATCCAATTGCAATGGCAATCAGAAGCCGCTACAATATGTATGATGCTTAAAATATTTTTAAAATAAATAAATAAGACATCGCACCGTCAAGTTGTCTGTTTTACATCCTTTAAAGGTCCTTGTAAACTGCTCTTCTGTTAGCCATGAACAGTCCCTCACGCGAACCTCTGTTGGAGATCCAGAGGCAAGGAGGTCAAGAAAATGACCGTTCATTTTCCGCGAGTCACAGAGCAACTGGCTGAGCTTATGCCTCAGAACATCCGGAACACTATCAAGTGAAGTGATTGCATCTGCATTTTTCACAAGAATTCTCATGGACAGTTCTTGCAGTGAGGGCACCAATTGCTTAGAGTGTCCATGGTGGTGATCTGCTTTGGGAACCCAAACGAGTGATGCAGGTTTGCTCTGGTCCATAGAGGAGTTATGTTGTTGCACACTCACATTCATTTTACGGTCCCTTATAATCTTCATAGCAGTCGAAAAGGGACCAGGCCAGTCCTCAATTTCCCTCTCTGTTTCCCTTGATGGAAGATCCATTACCCCATCTGTGACATGGTTGTCCTCTTCCTCTTCCTCTTCCTCTTCGACAGAGAAATGAGCAAATCGAGATGCATTTTGTCTAGCAATATCTCGGAATCGTTCCTTATACTCCCTTCTCCTTGTGTCGTCCACCCTCGTATTTGTAACCTGTGAGTGTGGTACTACTTTCTCAGCCAAGCTAATAATAGAAGTCGAAAGTACATTAACTTTATCAACTAAATTTTCAGGCTTAGTTTCCGTATTCAATCCCACACCCACTGAATCAGTAGTCTTTAACAAAAAGGAGGCATCCTCAGCCATTTTATCCTTCCCTTTCTCCTCCCTGCTGAGTCTCCTTCTGGTCTCAGAAGAAGAAGAAGAAGAAGAAGAACCACTTCCATCATTGTTTGGGATTTTATCAGATTTCATTAAAAAAGCTGCATTTCCAAACAAACAGATAGGAGTAGTATCTGAAACTGCATTACCAGTTGATTTCTCAACTCCTCCAAGTCTCAATTCCAAGTCCAGTGCTTCAACAACACCATTTGGTGTGAAGGACTCCTCATTTACCAATTTCCCTTTGTCTTTGTCTTTGGCTTTGGCTTTGGCTTTGTCTCCTCCGATAGATATCCTTCCGCTTCGGCTTTGGCTTTGGCTTTGGCTTTGGCTTTGGCTTCCGCTTCCGCTTCCGCGAGTAGTAGCATATCTTTGATCTCTCTCTAACTCATTCATGACAGCACACTGTCCACTCTGACTCCACCCACTACTATTATTCAACAACATTCCCTCTCTTTCTTTATCTGTATCTAAACCCTCATTATTCTCATGAACTGACTTCCAGCCGCCATCACTTTCCACTCTTTTCTTTGCAATTTTTGTTCCTGACCGCAGTAGTCTCAGATTAGAACCCTCATCCTCACCCTCTTCCATTAATTTGACAGAAGAAGAAGAATCAATAGCCAATTTTCTCTTCCCCTTTGGTTTTGGAGCACTTACTAGGATTTTCTCTTCCATGGCAATAATACCACATTCAGAAAGATTGTTGTTGGCACTTGTACCAGCAGCAGCAGAAACCCTAACTTTGTTCATCCCCAAATGGAAAACCCCATCATCGATATTTGTTGGAGGCGAATTTAGGATGGTTTCAAGGGAATTAGATTTGGAAGCAAGGCGGAGGCTGCGTCTCCTGATGGGAGGAGGAGGAGGAGGAAGAGGAGGAGAAATTCGAGAATCGGAATGAGGAGAGCCTCCTAGGGCTAGGAGGACGTTGGAGGGTTCTACTTCTACCATTTTTGGAGGGGTTGAGGGATCGATACTCGTAGTAGTAGTAGTAGTAGTAGATTTGTCTACCATTTTTTGGTGAGGGGATTTAGATTTAGATTTAGATTTGATTTCTCGAGACCTCAACACCGTCATAGTGATGTGAATTAACTACTACTCCTCCCTACAGTTGTTTTTTTTTTTTTGTTAACTCCTACCAAAAAGAGAGGAGATTGGTTTTTGGTGAGGAGGGGGGGCGGCAGTGATGAGTGTTTTGGTTTGGTTTTGGGTTTTTACTTCCTTTTTATTTTTTAGGTGAGAGTGAGAGTGAGAGAGAGAGAGAGAGAGAGAATGGGGGAAGCTTCCTCTATACGCTCCAAGCCAGATGGGATTTTCCTACTTTTTTCCCGCCAACACATATATGTGGTGTGTATTTTTTTTTGTAAGGCCAAAAAAGCATTTCTTCGTTAAGCTATGTTTGTTACGAGCGATGGGAAACTGAAGGGAAGGGAAGGGAAGGGAACGTGATTGAAGAGGTTTTCTTAGATAAAGGAAGGAGCTCTTCACTCATTTTTATTTGGTTAAAAAGGAAGGAAGTGAGGATAGAAAGAGCCGAATATTTAACATTTTACTGTTGTACCATTTAACATAGTATATATATAGCCTTCATTGAATGGCAAAAATGTTAAATGAGAAGGGAAGTTTTTTCTCTATCCTAATACGTTCGCTTTTGGACAGATTGAAATTGTGGGCTCGGAGGGAAGAGGTATCCCTCTCCTCTTCCTCTCCCTTTTCTCTTCCATCCTACCAAATAAGGGATTCTACCATCTTCTTTCCTCTCTTCCCTTCACCCCCCCTCTCCTTTTATTTAATGGATAGGTCTACAATATTTTGTCTTTCAGGAACTTCTTTCAACATTTATAAACATGGGTGTCTAAAGGAGAGCACTTCAGTATAGTGCTCTCAGTGCAGTTCAAACTGCTCTAGACATAGTTTGAACAGTAAAACTGTTAGTGTAAAAGCAATTTTTTAAAACTGTCCAATTTTTATGATTCAAATTGTGTCTAGAACAGTTTTGAACTGCACTGAGAACACTTTACTGAAGTGCTTTCTGTTGGATGCAATGGAAAAGAATCTTCAATAAAACAGCGACTAAACTTAAGATCGAAGCACGTATGGATACGTTGTCCGAAAAATAAGTTTATGTTCCACACACCGTTGTTTTGTGGACTATGACACCTTGTTCTTGAGGATATTATGATCTAACAATTGAAGTACAACTCAACTTTAATTATTCTGCAGAATTGTATATATAAATTGCTCTCAATTAACTCTAGAATAGATGAAGAAGAGAAGGCAAAAATCTGTGAAAAAAGTATATCAAAATTAACTAACTATATTGTATATATAGAGGTGTCTATGAGATATCTCTCTACACAAATGGTTGTGTCCCAACACCTATACACTACATATATAATAGTATATTCACACTTATCAGTCATTAGAACAAATGACGTTCAAACAAATTCGAATTTCTACATGAAAAGTCACAACTCTTCACAAACTGGGTCCAGTCGACTGGTTGAAGAGGGCCGGTCGAAGGGTCGAATGCCCCTTTGCTAGAATTTGTTTAAAACTTCTTATAGCCGGTGACCGATCGACGAGTCGAAAACCCCTCTGCTAGAATCTTGAAACTTAATGTTCCAAGTCTTTCTTTGAGCATTGAATCGGTCCATAGCGATCCTAACGATCCCCTTGAGCTTACATAAGCTCTCATTCACACCTCGAATCCAATATTCCCCCACATTTGAATGATTATGGCTAACTACACAAAAACGAAATACAATAAAACTACGAGAGCAATTCACGTACTTGCGATGCATTTAGAGAGTGTCTTTTGGACTTGAACTTTCCCTTAGTGAATATCTACTAGATTTACTCGGTGACGCAGTGTATATTTAGTATTAAACTGTTCAACCTTTTAGTGTAAACCAACACTAGATAACATATCACATATCCTTATACATATTAATTCATTCGGTTGTGTTCATTTTGGTTCTGAACAAGATCCTTATTCATGAGAACTCTTAGAGAACCAAGCCTTTGAAGTTCTCATAGAAGCGACCCCACTTCCATTCTCATATAGGTGATACCAATCAAGAGTACTATCATTACTCAACAATATCATTAAATGTAAGTACATAACCTCAACAAATTTTATTACACAATTGAACAATTACATGAATGATGCCACAATGAATGTGTGTTTACAACATGAACTTTCCCAACTAGTTTTCCTATTGAACCTAGATCTTGGGATCTCCAATCAACTAGGTTAGGTTTCTACCAGGTTGTTCAAAGTATTGGCTTTAGGCCCATTCCTTTCATCGTATTGATCTCTAGGCAATCCTTTTGTAAGAGGATCCACAATGTTTTCCTTTGACTTGGCATAGTCAATCGTGATTACACCACTAGAGAGTAACTGCTTGATTGTGTTGTGTCTTCGTCTTATATGCCTTGACTTTCCATTATAGATGGCATTCTTAGCTACGAAAGATGCCGCATTGCAGTCCCAATGCACAACTATGGCCGCTACCGGTTTCAACCATAATGGAATATCTTTTAGAAAGTTCCGAAGCCATTCTGCTTTCTCACCCGTCTTGTCTAAGTCTATGAACTCCGATTCCATCGTCGAACGTGCTATACACGTTTGCTTAGTTGATTTCCAAGAAATCGTAGCTCCACCTAAAGTGAATATATATCCACTTGTGAACTTAGTCTATTGACTATCCAAAATCCAATTCGCATCGGAATATCCCTATACCACGGATGGGTATCGTGTGTAGTGCAAACCAAAGCTCATGGTATCCTTTAGATATCTTCACGCTCTTACAAGAGCGTCCCAATGATCTCTACCCAGATTGCTAGCGTATCTAATAAGCCTTCCCACCGAATATGCAATATCCAGACGTGTACAATTCATCATGTACATTAACCTCTCTATTAATTGTAAATATTTAAGTTGAGATATGCTTTCACCTATATTCTTTCTCAACTTACAATTGGCATCAAACGGTGTTACAACTGACTTGAGATCCAATTGTCCAAACTTCTTTAAAATTTTCTCAACATAATGTGATTGTGTGAAAAGATATCCTTTGGAAGTTTGTCTTACTTGTATACCAAGAATAACATCGGCTTTACCCATGTCCTTCATGTCAAAGCTTGAGCTTAACATTTTTTTGGTTTCATTGATTACTTTCTTACTCGTTCCCGTAATAAGTAAGTCATCAACATACAAGCATATAATAACATATTAGTCTTCAAACTCCTTGACATATACACACTTATCGCATTCATTGATTTTGAAACCATTTGCGATCATAGTGTGGTCGAATTTCTCACGCCATTGCTTTGGAGCTTGTTTCAAACCATAAAGAGACTTAACGAGTCGACACACTTTATGTTCTTGTCCCTTTACAACAAACCCTTCCGGTTGTTCCATATAGATCTCCTCATCTAGATCTCCATTGACTAGGAACGCGGTTTTCACATCCATTTGATGTAGTTCTAGGTTATAGACAGCGACTATTACGATTACCATCCTAATGGAAGTAATCCTAATAACCAGAGAATACGTATCAAAGAAATCTATTCCCTCTTTTTGTCTAAAGCCTTTGCGACTAAACTAACTTTGTACTTATCTATGGTACCATCGGCTTTGAGTTTCTTCTTAAAAATCTATTTTTGCAACCAATTGGTTTACTTTTGGAGGTAAGTAAACCAACTCCCATTGTTAAACTGTAACTTTTTCCTTGTGAAAAATTACATTTGTTGCATACCAAAAAAAAAATCCAAATTCTTAATTTGGCAGCCATACTCAATTTTGTTACCAATAAACAGCCCTTTAGAATTTGGAATAGAGCAATGCTACACACACAACTTATTTCACAACCTGTTTCACAATTGCACATCATGGCCATTGATTTTGATGGGCTCCATGAGGATCTCACATAGGTCCTGCACAGGACCCACCAAAATCAATAGTCAAGATGTATAAGTTGTAAAATAGGTTGTGAAATAGGTTGTGTGTCTAGCATTTTTGTTTGGAATACACTTGAGCAAGCTAAGTGTCAACACCATAGATTATATATGCCACATGTCAAGCTAAAGTTATATTCTCATATATGTAATGGCCGTTAACTAGCAACAAGAACAAGGCTGTGAATGGGGTACAATTGCCAATTTAGAGCATGTGTTAAAAATCACGCATGTCATGATAGTGGGTACATGAAGTGTGGTCATGTTATAACCCACCAATCTCTTAACCGTCCATCATGACTAGAGTGGAGGAAAACTGCCATTTGTATAAATACAGCATTCAAGGTGTTAAAAAAGACACGCAGAGCAAAGTAAAAAAAAAGTTACAGAAAGGTGAGAAAGAAGAAAATCAGTGGAGAAAAGGGTTGTGAGAGAGGGAAGAAGACAAACAAATATATCTGTAACACCATTTAAGGTGGGTATATGGAGTCTCTGGCTCTAAATGTCTTGAGTTTTAAACTCAATTAATTTCCTTCCTTGATTTCATGGAAATTCTACTCCACTTTCAGCAACAAAGGCCACAAAGTCCAAGTTCACAATGTGTTTGCAAAAAAAAAAAAAAAAAATTAGACCAACTTTCATAGATGCTATGTGCATCTCATGATCACTCTTTTGATGCTCTGTGAATTCTTTTGATGGGTATGTAAACCATCACTCTTTAGATGATGCTCAGTGCACCTTAAAATTTTGATGGGCAAACCATCACTCTTTTGATGATGCTCAGTGCATCTTAAATTTTTTCATGGGCAAACCATCACTCTAGCTTTTTGATGCTCAATGCATCTTACAAATTTTTTTGGATGCTCAGTGCATTTCTCTCTTTTGATGCTCAGTGCATCATCAAATTTGATGGGAAAACCATCACATGAAATGGTGTTTCTTTTTACAAATTATCATGCCCAGTGCATACTTTCTTTAACAAAAAGTAAATAAATATAAATATAAATACCGATAAACCATCATCAAAATGATGCTCAGTGCATCATGAAAATTTGATGGACAATCCATCATAGAAATTGGTGTCAGTAGCTTTTCTTTTGACCGTGGATTTTATTGGATACATCCTTACAAATGAAAAGTTTGGACATTGTTTTTTATTTGAAGGATGCGAGAAGCATCACATGGCCTCTAGTTGGTAAAAAAAATGTGTTTAAGAAATTTTGATAACCCAGGTGGTTATAATTTAGAAGACAAAAAAATTTGTTCATGCTTTATAAACCTTTTGAATGCTCGGTGCATTGTTGGTCAATAAAGCAAGGTTGAACAAATAAAGAGTAAAAGGATCTATTTAGCCTTACAAAAATCTGAGGATTACATGTCCTTATTTGGATAAATTTATTTGTGGGCCCCCTTTTCGTTTAAATAAGTCACTTAACAAGACTATGAAAAAAGCCTTTTTGTTTGGCCGAATTAAGCATGTATATATATATATATGCATGCTTACATTATCTATTACATAGATAATAAGTTTTGGCTTTTATCCAACTCAAAAATTATTGGGCATAATCTATTTGTAACTCAATGGTATATTTACCCATTTCAAAATTTTAAATGGGAATTTCACTCATTTTAAATTCCCACTGAAACCATGTTACATGGGTCACTCATCCATTCAAACTTTCAAAACAAATATGTGTATTTCACCTATTTCAAATTTCTATAAATTAAATGGGTCATCTACCCAATAAATTTCAAATTCATTTCAATTACATAGGTCATTTACCTATGTAAAAAATTCAACTCTTTTTTAAATCCAAATTAAATGTGAGTCTCACCCAAAAATCTAAACTTCTCAAATTCAAGACATGGGTCACATGCCCACTGTCAAAATACAATAAGTTCCATAAACTCATTAAATTCAAATTATTGAACTACGTTTGACTTAATTCCATTTTATAATGGATATGTAGGCAACCTAAAATATAATTTAGGTACAGTCATAAATTTCCCAAGTTCGTTAACTAGACATGGATCACATATCCACTGTCAAATTAAATGAGTCCGCCCACTCACTAAATTCAAATTCGAGTTCGTTAAATAGACATGGATCATATATTCACTGTCAAATTTGTGAGTTCGTATACTCATTAAATTCAACTTCATTATATGGGCACTTATCCATATTAAATTCAATGGGTTCTTACCCATTTTAAAAATAATGGGCACATCCAATCATAAATTTAAGGGTCATTTACCCTCTTTAAATTCAAGGACCCTAAACCAAGTCCAAATCAAAATCGCTTCTCAAAAAAACTACAGTATGGCTTCATCCCATTTGTGGGTACGTAGGCAACCTGGGTAATTCACCTAGGTCATAGCCCAAAACAAAAACATAAATTCTATTTTATTTTATTTAGTCTTTTAAATTAGAATCAAAAGGTATTTCCATAAATGTAGATTGTAATTAAGGGATGCGTCATATCTTGAATGGGTCCAACTTACTTTAATAAAAGCACATGTAATTTTAATTATATGTGTGAAAATGTGTTGCACAATATGTTAAAATTTTGCACAGCATAGTTTTTGGCACGCCCTGTGGGACCCATTTTCCTTTTCATCTCCAATTTTTAAGATTAAAAAAAAAAGAAGAAGTTATTTGAAAAAATACTTAGTGGTTTAATCTTATGATCTTTACAGGTTTAAGATGGCACCACAAGATACCGTATACTATCACAAGCTCCCAACCGCTATTCAAGGACAAAGAAAGAAAGAAGCTTGTCGCGCTTTCTTTACTCTTGATCTCCAATCTTTTGCAAACGGGGTTATCCCAAAAGTGACTGCTAAGGTCACAAAGGAGAAAACCACAAAGGCTAAGACTATTGTGAAAATCCAGAAACCCACTCAACTGGAGCCTACCAAAGCCAACTATCCAAATCAGATCCTAATTGGATCTACTCCAATAAAGTTGCCCAACACTATTTCAGTTATGGCCACTTTCATGGAGAAGAAGGAGATTAGCACACCAACTACTCCCAAACTTAAGGTGGTGAAGACTAATCACACTCCACCAGAAAAGCCAGTCAAACTGACATCGGCGACTAAAACAAGTTCTTCACTAGTGGGGGCATCAGTTAAAGGGAAAAGACCTAAAATTTTCCATTTAGAAAGCCAAGTTGCAAGTTCAACCACAACTATGCTCTCTAGCACTCAGTCCAGAAAGAAAACACAAAAGCGAAGGGACTCAAGGAGGCAGCCAAGAGCATTTAAGGCTCAATATGGGCCCAAAGCCTCAGTTTATCCACTCACAGCCTTTAACGATGAGCAATCAAAGTCAAAAAAGGAAATCCGACAGCGGGCATTCCTATCTAGTTATATGCTCGCAAGGGAGGCCCGAGTGGGGGCACTTTTCCCTTCACAAGAAGAGTTTGAGACTTATACAAGCCCGATCACAAGATCAAGAGCTCGAATAACATCTCAACCACCTTTGAAGAAATCTACTACTTCAAGGAGGTCGTTATTCAATGATGGAGATGATTTATCATCCCATTCAACTCTAGAAGAGTTGACAAAATTTCAAAACTCAAAACAAGCTCCCAACACTATGAAAAATTCAAATGATCCTTTTTTTTTATATAGATTTTGAATCTATATTCTGAAAGAAAATTTTTCCTAATGAGTTGGCATCTTAGTTCCAACCAAAGGAAATGCCAATCCTTGTCACTAGTGCAACTACTATCGAAGAACAATTGCAAGAGTTGTAAAGGAAATTAGCAGAGAAACATGCTAAAATTGCAGCTCTTACTACTCAATTAGCAAATCAAGCAAGTACTTCAGCAAGGAAACAAGTTTATGAGAAGATTCAAACCTCTACAACACTACCAACCTAGGCTGATCTGGAAACTTTAATTGCTGAAGGGATTCGATAATTCCAAAATTCTGTGACCCTACCAGTGCTTGGGTATCTCAAACCATACCCTGCTCACTATGACTCTATTCCATTCCCTCATCGATACCAAAAGCCAAACTTTGAAAAGTTTGATGGGATAACTGGTTCATCGCATGAGCATCTTGCTCATTTTTGTTCAGCTTGTGAAGAATCGGCTCAAGTTAAGCAATTTGTGCAGCCTTTAAAGGGGTCAGCATTTACTTGGTACACATGATTCGAGGTGAAAAGTGCATGTTTATAGCGTAATACATGGTCCTTTATGCATCTTTTATCCCCAAAGTCCCTATATTTAGGTACATTCTAATAATAATGTTCTTTTTATTGTGTTAATGCTAAAACATATGTTTTTGCATTGTTTTATAGGTATTAGGATGTAAATCAATGAAGTGGAGCTAAAGAAAAGTGATTCTGGTGGATAGAACAACGGAAGTAGCTGAGAAAACGCCATTTTTGACAATGAAGACTTCAGATTTGGAAGATTTTCCCAGAGATATGAAATGTAGATCTTTGAGTTACGGTCGCATGGCCGTAAACGGGAGGTCAATCCGAGGTTCGAGTGAAAAGTTATGGCCATTCTCCCATCGGTGCGCAGAGTTGTCAAAATCAGAGAGTTCAATCGATTGAGCAGAGTTCAATCGATCGAACTAAGCTCGATCGATCGAACTTTATATTCACCCAAAAGTTGCGTAAACTCTGTGGGAACCCTATATAAGCCGTTTTGACGCCAGACGAAGGGAGGAAGCTCCAGAACGCAGAAAATAGCAGTTTTAGGGTAGTTTTAGGGTTAGTTTAGGAGTAGATTAGTTTAGTTTGATGTTTTCTTCCTCTTTTTCCATTGTAGATTCAAGATTCAAGTTTGTTTCAAGTTTATTACAAGTTATATTCAGATTTATTCCAAATTCAAGATTCAAGTTTGTTTCAAGTTTATTACAAGTTATATTCAGATTTATTCCAGGTTTTTCTGTTCCTTTTCTTTATTTGATTGTTTGTTAATCTAGTTGTTATGATTGCTATGTTTTACTATTTCTGCATTAGATTTATCATGTTTCCGTAGTTTAGACGTTGGGAATATGTGATGAAGCATTGATTCCCAACCTCTGCCATGCAATCTTTAGAAACCTTAGGCTCGATCGATCGAACTAGAGCCATAGTCAAGTGATCGAAGGCATTTCGATCGATTGAAGGATGATGATGTCCGATCGATCGAGAGCGCTTCGATCGATCGAACTTGTTGATTCCTGAGATGATTCTTTTAAGTATTCCATGACTTTCTATTTTAGATATATGTCATCAAATTGTCCCAATAAGCTCAGCTTGTCACAACAGTTTTTAGAACTTAAAGCCTTAAGGCCTTTTCTTCAATGACTTTTGAAAACCACTTTGAATGCTAACACCATTTAGAGTGCAAGTAATAACCATTGTTTTAAACCGTCTTCCAAGTATTTTAAATCAACTGTGATGATGTAGTCCCGGTCATGAAAGGGCTATTGATTCTTTATCTTTAGAAAAATACGGAATGCTGACAAGGGATGTACTCCATAGAGCGTTAATGAATATGCATGGTAGATGGTTAGGATTGATGTGGATTCTCGTATTTCCAACACATTTAGTTTATTAATTTAATTAGTTATGTTTCTATAAGTTTTAGTTTATTATTTAGTTTAATTTAATTAATTAGGATTCGTAGAATCTCCACCCGTATATTAATATTTTCATCTTCTTTAGGTTATAACTTAGTAGACATTCTTCCTATTCCTTCCCTGGGGGATCGACCTGGATTTATCCAGTATTACTTGCACGATCACCTATACTTGGGTGTTGCACAAGAGCGCACAACTTTTTAGTCGTGTCAACACACAACTAGTACCAGGTTGTCACGCCCCGAAGTAGCCAAAAATAGGAAAATTTTAAAATTTCCTTTCTGGACCCATAGGGAATGACAGTTTACATTAACTTTGTCACGCCCCGACGTAGCATAATTCAGGAAAGCATTTAATTTCCTTTATGGACTCGTAGGTCGTGACAAGTGAGTATGACCAATTGTCCCTGCAACAAATAACTTAACAACATTTCTAGAGCAAAGGATACTAACAAAACATAACCTCCACAATTAAAACTTACTAACTATTACAGCAGTCATAAACTTAGGCACAAAACGCCTTATTCAAATGTCTAAAGCTAGTTTATTACAAACCCAAATTAAAAGACATAAGAAATATAAAGCAGCCTCCTGGAAAGTCTCCTGACTCTAAGTAGCATAGTCAAAATACCCTGGCTGCTCCTGACCCTGAAAATCTGGACATACAGTCCAGGACGCATCAACGCCGTCAGCTTATGAAAGCTGGTGAGCAAAATAAACAAGTGCTGGCAATGTATATATAAGCATATAACCAATAGTGCAAATTAACTTTAAAAGCAATAGTTTCAAGGTTCCAATTCCAACATAAGCCATGGGGGAATAAAGAAAGCAATAAATATGCGACCATGCATGAACAATGTAATATCTCATCTTTCTGACTCTTTTCTCTCAACAAAACTCAACACAACCAAACCATTATCTCAGATACCAGGAATACTATCCGATCGATATCCAAAACAGCACACCAAACTATCGCTTCAGATACCAGGAATAATATCCGATCGATATCTAAGCCACACTCAATACCATTATTTTCGGATACCAGGAATAATATCCGATCAATATCCGAAACAAGCGCCTTAGATACCAGGAATAATATTCGATCGATATCTAAGCCGTACACCACACTATCACCATCGTTTCGGATATCAGGAATACTATCCGATCAATATCTGAAACGCGCGCCTTAGATACCAGGAATACTATCCGATCGATATTTAAGTCGTACACAACACTGTCGCCTCCAATACCAGGAATACTATCCGATCGATATTGAGGTCGCACACCAGACCGCCACCCTTTACTCTTTTCACGCTTTCTCACACACATGCATGTTGACACAACCTCAACCCTAATATGTATGTCAATGTTTCATAAATAACACCATTAATAAATCACAAAGCCGGATAATCGTACGAGCATAAATTTCGGTCTTAGTTGTTCTTGTTCGTACAATTCTTCAAACATAGACCTTTAAAACAATATATTTGCCAAACAGTTCTTTAAAAACTTTCAAAATCTTTTCCAAACAGTCCCTAATAAGAAAATACAAAAACTGCTCAAACTGCCAGGTCGCGCGAGCGGGTCGCGCGACGAAGGGGGAGGACATATCGCGCGAGCGGGTCGCGCGCGCGAAGGGGCAGAACAGGTCGCGCGAGCGGATCGCGCGCGCGAAGGGGAGGGATGGTCCACGCGAGCGGGCCGCGCGAGCGAGCCTCGCGCGAGCGGGTCGCGCGCGCGAGTTCTTGCAGAATGTCATCTTCTTCGTTTTTCCCCTGTTTCTGGTTTTCAAACTGGATTTTACCCATTTCTGTATTCTGTTCGTACCAGGACATGTAATATATGGATCTCCTCGGTTTTCCGCGTAGATTAAGAATACGCGATCAATTTTAACTAATACGGATTGTATCGCTTAATTTTCACGATTAAAGTTAGAGTGTCAAAACTTTAAATCAACCGTTCGCCGCGATACAAATGAATTATTGCGTAGGATTCGAACCACAACTGATTGGGACCAATATCTTTCATTCCCAATTTACAGAATCGATTTTGATTAAGTTTTACAAAACTCCATTTTTAAGCTCCCATGGTGTATCTATATATATACACATATAAACACACATATATGAACCGAAATATACATATATAAACATGGCGAGTGAGTTTATAATACTCACAGAGGTGTTTAATACTGAGAATTTGAGAATGATAATTCCGCCGTAATATCCGTCGTTGAGAATTTTCCTCCGTTCTTGATTTTGGTATCCAAATATATATATATATATGTATTGTATGTAACTGTGTGTGTGTATATAATCTTGAGCATGTAAGAAATAGTTGAGAGAAATGGAGAGACTTGAGAGTTACAGTGAGTTTGTGAGGGAGAGAATGAGAGACTGTGAGAGCATTGAAGCATATATATAAACATAATTGGGTAGCCTCCAAGTAATGGGGAGATTACCTGGTGAGGTTGAGCTCACGTGCTCCCTCACCCCAAAACGCGATATAACGCAGATTTAAAACATAAAACTGGTATTTTACGGTAGAAAGAAAAATACAGGAAAATAATATCAGCGTAGGAATAAAATTCCCGGTTTAAAAGATATAGATATTGCTTTTGAAACTATAGAAAATATTTTGGAAATTACAGTTTGACCCCAGATAAAAATTTCAAATAGAAATTAAATCAAATACTCATGGAAATGAAATGCAATATTTATTTATTAATGAAAATTAAAATACAGGGTGCTACACTCTACCCACCTTAACAGAGATTTCACCCCGAAATCTGACCTAACTAATCCTGAAACAACTCGGGGTATCTAGTCCTCATGTCTGACTCTAACTCCCATGACGCCTCTCCTTCGTCATGATGCCTCCACTGAACCTTAACCAAAGGAACGTCTCTTCTTCTCAACCTCTTGATACTCTGATCAAGAATCCTCACAGGTCTATCCTTGTAGACAACATTCTGACTCGTCTCAATATCATCAAAATTAACCACATGTGAAGGATCCCGTATGTATTTCCTTAACATACTGACATGGAATACATTATGAACACCAGACATCTTTGGTGGCAACGCGAGTCGATAAGCCACTTTCCCAACACGCTCCAATATCTCAAATGGCCCGATGAAACGAGGTGCCAGCTTCCCTCTCTTCTGACCAAAACGCACTACTCCCCGAACAGGTGAAACCTTTAGGAGTACGTGATCACTGATACTGAACTCCAAGTCCTTTCGACGTCGATCCGCATAACTCTTATGCCTACTCTGTGCAGTTGTCATCCTTTCCTTGACCAGTGAAATCTTCTCATTGGTCTCTCTCACCAAATCTGGTCCCAAAAGTTCTGTGTCTCCCACTTCAGCCCAACACAATGGAGATCGACATGGCCGTCCGTACAAAGCTTCGAACGGCGCCATTCCAATACTTGAGTGATAACTGTTGTTATACGCAAATTCAACCAAAGGTAAGTGCGTCTCCCAAGACTCTTCAAAGTCGATTGCACAAGCTCTGAGCATATCTTCCATAATCTGATTAACACGCTCGGTCTGTCCATCGGTCTGAGGATGGAAAGCAGTACTCATCTTGAGCGAAGTTCCCATAGCCTTCTGCAAACTTTCCCAAAATCCCGAGGTAAAACGTGCATCGCGGTCTGATACAATCGACACAGGCGCACCGTGCAGTCGCACCACTTGCTGTAGGTACATTCGACTCATCCTTTCTACTGGGTAAGTCATATTGTACGCGATAAAGTGTGCAGACTTCGTCAAACGATCCACAATTACCCAAATCGCGTCATGATTCTGTTGTGACCGGGGTAATCCAACCACAAAATCCATAGTTATGTGCTCCCACTTCCATCCTGGAACAGGTAAGGGTTGCAACAATCCCGAGGGTCTCTGATGTTCGGCCTTCACTTGTTGACAAGTCAAACATTTAGACACAAACTCGGCTACTTCTCGCTTCATCCCTTCCCACCAGAAGTTTCTCTTCAAATCCTTATACATCTTTGTTCCTCCTGGGTGTACTGTCAGTCTTGATTTATGTGCTTCTTCGAGAATATCTTTTCTCAAATCTTCGGAATCTGGCACACACAATCTTTCTCGATATCGGTATCCTCCATCGGTCCCAACCTTCCATTCTATAGGGTCCTTTTCTGACATCTTGGCGAACCATGCTTGAAATTTTTCATCTTCCCCCTGGGCTTCGATGATTCGACTCACAAGTGTTGGTTGTACTACGAGGCATCCAAAGTGCTGCCCGGCACTTCCCTCAGAAATCTGCATATCAAATTCTACGATTGTCTCTAAAGCTTTCCATTCCCTCAACATCAATGAAGCAATCATTCCTCGAGGCTTCCGGCTTAGGTCGTCAGCGACTACGTTAGCCTTACCGGGGTGGTACTCTAATGTAAAGTCGTAATCCTTAATCAGCTCCATCCACCTACGTTGCCTCATGTTCAACTCCTTCTGAGTAAACAAATACTTAAGGCTCTTGTGGTCCGAGAACAAATCAAACTTCTCCCCGTAGAGGTAGTGTCTCCAGGTCTTGAGCGCAAACACTACTGCTGCCAGTTCCAAATCATGAGTTGGGTAATTCAATTCATTCGGCTTCAACTGTTGCGAACCATAGGCGATAACCTTTCCGTCTTGCATAAGGACACATCCCAATCCTTGATACGAGGCGTCACTAAAAATAGTGAACTTCTCACCATCCCTTGGTATCGCAAGCACTGGCGCTGTTGTCAATCTCTCTTTCAATTCCAGAAAAGCACGTTCATGCTTATCAGTCCGTTCAAACTTCAAATCTTTCTTAGTCAAACCAGTTAACGGGGCTGCTATCTTTGAGAAACCTTCTACAAATCTCCGATAATAACCAGCTAGTCCCAGAAAACTTCTGACTTCTGTAGCATTGGTCAGTCGAGTCCAATTCGCCACTGCATCGGTCTTTGATGAGTCAACCGCGATTCCTTGTTGAGAGATCACATGCCCGAGAAACTTAACTTCCTGAAGCCAGAATTCACACTTGCTGAATTTAGCATACAGGCGGTGATCCTTGAGAGTCTGCAACGCGATCCTCAGGTGTTGTTCATGCTCTTCCTCTGACTTGGAATAGATCAAAATATCATCAATAAAGACAATAACGAATTGATCCAAGTAGGGCTTGAATACTCTGTTCATCAAGTCCATAAACACAGCCGGAGCATTTGTCATCCCAAACGGCATCACTAAGAACTCATAGTGTCCGTATCTCGTCCTGAAAGCAGTCTTAGGTATGTCTTCCTTCCGCACCCTCAACTGGTGATACCCTGACCGTAGATCAATCTTAGAAAAGGTCGTGGCTCCTTGCAACTGATCAAACAGATCGTCTATTCGAGGTAAAGGATACTTATTCTTGATAGTAACCTTATTCAGTTCTCGGTAGTCAATACACAACCGCATTGACCCATCCTTCTTCTTCACAAACAACACTGGTGCTCCCCAGGGTGAAGTACTTGGACGAACAAAACCCAATTTCTCAAGTTCTTGAACTTGTTCCTTCAGCTCCAACAACTCTGTAGGGGCCATCCTGTAGGGAACCTTGGTTATAGGTCGAGTACCTGGCACCAATTCCACACAGAATTCTATGTCCCTTTCCGGCGGTAATCCTGAAATATCTCGGAATACTTCCTCGAACTCTTTGATTACCGGTATTGATGATACTGTCACCTCTGCACTGACAACCTCAATGTTTGCTAGGCATCTAGTGAGGAACATATCACCCGAAGGGTTACATTAGAAATCGAAGAGTCGATTCCCCTTGTCCGCAAATGTGATCCTCTTCCTTGCACAATCCAACTTCGCATCATTCTCCTCGAGTCAATCCATTCCCAGGATTATATCAAATTCCTTCATCGATAGAACCACCAAACTCGCCAAAAGTCACGGTCTCCTAACCGTAGAGGACAATCCTTACACACATGTAATAACTTGGCTGTGGTCCCTAAGGGTGAGACAGCACTCAAAGCTTCCTCTAAACGTTGCGGTACTATACCCAACTTCTGAACGATCTTAACAGATATAAAAGAATGTGTAGCACCCGTGTCAAATAAAACTTTAACATGAGAGTTAAACAAGGTTAGAGTACCTTCCACTGCTCGTTGCTCAGGCAATCCCTCCTCATAAGCACCTCCTCCATACCCTGTTTCTTCATAACCAGCAATCTTGGGAATAACAGCATTCAGGCGGGCCTGTCCTTGCTGACCATAGTTGTCTTTCCTAGGAGCCTTGCATTCCGAACTTATGTGACCTGGCATGCCACAATTATAGCACACAATTCCCGGATGATCATCATGCCTAGTCTGTCTGCAATCTTTAGCTCGGTGACCGGGATTACCACAATTGAAGCAGTTGTTGTTTTTGGCCCCTTCTATTGCTAGAGGCTGATACTGCTGAACTGCTTGTGTCTGCTGAGGTTTCTTCCCTCCATCCCAGGTCCTTTTCTGTCCTTGAAGGTACCCAGGTTTCTGGTCGGGATAACCCATCTGCGGAGGTCGATTTCCAAATGACTTCGAATTCTGACAACCATCATTCTCCAACCCCGTAGCCAATCTCACCAGAGCTTCAAATGACTGGCTCAGATGCCCCATAGTCAGATGTCGGAGAGACAAGTTGAGGCCCCGGTGATACTTCTTGATTTTCTTCTGGGGTGTGTCCACCATATGTGGAGCAAAGCGAGACAGACGCTCAAATCGAGTAGTGTACTCTCGGACAGTCAGATTCCCTTGAGTCAACTCCATAAACTCTTTCTCTCTCTTGTCCTTCTCTTCTTCAGGAAAATACTTCTCGAGAAATCTTTCCTTGAACACCACCCACGACATTCTCCTTGCAGCTTCTTCCCCTATGGTCGCCTTTTCTGCATCCCACCAATCAGCCGCTGCATAAGACAGCTGAAAGATAGCCAGACGCTTCTTCTCCAGATCAGTGCACTCTATGGTCTCAAAGATACGCTCCATCTGGCGTAGCCACTGTTCCGCTTGCCAGGGTTCATCAGTCCCCGCAAAATACTCAGGTCGCAGGGCGCAAAACTCCTTGAGAAGCTTGTCTCCCGTCTGGTGGGCTTGCCTCCCATTCCCGTTGTGATTCCCATTCTGATTATTGTTCCTCGCATTCTGATCACTAACCCTCTCCAATCTTCTTACAAAAGCCTTGAACATTTCGGTTGGATCTATTACCGGGGGTGCATCTTCAATAGCGGGACGATTCCTGAGATTTCTTCCAGCCATATCTCAAGAGAAAGGTACCTATCCATTGATCAACAAGAATACGGTCAAACTCCAGATAAGAAAGAAAGTTCTCGACGATAGAAAGCGACCTAAACACGGAATGAAGTCGAACTATCTTATCTTAATTCTATCTTAATGGGAGATCCTATGTGTCTTTGGACAATTGGTCGAGCCAAAACCTGGCTCTGATACCAAAAAGCCTGTCACGCCCCGACGTAGCATAATTCAGGAAAGCATTTAATTTCCTTTATGGACTCGTAGGTCGTGACAAGTGAGTATGACCAATTGTCCCTGCAACAAATAACTTAACAACATTTCTAGAGCAAAGGATACTAACAAAACATAACCTCCACAATTAAAACTTACTAACTATTACAGCAGTCATAAACTTAGGCACAAAACGCCTTATTCAAATGTCTAAAGCTAGTTTATTACAAACCCAAATTAAAAGACATAGGAAATATAAAGCAGCCTCCTGGAAAGTCTCCTGACTCTAAGTAGCATAGTCAAAATACCCTGGCTGCTCCTGACCCTGAAAATCTGGACATACAGTCCAGGACGCATCAACGCCGTCAGCTTATGAAAGCTGGTGAGCAAAATAAACAAGTGCTGGCAATGTATATATAAGCATATAACCAATAGTGCAAATTAACTTTAAAAGCAATAGTTTCAAGGTTCCAATTCCAACATAAGCCATGGGGGAATAAAGAAAGCAATAAATATGCGACCATGCATGAACAATGTAATATCTCATCTTTCTGACTCTTTTCTCTCAACAAAACTCAACACAACCAAACCATTATCTCAGATACCAGGAATACTATCCGATCGATATCCAAAACAGCACACCAAACTATCGCTTCAGATACCAGGAATAATATCCGATCGATATCTAAGCCACACTCAATACCATCATTTCGGATACCAGGAATAATATCCGATCAATATCCGAAACAAGCGCCTTAGATACCAGGAATAATATCCGATCGATATCTAAGCCGTACACCACACTATCACCATCGTTTCGGATATCAGGAATACTATCCGATCAATATCCGAAACGCGCGCCTTAGATACCAGGAATACTATCCGATCGATATCTAAGTCGTACACAACACTGTCGCCTCCAATACCAGGAATACTATCCGATCGATATTGAGGTCGCACACCAGACCGCCACCCTTTACTCTTTTCACGCTTTCTCACACACATGCATGTTGACACAACCTCAACCCTAATATGTATGTCAATGTTTCATAAATAACACCATTAATAAATCACAAAGCCGGATAATCGTACGAGCATAAATTTCGGTCTTAGTTGTTCTTGTTCGTACAATTCTTCAAACATAGACCTTTAAAACAATATATTTGCCAAACAGTTCTTTAAAAACTTTCAAAATCTTTTCCAAACAGTCCCTAATAAGAAAATACAAAAACTGCTCAAACTGCTAGGTCGCGCGAGCGGGTCGCGCGAGCGAAGGGGGAGGACATATCGCGCGAGCGGGTCGCGCGCGCGAAGGGGTAGAATAGGTCACGCGAGCGGATCGCGCGCGCGAAGGGGAGGGATGGTCCGTGCGAGCGGGTCGCGCGCGCGAGTTCTTGCAGAATGTCATCTTCTTCGTTTTTCCCCTGTTTCTGGTTTTCAAATTGGATTTTACCCATTTCTGTTTTCTGTTCGTACCAGGACATGTAATATATGGATCTCCTCGGTTTTCCGCGTAGATTAAGAATACGCGATCAATTTTAACTAATACGGATTGTATCGCTTAATTTTCACGATTAAAGTTAGAGTGTCAAAACTTTAAATCAACCGTTCGCCGCGATACAGATGAATTATTGCGTAGGATTCGAACCACAACTGATTGGGACCAATATCTTTCATTCCCAATTTACAGAATCGATTTTGATTAAGTTTTACAAAACTCCATTTTTAAGCTCCCATGGTGTATCTATATATATACACATATAAACACACATATATGAACCGAAATATACATATATAAACATGGCGAGTGAGTTTATAATACTCACAGAGGTGTTTAATACTGAGAATTTGAGAATGATAATTCCGCCGTAATATCCGTCGTTGAGAATTTTCCTCCGTTCTTGATTTTGGTATCCAAATATATATATATATATATGTATTGTATGTAACTGTGTGTGTGTATATAATCTTGAGCATGTAAGAAATAGTTGAGAGAAATGGAGAGACTTGAGAGTTACAGTGAGTTTGTGAGGGAGAGAATGAGAGACTGTGAGAGCATTGAAGCATATATATAAACATAATTGGGTAGCCTCCAAGTAATGGGGAGATTACCTGGTGAGGTTGAGCTCACGTGCTCCCTCACCCCAAAACGCGATATAACGCAGATTTAAAACATAAAACTGGTATTTTACGGTAGAAAGAAAAATACAGGAAAATAATATCAGCGTAGGAATAAAATTCCCGGTTTATACAAAGATATAGATATTGCTTTTGAAACTATAGAAAATATTTTGGAAATTACAGTTTGACCCCAGATAAAAATTTCAAATAGAAATTAAATCAAATACTCATGGAAATGAAATGCAATATTTATTTATTAATGAAAATTAAAATACAGGGTGTTACAAATTTATTGTCCTTTGTACATTCTACACATGGTTAAAGAGTAAGCAGAAGCATAAAAACATCTATTGGTATTCTTCAATAGAACTCAAATGTCTGGGATCTAGTTATTACGCCATGAGTCTAAATAAAAGATCTATAAAGGCAGTGTAGGGCGATCTATTCTGATCACAATTCATATCTAAAGCATTACCTCATATAGAAGAGAATAAGGCAAATTAAGTAATTCTAGATACAACTATGTCAGAATCCGTCGCTTTAACTTATACATCTGCTGTGTCCCTTTGGGTAGACCTCATCTTGATAGTCATCACCTTTGAAATCTAGACGTGGTATGTCTAGGGTAGAGGGAAGAGCCGTTAGCTTTTGAAGCTAAGTGAGTTGACTTAACTGATCACTCCTAATACAACAATAATATACAAATACACCGAATATCTTGAAAATAAACATTCGATATGCACTATCTCAATACGTATGATTTATGACATGGTAATGTAAATGAGATAAGTCACGATGCATCATCGATATATTCGACTTTACTCGACCACAAACACCATAACGACTCATGTGACTTGTTACATTACCAGTGTAACACCGTTGGCTTAGAGTAGAATGATTACGTTGCTATCGTCGCCTAGCAGGGTCCTATAGCAAATTTTGGTTTTAAAATAGTGTAATCATTGGACTCTTAGGTCCTCGTGACCTTGCCTAGAGAATAGAATAGTTACAGCGCTATCTTCGCCTAGCAGGGCCCTATAACATTATGAAAGGTAACTATTGTATTCAATGTTTAGATGGATACTTTGCTATCATCGCCTAGTATGGCCCTATAGCGTATCAACCATCAACTCATGTTCCACCCCAATGATTTCAATGGGTACCTTTGCTATCGTCGCCTAGCATGACCCTACAGCGTATCAACCATCAACTCATGTTCCACCCCAATGATTTCAATGGGTACCTTTGCTATCGTCGCCTAGCATGGCCCTATAGCATTTCATCGTTGTACCCGTTGATTTGACTATACCATACGGACCTCCACGATCCACTCAACATATATGACATATGACTGGGTTACTCCCCTTGACTAACCATGCAGACGTCAACATTGACATCATGACTTGATTACGTCCATATGAATGTCCATGTGATTGTATAATTGTGAAGCATAATAAGCATGTAAAACGATAATTAATAACTAAGCATGGAGTTTGGATATTTATACATGCATTCATCATATAAACCATAAATCTGGATGTTCACATATATAATACGTATCAACTACGTCTACACAGGATGCATTGTGTAACAATCTGCATTTCTAATTAAAACATTTGTAATTGCATTTAAATTTAAATTGTATTGTCTGCTTTTAATTTAAATTCTCATACATAAATCTTGTTATGGGTTTTATTTCATATTACAATCATTGTTGGGGTCAAACTGTGATTTTATAAAATTTAGCAACGCCTGTGTTAGATTTCAAATCAGTATTTCAAAATGGTGGAATTAGTTCTTTTAAACTCAAACTGTATTTTTATAAAGCCGGGAAACCATTTCTGACATTAAAATGAATTTTCAGTATTTTGTGGGGATCACCGTGTCGCGAAAATACCAGTTTACTTTCAAAACTGTCTGCGCCGCATTTAACTTCCACATATTTGGGAAGAGACATAAAGCAAGATTTGACTTATGCTTTACTTTCCATTTATGGCAAGTGATCATTGGCTTGTGCCTTGTTTGGATTTATCTATCTTGTGTGCGTTATTGTTGTGTCCACAAGCCTATTTGCCAAACACCACAAGTGATTCTTAGACAACTTGTTAGAGCCTTGTTTGGTTGTGCTTCTTTTGGTGAGTTTGATTGTGCCCTTAAGCCCCAATTCCCAAACACCACTTGACCTCTACACATCTATATTGCCCCTTCAAAATATGGAGAAGTTGATACGTATGTATTTTTGTATAGGGTGTGTATTTCTTGGTTTTAATTATTGGTTAACTAAAATCAATTGTTGAGTATTGAAGAATGATCTTGGGCACCAAGTAATTCCTTTGAGTTTTCTATATCTACACCTCATACAGTCCCACACAACTCACTTTCTGTAGAAGTTCAATTCAGAGAGAGAGTTTGAGAGTTTAATTTCAGAAATTTTAGTGAAAGAAAGCTCCTCTTCACCATAGATTGAAATTGGAAGCTTGGAGTTCTCTTGTTTAATCTTATCTTTCTCAACATCCACTTCATCTTCATCACAGTGAGTATTTCAAACTCACTCCAAATGTAATTCGTGCTCAATTGCTGTTTTGTATATATGTAAATGTTGATTCACCATTGTTGATTTTCATGAAAGCTTGAAACTTGAAAAAGAGTGATTTTACAAACTTAATCAAAACAAGTTTTTAGAGATGATTTAGAAAGATTATAGTTCCTAGAAGCTACAATTCAAGTATTAAAGTCTAATTTATCCATATGAAAAAGTATATAAGAAATTAAGTTTTATCATCTTTTAGTTTTTCGTAAAAGTAGTGATCTATGTTTGGATTCATGTTAAATTGATCGTAAATTCATAATCCTTGTCAAAAAAATGAAGAAATCCATATATTACATGACATGATTTAATCCGGATTGCAAAATGGGTGAAAGTGGGTATTGAAAACTGAAACAGGGGATTTCTGACAAAGAAGATGCAGCTGCTGCCTGAACTCACGCTCGCGATCGCGCGAGTGAGGGTCGCGCGAGCTGTGTGTTTTTAGGCAGACCGAAAAGGTTTTAATAAGAAAAACAAAAATTAGGCAGATCGCGCGAGCGGCCTGCGCGCGCGACTTTGGACAGTTTCTAGTTTTTGCTTGTTTTATGTTAAGGAACTGTTTGGGTGATGTTTCGTGGACTTTTAAAAATCTGTTTGGAAAATTTACTAAAATAGGAACCTATTTGGTTATGTTTGGATGATTGAAATGATGTATTACGACTTAACAATCCCCGCACATACGTTGTTCCTATAATTCAACATTTACTTTTGTTTAAGGTTGCATGACATACATGTGGAGTCAGTTGTATATGCATGGTGTGTGGTAGTCAGAGTGGAAAAGAGTGTGTGGTTGAGATTGTGTTGTGGACACTCCCTGGTAATTGTGTACCAAAGTATGACGTGTTGAGATTACGGTGAGAGTATCTTTGTAATGCGACGGTGGCAAAACTGGACACTCCCTGACGCCCATGGTGGCGTTAAAGTGTGTGATGCCGAACTTGGACATTCCCTGGCACCCATAGTAGTGCTAAAGTGTGGCCTACGGACACTCCCTGGTACCCGAGTCTGGATACTGCGTGAGGTTACCTCCGGTATTTGCAAGGCGGATTAGGTACTAAAGTGTGAGGCATTGGACACTCCCTGGTACCCCGGACCAAAGTGTGAGGCAAACTGGACATTCCCTGGCACCCCTGTGCTAAAGTGTGGCTATCGGAGTATTACAAGGATACTGGTGTGAGATAGTGGGTTGTTGTGTTTGTCGAGAGAAAAAAGTCGGTAAGATGAGATGGTGCATTATTTTTCATACACGATCATATATATGTGAATTAAAGCTTTCAAATGATATTGTGGTTGTTTTCTAAAAATGAACTCTTTACTTTAATGTAAACTTGTTGAATTAAATGGGAATTGGAAAATGGTAAATGAGTATGTGTTACATTCAAAGTTATGTTTTTAATACTCAACAGCTTCTTGAAGCTGACGGCGTCGATGCGTCCTGGACATTCGTGTCTAGGCTTTTCAGGTTATGATATTGCTGGACCATACGACTACGCAAACTGAGAATCCCTGTTGGAAAGAGAATTTACTTTTATATGCTTTAATTTATGAACTGAATTCTGTAATAAGGATGACTGTAACAGACAATAGATATTGTTTTGTTTTAAGGCGGCTTGTGCCTTAGCTGACCCAGAGCGGTAATATGTAATAAGTTAGAAAAATATTTGTAAGCCTTGATTGCTCTGCTCTGATTATTATGTTTTTGTTGTTGACGTTTGGGACGGAATCGATCATTCAAACTGTCACGACCTACAGATTCATAAAGAAAATTAAACGCTTTCCTTATTTATGCTACGTCGGGGGCGTGACACATTGGGTATTCACATAATACACAGAGAATAATTCTATAATATACCAAGTGAGTTAGGATGACTAACCTCGATCTGGGTGCGTAAAAGTAAGCGTAACTGCGGTTCCTACAAAGTATATAAATCCATAGAACGACGGTTAATAAGCGTACTAAAATTAAAGGCATAATGGTAATTGTACCGGTTGGGTACCTAAACCTCAACATGATGATCTTGACATCATTCTGAGTCTAACGCCATTGATTAGACTCAAATCAGAGTCCGTCGTGTAAAAGGCTGGGTTTTCTATACCAGACTGGGCCCTAAAGACAAGCTGTATTTTTGATAGAGTCAGAAAGTCACTAAACCTAAGGGGATAGCTCTAACATCATTTTAGGAATTTTTGGAACTGACCACGTATTTTTTTGAGTTACGGTTTATTTATTACAATTTATTGAAGTCTAAAGCGTATAATAATAGACTGCGAGGTCCTATAATTATAAGATATATTTTAAGAAGGCGAACGGTCCTTGAAAATATTTTTATTAAATACTAGACATTAAAAAGAGCTAGTAATATTTTTTTTCATAATTTTCGGAGCTCATTTGGTATTTAAAATAATTTAAACAATAGTAAAACGGCTCCTTATTAATTATTGAAATATCTGGAATGTAGTTTTATACTTTAATAAATTATAAAGCAAGGCTTAAATGCCTTTAAAATAATAATCATTATTTACTAGCATTTAAAATAGTCGACAGATACTTAATATCTATTTATTTATTGAATACACTAACATTTCTTATTTATTAAGCCCAAATAAATAATGACCATAATATATAAATACTAAAGTTTGGGTTTATAAATTAATAATTTATTAAACAAGGTCATTAGGCCTCGGGACAAATAATATAATTTTGGGTGATGCTATTGCCACTCCATCATTAAACTCAGACACTCCATAGTACCACTCTTAAAACATGTGGTACCATACATATCATGCATTGCATACATGATACCACATGCTCTGAGAGTGGTACCATGGAGTGCATTAGTTCAATGATGGAGTGGCAATAACAATTCCCTATTATTTTTTATATTTTTAAATTAGCCATTAGGTATTTATTACCTAATTATAATACTTAAACTAATTCTTATTATTTATTTAAACTAAATAAATAATAAGAACAATACATAATCATTAAATAATAATTTCAGAATATAATACTATAATTTTTCAGAATATTAAAAAAAACTATTCTATCATAACTTTTTAAAACCACTTTTAAAACATTTAACAACTATTAGTATCATTTTATTTTAATCAAACCTTTATTATTTATTTATAACTAAATAAATAATAGCTATAATATAAAATTATATAATATATAATTTCGGAATATACACTAATTATTAATAATGATATTTCGGAATTATCACAATTAATCTAAACAATTTTGATATAAATCATTTTGGGTTAATTAATAAAATTAAATAATAAATTAAAGCCCAAGGCTTTGTTTGGAAAACTCAATTTCTAACACACAGAAGCTGTCCCATAATCACTCTTCCCAAACAGGGCATAAGCACTTCATCATCTTCTCCAAAAATATTCTAATCGTGCATATGTACACATATATATAATGTTATATATACATATTGTACACAAATATTAAAACAGTCGTATCTCCCGCGTTTCTCAGCCAAAATATGCAAACTCTAAGTCAAAATCGAGTGCCTCAACGATCCCGATCCAACGGTATAGTTCTTGAAGCCTAACTCTTAACGGTCTGTCCGTACGGAGGCAAAAACCAGTTCGTCCAAAAAAGAATAATCGAATCGTTGGTCGTCCAAACGTGACCTAAGCTTCGAGCCATTCATCGAGGGTCTTAAGGGGGTCGTTAGAGTCTTTTTGGCATTACTTTTACGGGTTTTGGTGACGGTCCGAAAATCCGAGCTCGTACGAGCTTTAATGGACGTTCGGTCATGGCCGGAGCTAAGGCTCGGTTTGTTCTGCTTGGGTTTGTACGTGTGGGTGGGTGTGTGTGCATCTATGACATGTATAAAAATTGCAGTAACACATAGGGGGTGTTTGTGAAGCTTACCCTCTCTTATTTGATAGTTTCGGGTCTCTCTCTCCCTTCTAGGTCTCCCTCTTCTCCTTCCTTCATCTCCCAGCAACTCACTCTGTCTATTTCTGTGTGTGGCCTCTGTGTGTATGTGGACTGGGGCAGTGAGCAGTGGGAGGTGAGTGAGCTGAGGGATGGGTTTTTGGGTCTTCTTTATTTCTTCTTTACTCTCGGGTCCACTGTATTTCTCTCTAGTTCTCTCTCTCTCTCACTCTCTACTTTTCTCACTCAATCTGTGGTCTCTCCCTCTCTCCTACTCTCTCTCTATATATATACTATGCATACACCCACATGTACACACATAATATTTTAATATGATATACACACAATACACATACATATAATATATAATAATAGTGTGTGTGGTGGTTATGGGTCACAGAGGAAGATTGAGAGTGATTGAGTGAGGGTGTACTTGGGAGGGGGAAAGTGAGCCATCGGTTGGGGGATGGGGTGGTTACCCGGTGGGTTTGAGGGGGTGTTTGGGTAGAGAAATTGTCCAATAGGTATTGGGTAGGTTAGGTAGTACATGGCTATTTAGGGTGTGTACTAGTATTACCATAAGATTCCACCGTCGTTTGGAACCACGTGCAAGACAGTCCAGATAAACGCAGATTTTATGGGTTAATGTGATAAGTCAATCCGGGTCTTGAATTTTCAGTCCGAGTTCTAATTTAACAACTAGTGTTAAAATAAAAGTATTGATATAATATAATATAATTACAACTTATATCTAAGTGGCTAATAACATCAAATATATAATAGGGTAATTTAATATTTAGTCCTAATATATGCATCTAACTAGAAATATGTCCTTTTTTAAAACGAATCTAAAAATTAGTCCCTTACCTAATTTGAAGACTAAAATACCCCTATATCATTTTTATAGAAATGTATATATATATATAACTATATATGGTAACTGATTTATCATCATTTACTCCACAATTCATACATGTACATATATAAACTAATTTATATATGATAAATCAGTTACCATATATAGCTAAAAACTGAGAAATAATTTCCATATAAAGTCCACCATCACCAAGAAATTTCTCACAAACTCTTGATAAATTCGCACTACGTATTCAGAACTTCATACTTAAAAACTGAAAAAATTATCAATGAGAGTGCACAAAAATAATGTGAAATTGCTCACTATATTAACTAAGTATTGAAAATAGTGAGAATTTCATATTTTAATGTGTATAATAATGAAAAATTTCTCACTCATACTAAAAGGGTAGAACAACCCACTTTTTAAAACAAAAAAAAAAACACACACATAGAGAGGATTTGATGAGAAATTTATCAACAATTAACAATTTTCGAGAAGAATTCCAAAAAAAAATAAAAAATAAATTCACACATTTTAAATTGATATGACAAGTAATTTCTCACGAAATAAAAATAAATTTCTCACGTTTTAATACAAATTTCTCACTTTTAGGTGAGAAATTCTCACTTTTCGAAGAGAAATTCTCACTTATCTCTCTATACCAGAACTCCAGACTGTGCTTCACTCAAATTTCTGATATGTGATTCTCTTTCTTGCATCAATCTGTGTCGAGAACTCTGGCCCTCAAATTTCTTGTTCTCATTCACAACAATAATTGTTACCAATCCTGTAGAGCCTCCAAAGATGGCATGTAACTCTCTAAATCGTCAACTCCAATGACGGCATCGGTATCAATCAAAAGGTAAGGATGATTGGTAGTGGCCACCGGAAAGTGATTGAGGAGCTTCTTTAATAGTTTGTAACAGAGAAATTTATCCCTCCAATCGGGTATGGCTGCTTCAATATGCATCGAAAATCCCAAACTTCATCTCAATGATGATGATGATGATGAGTATAATCCTTTTGTGTGATTGTATTTTAGAGAGAGAGAGAGTGAGAGAGATAGAGAGAATTGGAAAGAGAGAGATATATAAAATCTGTGGAGTTCCTATCTCTCTCTCTATATATATTTATATATAGATAGTTGTTTGGAGTTTAAATTTAAAACCCCTAAATTTAAGTCTTTATCACTATATATATCTTTATTACTATATATATAGTCCGGATCTTAAAAAACGGACTGTGTAAAAAGTGAGAATTTCTCACAAAAAAGTGAGAAGCGTGTAAAAAGTGAGAAATTTATTTTCTCACACATATATATATATATGTATGTAACGAAGGGCATATTAGTCCATAAAATCTCTATCAAATTGGAAAAAGGGACTAAACATTGATTACCTCCCAAAATCAGGGACTAATTACTATACATGCAATATGTCTATGATCAATTCCTATTAATGGTCCAAAATAGGGACCAAACCTTATATTTCTATATATAATATACTCCTAGTTATAATTACGGAACTAAAATGATATCGGGTCTGAATGAAATATAACCTTTAGTTATAATATCTAGCGACTATGAAAAATATACATTGACTTATAGTCTACAAAATCAACAACACTGATTTGATAATATAACCTATGGTTATAACTTAAGGGGCAATGAAAAATGTAATATAACTTATAGTTCCAATACCAATGGCAACGAATATAAAGTATAACCTATAGTTATAGTATTAAACGGCAAGTAATACACGATATAACCTATAGTTATAAAACTTAGCGACTACGAATATTAAGTTAATCCATAGTTATGAATTTAACGATAACCAATATTAAAAGTACAATATTAATATACGGGGTTAAAATAAGCGTGTCGATAATTTTGTAACTACGCATTTCTACCAGAAATACGAAAACAACAATGCAGAGATCCATTATATAATTATGGAAATTTGCGGGTATTACACAGGTTCAATTGTCACATGGGATGACATGCAAAAGGCATTTCTAGCCCAATTTGTCAGCTCAAAGAAGAAAGTTTCAATCATTGACTTAACAGACGCTCGACAAAAAGTCAATGAAAATATAAATGAATTTGTTACAAGGTGGAGAAGTCTAAACCTCCAATGCTCAAAAAAGGTAACTGAGCAATCTGCAGTCCAAATGTGTTCCAATAATTTGTTGCCAAAAATAGCAACATTTATAGGAACTGTAGAACCTCAAACCTTTGATGAATTGGTCTCTAAGGCCAGCAATGTTGAAAGGCAGATTGACCAACAAAGGAATACATTTCAAAGCTCTCAACGGGCAGAAGAACAAAAATACATTTAACAAGACTATGAGAAAAGCCTTTTTGTTTGGCCGAATTAAGCACGCACGCACACACACACACACACACACACACACACACACACACACACACACACACATATATATATATATGCATGCTTACATGATCTATTACATGGATAAAAAGTTTTGGCTTTTATCCAACTCAAAAATTATTGGGCATAAACTATTTGTAACTCAATGGTATATTTACCCATTTCAAAATTTAAATGGGAATTTCACTCATTTTAAATTCCCACTGAAACCATGTTACATGGGTCACTCACCCATTCAAACTTTCAAAACAAATATGTGTATTTCACCCATTTCAAATTTCTATAAACTAAATGGGTCATCTACCCAATAAATTTCAAATTCATTTCAATTACATAGGTCATTTACCTATGTAAAAAATTCAACTCTTTTTTAAATCCAAATTAAATGTGAGTCTCACCCAAAAATCTAAATTTCTCAAATTCAAGACATGGGTCACATGCCCACTATCAAAATACAATAAGTTCATATACTCATTAAATTCAAATTATTGAACTACGTTTGACTTAATTCCATTTGACAATGGATACGTAGGCAACCTAAAATATAATTTAGGTACAATCATAAATTTCCCAAGTCTGTTAACTAGACATGGATCACATATCCACTGTAAAATTAAATGAGTCCGCACACTTACTAAATTCAAATTCGAGTTCGTTAAATAGACATGGATCATATATTCACTGTCAAATTCATGAGTTCGTATGCTCATTAAATTTAACTTCATTATATGGGCACTTATCCATATCAAATTCAATGGGTTCTTGCCCATTTAAAAAATAATGGGCACACCCAATCATAAATTTAAGGGTCATTCACCCTCTTTAAATTCAAGGGTCATTCACCCTAAACCAAGTCCAAATCAAAACCGCTTCCCAAAAGAACTACGGTATGGCTTGATCCCATTTGTGGGTACCTAGGCAACCTGGGTCATTCACCTAGGTCCGGCCCAAACAAAAAAATAAATTCTAATTTATTTTATTTTATTTTGTATTTTAAATTGGAATCAAAAGGTATTTCCATAAATGTAGATTTTAATTAAGGGATGTGTCATCTCCTGAATGGGTCCTACCTACTTTAAATTGGGTAAATTGCATTTTTCACCCTCAAACTATACCATGTTTTGTACTTTGGTCCCTAAACTATCATTTTTCACATTTTGGTCCTTCAACTATCATTTTGTGGCAGTTTGCCCCCTCCTTCACTTTTAGTGACGAAAAAAATCACTTTTTAGTGACACCAAAAGTGACGCTAAAAGTGAGGGAGGGGGCAAACTGCCACAAAATGATAGTTGAGGGACCAAAATGCGAAAAATGATAGTTTAGGGACCAAAGTGCAAAACATGGTATAGTTTGAAGGTACAAAATGCAATTTACCCTAATTTTAATTACTTGTGTAAAATTGTGTTGCGTAAAATGTTAAATTTTTGGGTAAATTGCATTTTGCACCCTCAAACTATACCATGTTTTGCACTTTGGTCTCTAAACTATCATTTTTCGCATTTTGGTCCCTCAACTATCATTTTGTGGCAGTTTGCCCCCTCCCTCACTTTTAGCGTCACTTTTGGTGTCACTAAAAAGTGACTTTTTTCGTCACTGAAAGTGAAGGAGGGGGCAAACTGCCACAAAATGATAGTTGAAGGACCAAAGTGCGAAAAATGATAGTTTAGGGACCAAAGTAGAAAACATGGTATAGTTTGAGGGTGCAAAATGCAATTTACCCTAAATTTTTTGCATAATACCCATGTATGGTTTTGCATAATGAAGTCTACCTAGCTATTTACCGCTTCTTACCAATTGTAACAACCTGTATTTTCTTTTAATTTCTAAATGTAATTTCCATATTAGATTTTTCATTACTTGCTTTGATTCAATAGAAATTCTTTAATTAGGGTCTAATACACCCAAAATCAACCCATGCCCGAGCGGTTCTATTCTGCAACTACTGACAAACATCATCCCGAGCGGTTTGGTCCACCTGATACCTCCCGAGAGGTTCATCCACGACCCGGCCAACAGGTCAGGATGACAGCACAGGCACATCCCACCGCGGGAACAGCTCACCCGAGCCCATAGGCATGATCCCGAGCATTCTGGGGAGTTTCCTACTCAAGCTAGAAGACTAATGAAAAGTGCAAATTGTTTCCTAATCCAATTAGGAAACCCCTACAATTAATGCCAATCTTTATCAATTGGATTATGTTTCCTTTTCCTTGTACGAGTAGGTCTCTTACATCTATAAAAGAGACCTCTCATTCCCCATTGAGGGGGCCAACTTTTCAGTCTACACAGCACCTCTATAGCATTCATCAACATGCTCGGCCGGCCTATGGTAGCTCCAGACTTGTTGGTTCACCATAGGCCCCTGACTCTTTTATAGTATAGTGAACGTGCTCAGACACACACGTGGACGTAGGTACCTTCATTAACAAGGCCGAACCACATACAAAAAAAACAGTCTCTCACTCTCTCTTTCTCCTTAATCTGCTCTACTTTACTCTTACCAATTTTTAGCATCATCAGCTTGGCGCCGTATGTAGGAAACGAAAAGTCTTCTCATCAACAAATTTCTTGACTGATCGTCATGCCACCGAAGAAGGGTAAGAAGAATGATCAACAGTCCAACCGGGATGTTCCTCCGTCCCCGGCATCGGCTACGGTAGTCATGACATCTGAATAGATCACCGCGACCCTCACACAACTCTTGGAGGGCTAGCGTCAAATCCAACAACAGATCGAAGCCCTGCTGGCCCAACAAAGTAGTCATCCAATAGCTGGGAAATGACCCAGGAATGTTGCGCACGGTCGAGAACCGATCTTGACCAGACAACGTGCCCGAGCCAACCCGTCCCACGTTGAGGATGCCAGAGACATCAACAGTAGGCGTACTACCTGAGAGGAAAGGTAGGAGCATATGGCCCGGGAATCAGTCTAGGGTCACTCGGTCAAGAGCCGAGTTGTCCCTGGGCACACGATGAACCGAAGTCATAGCTAAGCCCGATCCTAGAGGACAGCACACTGCTATGAAGAAGAAGTCTCTTCCATCGACCCGACCAACCCCTCGGATACCGGTCGGGAAGGAGTGGAAGCCCGAATCAAGGACTTGTAGAAGCAGATTGACAGAGTGGCTAAAAAGCTTGGTCAAAACCATGCTAAGAATCAAGCCAATACCGAGACAGAGTCACCGTTCTCCATCCATATCACAAGGTTTTCCATTCCGCGCAAATTTAAGCAGCCTCGCCTAGATCCCTATAATAGCTCGGGAAGCCCGATCGATCACGTCCGGACCTATAAGGCTCAGATGGCCCTAGCCACCAACTCCGATGAACTATATTGCCTGGCCTTCCCCAGCACTTTGAAAGGCTCGACCGCCCAATGGTTCTACTCCTTAAAACCCCCATCAGTCCACAATTTCAAGCAACTCAGCAAACAGTTCATCAACCAGTTCATCGGTATGTATGAACGGCCAAAGCCTGACATGCAGCTACTGACAGTCATACAAAGGGATAATGAGACCCTTAAGGAGTTCACCGGCCGGTTTAATCAAGAGAAGCTCTGCATCTATGATCTTGATGAAACTGCCGCTATTATAGCCTTCTGCTCAGGAGTTCAACACACCAAGTGCGCCACGTCGTTTCATAGAAACCGACCGGTAACCTTGGTTGAACTCGCTGAGAGAGTTGGAAAATACATTGACACTGAAGAGTTTCTAAAGACCAAAGACACTGGGCAGGAAAGCAATGAGTCTTCCAGAAGTAAGCGAAAGCGAGATCAGCTCGTGACTTCTGACAGTTCTTCCATCTCACAGCAGGCAGGGTCTGGCAGTACCGACCCAACCTCCAGTTCGCAGCGGTCTGAGTCCGACAGTCCTGACCCGACCTCCAGTTCACATCGATTAGGATCAAGCAATTCCGACTTTGCCTCCAGCACAGAAAATAGGATCCCGACGATCCTGACCCGACCCCCTATCTCCATTGGTCTAGGTAAGCCGACTACAGTGGTACTTGCCTGATCACCACATGAGGCCCCACCGATTGTCAGAGAGCTCTTACAAAGACCTCGGGCCTAACCCCGAGGCATATAAAGACCTCGGGCCTAACCCCGAGGCATAAGAAGACCTCGGGCGCTGAACCCAGGTAAAAAAGACCTCGATCTCCAAACCCAGGTACAAAAGACCTCGGGCCTAACCCCGAGGCATACAAAGACCTCGAGCCTAACCCCGAAGCATCCAAAGACCTCGGGCCTAACCCTGAGGCACAAGCTTCGCTTAGGTCCAACCGACAATGGGGGCAAACCCCCTAGGTGGCTGATGATGGCAAGCTTCAAAAGACCCTGCAACCACCATGTTCCAGGTCGGTTACCTACAGTCCTAGCCTCCAAAAGACCCTCGTCTTAGCGAAAGCTTGGGGGGCAGAAAGGCAGTGAACTAAACAAGCAATCACACCGGGTATCTACAGGCCTCGCGGTATCTATAGAGGAGTAAAAAGGACCCTATAGCGACATGCTCTAGGTCGGCTCCACCAACATGGTTAAGCCCTTCTCCTAACAGTCTTGACGAAGGATGACTGGGCGGAAGACAACCATCTGGGGGAGTTAACACAAAAGGATCCTAAAGAAATACACTTTAGGTCAGCTTTTCCAACATGGTAAAATTCTTCCACCCACAACCTTGACGAAGGTTCACTAGCAGAAGATAACCATCCTGGAAGCTAACTCAAGCAAAAAGACTCTGAATTAGGCCGGGTCTCAACTCCCGGTCAGTTCCCGAGCACTTAAAGGTTTCAAGCTAGGCTAGGTCTCAACTCTCAGCTAGTTCTTGAGGACTCACCAGGCTCAGAAGCACCGAGGTAGCGTCCCCGAGCACTTAGACTGGTATCAGGAAGATTTCCAAACTTGCCCCGATATAGCATCCAGCCAACCTTGGAAATGGGGGGCAACTGATACACCCAAAATCAGCCCATGCCCGAGCGGATCTATTCTGCAACTACTGAGAAGCATCATCCCGAGCGGTTTGGTCCACCTGATGCCTCCCAAGAGGTTCATCCATGACCCGACCAACAGGTCAAAATGACCGCACAGGCACATCCCACTGCGGGAATAGCTCACCTAGGCACACAGGCATGATCCCGAGCATTCTGGGCAGTTTCCTACTGAAGCTAGAAGACTAATGGAAAGTGCAAACTATTTTCTAATCCAATTAGGAAACCCCTACAATTAACGCCAATCTTTATCAATTGGATTATGTTTCCTTTTCCTTGTACGAGTAGGTCTCTTACATCTATAAAAGAGACCTCTCACCCCCATTGAGGGGGCCAACTTTTTAGTCTACACTGCACCTCTATAGCATTCATCAACATGCCCGGACGACCTACGGTAGCTCCAGACTTGTTGGTTCACCACAGGGGGCCCCCAACTCTTTTATAGTATAGTGAACGTGCTCAGACACACACGTGGACATAGGTACCTTCATTAATAGGGCCGAACCACATACAAAAAAACCAGTCTCTCACTCTCTCTTTCTCCTTAATCTGCTCTACTTTACTCTTACCAACTTTTAGCATCATCAGGGTTAAAAGGTAATTTTTTTTTATAAATTAAGGAATACCTGTGTTGGTTTAAAAATTGTATTTTTAAAACGGTAAAAATATTTACTTTCAATTCAAACTATATATTTATACAACCATAAAAATTATTTCCTTCGTTAATATATATATTTTTTTGTATTTTTGTGATGATTACCGTGCCACGAAAATACCAGTTTATGAGCGAAAATTGTCCGCGTCGCGTTGAACTCCCACAAATTAGGAATCTCGTCAAATCAGGATTTGACATATACTTTTTAGTTCATTTAATTTACCCAATGATTGTTTATGCCTTATTTGGGTAATGCATTTGTGTGTTATATTAGTGTCATAAGCTAATTTGCCAAACACATTTATTTAACCCCTAGTTAGCTATATATGACCCCTATAATCTGATTATATGACTCATACGTATGTATAGTTTGTGTATAACTTATATAAGAGCTGAAATTAGAAAATTATGAAAAGAAAATAGATTTTTGAGTGAGAGAGAACTAACTTGGGCTCCAAGTTGGGATTTTGATATATAACCAACACTCTCACACACAATATGCACATTTGTTTTACAAACTGAAATACAAAGAGAAAAGAAAGAGTTCAAAGAGAATTTACAGAATTAGTAGAGAGAGAAAGAGAGCTCAATCCACCATAGCCAAGCTTGAAGTGTTTTATCTTAATTTGGTTATCTTTCTCAACAAAACGATAATCTTCTATCTCAGTGAATATTTCAAATTCACTCCTAATGTAAACTCGTGCTTATTTACTACTTATATAGGTGTAATTGTAAATCACCATTGTTAATTTCATCAATGGAATTCATAGCTTGAAAACTTGATTTTTCCAAACTTAACCAAAGTGAGTTTTGTAAGATGATTATGAAAGATTATAGTCCCTAGATGTTGTATCTAAAGTATTAGAGCTTAATTCATTCTTATATGAAAGTATAATAGAAATGAAGTTTCGTCACCTCTCAGATTTACGTAAATTTCGAGAGCTACATTTTGAATTGGTTAAAATCGATCGCATATTCATAATCATTGCGGAAAATTGGAGAGAACTATATATTGTAAGTCATGATTACTTTCAGATTCCAAAATGGGTAAAAATCAGCTTTTAAAACTAAAACAGGGGAGAAATCTAGTAAAGACGACGACTAAGACCGGTCGCGATGCACGACCAGGACCGGTTGCGACCATAACTGGTCCCGAGACATGACCAGGACTGGTCGTGTAATGTTTCAGAATGTATAATAAAGGGTAATGGGGTAATTTTGCCTTTCTTGTTGTGGATCCTTATTTTATTTGACTGTATTTTAACTCCAGACATGACTAAATTATTTTATTTTACCTTTTATGTGCTTTAAAATTTATTTTCTGTTTATGTGGGTATGTTTATTTAATTTCGGGGTTACGCCATTGGGTCAGACTGTCCGTTAGGGCACCAAAACATATCTTTTTTTTAGCAAACTAGATAGTGGGTCCCACCCCACCCGTATATTGCCGGCCAAACCCTCCTCTCCCCTCATTCACGTTATTTTCTCTTCCCTTCTTTTTCTTCTTCTTATTTTCCTTCCAAGAGACAAAAACTTCCATAGAACTTCTTCTACTTTGGGTTTCTTTCTTCAAGATCGCTAAGGAAGGTCAAGTTTTTCATCTTCAAGCTCTCCTAACAATTCTAGGGCTTGACATTCTTCCATTGGTGAGTTTTCTAGAAACCCCCAAATTATAGGGCTTCATTAGTTTTCCAAATTTTGAGTTATTCATGGACTTCTCTTACTTTTTATAGCTTCCTTGGAGTTTATAGAGTTTCTCTTTCATATCCTAACCATTTCCATGAAGGATTTATAATGTGGGTAAGTTTTCCCAATCTCCAACAACCTAGGGTATGCTAATTTCATGATTTCTATCCTAACCTTGGGTTGTTCTTGATTAGTGGTGAATACTTGAAGCATTCTTCAAGATCCTAGCACAAGCATTGAAATTATTTTGGATTTGCTTAGCTCTCTTGAGTTGCCATTGATTTTTGGAAGCTAAGCTTTCAGGTAGATATACATTGTTTCATTTCCATATGTTATACTTGTTTAAGGTGCTTTGAGTTCATTTATATGTGCTAGGAGAGAACTTAGACACATGTATTAGGATTTTCCCCAAAGTTGTAATGTTAGGGTTATTATGCCTAAATATAATTTATATGTCTTGGTTGTGCAAGTTGTGATTTTGGTGTGTTATATGTGATTAAAATGATGTTAAGAGAATAATTTAAACACGTGCATGAGGTTTCCCCAAAGTTGTAAATTTAGAGTTGTATGCCAAATTGTGAATTACATGCGTGGGTTGTACTAAACTTGATTGTGTGATGCTAGATGTGCTTAGGATGCTCCCTTTATGTGAAAAAGCATGCTAGGACGTTAGTTTAGAAATTCTCGTTAGGAATGTCAAATATGAATTTAACTACATTATTTGAGACCCTTAATATCATGTCTAATGGACTATAATTATTGCTTAATTTATGGTAGTGGATCTGTAACACCCTGTATTTCATTTTCATTAATAAATAAATACCGCATTTCATTTCCATGAGTATTTGATTTAATTTCTCTTTGTAATATATATCTGGGGTCAAACTGTAATTTCCATAAATACAGAAAAATATTTTCTATGGTTTCAAAATCAATATCCATATTTTTGTACAACCCGGAATTTATTCCTATGCTAATATGATTTCTGTATTTTGATTTCAACCAGTTAATACCAGTTTTGTTTTAAAACTGCGCCTTTACCGCGACTTGGGTGTGGGAGCACGTGAGCTCAACCACACCGTGCGATTTCCATGGCTTTCTTGGAGCCCAAAACTGTGGATTTATATATATACGTTGGTTTCTCTCTCTCTCTTTCTCACAGTCTCTCATCTCTCACTCTCCAAAACTCTCTGAGACTCTCAAGCTCTCTTTATTTCTCTCTTCCTCTCAAGAACACACACACACACACACATATACAGATTATATATTATATACATACACACATACATAGTTATATATATATATATATCTCAAGATCAAATCAAGAACGGAGGAGAAAATTCTCAAACAACGGAATCGACGGCGGATATTATCGGTCTCAAAATTCTCTGTGTAATCACCTCTGTGAGTACTATAAACTCACTCGCCATGTTTATATACGTGTATTTCAGCATATATAGGTGTGTATATGGGTATATATAGATACACCATTGAAGGCTTTGAATTGGAGTTTTACAAAACTCAACCAAAATCAATTCCGTGAATTGATTATGGAAGATCTTAGTCCCAATAGGCTATGGTTCGAATCCTACGGAGTAATTCATCCATATCGCGACGAATGGTTGATTTAAAGTTTTGACACCCTTACTTTAATCGCGAATATCTAGAGATATAATCCGTAATCGTATAAATTGATTGCGTATTCTTAATCTACGTGGAAAACTGAAGAGATCCATATATTGCACGACATGTTTGAAACAGAATCTGAAAATGGGTGTAATTTCAGTTTAAGACCAGAAACAGGGGAAAACGAGGAAGATGATGAAATTGCAAGAACTCGCGCGCGCGACCCGCTCGCGCGAGGCTCGCTCGCGCGCGCGACTCGCTCATGCGACACCCGCTGCCCATTCGCTCGCGCGGACCGCTCGCGACACCCGCTGCCCATTCGCTCGCGCGTACCGCTCGCGCGACCCATTCTCCCCCTTCGCGGGCGCGACCCGCTCTCGTGACCAGGCAGTTGGAGCAGTTTCTGTATTTTTATATAAGGGACTATTTGGAAAGGGTTTTGAAAGTTTTTAAAGAACTATTTGACAGATATACTGTTTTAAAGGCTCACTGTTAGAAATTGGACTTGTAAGAATGTTTCAGACTGAGATTTATGTTGAACGAATATTCAGCTTTGAGATAAATAACTGTTACTGCAAACTGTGAACATTGACATACATATTAGGGTCGAGGTTGTGTCAACATGCATGTGTGTGAGAAAGCGTGAAAAGAGTAAAGAGTGGCGGTCTGGTGTGCGACCTCAATATCGATCGGATATTATTCCTGGTATTGGAGGCGACAGTGTTGAGTACGGCTTAGATATCGATCGGATATTATTCCTGGTATCTAGGGCGCTCATTTCGGATATCGATCGGATATTATTCCTGGTATCCAAAGCAATGGTATTGGGTTACGGCTTAGATATCGATCGGATATTATTCCTGGTATCTAGGGCGCTCGTTTTGGATATCGATCGAATATTATTCCTGGTATCCGAAGCGATGGTATTGAGTTAGGGCTTAGATATCGATCGAATATTATTCCTGGTATCTAGGGCGCTCGTTTCGAATATCGATCGGATATTATTCCTGGTATCCGAAGGGATGGTATTGAGTTACGGCTTAGATATCGATCGGATATTATTCCTGGTATCTAGGGCGCTTGTTTCGGATATTGATCGGATATTATTCTTGGTATCCGAAATGATGGTATTGAGTGCAGCTTAGATAGCGATCGGATATTATTCCTGGTATCTGAAGCGATGGTATGGTGTGCTGTTTTGGATATCGATCGGATATTATTCCTGGTATCTGAGGTAATGGTTTGGTTGAGTCGGTTTTTGGTTGAGAGAAAAGAGTCAGAAAGATGAGATGTTACATTGTTCATGCACGGTTGCATATTTATTGCTTACTATATTCCCCCGTGACTTATGTTGGAATTGGAACCTTGAATCTATTGCTTTTAAAGTTAAATTGCACCGTTGCTTATATTCTTATATATACATTGCAAGCACTTGTTTATTTTGCTCACCAGCTTGCATAAGCTGACGGCGTTGATGCGTCCTGGACTGTATGTCCAGATTTTCAGGGTCAGGAGCAGCCAGGGTACTTCGACTATGCTAGTTAGAAGCATGAGACTTTCCAAGAGGCTGCTTTATTATTTTTTCCTATGTCTTTTATTTTGGAGTTGTAATAGACTTTATGTTAGTTTTTGAATAAGGGCTTTTGTGCCTAAGACCAGGTCTTATGTAATAATTAGTAAGTTTTAATTTCGGAGCTTATGTGTATTAGTATCATTTCTTTTAGAAATGCTGTTAAGTTATTTTGTTGCAGGGACAATTGGTCATACTCACTTGTCACGACCTACGAGTCCATAAAGGAAATTAAATGCTTTCCTGTATTATGCTACGTCGGGGCGTGACAGGCTTTTTGGTATCAGAGCCAGGTTATGGCTCAACCAATTGTCCGAGACACATAGGATCTCCCGTTAAGATAGAATTAAGATAAGATAGTTCGACTTCATTCCGTGTTTAGTCACTTTCTATCGTTGAGAATTTTCTTTCTTCTCGAGAAGTTGACCGAATTCTTTTGATTGATGGATAGGTGCCGTCCTCTAAATTATATGGCTGGAAGAAATCTCAGGAATCGTCCCGCTATTGAAGATGCACCCCCGGTAATAGATCCAACCGGAATGTTTGAGGCCTTTGTAAGAAGATTGGAGAGGGTTAGTGATCAGAATGCGAGGAACGATAATCAGAATGGGAATCATAACGGGAATGGAAGGCAAGCCCACCAGACTGGAGACAAGCTTCTCAAGGAGTTTCGCGCCCTGTGACCTGAGTATTTTGCGGGGACTGATGAACCCTGGCAAGCGGAATAGTGGCTACGCCAGATGGAGCGTATCTTTGAGACCATAGAGTGCACTGATCTGGAGAAGAAGCGTCTGGCTATCTTTCAGCTGTCTTATGCAGCGGCTGATTGGTGGGATGCTAAAAAGGCAACCATAGGGGAGGAAGCTGCAAGGAGAATGTCATGGGTGGTGTTCAAGGAAAGGTTTCTCGAGAAGTATTTTCCTGAAGAAGAGAAGGACAAGAGAGAGAAAAAGTTTATGGAATTGACTCAAGGAAATCTGACTGTCCGTGAGTACACTACTCGGTTTGAGCGTCTGTCTCGCTTTGCTCCACATATAGTGGACACACCCCAGAGAAAAATCAAGAAGTATCACCGGGGTCTCAACTTGTCTCTCCGACATTTGACTATGGGGAATCTGGGCCAGTCATTTGAAGCTCTGGTGAGATTGGCTACGAGATTAGAGAATGATGGTTGTCAGAATTCGAAGCCGTTTGGAAATCGACCTCCCCAGAAGGGTTATTCTGGACAGAAACTAGGGTACCCTCAGGGACAGAAAAGGGCCTGGGATGGAGGGAAGAAACCTCAATAGACACAAACAGTACAACAGTATCTACCTCGAGCAACAGGAGGGAACAACAACAATAACTGCTTCAATTGTGGTAATCCCGATCACCGAGCTAAAGATTGCAGACTGACTAGGCGTGCTGATCGTCCGGGAATTGTGTGCTATAATTGTGGCATGCCAGGTCACATAAGTCCGGAATGCAAGGCTCCTAGGAGAGGCAATTACGGCCAGCAAGGACAGGCCCGTCTGAATGTCGTTATTCCCAAGGCTGCTGGTTATGAAGAAACAGGTTATGAAGAAGGTACTTATGAGGAGGGACTGCCCGAGCAACGAGTAGTGGAAGGTACTCTAACCTTGTTTAACTCTCATGTTAAAGTTTTATTTGACACGGGTGCTACACATTCCTTTATATCTATTAAGATTGTTCAGAAGTTGGGTATAGTACCGCAACGTTTAGATGAAGCTTTGAGTGCTGCCTCACCCTTAGGGACCACCGTCAAGTTATTACATGTATGTAAGGACTGTCCTCTACGGTTAGGAGATCGTGAACCTTTGGCGAGATTGGTGGTTCTGTCGATGAAGGAGTTCAATATAATCCTGGGAATGGATTGGCTCGAGAAGAATGATGCGAAGTTGGATTGTGCAAGGAAGAGGATCACATTTGCGGACAATGGGAATCAACTCTTTGATTTCCAATGTAACCCTTCGGGTGATATGTTCGTCACTAGATGCCTAGCAAACATTGAGCTTGTCAGTGCAGAGGTGACAGTGTCATCAATCCCGGTGATTAAGGAATTTGAGGAAGTATTCCGAGATATTTCAGGATTACCGCCAGAAAGGGACATAGAATTCTGTGTGGAATTGGTGCCAGACACTCGACCTATAACCAAGGTTCCCTACAAGATGGCCCCTACAGAACTACTGGAGCTGAAGGAACAAGTTCAAGAACTTAAGAAGTTGGATTTTGTTCGTCCAAGTACTTCACCCTGGGGAGCACCAGTGTTGTTTGTGAAGAAGAAGAATGGGACAATGCGGTTGTGTATTGACTACCGGGAATTGAATAAGGTTACTATTAAGAATAAGTATCCTTTACCTCAGATAGACGATCTATTTGATCAGTTGCAAGGAGCCACGACCTTTTCTAAGATTGATCTACGGTCAGGGTATCACCAGTTGAGGGTGTGGAAGGAAGACATACCCAGGACTGCTTTCAGGACGAGATACAGACACTATGAGTTCTTAGTGATGCCGTTTGGGATGACGAATGCTCCAGCTGTGTTTATGGACTTGATGAACAGAGTATTCAAGCCCTATTTGGATCAATTCGTTATTGTCTTTATTGATGACATTTTGATCTATTCCAAGTCAGAGAAAGAGCATGAGCAACATCTAAGGATCGCGTTGCAGACTCTCAAGGATCACTGCCTGTATGCTAAATTCAGCAAGTGTGAATTCTGGCTTCAGGAAGTTAAGTTCCTCGGGCATGTGATCTCACAACAAGGAATCGCGGTTGACTCATCAAAGACCGATGCAGTGGCGAATTGGACTCAGCCAACTAATGCTATAGAAGTTAGAAGTTTTCTGGGACTCGCTGGTTACTATCGGAGGTTTGTAGAGGGTTTCTCCAAGATAGCAGCCCCGTTTTGACTAAGAAAGATTTGAAGTTCGAATGGGCTGATAAGCATGAACGCGCTTTTCTGGAATTGAAAGAGAGATTGACAACAGCGCCAGTGCTTGCGATACCAAGGGATGGTGAGAAGTTCACTATTTTCAGTGACGCCTCGTATCAAGGATTGGGTTGTGTCCTTATGCAAGACGGAAAAGTTATTGCATATGGTTCACGACAGTTGAAGCCAAATGAATTAAATTACCCAACTCATGATTTGGAGCTGGCAGCCGTTGTGTTTGCGCTCAAGATCTGGAGACACTACCTCTATGGGGAGAAGTTTGATTTGTTCTCGGATCATAAGAGCCTTAAGTATTTGTTTACTCAGAAAGAGCTGAACATGAGGCAACGTCGGTGGATGGAGCTAATTAAGGACTACGACTTCTCATTAGAGTACCACCCTGGTAAGGCTAATGTAGTTGCTGACGCCCTAAGTCGGAAAGCTCAAGGAATGATTGCTTCATTGATGTTGAGGGAATGGAAAGCCTTGGAGACAATTGCAAAATTTGATATGCAGATTTCTGAGGGAAGTGTCGGGCAACACTTTGGATGCCTCATGGTACAACCAACACTTGTGAGTCGGATCATCGAGGCCCAAAAGAAGGACGAGAAGTTTCAAGTATGGTTCGCCAAGATGTCAGAAAAGGACCCTATAGAATGGAAGGTTGGGACCGATAGAGGATACCGATGTCGAGACAGATTGTGTGTACCAAATTCTGGAGATTTGAGAAAAGATATTCTCGAAGAAGCACATAAGTCGAGATTGACAGTATACCCAGGATGAACAAAGATGTATAAGGATTTGAAGAGAAACTTCTGGTGGGAAGGGATGAAGCGAGAAGTAGCCGAGTATGTGTCTAAATGTTTGACTTGTCAACAAGTGAAGGCCGAACATCAGAGACCCTCGGGATTGTTGCAACCCTTACCTGTTCCGGGATGGAAGTGGGAACACATAACTATGGATTTCGTGGTTGGACTACCCCGGTCACAACAGAATCATGACGCGATTTAGGTAATTGTGGATCGTCTGACGAAGTTCACACACTTTATCGCGTACAATATGACTTATCCAGTAAAAAGGATGAGTCGAATGTACCTACAGCAAGTGGTGCGACTGCACGGTGCGCCTGTGTCAATTGTATCAGATCGCGATACACGTTTTACCTCGGGATTTTGGGAAAGTTTGCAAAAGGCTATGGGAACTTCGCTCAAGATGAGTACTGCATTCCATCCTCAGACCGATGGACAGACCAAGCGTGTTAATCAGATTATGGAAGATATGCTCAGAGCTTGTGCAATCGACTTTGAAGAGTCTTGGGAGACGCACTTGCCGTTGGTCGAATTTGCGTATAACAATAGTTATCACTCTAGTATTGGCATGGCACCGTTTGAAGCCTTGTACGGACGGCCATGTCGATCTCCGTTATGTTGGGCTGAAGTGGGAGACACCGAACTTTTGGGACCAGAGTTAGTAAGAGAGACTAATGAGAAGATTTCACTGGTCAAAGAAAGAATGAAAACTGCGCAGAGTAGACACAAGAGTTATGCGGATCGGCGTCGAAAGGATTTGGAGTTCAGTGTGGGAGATCACGTACTCCTTAAGGTTTCACCTGTTCGGGGAGTAGTACGTTTTGGTCAGAAAAGAGGGAAGTTGGCACCTCGTTTTATCGGACCATTTGAAATATTGGAGCGAGTTGGAAAAGTGGCTTATCGACTCGCGTTGCCACCAAAGATGTTTGGTGTTCATAATGTATTCCATGTTAGTATGTTAAGGAAATACATACGGGATCCTTCACATGTGGTTAATTTTGATGATATTAAGACGAGTCAGAATGTTGTCTACAAGGATAGACCTGTGAGGATTCTTGACCAAAGTATCAAGAGGCTGAGAAGAAGAGACGTTCCTTTGGTTAAGGTTTAGTGGAGGCATCATGACCAGGGAGAAGCGTCATGGGAGTTAGAATCAGACATGAGGACTAGATACCCCGAATTGTTTCAGGATTAGTGAGCTCAGATTTCGGGGCGAAATCTCTGTTAAGGTGGGTAGAGTGTAACACCCTGTATTTTATTTTCATTAATAAATAAATACTGCATTTCATTTCCATGAGTATTTGATTTAATTTCTCTTTGTAATATATATCTGGGGTCAAACTGTAATTTCCATAAATATAGAAAAATATTTTCTATGGTTTCAAAATCAATATCTATATTTTTGTACAACCCAGAATTTATTCCTATGCTAATATGATTTCTGTATTTTGATTTCAACCAGTTAATACTAGTTTTGTTTTAAAACTGCGCCTTTACCGCGACTTGGGTGTGGGAGCACGTGAGCTCAACCACACCGTGCGATTTCCATGGCTTTCTTGGAGCCCAAAACTGTGGATTTATATATATACGTTGGTTTCTCTCTCTCTTTCTCACAGTCTCTCATCTCTCACTCTCCAAAATCTCTGAGACTCTCAAGCTCTCTTTATTTCTCTCTTCCTCTCAAGAACACACACACACACACACATATACAGATTATATATTATATACATACACACATACATAGTTATATATATATATATATCTCAAGATCAAATCAAGAACGGAGGAGAAAATTCTCAAACGACGGAATCGACGGCGGATATTATCGGTCTCAAAATTCTCTGTGTAATCACCTCTGTGAGTATTATAAACTCACTCGCCATGTTTATATACGTGTATTTCAGCATATATAGGTGTGTATATGGGTATATATATAGATACACCATTGAAGGCTTTGAATTGGAGTTTTACAAAACTCAACCAAAATCAATTCCGTGAATTGATTATGGAAGATCTTAGTCCCAATAGGCTATGGTTCGAATCCTACGGAGTAATTCATCCATATCGCGACGAACGGTTGATTTAAAGTTTTGACACCCTTACTTTAATCGCGAATATCTAGAGATATAATCCGTAATCGTATAAATTGATTGCGTATTCTTAATCTACGCGGAAAACTGAAGAGATCCATATATTGCACGACATGTTTGAAACAGAATCTGAAAATGGGTGTAATTTCAGTTTAAGACCAGAAACAGGGGAAAACGAGAAAGATGATGAAATTGCAAGAACTCGCGCGCCCGACCCGCTCGCATGAGGCTCGCTCGCGCGCGCGACTCGCTCATGCGACACCCGCTGCCCATTCGCTCGCGCGGACCGCTCGCGACACCCGCTGCCCATTCGCTCGCGCGGACCGCTCGCGCGACCCATTCTCCCCCTTCGCGGGCGCGACCCGCTCTCGTGACCAGGCAGTTGGAGCAGTTTCTGTATTTTTATATAAGGGACTGTTTGGAAAGGGTTTTGAAAGTTTTTAAAGAACTATTTGACAGATATACTGTTTTAAAGGCTCACTGTTAGAAATTGGACTTGTAAGAATGTTTCAGACTGAGATTTATGTTGAACGAATATTCAGCTTTGAGATAAATAACTGTTACTGCAAACTGTGAACATTGACATACATATTAGGGTCGAGGTTGTGTCAACATGCATGTGTGTGAGAAAGCGTGAAAAGAGTAAAGAGTGGCGGTCTGGTGTGCGACCTCAATATCGATCGGATATTATTCCTGGTATTGGAGGCGACAGTGTTGAGTACGGCTTAGATATCGATCGGATATTATTCCTGGTATCTAGGGCGCTCATTTCGGATATCGATCGGATATTATTCCTGGTATCCAAAGCGATGGTATTGGGTTACGGCTTAGATATCGATCGGATATTATTCCTGGTATCTAGGGCGCTCGTTTTGGATATCGATCGAATATTATTCCTGGTATCCGAAGCGATGGTATTGAGTTACGGCTTAGATATCGATCGAATATTATTCCTGGTATCTAGGGCGCTCGTTTCGAATATCGATCGGATATTATTCCTGGTATCCGAAGGGATGGTATTGAGTTACGGCTTAGATATCGATCGGATATTATTCCTGGTATCTGAAGCGATGGTATGGTGTGCTGTTTTGGATATCGATCGGATATTATTCCTGGTATCTGAGGTAATGGTTTGGTTGAGTCGGTTTTTGGTTGAGAGAAAAGAGTCAGAAAGATGAGATGTTACATTGTTCATGCACGGTTGCATATTTATTGCTTACTATATTCCCCCGTGACTTATGTTGGAATTGGAACCTTGAATCTATTGCTTTTAAAGTTAAATTGCACCGTTGATTATATTCTTATATATACATTGCGAGCACTTGTTTATTTTGCTCACCAGCTTGCATAAGCTGACGGCGTTGATGCGTCCTGGACTGTATGTCCAGATTTTCAGGGTCAGGAGCAGCCAGGGTACTTCGACTATGCTAGTTAGAAGCATGAGACTTTCCAAGAGGCTGCTTTATTATTTTTTCCTATGTCTTTTATTTTGGAGTTGTAATAGACTTTATGTTAGTTTTTGAATAAGGGCTTTTGTGCCTAAGACCAGGTCTTATGTAATAATTAGTAAGTTTTAATTTCGGAGCTTATGTGTATTAGTATCATTTCTTTTAGAAATGCTGTTAAGTTATTTTGTTGCAGGGACAATTGGTCATACTCACTTGTCACGACCTACGAGTCCATAAAGGAAATTAAATGCTTTCCTGTATTATGCTACGTCGGGGCGTGACAGGCTTTTTGGTATCAGAGCCAGGTTATGGCTCAACCAATTGTCCGAGACACATAGGATCTCCCGTTAAGATAGAATTAAGATAAGATAGTTCGACTTCATTCCGTGTTTAGTCACTTTCTATCGTTGAGAATTTTCTTTCTTCTCGAGAAGTTGACCGAATTCTTTTGATTGATGGATAGGTTCCGTCCTCTAAATTATATGGCTGGAAGAAATCTCAGGAATCGTCCCGCTATTGAAGATGCACCCCCGGTAATAGATCCAACCGGAATGTTTGAGGCCTTTGTAAGAAGATTGGAGAGGGTTAGTGATCAGAATGCGAGGAACGATAATCAGAATGGGAATCATAACGGGAATGGAAGGCAAGCCCACCAGACTGGAGACAAGCTTCTCAAGGAGTTTCGCGCCCTGTGACCTGAGTATTTTGCGGGGACTGATGAACCCTGGCAAGCGGAATAGTGGCTACGCCAGATGGAGCGTATCTTTGAGACCATAGAGTGCACTGATCTGGAGAAGAAGCGTCTGGCTATCTTTCAGCTGTCTTATGCAGCGGCTGATTGGTGGGATGCTAAAAAGGCAACCATAGGGGAGGAAGCTGCAAGGAGAATGTCATGGGTGGTGTTCAAGGAAAGGTTTCTCGAGAAGTATTTTCCTGAAGAAGAGAAGGACAAGAGAGAGAAAAAGTTTATGGAATTGACTCAAGGAAATCTGACTGTCCGTGAGTACACTACTCGGTTTGAGCGTCTGTCTCGCTTTGCTCCACATATAGTGGACACACCCCAGAGAAAAATCAAGAAGTATCACCGGGGTCTCAACTTGTCTCTCCGACATTTGACTATGGGGAATCTGGGCCAGTCATTTGAAGCTCTGGTGAGATTGGCTACGAGATTAGAGAATGATGGTTGTCAGAATTCAAAGCCGTTTGGAAATCGACCTCCCCAGAAGGGTTATTCTGGACAGAAACTAGGGTACCCTCAGGGACAGAAAAGGGCCTGGGATGGAGGGAAGAAACCTCAATAGACACAAACAGTACAACAGTATCTACCTCGAGCAACAGGAGGGAACAACAACAATAACTGCTTCAATTGTGGTAATCCCGATCACCGAGCTAAAGATTGCAGACTGACTAGGCGTGCTGATCGTCCGGGAATTGTGTGCTATAATTGTGGCATGCCAGGTCACATAAGTCCGGAATGCAAGGCTCCTAGGAGAGGCAATTACGACCAGCAAGGACAGGCCCGTCTGAATGTCGTTATTCCCGAGGCTGCTGGTTATGAAGAAACATGTTATGAAGAAGGTACTTATGAGGAGGGACTGCCCGAGCAACGAGTAGTGGAAGGTACTCTAACCTTGTTTAATTCTCATGTTAAAGTTTTATTTGACACGGGTGCTACACATTCCTTTATATCTATTAAGATTGTTCAGAAGTTGGGTATAGTACCGCAACGTTTAGATGAAGCTTTGAGTGCTGCCTCACCCTTAGGGACCACCGTCAAGTTATTACATGTATGTAAGGACTGTCCTCTACGGTTAGGAGACCGTGAACTTTTGGCGAGATTGGTGGTTCTGTCGATGAAGGAGTTCAATATAATCCTGGGAATGGATTGGCTCGAGAAGAATGATGCGAAGTTGGATTGTGCAAGGAAGAGGATCACATTTGCGGACAATGGGAATCAACTCTTTGATTTCCAATGTAACCCTTCGGGTGATATGTTCGTCACTAGATGCCTAGCAAACATTGAGCTTGTCAGTGCAGAGGTGACAGTGTCATCAATCCCGGTGATTAAGGAATTTGAGGAAGTATTCCGAGATATTTTAGGATTACCGCTAGAAAGGGACATAGAATTCTGTGTGGAATTGGTGCCAGACACTCGACCTATAACCAAGGTTCCCTACAAGATGGCCCCTACAGAACTACTGGAGCTGAAGGAACAAGTTCAAGAACTTAAGAAGTTGGATTTTGTTCGTCCAAGTACTTCACCCTGGGGAGCACCAGTGTTGTTTGTGAAGAAGAAGAATGGGACAATGCGGTTGTGTATTGACTACCGGGAATTGAATAAGGTTACTATTAAGAATAAGTATCCTTTACCTCAGATAGACGATCTATTTGATCAGTTGCAAGGAGCCACGACCTTTTCTAAGATTGATCTACGGTCAGGGTATCACCAGTTGAGGGTGCGGAAGGAAGACATACCCAGGACTGCTTTCAGGACGAGATACGGACACTATGAGTTCTTAGTGATGCCGTTTGGGATGACGAATGCTCCAGCTGTGTTTATGGACTTGATGAACAGAGTATTCAAGCCCTATTTGGATCAATTCGTTATTGTCTTTATTGATGACATTTTGATCTATTCCAAGTCAGAGAAAGAGCATGAGCAACATCTAAGGATCGCGTTGCAGACTCTCAAGGATCACTGCCTGTATGCTAAATTCAGCAAGTGTGAATTCTGGCTTCAGGAAGTTAAGTTCCTCGGGCATGTGATCTCACAACAAGGAATCGCGGTTGACTCATCAAAGACCGATGCAGTGGCGAATTGGACTCAGCCAACTAATGCTATAGAAGTTAGAAGTTTTCTGGGACTCGCTGGTTACTATCGGAGGTTTGTAGAGGGTTTCTCCAAGATAGCAGCCCCGTTTTGACTAAGAAAGATTTGAAGTTCGAATGGGCTGATAAGCATGAACGCGCTTTTCTGGAATTGAAAGAGAGATTGACAACAGCGCCAGTGCTTGCGATACCAAGGGATGGTGAGAAGTTCACTATTTTCAGTGACGCCTCGTATCAAGGATTGGGTTGTGTCCTTATGCAAGACGGAAAAGTTATTGCATATGGTTCACGACAGTTGAAGCCAAATGAATTAAATTACCCAACTCATGATTTGGAGCTGGCAGCCGTTGTGTTTGCGCTCAAGATCTGGAGACACTACCTCTATGGGGAGAAGTTTGATTTGTTCTCGGATCATAAGAGCCTTAAGTATTTGTTTACTCAGAAAGAGCTGAACATGAGGCAACGTCGGTGGATGGAGCTAATTAAGGACTACGACTTCTCATTAGAGTACCACCCTGGTAAGGCTAATGTAGTTGCTGACGCCCTAAGTCGGAAAGCTCAAGGAATGATTGCTTCATTGATGTTGAGGGAATGGAAAGCCTTGGAGACAATTGCAAAATTTGATATGCAGATTTCTGAGGGAAGTGTCGGGCAACACTTTGGATGCCTCATGGTACAACCAACACTTGTGAGTCGGATCATCGAGGCCCAAAAGAAGGACGAGAAGTTTCAAGTATGGTTCGCCAAGATGTCAGAAAAGGACCCTATAGAATGGAAGGTTGGGACCGATAGAGGATACCGATGTCGAGACAGATTGTGTGTACCAAATTCTGGAGATTTGAGAAAAGATATTCTCGAAGAAGCACATAAGTCGAGATTGACAGTATACCCAGGATGAACAAAGATGTATAAGGATTTGAAGAGAAACTTCTGGTGGGAAGGGATGAAGCGAGAAGTAGCCGAGTATGTGTCTAAATGTTTGACTTGTCAACAAGTGAAGGCCGAACATCAGAGACCCTCGGGATTGTTGCAACCCTTACCTGTTCCGGGATGGAAGTGGGAACACATAACTATGGATTTCGTGGTTGGACTACCCCGGTCACAACAGAATCATGACGCGATTTAGGTAATTGTGGATCGTCTGACGAAGTTCACACACTTTATCGCGTACAATATGACTTATCCAGTAAAAAGGATGAGTCGAATGTACCTACAGCAAGTGGTGCGACTGCACGGTGCGCCTGTGTCAATTGTATCAGATCGCGATACACGTTTTACCTCGGGATTTTGGGAAAGTTTGCAAAAGGCTATGGGAACTTCGCTCAAGATGAGTACTGCATTCCATCCTCAGACCGATGGACAGACCAAGCGTGTTAATCAGATTATGGAAGATATGCTCAGAGCTTGTGCAATCGACTTTGAAGAGTCTTGGGAGACGCACTTGCCGTTGGTCGAATTTGCGTATAACAATAGTTATCACTCTAGTATTGGCATGGCACCGTTTGAAGCCTTGTACGGACGGCCATGTCGATCTCCGTTATGTTGGGCTGAAGTGGGAGACACCGAACTTTTGGGACCAGAGTTAGTAAGAGAGACTAATGAGAAGATTTCACTGGTCAAAGAAAGAATGAAAACTGCGCAGAGTAGACACAAGAGTTATGCGGATCGGCGTCGAAAGGATTTGGAGTTCAGTGTGGGAGATCACGTACTCCTTAAGGTTTCACCTGTTCGGGGAGTAGTACGTTTTGGTCAGAAAAGAGGGAAGTTGGCACCTCGTTTTATCGGACCATTTGAAATATTGGAGCGAGTTGGAAAAGTGGCTTATCGACTCGCGTTGCCACCAAAGATGTTTGGTGTTCATAATGTATTCCATGTTAGTATGTTAAGGAAATACATACGGGATCCTTCACATGTGGTTAATTTTGATGATATTAAGACGAGTCAGAATGTTGTCTACAAGGATAGACCTGTGAGGATTCTTGACCAAAGTATCAAGAGGCTGAGAAGAAGAGACGTTCCTTTGGTTAAGGTTTAGTGGAGGCATCATGACCAGGGAGAAGCGTCATGGGAGTTAGAATCAGACATGAGGACTAGATACCCCGAATTGTTTCAGGATTAGTGAGCTCAGATTTCGGGGCGAAATCTCTGTTAAGGTGGGTAGAGTGTAACACCCTGTATTTTATTTTCATTAATAAATAAATACTGCATTTCATTTCCATGAGTATTTGATTTAATTTCTCTTTGTAATATATATCTGGGGTCAAACTGTAATTTCCATAAATATAGAAAAATATTTTCTATGGTTTCAAAATCAATATCTATATTTTTGTACAACCCAGAATTTATTCCTATGCTAATATGATTTCTGTATTTTGATTTCAACCAGTTAATACTAGTTTTGTTTTAAAACTGCGCCTTTACCGCGACTTGGGTGTGGGAGCACGTGAGCTCAACCACACCGTGCGATTTCCATGGCTTTCTTGGAGCCCAAAACTGTGGATTTATATATATACGTTGGTTTCTCTCTCTCTTTCTCACAGTCTCTCATCTCTCACTCTCCAAAATCTCTGAGACTCTCAAGCTCTCTTTATTTCTCTCTTCCTCTCAAGAACACACACACACACACACATATACAGATTATATATTATATACATACACACATACATAGTTATATATATATATATATATCTCAAGATCAAATCAAGAACGGAGGAGAAAATTCTCAAACGACGGAATCGACGGCGGATATTATCGGTCTCAAAATTCTCTGTGTAATCACCTCTGTGAGTATTATAAACTCACTCGCCATGTTTATATACGTGTATTTCAGCATATATAGGTGTGTATATGGGTATATATATAGATACACCATTGAAGGCTTTGAATTGGAGTTTTACAAAACTCAACCAAAATCAATTCCGTGAATTGATTATGGAAGATCTTAGTCCCAATAGGCTATGGTTCGAATCCTACGGAGTAATTCATCCATATCGCGACGAACGGTTGATTTAAAGTTTTGACACCCTTACTTTAATCGCGAATATCTAGAGATATAATCCGTAATCGTATAAATTGATTGCGTATTCTTAATCTACGCGGAAAACTGAAGAGATCCATATATTGCACGACATGTTTGAAACAGAATCTGAAAATGGGTGTAATTTCAGTTTAAGACCAGAAACAGGGGAAAACGAGAAAGATGATGAAATTGCAAGAACTCGCGCGCCCGACCCGCTCGCATGAGGCTCGCTCGCGCGCGCGACTCGCTCATGCGACACCCGCTGCCCATTCGCTCGCGCGGACCGCTCGCGACACCCGCTGCCCATTCGCTCGCGCGGACCGCTCGCGCGACCCGTTCTCCCCCTTCGCGGGCGCGACCCGCTCGCGCGACCAGGCAGTTGGAGCAGTTTCTGTATTTTTATATAAGGGACTGTTTGGAAAAGGTTTTGAAAGTTTTTAAAGAACTGCATGACAAATATACTATTTTAAAGGCTCACTGTTATAAATTGGACTTGTAAGAACGTTTCAGACTGAGATTTATGTTGAACGAATATTCAGCTTTGAGATAAATAACTGTTACTGCAAACTGTGAACATTGACATACATATTAGGGTCGAGATTGTGTCAACATGCATGTGTGTGACAAAGCGTGAAAAGAGTAAAGAGTGGCGGTCTGGTGTGCGACCTCAATATCGATCGGATATTATTCCTGGTATTGGAGGCGACAGTGTTGAGTACGGCTTAGATATCGATCGGATATTATTCCTGCTATCTAGGGCGCTCATTTCGGATATCGATTGGATATTATTCCTGGTATCCGAAGCGATGGTATTGGATTACGGCTTAGATATCGATCGAATATTATTCCTGGTATCTAGGGCGCTCGTTTCGGATATCGATCGGATATTATTCCTGGTATCCGAAGCGATGGTATTGAGTTACGGCTTAGATATCGATCGGATATTATTCCTGGTATCTAGGGCGCTCGTTTTGGATATCGATCGGATATTATTCCTGGTATCCGAAGCGATGGTATTGAGTTACGGCTTAGATATCGATCGGATATTATTCCTGGTATCTAGGGCGCTTGTTTCGAATATCGATCGGATATTATTCCTGGTATCCGAAATGATGGTATTAAGTGCGGCTTAGATAGCGATCGGATATTATTCCTGGTATCTGAAGCGATGGTATGGTGTGCTGTTTTGGATATCGATCGGATATTATTCCTGGTATCTGAGGTAATGGTTTGGTTGAGTCGGTTTTTGGTTGAGAGAAAAGAGTCAGAAAGATGAGATGTTGCATTGCTCATGCACGGTTGCATATTTATTGCTTACTATATTCCCCCGTGACTTATGTTGGAATTGGAACCTTGAATCTATTGCTTTTAAAGTTAAATTGCACCGTTGCTTATATGCTTAGATATACGTTGCAAGCACTTGTTTATTTTGCTCACCAGCTTGCATAAGCTGACGGCGTTGATGCGTCCTGGACTGTATGTCCAGATTTTCAGGGTCAGGAGCAGCCAGGGTACTTCGACTATGCTAGTTAGAAGCAGGAGACTTTCCAAGAGGCTGCTTTATTATTTTTTTCCTATGTCTTTTATTTTGGAGTTGTAATAGACTTTATGTTAGTTTTTGAATAAGGGCTTTTGTGCCTAAGACTAGGACTTATGTAATAATTAGTAAGTTTTAATTTCGGAGCTTATGTGTATTAGTATCATTTCTTTTAGAAATGCTGTTAAGTTATTTTGTTGCAGGGACAATTGGTCATACTCACTTGTCACGATCTACGAGTCCATAAAGGAAATTAAATGCTTTCCTGTATTATGCTACGTCGGGGTGTGACAGGATCATCCTTAATGTCATTGTTAATATCATATGCATTGAGGCCTAATCGGCAAGCATTCCATTTATCACGACATAAATGTTTTGTTTGAAAAAGAGAGAAAAAATCTCATATGAAGGAATTTTATTTAAGAAATCCGATTATGTGTTGTGATGTGAGACAGGGAGAATGACCCTTACAAACATTCAAACTCCAACTATTTATATATATATATATATATATATTCGGTTAGCTCCCGGAAGTTGGTATGCTACACTCCATGCGTGGGTGACTCATAGTCCGGTAATGAGAGAGGTGTGTACATATCACGCATAGCATTGCTGCTTTAATCATTTCATCGTAGCCGTGGTGGCGATCCATTGCACCTCATTTCATTTTAGCCATGGATAGCATATAGACTTGTTACAATATTTTCTACGAGCCGCCGTTCTCATAAAAATGACAAAACATTTTTCAAGTGAGCTTGATAAGGGCAAAGGGCATATGTGACCCGACGTGTTGACGTTGATACTTTTGTTCTATTTTGGAGACTCATGCTTAGTTGTGTATATGGATAGTCCCCATGTGGAATTTAGCCTTTTGGGAAGCCTTGGTGTAATTTTGATAGACAAATGTTAGTCCTTGCTTTTCCTACTTGTTAAACTTAATTGTATTAAGTAATTATGTTTCTGAGATCGTAGCATCTCTTTTAAAATTTTACATATGTGTGTTGATTTGAATCCTTGCCGGATTCAGTTATGTTTGGTTTATCCTTGCCGGACTTATTGCATTTAAATTAAATCCTTGCCGGATTTGTTCATATTGCTTTCAAAGGAAAATGTTTTAAAACTTCTCTCTCCCCCAATCTCTCCCAATCTCTCCTTCTCCCATGAAGTTTTTTCGTTTGCTCTAGACTCATGTTGTATGTTGTTTAGGACTTGTTTAGTCATGTATTGATGTTTAAACTTGAGGATTTAGCATAGTTGGGAACATTTCAAAATGCTGTCAAAGTTGTTGTAAAAAAAAAAAATTGCTACTGTTATTTCAGTTTTTTGCCCAAACGGTAAGGAATTGGAAAAAAATGCTATTTGACAAAAGTTGTGCAGAATCATATTTTACATGGATCTACATGGACAGAATGTGAAAATTTCAAAGACACAGCTACTTACGGATGTTTTAAAATTCAGTAACTATCCAAAAATGGTCTTTTATCAAATTTATTGTATTTTTCCTTCTCTCCTCGAAGCTAGTGCTTGTCCGGATAGTCTTTTAATTTAATTTTCAAGTACTTTCATCTTTGTTGGACTCGTTAATATGTAATTCCATTTTGGATTTATGTATTAGTAAGTCATCCTTGTAGGAATTCCCGTGGGTTTCCAAAGTCGCTTCCGCATTGTTATTGGGTTTTACTTCTTTTCTCTCTATATTTCCTCTTTCCTCGTGCTTCGGTTTTTGGGGCATGACAGGTCGCAACCATGACTGGTCCTGCTAAAAGACCAGGATCGGTCCTGCCCCCCCTGTGACAGAATGATTTGTCTCTTTAATACAGCACCTGTAGGAAAGTTTGGGTACTGCGTAAAGTTGTACTTGCTGCCATAAGCTATTGTACCTTACTGTTTTATTAGAAAATCAGTTTCTATAAAATCAGATTAAAGTAAAATGGATTTATTTGTACGAATTGTTCCGATATTGCAAGAGGGAATATAAGCGAGATAAGTTTAAAACCGCTACCGTTATATTATGAGATATCTTGGAATATGATAAATAACTTTGATACCATATAAAGAATATGTAAAAGGGAAGATTAAAGATTTGACCTCTCGCGTGTACGTTGATATTGATTTTCAGTAATTATGCATTGCCGCATAAGTCATGTGACATATATATTTGAGTCGAGTTGTCATACATGGTGTGTGATGGTGAGTTAAGAAGAGTCGAAAATGTGTTATATGAGTTGCGACCCCAATTATCCCAGGCCGATTCAGATACTGCAGGTTAGGGAAGGATTGAGCCCAGGTCAATTCGGATATGGCAGGTTAATCAGCGATGTGTTATAGCCTTAATTATCCCAAGTCGACTCGGATATGGCAGGTTAATTAAGAGAGACTGAGCCCAGGTCGATTCAGATGTGATAGGCCAGTTCGATCGTGTCCAGACCGATTCAGATACGGTATTCCGATCAGGTTATTATAACCTTTAATGTCTAGTTATGCCCAGGCCGATTCGGATACGGTAGGCATATCGTCAGACATTCTAAACCTAACGGTCGTGGGCCGGTGGTTTAGGGGAACAGTTTGTGTTGGGTTTTGTAGTCGAGGTAAAAGAGTCAATGAGATGAGTGAGCTGCATTATTTCATGCACGCTCACATGTTAAATTAATTAAATATTATCGTGTTGTCCTTTTGTTTGATTTAAATACGAATTCATTCTTGTATCTCTAACATGTGGAATAATGAACATGTGAATCGGAAATGGTAAGGAAGTATGTTTTACATTACAAGCATATGTTTTTAACACTCACCAGCTTCTTGAAGCTAACAGCGTTGATCTGCCCTGGACATTTGTGTCTAGGCTTTTTAGGTTACGATCAGGTTAGACAATATGACTACGCAATTGAGAACAACTACTTGAGGAGATTGATGTTGTCAATATCAAGATATAAAAAGTGTACTTTACTTTTCTAAGGATTTGTAGTAGTGAAAGTAAAGGTCGAACCCACAGAGATTGAAATACTAAAACACTTTAATTTTAAAACCTAAATTTAATTAATTAAGAAAACGGAATTGGATTTGAATTTTAATTAAACTAATAGCAATGAAAATAAATCTAAATTACGAAAGCGATTTAAAATTGTTTTTATGATTATGTTTAAGGAACCTAGGATTGCAAATCCACCACTAGCTTCATAATAAGGGTATTTATGAATTACTTTAGCTTATTAAGTTGGATGATAATGGGGAATTGTAGCTACAAGCCCAATTCCTCCGTCAAGAAAATAACTATGGTTCAAGCACCAACATAATCCATCTTCGGTTAGCACGAATTATCCCACACTAAACTAGGGTTGTAGTATAATCCGTCTAATCTAGGCATGGACTATTCGGATACTTGATAGCACAATTCAATTTAAGCACCATTACATGTAAACAATCCATACAAGCACAGCAAATATAGATCATTGAGCACATCACAGTCAAAATAGATCTAAGACAAGAATAAACTTTGAAAGTAATGATTTAATCAATAGAAGTACGATTTATTTATAAAAATCCTCTAAACATGTAATCATCATCCATACATAATAAAACTAAAATAAAAAGCATAAAATACACCCTATTACTTGGCTAGGGTTTCATTGAAACCCTAGATCTAGAGTTTAGTTGTCCATAGAATTGATGAACAGCAAGAGGTTGATGGAGGAGGCCATGGGAATCCTTGGTCTTCTTCTTCTTCTCCTTGCTTTCCTCTCTTCAATGGCTGAAATTTTTCTTGTATATGGCTGTATCTAATGTTGTGTAATAATGTGTAACCACAAAATTGATTTAGAATAGGATTTATATAGAGTTTGGAAGGATTTAGGAAGCTTTCCTAAGCCAAATCGCACTAAAACAACTATATTTACGTTTCTGGACGTCATATGCACAAACCACCTTCGCTGGGCACTTTAATTTAATAAAATACGCGTTTTTGGTTTTTTCAAAGGTCGCTCGCGCGACCCGCTCACACGAGGTCCTTTTTGCTGCACTGACTTTCGTAGAATTGCGATAACCTTTTGCTCGGAACTCGGATTGACTCGCCGTTTGAAGCCACGCGTCCGTAACTCGAAAATCTACATTTGATATCTCTGGAGAAATTTCTCAAATCTAAAGTATTCTTTATCAAAAATGTAATTTTCCGAGACTGCTACTGCATTCAACTTTCACCGGAATCACCGTTTGAGCCCAGAATGACTTCCAAAGCCACTAATCATTGGTTTTTTGTGCGTTTCCAAGTTAAAGCTCCAAATCCTACAAAATTTAGAATACTTATTATTAAAAAATAACTAATAACTACATGAAATGGGCTAACAAAGCGTATGTTTAGAACTATAAACGGCAACTATTCGTCGCCGATCACACCCCCAAAACTACTCTTTGCTAGTCCTCGAGCAAAAAGAAAAGAAAAATAAAACTACTACTACAAATACTGCTCCATTTTTGCATGGATCACGATTGCATTTAGCATATGCAAGAAGCCTTTTAAACCCCTAGGTGTCCCTAGTCGGACGAGTGAAGTCTCGTGAGGGTTCTCGTCAACAAGTCACCCACAACCATCTTTATTAACTTATCAATTTAAAAACTTTTATTAAAAATAAAGAACATAATATTCAATACTCCTTCCTCATATAACAAAGATTTGAAATAGAATAACGAACATAAAGAAACATAATGAAACATCCACCTAAATCATGAAAAACAATCTCAAGCACATGCATCGTATAAATCAATAGAGTTTCTCATAAAATTGCACGTGTGTGATGTGGTAGTCAAATGAACACGCGCATGTCATGAACTTGAAATATAACTCGGATAACCATTTAACTATGTCTCAACTACGAATCTCATAATGTCAATTACACTCTAAAATGAAACACTCAGAAACAGGTGTAATTTTTCTAAAATATGTGAGTAAAGGAAATATGTTTTCAAAACGAGAAATGCTCACATATGACTCGAACAAGACGCATGACACGAAAGAACAGTAGTCTCATGGATAGGATGCCAATAATCAAGAAAAATTAATCATTACCATATTTTAATCCCCCTCCCATCGTTTTCATATCCAAACCATGTTTCCTAGGATCAAATAGGACTTTTCAAAGGTTGTAATGTGGCTCAGACAATGGAAAAGGATAGAAAGGATTCATTAGGTAGTTTTAGAATGGCATTGTAAAGCATGTTCGATTTCTTTCATTCGCTCTTCCACCAACTTCATCATTTCATTCTCTTCTTTTGATTTTTCTTTTCAAATTTTTTTCTCTTCTTTTTTTTCAACATTTTTTTCTTCTTAATTCTTGCTTGTCGGATGATTATTCATTGATTTCTAAGCAACTACCCCAATAGCATATTGTCTTCTTCTTCCCAATCACACATTGCCTTAACACCACTAAAAAGTGACAAATCTCTCAGTGGTGAACTCCAAGTTTGTCAAGTCGGAGCAAAAACAAGGATAATGGTAATCAAAGAAAGAAATGGCATTTTAACGGCTCAAAGGGTGAACTAAGGAAATTTTTATCATTTATCCGTCAGTAAACAAAGAAGGCCTAAAAATCATCTCCTATGGTCATATGGTTCTTTAATGTTTACAACGGAAGATTATTTAGCATGGTAGCAAATATTTTAACTTGACTTATCAAGCAAAACAAGAATAATGAGACTAAACAACAAGTAGATGCGCTATTTCAATGAAATTCGACAAATGCAATGTGTATTTATAACCCTCAAAAAAGAAAAGATAGGCTCAAAAGCTCACTGGGTTTAGTCTCCACCTTGTGTTATCTAGAAATCCGAATCATATTATAGTTCACATCAAACATGTATTCAAGTGACTACGTGCAGTGCATAGCTTTATGTGCAATTCAATGATATAAAACTACGATTCGAACGATACATGACCTAAAACGTCTCAACATGACTTCAGCAAATATTTAATCACATCTTCTATTGTTTATCATTCTATAACAATCATAGTTACTAAACAAGAAGTATCAAATCAAGATTGCAAAAACGTCGGTAACATCGTTTATTTAAGCACAAGAATTGAATTCTTTTTAAAAAATTAGTGCATAATAATGTGCATGTGTGTGCATACCCCCAAACCTAAACCTTTCATTGTCCCCAATGAAACAATAAAACGAAAGAGCGGAGAGTAGGTAAGAAAGGAACGATATTACCTCGATCTCGGCAAACACAAACCAGGTGAACGTATAATAATATGGAATCAAAGTTCAATCAGGCTCCAAACGAAGCTACTAATCACCTGGTAATACTTAACAATAGAAAATAAAAGAACAGAATAATAACAATAACAGCTAAATATTTAGGTTTTTTTTATTTTTTATTTTATATTTTATTTTTATTATTATTCTTTTTTTTTTATAAATAGAATAATAGAATCTAAACTATAATCAAGAGACTCAATAAAAATAAAAGAAACAAACAGAACTTATAAAAACAAAGACAGACGAACCTAAACAGGGCTAAACGAACAAACATAAAGTATAAAAAAAACACTGACCAGGTATGGAGAGAGGAGGGAAGAGAACAAAGGAGAAAAACCAGAAAACCCTACCTCGCGCGAGCGAGCCTCGCGCGCGCAAATCCTTCCGCGAGTTTAAGCAGAAGCTTGTTTTACGTTTTATAAAAGAAAATTTTCTAAGTCCTCAGATCGCGCTAGCGGATCGCTCGAGCGAACCCCTCGCGCGCGCGAATTCAAGCGCGAGTAGATACTGAGGCTATATATATAAAAAAAAAACTTGAAAAATTTTGTCTATGGGGGAATCTCGCGCGAGCGACCTGTCGCGCCAGCGGGCCGCGCGCGTGACTGTGGTCTTTTCCTCATATTTTAGTATAAAAATATATATATAAGTTCAAAATAAATTACCCCCGACCCCCAAACCTGTTCGGAAAACTCAAAAACTGACCAAAACGACCCAAAAACATGCAAAAATCAAAGAAACGAACGAATTAAAGCTTGGGTTGCCTCCCAAGAAGCGCTATCTTTTACGTCTTCAGCTAGACCGTTCTAGCTCAAGATTTATGCAGGCCGTAAATTGGAGTTTATACCCCTAAAGATGTCAGGAGGAGCCCGGTGGTAAGCAGATACCATATCGCTATGTAACAATTCATTCAATGGTTCATCCTTTCCGGTTTCAAATAGATTCTTCACCTTCTGAGTAAATTCGTCATTAGGGTCCAGGTTATTCAAATCCATCCGCTTATTACTAACCATAATATTTTCTTCATACGTATTTATTCCTATATTAGGTTCAATATTCCGTCGTACCTCACTCTCCGCCTCACATAGGTAATCATCGTCTTTTGGAGGTTGATCAATAGCGTTAAAAACGTTCAATTTTAAGTTCATGTTCCCAAATGACACCTTCATTACCCCTGCCCGACAGTTAACACGAGCGTTAGCGGTTGGTAAGAATGGACGACCTAGAATGACAGGAGTGTGCTTCCTAGCATCTAGTATGGGTTCAGTATCAAGGACCATGAAATCAACAGGATAATAGCATTTGTCAACTTTAACTAAGACGTCCTCGACGATTCCTCTAGGGATTTTAACAGAACGATCCGCTAATTGAATAGTAGCGGCAGTAGGTTTAAGTTCACCTAGTCGTAACTGTTTGTAGACGTGGTAAGGTAGGAGATTAACACTAGCTCCTAAGTCAAGGAGAGCCCTATGGATGATAGTGTCACCTATGACACATGAAATTGTAGGCGTACCTGGATCTTTATACTTCAGAGCAGCATGTTGGAAAATAGAACTTACTTTTTCCGTGAGAAAGACCTTTTTCAGAGTATGACTACACAATTTACGTTTTTGAGTGCAAAGGTCTTTTAGACATTTAGCGTAAGCGGGAATTTGTTTTATAGCATCGAGGAATGGAATATTGATTTTTACTTGTTTAAACACCTCGAGTATATCTTTAGCTTTTGACCCTTTCTTAGACAAATGTGACGGTCCCTCAACGTTTGGTGGATATGGCATTCTCGGAATATAATTCGTTGGGACCGGTTCATTTTCTTTTCTACATTTATTCACTTCCTCACCCCTCTCTTTATTCGAGTTAACGTTTTCATCCCTCATAACCTCCCTCGGAATCTCAACAACTTCTTCCTCTCGAGTAGTCATCCTAGTTGACACAGCGTTCACTTGCTCACTCGTACCACCCACCTCGTATTGTCCCTTAGGGTTCGGAATAGGTTGACTTGGCAACTTACTCTCGGTTAAACGATTTAGCATGTTAACTATTTGTCCCACTTGGGACTCCAGTTTTGCAATGGACTGGGTGTGGGAATGTACTAACTGGATCACCGAACCAAAACTTTCAAGTGAGGCCAACACCTTCTCCTCAAATGCATTAGTACGTGGAGGTGGAGGAGGAGGTTGTTGGTATTGACATTGTTGAGGTCTATAAGCGTTAGGGAAATTACTCATCTCATTATTATTATTATTATTATTTTTCCATGAAAAATTAGGATGGTTTCTCCATGGCGCGTCCGGATTATTTGTCATAGGATTATAATTATTTCGTGGGTATTGTTGAATAGAATTAATGTGTTGCTCCACGAATTCCGAAAATTGACTTGCTGATGGACATGCTAGGATAGAATGTGATGGATCAGAACATAATGCACAAATTTCATGAGCGAGTGGGGCTGTCGTTTGGTTTATTGTTAAAAGTCGGTCAAGTTTTTTAGATAGTTCTTTTATTTCAATTGAATGACTTGACTCGAACTTTACCTCTCTCTTAGGTTGTGAATGATATCCCTCAGAACGTACTGACACAGCCTGATGCATCGAATTCTCGCTTAATGTTTCAAAGATTTTCCAGGCCTCGTCGGCACTTTTGTGTAGGAAGGTACCCGCACAAACAGCGTCGACGGTATTACGGACTGAGGGAATAAGTCCCTCATAAAAGACCTGTACCAACTACCACTTAGGAACCTGATGATGTGGACACGAGCGTAATAATTCTTTAAACTTCTCCCAAGTATCATAAAGCGTTTCCCTATCTTGCATCACAAAATTTGTTATAGATTTCCTTATCTGATTCATACGCATAATAGGGAAAAACTTTTGTAAAAATGCGGTGTGTAAGGCTTCCCATGTTCTAATTGTGTTTGGCTCCAAAGATTGGAGCCAGTATTTAGCTTTATCTTTTAAAGAGAATGGAAAGAGCCGCAATTTCAATTCATCATCAGTTAAGTTTTGAATTTTTAAAGTAGAGCATATATCCTGAAAATCTCCTAAGTGTTGATATGGATCTTCATTTAGACGGCCATGGAAAGATGGAAGTAGCGAGATGGTAGACGACTTTATCTCAAAGTGAGATGTCGTCGCCTCCGGTAAATCAATACATGTTTGTGGCATATAAGTCATAGGAATAAAGTAATCTTTAAGCGGAGGTGGTGGCGGTATATTAAGATTATTCATATTATTTATGTTATTTCCAATGTCGGCCATTGAAATAGGTTCTATTTTAAAAGTTTGAGTTCTCCTTAACCGTTTAAGGGTACTTCGAATTTTGGCCTCAAACAACGACGATGGTTTTGGAGTCGAATCGTCGTCTATTTCCAACTGAGTTCTCGGAGCTTGGGTTGAAGACTTACTAATTCTAAGGGTACGTTCAAGTTCAAGATCGAAAGATTTTAATTCAGGTTTATTTGAACGTGTACCAAACATAAACTAAAAAGAAAATAAACTAAAAACAAACACTGACTCAAATAAATAAATAAATAAAACAAATAGCAATCACGCAACTAAGATAACAAGCACTCAACTATAGTGATGCATGAATATTATCCTGTAATGCAATGACCGCGTCAAGCCCAGCGCCCCGGGTTTCCTAGCTAATGCAGTGCAATTAACCCTAAACTAATGCAAATAGTGCGTCACAGCACCCTGACTTACAGTGGTTTAAAGCGAATTTCAAAAGAAGCAATTTATTTATTTATTTTTTATTTTTTCGCGTAAGCTCCTTTGATGCGCTAAGCTATTCCTCCCGAAAACGTTAGAATTTTGACGACTCGAGAAACTACAAAATAAAAAGAAAAGTTAGTGACTCAAAATAAAACAAAAAAAATAAGAAAAAGAAAACCTAATATAATATTTACGAATTAACTAAACTAAGATTCTAAAACTAAAGGTAGTAATTTGCAATCCCCGGCAACGGCGCCAAAAATTGATGTTGTCAATATCAAGATATAAAAAGTGTACTTTACTTTTCTAAGGATTTGTAGTAGTGAAAGTAAAGGTCGAACCCACAGAGATTGAAATACAAAAATACTTTAATTTTAAAACCTAAATTTAATTAATTAAGAAAACGGAATTGGATTTGAATTTTAATTAAACTAATAGCAATGAAAATAAATCTAAATTACGAAAGCGATTTAAAATTGTTTTTATGAATATGTTTAAGGAACCTAGGATTGCAAATCCACCACTAACTTCATAATAAGGGTATTTATGAATTACTTTAGCTTATTAAGTTGGATGACAATGGGGAATTGTAGCTACAAGCCCAATTCCTCCGTCAAGAAAATAACTATGGTTCAAGCACCAACATAATCCATCTTCGGTTAGCATGAATTATCCCACACTAAACTAGGGTTGTAGTATAATCTGTCTAATCTAGGCATGGACTATTCGGATACTTGATAGCACAATTCAATTTAAGCACCATTACATGTAAACAATCCATACAAGCACAGCAAATATAGATCATTGAGCACATCACAGTCAAAATAGATCTAAGACAAGAATAAACTTTGAAAGTAATGATTTAATCAATAGAAGTACGATTTATTTATAAAAATCCTCTAAACATGTAATCATCATCCATACATAATAAAACTAAAATAAAAAGCATAAAATACACCCTATTACTTGGCTAGGGTTTCATTGAAACCCTAGATCTAGAGTTTAGTTGTCCATAGAATTGATGAACAGCAAGAGGTTGATGGAGGAGGCCATGGGAATCCTTGGTCTTCTTCTTCTTCTCCTTGCTTTCCTCTCTTCAATGGCTAAAATTTTTCTTGTATACGGCTGTATCTAATGTTGTGTATAATGTGTAACCACAAAATTGATTTAGAATAGGATTTATATAGAGTTTGGAAGGATTTAGGAAGCTTTCCTAAGCCAAATCGCACTAAAATAACTATATTTACGTTTCTGGACGTCATATGCACAAACCACCTTCGCTGGGCACTTTAATTTAATAAAATACGCGTTTTTGGTTTTTTCAAAGGTCGCTCGCGCGACCCACTCGCGCGAGGTCCTTTTTGCTGCACTGACTTTCATAGAATTGCGATAACGTTTTCTTCGGAACTCGGATTGACTCGCCGTTTGAAGCCACGCGTCCGTAACTCGAAAATCTACATTTTATATCTCTGGAGAAATTTCTCAAATCCAAAGTATTCTTTATCAAAAATGTAATTTTCCGAGACTACTACTGCATTCAGCTTTCACCGGAATCACCGTTTGAGCCCAGAATGACTTCCAAAGCCACTAATCATTTGATTTTTGTGCGTTTCCAAGTTAAAGCTCAAAATCCTACAAAATTTAGAATACTTATTATTGAAAAATAACTAACAACTACATGAAATGGGCTAACAAAGCGTATTTTTAGAACTATAAACGGCAACTATTCGTCGTCGATCAGAGATAAAGGATTGATTTCTGCTTTTAATTATTAATTGAACTTGTATAAGGGTTCAAGTAATAGATATTAATATTGTTGCAAGGCGGGTTGTGCCTTAAGATCCCTACATGATGTAATAATTATTATGTTTGAAAAATTTTATAAGTCTTGATTGCTCTTACTCTGATATAAGTTATTATGCTATTTGACGTTTGGGACAGAATCGATCCTTCAAATGTCGCGACCTACGTGTCTATAAAGGAAATTAAACGCTTTCCCTATTTATACTACGTCGGGGCGTGAAAGGGTTTAGTGGTATCAGAACCAAGTTGTATCAGAACAGTTTAGCCAGGTTAGGGTTACAAGTATAGACCTGATTCCAGATTCTGCTAGCTTAAGCTTCGCACACCCGATGATACGATAGTAGGACAAACCCGTAACCTAAATGTTTAAGATTATCTCTCTTAAGATTATACATGATATAAGTTAGTGCCTTTTTGTCAGGTATGGATTTAGTTCTGCCACTATTTGTACCAGATGTGTACGGAGGACACTGGGTTACATAGGGTTTGGTGGTTCCAGCTTTTGTTGGATTATACCACACTGCGATTGAGCAGTAGGTAGCAACGAAAATAGAGTTAGATTTGTGGCACCAGGTCCACATAGTGGGATTGGTTGATTTGTCCTGAGTTTGTTTTGAGCTCCTATATTTTGTAGAGGCTCAGCGATTGGTTTTATTAGAGATAGTGCGGTTGGTTAACAACAATGCTTTTTACCTTCGTTTAGAGATTCAGATCGTGCATGCTTACCTTGCACACCTAGATATACCCCCACTGGTTGTTCCAGCGGACGATCCGGTAGTTCCCATTGATGAGGGTATTGGTGGTAGAGTTTTCATGTTGGCTCCTTTTGTTATGGATGATGATTATGAGGAGGAGAAGGTTGGCATGGGATTATATGACTTTGCTGCCGACCTTGAGGAGGAGTTGGCACTTATGTTGGATCTACCTGAGGAGATGTTGGTTGGGGTGGATGTTTCAGAGCTGCTCCATCACCAGCCTCTCAAAGCAATGGTTTCTATGTGGTAGAGTCGTTCCAGGTCCAGCGGTTTCGTCCGGTTGACCCTCTGGACTTACTGATGGCCACTTATGTAGATGATTGATGATCTAGACATAATTTTGTATATATTAGCAATATTGACTCATAACCCTATCTCTTTTTGCAAATTGTAATTACATGCCTTTGAGTATAGGGCAATGACCCCATTTTTGGCATTAGCTCATGCATGGACTATGTAACCCATACAGATAGGGTAGGCACTGGACTGATCATATTTTTGTATCTACATGACGAGAAGTATGGAAACACTATGGGTATATTTGATAGCCCAATTAAGTGCTGAAAGTGAAAAGACAGCACTTATTCTTTTGCAGTGAGTTTGATAACATACCACTTAATTGAAAAAGCAGCCAGAAAACCACTGAAAATGTTAAGTGAAAATTTTTCTATTGAAAATAATCACTGAATGGATTCTATTTCAGTAGTTGAAGCATTATTTTCAGTATTACAAATTTAGTCACTTAAAATTTTCAGTACTTAAAATTCAGCACTTAATTTTAAGTTTTATCAAACGCACCCTATATTTTGATGTTGTTGTTGCCTAAACTCATTTGTGTTATTGTAATAATTCATGATTCTTATTCTTTAATCGTTATGATATGTATAGAATGGCTAGAAGATTGAGAAAGAATAGGAATCTGATCGAGGAGGCACCTTTGGTTGCCGACCCCACGGGAATGTTTGAGACTTTTGTCAGATGCCTCGAAAGGATTGGGATTGCTAATGAAAATCGGCGCGATCGCCAAACAGGAGACAAATTGCTAGAGAGATTTCGTACACTGAGGACCGAACAATTTACGGGTACTGCAGAACCTTGGAAGACTGAATAGTGGTTGAGACAGATGGACCGTGTGTTTGAAGTTGTCTAGTGTAATGAATTGGAAAAGAAAAGGTTAGCTACATTTCAACTGACCGATGCCGCTGTAGATAGGTGGGACTCAATAAAAACCACCATCAAGAACGAAGAAGCTATGGGAATGACTTGGACTATGTTCAAGGAGAGATTTTTGGTAAAGTACTTCTTACCTACAGAGAGGCACAGAGTGGAGAAAGAATTCATGGATCTGACTCAGGGAAATAAATCGGTGCAGGAATACACTATTCAGTTTGAAAGGCTGTCTCATTTTGCTCCTCATATGGTTGATATAGAAGAAAAAAAAATACGCAAGTATAATCAAGGATTGACATTACAGATTTGTTGCCTGACTCTCGGCCACATAGATAAATCATTTGAGGGACTAGTTGGCTTAGCTACTAATCTGGAAGAAGACGCTCATGTAAACCATAAATAATTTGACTTACGGCCGCCTCAGAGAGGTATTTTTGGGAATAAGTCACAGATGTATCGTGCACAAGGGCAAAAGAGGAATTTTGATAGAAGCAAGAAACCCCGAGCTAATACCTATTCGACTCAGCCCCGATTAGGAGAGGGAGGTAGTGCTGGAAAATTCTTTAACTGTGGCAACCCCGATCATTTGACTCGAGACTGCAAAGTACCTAAGCACAATTACCATCAAGATATAGTCTGCTATAACTGTGGTGAACCTAGTCACATCAGCAAGTACTGCATCTCCTCCTAAACGAGTGACATATGGTCAGCAGGGTCAGAGTCGCTTGAATGCTATTATTCCTGATGCTGTTGAGTATGATGAAACTATTTATGAAGAGGGAAAACTATGGAGAAGAACACTCCAAACAGCAAGTGGTGGAAGGTACATTAACTTTGTTTAACTCCCATGTTAAGGTTTTATTTGACATGGTTGCTGCACTTTCATTCATATCTGTTAAGACCATTCAGAGACTAAGTATTCTACCTCACCATCTAGTTTAGGCTTTGAAGGCTACCTCACCATTAGGAGCCACAGTCATGTTAGGACATGTGTGCAAGGATTGTCCCCTACGACTAGGGGACAGGGAGATCACTACAAGTTTAATTGTTCTATCAATGAAAGAATTTTATATAATCGTAGGGATGGATTGGCTCACTCAGAATCAAGCAAAGTTGAATTGTGCAAGGAAGAGAAGTACATTCTCCGACAATGGGAATTAATCCTTTGATTTTCAGTGTATTCCTTTGGGAGATATGTTCCTCACAAGATGCTTAGTGAACATCAAAGTCGTTAGTACAAAAATGACAGTATTGTCTATACCTGTAATCAAGGACTTCGAAGAAGTATTTTATGATATTCCTGGTTTATCGCCTGAGAGAAGTATAGAGTTCTGTATTGAACTTATACTCGGCACTGCACCAATAACTAAAGTTCCCTACAAAATGATCCCCATTGAACTGTCAGAACTGAAGGAATAGGTTTAGGAACTGGAGAATTTGGGTTTCATTCACCCAAGTACATTACCTTAGGGAGAACCAGTGTTATTCGTGAAGAAAAATGATAGAACACTTCGGTTGTGTATCGATTATCGAGAATTAAATCGAGTGACTATCAAGAATAAGTATCCCGTACCCCGAATCAATGATTTGTTTGATCAACTACATGGAGCTATAACATTCTTCAAGATAGATCTACGGTTAGGATATCATTAGTTAAGGGTACGGAAAGAAGATATACCTAAAATTGTCTTCAGAACCAGATATGGTCACTATGAGTTTTTGGTAATGCCATTTGGAACGAGGAATGCCCCGGCGGTGTTTATGGATCTGATGAACAAAGTGTTCAAGCCTTATTTGGATCAATTTGTCATCGTCTTCATAGAAGATATTTTGATATATTCTAAGTCAGAGGAAGAGCACGAACAACATCTACAGATTACAATGCAGACACTCAAGGATCACCGCTTATATGCCAAATTCAGTAAGTATGAGTTTTGATTATAAGAAGTGAAATTTTCGGGACACAAGGTATCATCCCAAGGAATTTCTATAGATTTATCCAAGACAGATGTTGTATCAAATTGGGTTAGGCTGATCAACCATACTGAGGTTAGGAGTTCTTTGGACTTGCGGGTTATTATCGGAGGTTTGTTGAGGGATTCTCTAAGATAGCAGCACCGTTGACTGGATTGACTAACAAATCACAGATATATGAATGGAGAAAGATGCATGAGCATGCCTTTCTAGAGTTGAAAGAAAGACTCACCACAACACCGGTACTGGCTATACCCAAGCCTAATGAAAAGTTCACTATCTTTGGTGATGCATCATATCAAGGATTGGGGTGTGTACTTATACAAGATGGTAGAGTTATCGCCTATGGATCTAGACAACTAAAATTGAATGAGTGGAATTACCCTACCCATGATTTGGAATTGGCAGTAGTAGTATTTACACTCGAGATTTGGAGACATTATCTCTATGGTGAGAAGTTTGATTTGTTTCAGATCATAAGAACCTTAAGTACTAGTTTATGTAGAAGGAGTTAAACATGAGGCAATGCAAATGGATAGAGCTGATTAAAGATTACGACTTCACGTTAGAATTCCATCTTTGTAAAGCTAATGTGGTCTTGCTGCTGCTTTGAGTCGGTAAACTCATTGAACAATTGCCTCCTTAATGATTAGGGAATGGCAAGCATTAGAGACTATGGCTGAGTTTGATGCACATATTGCTGAAGAAGGAGAAGGGTAACATTTTGGGTGTCTTATTTTATAACCCACCCTTATTAGCCGCATCATTAAAGCACAGAAAGAAGATGAGAAGTTTCAAACATGGTTTGTTAACATGTCAGAGAAGGATTCGACAGAATGGAAAGTGGGGAGTAATGGAGGATACAAATGCAGAGATAGATTATATGTACCAGATTGTGGGGATGTAAGAAAGGATATTATAGAAGAAGCATAAGTTAAGGTTTACAGTTCACCTGGAAGGAACAAAAATGCATAAGGACTTGAAGAAAAATTTCTGGTGGGAAGGCATGAAGAAGGACGTGGCCGAATTCGTATCCAAGTGTTTGACGAGTCAACAAGTTAAAGCTGAACATCAGAGGCCCTTGGAATTGTTACAACCGCTACCTGTTCCAAGTTGGAAATAAGAGCATATCACTATAGATTTTGTAGTTGGATTGCCCCGGTCACTGTAGAATCATGACGCTATTTGGGTAATTATGGATCGATTGACCAAGTCGGTTCATTTCATTGCCTATAGTATGACATACCCGGTAGAAAAGATGAGCTAGATGTACATACAACAAGTTGTGCGACTTTATGGTGCACCTGCGTCGATTGTGTCAGACCGCGACAAACGTTTTACTTCTGGATTTTGGGAAAGTCTGCAAGAAGCTATGGGAACCTGGCCTAAGAGGAGTACTGCTTTTCACTCTCAAACAGATGAGAAATTGAGCGTGTTAATCAAATCATGGAAGATATGCTTAGGGATTGTGTTATCGATTTTGAGGAATCTTGGGAGATACACTTGCCTTTGGTTGAATTTGCCTATAGCAATAGTTATCACACGAGTATTGGGATGGCTCCGTTCGAAGCATCATACAAACGACCATGTCATTCTCCGTTGTGTTGGGCAGAGGTCGGAGACACATAATTGTTGGGACTGGATTTGTTTAGAGAAACCAACGAGAAGATTTCTCGGGTCAAGGAAAGGATGGGAACCGCATAGAGCAGGTACAAAAGTTATGCTGATCGATGCCAAAAGGATTTGGAATTAAGTGTCAGAGATCACGTACTTCTTAAGGCTTCACCGACCCGAGGAGTGGTGCGTTTTGGTCTCAAGAGAGGAAAGTTAGCCCTGCGTTTCATCGGATCGTTCGAGATATTAGATCGTGTTGGAAAAGTGGCTTATCGACTCGCACTGCTACCATAGATGTGTGGGGTTCACAATATATTTCACGTTAGTATGCTGAGAAAATACATACAAGATCCCTCACATGTGGTTAGTTTTGATGATGTTAAGATGAGTCATAACGTTTCTTATAAGGAGAGGCCCATGAAAAATCTGAATCAGAGTATCAAGGAGTTGAGGAATCAAGATATTCCATTGGTGAAGGTTGAGTGAAATCACCATGACGAGAATGAAGCCTCGTGGGAAGTCGAAGTTGATATGAGGAAGAAATACCCAGGGATGGCAACGGGGCGGGTATGGGATGGGGATGTTGATTCGTGTCTAATATTGCATTCTTAAATTCAAAATTTTACACTTATTGGACACGAATTATCACTTATACTGGGAGATTTAATGGATGAATTGTACTTTTGTTGTTCTTGTTGTTGTTCACTTTTTGTTAATAAAATCTCTTTCTTGTAGATTTTGGGAGCTTGGTTGATGCTGGAATTAAGTATTTTGGTTCTCACCTCATGAAAAGGGCAGGAATCACCATTCAGCAAGACCGGATCGATCCAGGCGCAAAGGCAGATCGATCCGCTGCTTCCCCAGGGACCTGGAGACGTCTTCTCGAAAAGTTGGAGCAATCCGCGATTTTGGATGAAGATTCTGCTTGCATTTTAGAATAGCGGATCGATCTGGCATTTTGCTTGGGATTGATCCACCCCTGCAGTTTTCCCCCCTTTTGTATTTACAAGTTTTCCATTGAGTGTGGGTTGTATAAATAGAAAGAGATGATTTTTGTTAGGGATCTTATCTTGCATTTTTGTTTTCTTCTTCTTCTCTCATTTTTGGGAACCCCCTATGGGTTTCCTTCCATTTTTCCTCTCCATTGTTGTAAACTTGAAGAATTCTATTGAAGATTTAATGGCTTGGTATATTTTCCATCTCTTTTCCTTTGATGATATTGCTACGTCTTCCATTATTAGTTAGATTTACATAGATTGTGGATCGTGTACTCTTGGATTTAATGTTGTAGCATTTCTAGGGTTCATTTGCGTAGGATTCAAAACTAGCGGCTTCACCTTATTTTATTGCATTTTTGATTGTCATAACTTAGACTTTGAATCCTACCCTATGTATTTCATATGGAATATTATGCAACCTTGTGTTTTGCACTCCATGTGTTTGATAAATGTTGTGTGTGGGATTTAACACTTGGAGTCTTCATCTTTGATGTCAAGCATCTTTGATTGTTCAAACTCTTGGGTTTTAACTACTTCCTTTAGAAGGCTTCATAGGTGATTTGTCCATCAAGTAGATTAGTTAGTGTAGGGTGGACAAATCATTCAGATTAGAAGTCATAGAGGCTTCATCTTGTATGTCATGCATCCTTGATAGTCAAACGTTAGCTTCAAATCCGTTTTTATGGAAATCTTAAAGCTCATTTCATCTAACACATAGGTGTACTCCAAGTGTTTGATAATATGCCACATTGAGATGTTACCTTAGAGTGTGCTTAAAACATTAGTCCATTTCATCTTGTTGTGACCCAAGATGGGGGGAATGATCCCAACCTATTACTTTTTAGATTAGTATTTATTTACCTTTTATTCTCCAAAAACCAAACAAAAAGCCACAAGCCGCAAAGTCATTTTTCTCCTTTTCTTTATCATCTTTTCTTATTTCTTCTTGTTAGCATTATAATTAGTTCTAAACTTCCCAAATGCTATTCTTGTATCAATCCCTGTGGACTCGACACCCTACTTCCAACATACTACATTTTTAATGGGGTTAAATAAGAACTTGATTTTTACAACATCAGGTGCCTTTTCCTGACCCCGCCCACCAAACAGAACTTATTCCCCGACCCCGGCTCCGACCCCGACCCCGACCCCACCCCACCCCACCCCATGTCATAGCACACCTATACCCGACCCCGATTGTGACACTCCATCCCATACCTGTCCCATCTCACCCGACTTGGTCAGACTGAGTCTTAGCTATGTGTATAGCTGTATTGCACCATGTGCTTTTAGGTATAAAGTATTTTAATATATATATATATATATATGCACACACTATCGATGCACTTCATGATAAAAAAAATTAACTATTCTTTTACATTCTAATGTACTCAAAAACAAACATTTAATACTCCACAAGATTTACCATGTACACGTTTACCATGCATGTACTTAGCTATTTACAATTTGACAAAGAGGCATCTACTTCTACTTTGTAGGACAGAGATCTCCTTTCTTCTTCATGAAGTTCTGATGTGGGACATTATTTCAGTGTAAAAGAGCATATAATCGCGGTAATCGGGTCAGCTTCCTTCACCCCGAACTGGCTCCGAATCCGTGACGGGTTTCACTGTCCACCCCTATACTCGTCCCTACCTTGTTTAAGAGTTCCCCAAACCCATCTCAAACGGGGCGGGACAGTGTAGGGCCCCGTACTAAACGGGCAAATTGCCATCCCTAGAAATACCCGGAGTTGTTTCATGACTAGTTAGTCTAGATTTCGAGGGCGAAATCCTATTTAAAGGGGGAAGGATATAACAACTAATATTTTCTTTTAATTTCTAAATGTAATTTCCATATTAGATTTACCATTATTGCTTTGATTCAATAGAAATTCTTTAATTGGGGTCAAACGTTAATTTTTTTTCATACATTCAGGACTACCTGTGTTGGTTTGAAAATGGTATTTTCAAAATGGTGAAAATATTTACGTTGAATTCAAACTGTATTTTTATACAACCAGAAAATTATTTCCTTCGCTAATATAAATTTTTTGTATTTTGTGGTGATCACCACACCACGAAAATGAGCTGTTTCCACAAATATTGCCCCTAAATAACCTAATTATTAAACTAGGGCGTGTTTTAACTTAAAGACATAATAGGGGTAAAACGTTTTTACTAAAAACGCCATTTATAATGGCGTTGTTTCAAAAAACGCTACTAACGGGAATAACGTTATTGCAAAAAACGCTGTTATGACTGGCGTTTTTACAAAAAAACACTATTAATAATTGAATTTTTCCATTTCCAAAAAAAAAAAAAAACATTTTATGGAAATTCAGAAAAATTAATTTTTGAAAATAGTAGTGGCGGTTTTACAAAACACGCCATTTAGTTTTTTTTTTTTTTTTTTGTTTTACTTTTTGTTTCCTTTTTAATTTTTTTTAAAAAAAAAAACAGTATTTAGGAAAACATAACGTCAGTGACGTTCTTCAGCCCTAAGACCTTCTCTTTTCACTCTCTCTCTCTCACCCACTGCTGCCACACGACGCCACCGCTGCCACGCCGCCACTGCCGCCACACGACGCCACCGCCGCCACGCTGATCTCGCTGCGATCTCTCTCTCCACTGCCTTCTTCCGGCGACGTGAAGAGTCCACCGCCACCGCCTCCATCAGCATCCCACCGCCACCTGCAAACGCAGGTATCTATACATATAAATACTTACATACATACATATAAGTTTGATTTGGGTTTCAATTTTAGTTTTGTCCAGACTGAGTTAGGTTCCATTTTGATTAAGATGATTGTTTGTGCATTTGTCTTCCCAATTGATTTTTTATTTATTCTCTTATTACGTATGGGATTTTCAATTGAATTGCTTTAAATTTCAGTCAAAAGCTTGTAGGCATTGTCCTCTCATTTATGTGATATTGGTTTTACTTGAGAGCATTCGTCCAATTATGTCTTTGTTCATTAATCTGTAGTGTATTATTTGATTGGACTCTTATTGGAGGGTGAACATACAAGCAACATATTTGAAATAAATAAATAAGATAAGATAAGATAAAGATCTAGTGAATGATGATCCCTGTACAGTTAAAATTTTTATAAAATAAGAAAAGAAAATAAAAGTAAACTTATGTTAAAGGTTGTGTTTGTATACCTGGTGGAATGGGATGTTTAAAATAGATTAGAGAAGGAAAAAGCAGAAATAAACAGAAAGAAAAACAGAGGAAAATGAATAGAAGAACACATTGAATTGCATAAATCGAAATCCCCAAATTAGGCCTTGGGTGCAAGGCCAGCCTTGATCTTCTCGATTGTAGCCACGTCGGTTTTGAAAGCCTTGGCAAGGACATCACCAGTAATTCCCGTGGAGAATAGAGTGGTAGGAAGAGAAGCGGTTCCAGCACTTGCACTGCAAAAAGCAGAGATTGCGGTGGCCGGTTGACTGACATCGGCATTGTACTGATAGTGAACCAGTCCTTTAGGAATACAAACATGTCCCCGAGTTGGAGCGTTTGAGTGAAGAGTTTGTTAGTGGTGTCAACAAAACCAACTTCAAGGCCACCAGTCCTTTAACCTCTTTTTTTTAATGACACTAAGGGCCTGTTTGATAAAACTAAAAATTAAGTACTGAATTTTAAGTATTAAAAATTTTAAGCAATTGAGATTACAATACAAAAAACAGTGTTTCAAGTATTAGAATAGACTGCATTCAGTGATTATTTTCAGTTAAAAGTTTTCAGTGATTTTTTTACTGCCTTTTCAATTAAGTGGTACATTATCAAATGCACTGAAATAAAATAAGTTTTGAAAATTTTCATTTTCAACACTTAAATGGATTATCAAACACCCCATTTTGAATCAGGTGAGTTATTATTCTTTTTTAAATAAAAGGTATTGTTAAGTTGTGAGATTGTGGAAAATAAAACAAAGAAAAATGTAAATTGAAAAGTTAACTACGTACATTGTTGACTATATTCGAGGCCAACATTTTGAACGTGCCAATCTTCTTAAGTGAACTAAGCTTATTCTGGTGTAAAATCTTGGTTTAGGCGTAGTAGGGATGGCAATGGGGCGGGTTTTCCGGGTTCCCCGCCCCGCCCCGCCCCTAATAGGTAGGGTATAGGGGGGGGGGGGGCTTAATAGGGTTAGGGGCGGGTATGGGGGAGGTTTTCAAAACCCGAGCCGGGTTTGGGTCGGGGTCGGGGTCGGGGTAGGGTCAAAAAACCCGAACCCGCCCCGAATATACTTGTATTTATATTTTTACCCCTCAATAGTTATGTGTATTACCATTAAAAAAAAAACTGCACTATTGGGGAACTAATTGGGTAAGTTAAAAAAAAACTGCACTATTAGGGAAAAAAATGCATTAAAAAATTGCTTTTTCAATTTGTGTACCAAAAAACTAAAAAAAATAATCATAATCGGGGCGGGGCGGGGCGGGGCAGGGCCGGGGACCCCGGGGGCGGGGCGGGGGCGGGGAGAGGCACTATGCGGGGTGGGGCGGGGACGGGGGGAGGGTTTACTAAAGCGGGGCGGGGGCGGGGTACGGGGGCCCCGTCCCATACCCGCCCCGTTGCCATCCCTAAGGCGTAGTGATGTTAATAGTGGAAATGGGAGAAATCTTCTACAGAGAATTTGTTACCAAAGTGTGTGGTCCTTAGTGAATTTGTTGTACCTTTGTTCTAATGATGTGTCTGGTTACCATGTTGATGCATCCTACTATGTTGGTAACTCTCCATTTGTGATTATACATATAAGTTTAGCAATTTTTTTTTTTTGTGTTTTGCCCCACCATTTTAGCAATTTGAGTTGGCCAATCTGTTTGTGTAAAGGGACAGTGATTGTCTCTTGGAGGCTCCAGCTTTTTACTTTAACTGCCCCTACGTATTAAAAAATAAACACATTTTATGAATCTGTTGGCACACTTTTATTTGCTGTGAGCTACACTTTTTAGGGAGACAAAATTTGGGACATTATTGGATGACTACGCAGGTGCTTCTGATAATTTTTCACAGATGCTTCTGATAATTTTTCCGCTCCTTCTAGTATATATTTTTAATTGTTTTCACTCTATGTTTCTGATAATTTTGTTATTGTGGTGTATATTTTTAATTTTTCTGCTCCTTCTTCTGGTATATAATTTTTTTCACAGATCTTGATTTTTAAGTTTGGAATCTGTTGATTTTAAGGAATGGAGGTAGAAGAAGGGACAAATTCACTAATTTTCAAGGACATAATAGTAAACAACATCACAATTTGCAAGAAGATGTTATTATTCATTAAAGAGGTTTACATAAGGATGAAACACACGTGGACAGCATAAGGACCAAACATAAGGATGAAACACAAGGATGAAATTTCAACTAAACAAACACATAAACAACATAACGACGAAACACAAGGACATAACTTCAACTAAACAAACACGTGGCCAACATAAGGATGAAACACAAGGACAGAATTTCAACTAAACAAACACATGAATAACATAAGGGTGAAACACAAGAGCACTGAACATTCATTCCTCATCCAATCCTATGACATCTTGAAGATTGTTGAGACATATATTCAGGGTTGCAAAGTTTAAACGAGGTGGCCGCCATATGACTACACTAGTTAGGACCAATGCGACGCCAGGAACGATCTTTCCTTGCCATTTTTCATCCTGAAAGACCTTGGGATCGATATCAGCATTGATCATTCCCGTGTGATCCTTAATATCACATAGGTAAATGGCGTTATGAAATTGATCATAAGGTATGTGGGTCAAGCTATTCAAAATACCCACAACCATATCTGCCTGCCAAGGGCCATTCGCACAATTTATAGTTCGGATGGGACATAATTGTTCCGAAGCTAAGTACCCTTGGTTGACGATTTTCAACCAAGGGTTTTTTCGGAATGTATCATCCTCGGTGGGCTGTTGAAAAGACCTTAAGTAGGCACTGGGATGCGACCTTCTGATACTAGACATTATACTACCTTGGGATGACTCGCCTCTTTGCCATACAGGAGGTCGGGATGAATTTTCTCGGAATATAGCAGCTCGAGATAATCCTCGTGGGGATGAACCACCACGGGATGACTGCCCTCTTTCCATCGTTTTGGGAGTTTGGAATATGTTAGATGGATATATAGTAGAGTAGTATACTAAAAGATCTCAATTTATTGTGATCCCTTGGAGTTAGATGACCCATTATATATAGTCATAACGAAGATGTAGAGTTTTTGGTTTAGCTATGGACGCCAGTGACTTGTCGCGTCATACGACAGGCCAGTGACTTATCGCGTCATATGACAGACTCCAGTGATTTGTCGTGTCGTACTACAGACGCCAGTGACTTGTCATGTCATATGACAGACGCCAGTGACTTCTCACTTCATACAAAAATTTGGTAACACCTAATTACAAAATGGGTGCAAAATGGGTGTATAGTTAATTTATATAATCAAAAACTAGAATTTACTAACTAAAAAGAGAACATTACAAAGACAAAAAACAAACACAACAACAATACAATATCAAACACAACAGTAACAGAATATCACGAAGAGTTCCTAAATTTTGATTATAATGCTATTGTTCCCAAATTTTGATTCCCATGTTTTGATTAAAATGCTATGGTTCCCAAAGTTTGATTGTAATGCTATGCTATGTTTATTAACTGTGGAAATACAATTGATGTGCAGTATACATGAGGAGGCGTGGTCCCAGTGATGGGACAGTCCTATATTTACAGTCCACGCATAAGACACAGGACCTATGGGATCCAGATAAGGAGGTATGCGTGCTATGTAATATATTTGTGATTAATTATATAGTATTATTAATATGCGCACGTCGATATGACTTTTTGTACTAATGTGTAGGTGGGTAACGTTCAGTTGAAGATTCGCAGGGCCGATATGGCATTCTGGGGGATAGCACCTGACCCACGCTTGCTGCCACTTCTACTCTGAGCCGGATTTTATGGTGTTGCTCGGTTGGGCTGGCTCTAGGTAGACCATGGTCTGATCACTGCGATGGTCGATAGGTGGCGTCAGGAGACCCACACATTCCATCTTCCCATGGGTGAGGCCATCATCACATTGGAGGATGTGGCTGTGTTATTGGGACTTCCTGTTGACGGAGATCCTGTTATTGCTATCGATTCATTACGCACTATCGCTGATTGACAGGCTTTATGCCAGAAGTTATTGGGTGCTACCCCCCCAACTGAGGCCTTTTATTATGGTAAGTTGAAGATTTCATGGTTAGTTGATAGGCTAGCTGCGATGCCCAATGGTGAGTTGGTAGCAGACGTCCTAGCACAGTATGCTAGGATTACTATTTTATGCATTCTCGGGGGACATTACTTGGCAGACAAATCCGACAGTTTGGACAAGCTAATGTACCTACCACTGCTTCGTGATTTAGACGCCTGTGGCCGGCTTAGATGGGGCTCCGCAGTGTTGGCGTAGCTATATCGATCCTTGTGTCGAGCCGCACAGCGGGGCACACATGATATATGTGGGGCAGCTATGTTATTGCAGGTAAGAAATTTATGAATTTTTTTAACTCGTAATTGCCATAAATAATACAAAGGAAAAAGATTAAAAAATTAATTAAAACAAATCTACATTAATAGGGAAAGAATACCTTTGTATCCTAAAAAAGATGATTTAGCCATGACTTTTGTATCCTAAAAAAGAAGATTACTAAAGAAAAACTACCCTAGACTCCTTTACACACAAATTTGTTCAAAAAGCCTCTCAACCTCGAAAGATTGAAAATGAATATGTCAAAAGATTAAACGGTGATTTGATACCGTCATTGCTACAAAAAAAAAAACAAAAAAAAAACAAAACAAAACGAAATGCTGAAAACTAAGGGCTCGTAAGTTGTGTTTTCAATTTTTGTTTTCTTTTTTTGTATTGACTAGGTATAACCCGTGCCTAAAGGCACTACCAACAAATTCTAACATGTCTTGTGTTTTATCAGCAGTTAATACAATTTCTCGTGCATTTTAACAACAAAGAGAGAAAAACATGATACACAATAATCCCAAAGTACCAAAATAAAAAAAAATCAATAGAAACAAAACATCTCAGGCTCACAGGTAACAGAATCACTGTCACAGCATGTGGTACAACTGTCATACAAATTTGACAATACTTTAGCATGTGGTACAACTATTGTTTTCTTAAACTCCCCTACAATTCAAAATTCCGTTCGGGTCCTCCCTAAGTGAGGCCAAATGGGCTCATAGTGGAAAGTAAAGACATAATGTAGTAGAATATTTCCAAAAATTGAGGTTTAGGAAAGAAAAGAAATAACCTGAAAGGCGGACCACAATTTCCAAAAAAAATAAAAAATAAAAGAAGATAAAAAGAAAGTGCTCTAGCAAATCCTTGTAATCCAATCACACTCCATAGCCTTGAGTTCATAACAATACTTCAGTGGTTTAGTGTACCGTTTTACATTGTGAATGACAACACATTCAAGAACAAACTCATTCTCAAGCATCCTTAGATAATAGTCTCATTGATCGAATTACTCATTGATTACAATTGACCATCCTCTTGAGTCTTGACACTGTTATTCATTTGTAAGTAAACCCAAAATGGACAATCAGAAGAGCTTCCTTGCTTATTATTAATTCAATAGTTGAGCATCTTATATAGATTTGAACGCTAATGACTTATTTATTCATTGCAGATGTGGGTATGGGAGAGAATACCAGCCCTGAGGCCTACTTTATTACACGGGGCTATTCCCAGAGGATTTGCACCCATCGATGGCCTTCTAGATCTACCACTTGGCCCGCGCGGGTGCAGGTATAAGCATATGCCATTCGTTTATCAGAAGCTAGCAGTTATATGTGTATAATATTGGGATTCTCTTCTTCTTTGAGGTGGACAGTACCGCTACGAGTGGGTGCGATCACCACCCATGAGGTATGTCCGATTCGAGATCAGCTAGATATCCTTCGGGAGGGTCATTTCGTGTGGCAGCCATATCAGCATGCTGAGCTACCAGATATGTATTTACTCAGCCAGGATATATGGAGGACACGTGCCCCGTTGATATGTATGGATGTTGTGGAGATGCACTTACCCGACCGTGTCTTACGACAGTTTGGCCTATTACAGGGCATCCCGCAGGCATGCGATACATCACGAGACCTCCATGTGCTCTCACGTCAGGGACGTCCATTTTATGATTGGCCGCAGTACCATCTTGCTCATATACAGGCATGGGGTTCCCGGAGAAATACAGTTGTGGTTGCTGATGTTGCAGATGGACTGATGCCCTATAGCGATCAGTATATGACATGGTATAGGCGGGTCACAGTGATGTATGTTGGTGATCCGACATGTCCACCACCTGGGGTTGGTTTTCGTGGAGTTGGATCGACGTCTGAGATACTGGTATATTACTTATTTCTACTTAAATCTGTTATATGTCTAACTACATTTATTAAATGCCTAGCGTCTAATAATTTATCATAATTTCAGGTGCGATTTGTTAGCCAAATCTACCATCGAGCTCAGACCAGTTTACAGCTTGACCCGGATCATGTTTGCCTTCATCAGGATACTTTGCGGTTGATGATGTCAGCATATACTGATGCTCTTGCACATATTCATTCCTTGCATGTGTTGATAGTCGATCCATCAGCTGATATAGCCACTACCAGCAGCAGACCTACCGATCCAGACCCATCACCTACCGATCCATCACCATCACACACCGTACCAGGCCCATCACGTACCGATCCAGACCCATCACACACTGTACCAGCCCCATCACACACCATACCAGCCACAGGCACTACGACCACCATACCATATTCCCCCATTTATCTAGCCACACCCTTCACACCCATGACTTTCTATCCTGCATCTACCTCTACCCATTTACCTGTACAGTCTATGGTAGGAGGTATGCTCCAGGATTCGTTGTTAGATGACCTTCTAGCATTATGTTCCTCCATCCCTTCTGCTCCCACCCAGACAGCCCCCACTACCTCGGCACCTATTCCTACTATTCCGCTGACCATACCATCCACGTAGACATCCCCTACAACCTCAACAGCACCACCCCTACCAGACGATATACATATGGGTAAGGCATTGACACAGGTTGATGCTATTGGTGATGGAGTTTGAGGTATTGCTCGTGGGAGAGGTCGGGGGGGTCGAGGGGGTAGGCGTGGGAGAGGTCGACCGAGAGGTCATAGAGGTGAGGGCGTATCCCACACTGTCCCTGCTTCTGCTATTGTACCTAACCCTGACACCAGCGCGCACGGAGATGAGGGTCCATCGCAACTGACACAGGTTGATGAGGGTGAGGAAGAGGGACAGGGACAGGGACAGGGACAGGGACAGGGACAGGGACAGAGAGATGGAGATGGAGATGGAGATGGAGATGGAGATGGACAGGGATAGGGACAGGGAGATGGAGATGGAGATGGAGATGGAGATGGAGAGGGATATGGAGATGGACAGGGACAGGGACAGGGACAGGGAGATGGAGACGGAGATGGAGATGGAGATGGACATGGACATGGACATGGAGATGGAGATGGAGCTGGAGATGGATAGGGACAGGGACAGGGACAGGGACAGGGAGATCAAAGAGGCAGGCTTAGGAGACGCATAGTTATACCACTGTGTGGAACAGCAAAGAGGCGGGCCTAGGAGACGCATAGTTCTACCACCGTGTGAAACATAGAGCTTGTTTTAGACCGAGTCCTGTACATTTCTTATTTATTTTTGCTTCTAGGATATTTGTCCTCTGACTTAGATCGGAGTAGTTTATTTGTTGCTGTTCAGTTTTTGTTTTTATTTAGTTTACGTTCTTTTCTTCTTCTTCTTACTATTGGGCATGTACTGGACCACTATGCCATAAACTATGGACTGTTATTCTTTTGGGCTGGTGGTCCATTTTCTGCATTTTTGTTAGGTATTTATTCTTTTAACTATTTCATTAGGGACAAAGAAAGGTTTAGGTTTGGGGCAGATTTACCCTTATTACTATTATTATTATTATTATTATTATTATTATTATTATTATTATTATTATTATTATTATTATCTAGTCACAATAATAGAAAGCATGACTATTAAAATCAATACAGGTCATATGTCATACGAATGTTACTTCACCAGTTCCAAGTAGTGACTTCACTTGTACCTTAACTGAAGGCGTAAAAGCAAGAGAAAAAATAAGTAACACAACAAATATCTAATTAGCAAACTTAAAGTAGATTGATATATTGATTTCCATGAATTACATAAGGAAAAACGTTAAACAACATTTGATGGTTCAAATCTGCAACAACACGAGGGCGGGTTGGACACCGGCGTCGATCGTGACCTGTCACCCTACATATACTACATTGTTTGGGTACACGATGGCTACGTTGGTCCATCTCGTTGTGAATACGTGCAGATTGGGGACGACCAGAACTTATAACACGACGAGTAGCACCATTTGGTAGTAATACAATATTATGTTGTGGCCAATAGTCTTCGTGGGCCATCGGGTGGAAAAGACTTTCCCACGTGCGCACATTGGAATCCATGCTATACTCCTTCGCTACAAAACGGAATGGGTCTGAACCATGACGTGTTGTAGCAGCTAGTATATGAGAACATGGATATTTATATATGTTTGTCTTCCCGCACGAACACAAAACTTCATTAAGTCGCACCACCTGCACGTTACTGCCACCTGTCCGTCGCCTTCTTGAGCGAACTTGGAACTCCCCTGTCGCCTTATTAAGTAAAAAGTGTCAAATAAAATCATTAAGTGGCATAAGTTTATTATATGAACAAGTAGAGTTGGATATAACCTGTTGTACGCTTGTATCTCGTGGACATTTGCTTTCTTTTGATATTTATCAATCTGTTGTAGCACATGTTTGGTGTACGTAAATCCATCGCATACACTCTTATTTGCTACTATTCTGCCTTCATCAAAATAGCCTACAACTCGATAAAATATTAGCTGCACACACGCAGTTATTGGGAGGGCACGTGCACCTTTGAGTACCGCATTAAACACTTCGCAGTGATTAGTGGTTATGATACCCCACCGATGACCACCGTCGTGTGCAAGGGACCACTTTTCTAAGGGAATATTCTCTAACCACCGACGTGCATTGTGATTTATGGCATCAATGTTGTCCATTACACTGTTGAACTTCCTAATCTGATGGGCAATGCCAGCATTCCATATAAGGTCCTTCAATTGGATATTCTTGAATTTTTTGTTGAAGTTGCTCATAACGTGCCTTTAACAAAAGCGATGGTATACAGATGGCATGTGCCACTCTGGTAATCTTTGAACTGCACCAAGTATACCTTGATGTCGGTCAGATATCAAGCAAATCTCCTCTCGACCTCGCACAACATGTGTACTTAGGTGTCTTAGGAACCATGACCAACTTACAATGGTCTCGTCATCTACAATGGCAAATGCAAGTGGGTAACATGTATTTGCTGCTGTAACCCCCATAGCTAGAAGGATTTTCCCTTTGTATTTACCATTAAGATGTGTCCCATCGATTAAGATTACTGGACGACAATGAGTAAACTCGTCAATTGAAGGTTTGAAGGCCCAAAACAAGTATTGGAACTTGTAGGTATTTTCAGTGCCTGTAGGATGGTTTAGCCATTCCACCACTGTACCTGGGTTATATTTTTTTAGCGCAGCCATAAATCTAGGCAATCTTCTGTAAGAATCGTCCCAGTCTCCGAACACAATCTCAATAGCTCTTTTCCTTGCACGCCATGCTTTCTTGTATGATATGGTAAAATTTTGGCTATCCTTCACCCGCTCAATAACCAAACTGATTTTCACATCTGGGTCCTCTTTCACGTAACCAATGATTAAATTCGCTATAAGATTCATATCAAGATTAATGTGGTCCTGACTTGTATGTGGGTACAAACAATGGTGATCGCCATTGTATTTTGTGATCTGAAAAAACCCACGCCTATTTTCTGAAGCACGAAGCCGCCATGTGCATCCATTCTTGCACTGAACCACCCACAGTTTGGAATTTGTTTCAACTACCATGTATTCTCGATTATGGTTCGTGTGATAGAACTTTACGGCTTGCTGGAGCTGTAGCTTGTCCCTGAATCCCATTCGGAGCTCTAACTCAACTCTATCAGGTCGCCACATTTTACAAGTCTGGTAGCTGTCGCGACTAGTTACCTCGCAACCCCCAGACCCATCAAGGTTAGTGAAGAAAGGGACCGGACTGTGAAGCTCTTGTCCGCGAGAGGGAGATGAAGTTTCGACACCTTGTGGACCAAATTCTTCGCCTTCTCTATCAGAATCCGAACCATCCATCCCGACATCTTCTTCTGAGGCATCTTCTGAAGCAGAATCTTGACCTGCACTGTCTACAATAATACCCTCATTTACCCAAGTATTGCGCTCAGATCTTACCAATTGTTGGACCGGGTTCATACCGTCATTTCCTACGCATTGTGACATTGTTTCATGCATCTCTCTACTACTGAAGTCATAATCAGTCCCATAGTTTCGATTGCTAAAGCTAGGACCTGCACTCTCAAAGTTTCGAGTGCTCGAGCTAGGACCTACATTTGCATGAATTTCAGATTGAGTGTTTAACATACTGTACGACTCCGAATAATTCATCGGGTTTGTTGTGTTACTCTCTTCGTTTCTGTAATTATAATATGAGCTCCGGTATCCATCAAAGTCGTCGTACAAATTCATCGGGGATAGGGAAGGGGACTGAATGTTAAAGTTTTTAGCCCCTTGCGTGAGGAGTCGAGTATACGGCCCAGACTCTACATATTGCGATGCAGGTAGGGAGAATCCAACAACTGGAGGTACCTTCTCAACGTGGACCTCAACACACCTTATCGCCGGAAAAAATGATGGAATATCAATTACTGTCTCCAATGTTTGATTGTCGACTATGGAAAGGGCCATAAAATTGATAACGGCACCGGTTTGACTTGCTGAAAATCTACAAGTGAATTTCAAGTCAACGATTTCCCCTTCATAAGTTACCTTGTTATATACCAAACCGACTAACTCAGAAAATGTTGTTCCCTGATTCACTCGTTGAAGATACTTTGCTGGAATGCTGTACTTAATACCTCCTTCGTTGTGGTCGTTTAGCATAATACCCCCCCAGTAAAATGCAATTAATGTCGACATTGGATTAGAGAAGTGATATGTAGTATAGTAATCTTCTAGTTGCTATAAGAAAAAAAATATATAAAGAAGGGATGAAGAAAGAAGAAGAATAAAGAAGAAAATGCCTTAACTGTAGAAGAAGAAAGAAGAAAGAACTTCAGTTTTAGATCTGGTAAACTTCAAGACGTGTTGTTTTTATTTGAACAACTATTAATAACGTCCTTACTAGAAACGCCATTAGCATACTCTGTGATTGATTGATTGATATGACCATTGACTGCACGTTGCACATCATTGGAACCATTCTGCAGTTAATGGCGTTTTTACTAAAACTGTCATTTATGGCGTCATTTCTACAAACGCCATTAGTAAAAAAAGCACTTGTACTAAAACGCCATAAAGAGTCAATGGCGTTCTTTGTAAGAACGTTATTACATTATATATGGCGTCATTTCTAATAACACCATTATAAAAACGTCATTTCTAAGCACGCCATTATAAAAACGTTATTGCTAACCACGTTATTAAAGTGACGTATTTGTAAATAACGTTATACTTGTTTTTAAAAAAAAAAAAAAAAAAGGTAATTACGTTCTTTCTAAGGACGTTATTACTATTACATTTATTTTTTTTCCCTTTTTTTTATTATATACGTTTTGTTTTAAAAATTTGAAAAAATTAAAAAAGGTTAATGGCGTGTTTTGTAAAACCGCCACTACTATTTTCAAAAATTAATTTTTCTGAATTTCCATAAAACGTTTTCTATTTTGGAAATGGGAAAAAAATCAATTATTAATAGCGTTGTTTGTAAAAACGCCAGTTATAACAGCGTTTTTTGCAATAACGTTGTTCCTATTAGTATCGTTTTTTGAAATAACGCTATTATAATGGCGTTTTTAGTAAAAATGTTTTACCCCTATTATGTCTTTAAGTTAAAACGGACCTTAGTTTAATAATTATGTTTTTTAATGGCAATATTTGTGGAAACTACTCCCACGAAAATACCAATTTATAAGCAAAAATTGTCCGCGCCTCATTGAACTCCCACATATTGGGAATCTCGTCAAATCAGGATTTGACATATACTTTTTAGTTCATTTAATTTACCCAATGATTGCTTATGCCTTGTTTGGGTAATGCATTTGTGTGTGTTATATTGGTGTCATAAGCTAATTTTCCAAACACATTTATTTGACCCCTAGTTAGCTATATATATGACCCCTATAATCTGATTATATGACTCATACGTATGTATAGTTTGTGTATAACTTATATAAGAGCTGTAATTTAGGAAAATATGAAAAGAAAATAGATTGTTGAGTGAGAGAAAACCAACTTGGGCTCCAAGTTGGGATTTTGATTTATAACCAACACTCTCACACACAATCTGCACATTTGTTTTACAAACTGAAATACAAAGAGAAAAAAAAGAGTTCAGAAAGAATTTACAGAAATTTGTAGAGAGAAAGAGAGCTCAATCCACCATAGCCACGCTTGAAGTGGGTTCTCTTAATTTGGTTATCTTTCTCAACAAAACTATAATCTTCTATCTCAGTGAGTATTTCAAACTCACTACTAATGTAAATTCACGCTTATTTACTGCTTATATGGGTGTAATTGTAAATCACTATTGTTAATTTCATCAATGGAATTCATAGCTTGAAAACTTGATTTTTCCAAACTTAAGCAAAATGAGTTTTGTAAGATGATAATGAAAGATTATAGTCCCTAGTGGTTGTATCTAAAGTATTAGAGCTTTAATTCATTCGTATATGAAAGCATATTAGAAATGAAGTTTCGTCACCTCTCGGTTTTACATAAAATCTGAGAGTTACATTTCAAATTGGTTAAAACCGATCACATAATCATAATCCTTGCAGAAAACCAGAGAGGACCGTATATCTGTTGGGAATTTAACACGCGAAACCAAATTCCCCCAAATAAACACACACATGAGCAGTAATTAAACATGCACACCAAAGAAAAAAGACACAGATTTCTACGTGGTTCGGCCAAACACCTGCCTACGTCTACACCTGAGAGATCCATTCTTCACTATTGAGTAAAACATGGTACAAGTTACATGAATTAAATCCCATAACCCAAATACAAAACCCTTGTACTCTCCCCACTCAATACCCCAAAGAACCTGACACAATTAATCACTGTAACATAGATAAATCACAGAGATAAAGAAATACCCATCCCTACCTCACATCCCTATAACGCTGTGAACACCCCTCACAAAAAACCCCAATGATTAATCTCTCACACCCTAGACCATGCACCCCCATAAGGGGAGACCCCCAACTTGGTACACCAAGGGCTTACATAAATTCCTATACAACATCCCTATATATAGAGCTTACAACCCATTACTTATTGGACAAGTAATACAACTCTATCATAAAGGAAACCAAATCACAATAGGAATCTAGCCAAATCACAATCCCTAAATTAATATGATTATCCCACATGTGATATAATCCCAACAATCACCCCCTCTATCACTTGTGGGGAAACTGTCCAATCAATTTATCACACATGATCTGCACCCCCTCAACCGGAGCACCCACAAAGCTGACGACTTTGTAACCGTTCGCCATTGACCGTCTTCCGTACCAGCGTGCATACCCCGAATCAATATGGTCTCAACACCTCCGATTCGTCAAACTGCGACCAATACATGTGCAGCTACCCCAAGTTAATTATAATCATTAACTCCACTATAGAAGAGCCTCAATCCCTCTTTCTCCCCAACAGGATTTCCCCTCACCATCGTCTGAACCGTGAACAAACCATCCACACACTCACTTATATAAGAATTTTTCATCGAAGACTTGGGAGTACAACTCTACCAACCAGACAACACAAACCATCCACACTTTTCTCAACTGATGTGTGTGATTTCAGCAACAATATTAGATTCCTCTGCAACTTTGGGATCAATGTCACACCACCCAAATAGCGAACATGCTCCAAAAGTATTTGATCAACGTTCTTACGTGCAGTATCCTAACAATTACCTCTGTCGGATAATTGCGCCTGTGTCTGCCTCCGTCTTCTTGGAACCCATCAAATTATTTTCTCTAGAAGCACATACTTACTGTACCCAAAATCTAACAACCCAAGAGAAATGCCCGTATGAGTGGAATGTGAGAACCTCTCCACCATACGCAACATGGTACAATCATAGTAACATCAAAATTATTTTTCGGCCCTAGATCCCAACCTGCTGCAATATATATAGAATCTATCACCAAGAAAAATAATCTCAATTCATGCAGAATATCGCAAATCTGCACCCACCGGTGAATCCGCAGCGCCTGAAAACCTTAGGAACCATCTCCGACCTGAATTCCAAGTAACATAGCTATTCACATTAACCACTTGAATTCTAACCAATCAAAAACTTTAATTTGGCACACCTTACCACACCATATCACATCCCATGCCAAGTAACCCTTAACTTTAATTACACCAACATGACAGGGCTGAGCTAAGTCATATGGCCACTGCCGCCGAGATTTCGCGTGCCGCAATGATGACATCGGACGTGTCCCACACACAGTCACGCTACTTCCACCGATTTGCCAATTCTTTTTTTTTTTCTTCATCCTGTGTTATCTTTTAACCACCGTGCTGCTAATCTCCATTGTCATTGTGCGCCTTTGTCACCATGATCTGACAACTATAGCTCTGATACCACTTGTTGGGAATTTAACACGCGGAACCAAATTCCCCCAAATAAACACACACATGAGCAGTAATTAAACATGCACACCAAAGAAAAAAGACACACAGATTTCTACGTGGTTCGGCCAAACACCCGCCTACGTCCACACCTGAGAGATCCATTCTTCACTATTGAGTAAAACATGGTACAAGTTACATGAATTAAATCCCATAACCCAAATACAAAACCCTTGTACTCTCCCCATTCAATACCCCAAAGAACCTGACACAATTAATCACTGTAACATAGAGAAATCACAGAGATAAAGAAATACCCATCCCTACCTCACATCCCTATAACGCTGTGAACACCCCTCACAGAAAACCCCAATGATTAATCTCTCTCACCCTAGACCATGCACCCCCATGAGGGGAGACACCCCCCAACTTGGTACACCAAGGGCTTACATAAATTCCTATACAACATCCCTATATATAGAGCTTACAACCTATTACTTATTGGACAAGTAATACAACTCTATCATAAAGGAAACCAAATCACAATAGGAATCTAGCCAAATCACAATCCCTAAATTAATGGAATTATCCCACATGTGATATAATCCCAACAATATCCGAGAGAACAACTGCTTGAGGAGATAAATGATTTATTACTGCTTTTAATTATTAACTAAACTTGTAATAAGGATTCATGTAATAGATATTAATATTATTGCAAGACGGGTTATGCCTTAATATCCCTATGTGATGTAATAATTATTATGTTTGAAAATTTTTAGAAGTCTTGATTGCTCTTACTCTGATATAAGTTATTATGCTATTTCACGTTTGGGATGGAATTGATCATTCAAACTATCGCAACCTACGGGTCCATAAAGGAAATTAAATGCTTTCCCTATTTATGCTACGTCGGGGCGTGACACCAATAAGGCGCTTCGGGTATACTCATAGCCTTGTTAAAGGTTTGAGGTTCACCTATGGTAGCTAGTGTCACAAAATTTGGTCCAAAAGAACTAGCTTTCCTAGCTCTTTTGCTCTTTCTAGGAGTAACTTTGATTTTTTCGTCTTTCTTAGAACTTGAAGAAATCTCTTCAATACTTCTTTTAGGTGCTAAATTTTGTCTTCCTTCCCTAAAAGGAAAGATGTTTTCAAAGAACTCAACATCTACCGATTCCATGAATGTGTTGACACGAATGTCTACATTCTCGGACTTAACCACAAGGAATCGATATGCAACACTATTATTAGCATAACCGATAAATACACAATCCATGGTCTTAGGTCCTAGTTTCGTTCGTTTAGGGAGCAGAACTTGTACCTTAACTTGACACCCCCACACTTTGTGCTTTTTATACGAGAGTACTCTTCCTTTCCAAACTTCATAAGGAGAGTTGGTAGTCTTCTTATATGAAATTCTATTATTAATGACATTTGCCATAAGAATGGCATCCCCCACAAGTTGTGTGGCACTCTCGAGCTATTTAACATAGCATTTGCCATTTCCTTGAAGGTTTGGTTCTTCCTCTCGGCTACACCATTTTGTTGTGGTGTATACGGCGCCATTGTTTCTTGAATAATCCCATTATTAGCACAATACTCGGCTAGTAGAGTTGAATCATATTCACCTCCTCTATCCAATTTAACTCATTTTATTATTCTAGATAATTGATTTTCAATTTCAACTCTATATGTCTTAAACATATCCGTTGTTTCATCTTTAGAACTAAGTAAGTAAACATAACTATATCTACTACTATCATCTATAAATGTAACAAAGTATTTTGTTCTACCTCTTGTTGAGTTAGTTTTAAATCACATAAGTCGGTGTGAATTAAGTCTAGTAACTCGCTTGTTCCTTTCTGATGCCGTGCCGGTCCCATCCGGTCCTTGTTTACCGCTGCTTTATAATGGCTTTCTAGCAAATTTTGATTCTACACTTGTTACACATCTATGTGATTTTTCAATTTCAAATTTAGGCAACACTCCAAGATTAATCATTTTATGCATGTATTTGAAATTCACATGTCCTAATCTAGAATGCCACAATCAACATAACTCAACAATATAAGAAGAAACTATAGCATTCTCATTAATAATAACTTTAGGAGTACAATTGATCTTGAAGAGCCCTTCATTGAGGTAACCATTTCCTACATACATTCCTCCTTTAGTTAATACAAACTTATCGGATTTGAAGACAAGCTTGAATCCTTTCTTACTAAGCATAGGACCTGAAATCAAATTCTTACGAATTTCAGAAACATGCAATACATCTAAAAGAGTCATCCTTTCCGTAAGTGAACTTTATAACCACATTGCCTTTGCCTTCAACGGTAGCAGCTGCGGAATTTCCCATATAAAGCTTCTCACTACTTGTAGACACCGCAATTTTGACCGACAGTCAAATTCAGGGGATGATTACCTCTAGACCGATGACGACAATGTCCGACAGAATTCGAAGAATTCTTTCTAAATGATTCAAGCTCTTTGGAAGGTTCTTTAGTCTCAATAAAGTTTTCAAGAGAAAAACCAGGTGTTCAAAGAAATTCGGGTATAAAATACGTACAAGAAAAATGGTTTGGAAAATTTAATTTTGATACAAAATATAGAACACTATTTAAAAAGAAAATAAAAAAGGAAGAAAAGGAATTTTAAAAGAAAAAGAAAACAAAAGGATATAAATAAATATATAAATATATATGTACATATAATCTATATAAATATATAAATAAAAGTAATAAAAAGGGAGAAGTTTGTTAGAAATGGCACGTAGCGAAGTCGATGACACTCGCTGAGTGCCGCGCCGGCAGTCAGTGAGTGCCAGAACGGCACTCGCTGAGTGCCGCATAGAAGTCACCGAATGTCGCCCGCTATATCAAACTATTTTTCTTCAAAACGTATTGAATATCATGGCACATGAGTTTTCACCCCAAATTGAGATTGGTCTATATAAGGAGATGTTCATCTCCATCATGAGGGAGGATTTCACAAGTTGAAAAATATTAGAGATATAGATACAATTGAGAGGAATTGAGAGAATTTTTTGAAGAAAATCCAAGAGTTTTGAGGAAGAACTTGAAGGTTTAGAAGGTTTTCACCAAGAAACAAGGAAAATCTGAGGTTTTCTAGAGGTAACCCTTCATCTTGATTTAATTTGTCTCTAATTCAATCACAATTCATAGAACTCTAGGACCTTTTACACAATTTTCAAAAATTCTCTTCCCACCTCATTTTATCACACACCACTAGAATTGTGATTGAATTCTCATTTGTTTTCATTGATTTGGATTTAAATATCTAAGGATTTGAGACAAAACAAGTTTCTAAAAGGAGTTTTGACTTTGGTCATCAATTAAACTTTGATTTCATCCTTTCTTTTGTTTTTATTCTACTCTTGGGATTCATGAGATCTTCAATATCTCACTTGAATCCCTTGAGTTTGATCTCTTAATTCCATATAAATTTATGGGTTATATGAGAATTAAGACTAATCATATTCATATCCATACTTAATTAGTGGATCCAATTCTTGATTTATGGTTTGGACCCTCTAATTTAAAGTCTCATGAAAGCCTCTCCATATTCCATTGAGGTTAATATGGATTGTTCATATTTAGTCTCCAAGGACCATTTGGGAGGAGAATTGAATAAAAAAATTCTATATTCCTCAAGGATCATCAATTTGAGAGAGGAATTAAGGCTTAAGAAGAGCCAATTTTAATAACTTAGATGTCAACATTGGTGCAGTGAATTCAATAACCAGTAGTGATCTAAGATTTTTAATTAAATCATGATCCATTGGAATTGAATAAGACCAATTGGAATTTATCCCCAACTCATAGATGTATCATTGTAATTAGGGGTGGCAATTTTTGACACGACAACCCATTTTACTGAGATAACCCGAATACGACACGATATGACACAATTAATTTAAAATAGTTTGCATTATAGACGAATAACACTCGAAACTAAAAATCGAACCCAAAGCACACAACCCGATTAATGACACGATTATGACATGAGAACCCGAATTGCCACCCCTAACTGTAATTTTTGTCTTGATGAGATTTCGTGGTTAGGATGGTTTAATCTTAGGCTTTGTAAACTAGTTACTCTCTATCCAAAATTTCATAACAGTAAATCAGCTTTGATTTGAATAGATCAGAGCCTTAATCAAACATTTTGGCCTTAAATAATTTTTTCTGTAAAGTTAAATGTGTTAGAAAGATCCCCTAAAAAGATTGGAGTCATTAAATTCATTTACTATTTTTAAAAAGTCACACAAAAACTCTGGACAGAGAGTTGTTAAATTCTGAGTGCTGTCTGGTTTTAGTCCAATTCCTAGAGATTTACCGTTTAATCTTTGATTTTCTTTTTGGGTTAGAAACTAGATTCATAGAGGCACATCATATCCAAAAACCATTAAGATCAAACCATGGGAAGTATGTTTTTTCTATTTTTGAAAGTCTGGTCTGCTTTCTGTAAATTCCTGAATCCTGTTTCAGTTTTGATAAACTTTGTAAATGATGACCCAAATGACCTTTCTATGCCCTTGGGCTTAAACCATGTTTTAATTATCATTAATTGAACTTAAATCCAGAGATTGAATGATCCAAATCAATGAGTGATTTATAACTTACTCTTGTTCATGTTCATGCATCCATCACATAGGTGTACATTCTAGCAATTAAGACATCATCTTGTATTGTGTTAAGCCCTAATTAGTTGAATATAATTATGGGTTCCTTATGATTATGTTGGAATTATATCATTTCTATGTGGATATTATATTGACTCCTAGTTGAGACTTGTATATCTATAGAAGTGTTGTGTTTCCAATTAGTCCGAAGGAATTCATGATTATGTCAACTCTTTCCACGCTTGATAGATTTAGGCTAGAAGTTTGGGTTGTTAGGAAACTGCGTTCCCAGAATCCGTTGACAGTGTATATAAGTTGGTACTGCAAAAATTTCGTGAAATCTATAATAACCCTACAAGGGCGGAACTAGGGTTACCTTGAACTGCAAAAACGGATTGCTGTAGTAGACAAATCGAGAACACGGGCTTGATAATAGCTCACGATCTTCTACCGTATTCCTCCGCTACCAGAATATCGAACTGAGTGTGGGCTCTTTCGAAATCCTTTCTGTTTTCTGCTCTCCGTCTTTTTCGCTCTCTTTTCTATTCCGAGTTATAATTCTCTATATAGAAAAACGCTAGCTGATGAGAGAGCCAAAGCAGCATATATATAGGCTACGATAGGGACCATAAGAAGTCAATAAGGAATAGGCTTCCTTATGGAATTAGGAAACCCTAATTCAAACTGAATCAGATTCCTATTTCCATAAATTATAATTCATACCACTAAAGAATTATAATTGCACTCCTACCCTTATCTCAAAAATATATTTCGAGCTCTATGTTATTAAATGCTTATTATCTCCCCATGTTAAGATTACAGATATCCATTAATTAAATATAATTACTGACAATCATATTTAATTAATTTCTTAAAATTCCTTGAGATCCTCTGCTTAACTTATCTGATATGTCGGATACAAAATCCACCTGCAGGGTTTGACATAATCAAAACTGTTGGCCCAAAAGTGGAAACCTTAGAGGGGGGGTGAATAAGGTTTTAGCGGAAATTAACCTTTTTAAAAACTTAATTGCAAATTAAAACACAATCACAAGCAATTAAGTAAAGAGAGAAGGGAAGAGAAACTTGCAAACCGATTTTTCAAGTGGTTCGGCAATCGCACCCCGCGGCCTACGTCCACCCCTCAAGAACACCTCTTGAGGATTCCTTAATCCGATCTACTTACGGGTGTAGACCAAACCGTTTCCCGGAGCACTTACGGGTGTGCACCAAACCGTTACAAGAGCCTTCAATCTCTCCCAAAGAAGAACACCTCTTCTTTGCACACAAGGGTTACTAACCCCTCAACCTTTACAAATTGATTTGAATACAAATTGAACTCTCTCTCTCTAGAGTGGATAATACAATTTGAAGCTCACACAATAACTCCTTAGTGAGTAGATAGTACAAATAAAGGCTCACTACAATTTGCTCTCTCAAGAATTACAATTGAAATCTAGAGCAAATTGATTTTTCACTCAAACTAGGGCTCAAATAATAATGTTTAAAGATCAAAGAGATGAGTGATCAATAATATGTTTTCCAATCAAAATCTCAACAACAAATAGCTTGGGAAAACATGTATTTATAGGCCTTGGAAGATTATAGCCGTTGGTGGCACATTTGGTAATTAAAAGCCCCTTAAAAAACTAGTCGTTATGCCTTTTCAGGTCGCTTCAGTCGACTGGAGCATGAAGCAGTCGACTGGTCCTTGAAGCAGTCGACTGAAATGAGTTTACAGAGGGTTCTGTTTGCATTCTGCTCAGTTCGGTCGACTGCATCAGGCCTTCAGTCGACTGCCCCTCCCTGTTTGGCAGACTGACACATCTCCACTAAAATGGCCATAACTCCCTCTACAAAAATTGGATTTTTGATCCGTTTGATGTTTTGGAAACTAGATTCAAATACCTTTCCAACCATATAAAACTCAACATCTAATTATTTTCCAATTGGTTGGGGCATTGCTTTAAAGATGACCCATTTAAAATTTGTTTCCAAAACTTTAACTTTTAACATTTATTTGAGCCCCTAAGAGTGTGAGATCAAGATGCCTTACAATGATGGTCCTAGACTTCAACCAAGGATGAAATATCTTCAAGTCTTCAAGCATGATCCTTGTTGAGCTCTTTGTAATCTTGATAATGATGGTCCTAGACTTCAACCAAGGATGAAATATCTTCAAGTCTTCAAGCATGATCCTTGTTGAGCTCTTTGTAATCTTGATCTACATCAATTAAATCTCAGCACACAAAGATGTTAAAACATTGATGCAAAATTAATACATGAGATTATATATGAGCATAAAAATGACTATGATAATAACAAGGAATGAATCAATATGAATCATGAAATTATCATAGCATATTTGACATCATCAAAACATAATTAAACATGCCTTAATATACCTTAAGGCTAACAAAAACTTATAAGCTTTTTCAAGGGGATATCATCAATCCCAAAATTGAGACATGGATTCCATCATTAATTAATATCCACCACACAATTAATATTGCCACCCAATCCAATGAGATATTGACCCATTTAAGGATCTCACCCTTTTGGGATCAAAGTGTAAATATCAAATGTACGTGTCTACAAATTAACTTAGGATTTAGAGCATAAGCACTCATAATAGCCATGAGGTATTAATTATCTTATAAGTCAGTATAAAGATAATTACCCCGAGTCAGTCCCGTTTAATACATAAAGTGTACCAGCATAGTGAGTTAAAACTATACCGTTTTCCGTAGTCAAGACAAACCTACTACAACACCATGCTGCAGTCCTACCGATGGTGTGTCCAATCCCATCTAAGACTGTAAACCAAAATCTTACATTCTATAATATCTGATGGCCTGATCTTCCGTATGTAAGCCGAACTCTACACACCAAACCACCTACTATATAGAATGAGAGACACACATGCATAATATTAAATAAATAATATAATACAAACATTACCCACACAGATTCTCAAAAAAAAAATGGATTAACTGATTTTATTAAATGAATAATAAATCAACTACATAAAGCATGGCTTTTAGTATATATCCCTAACATGGGTATGTTATTTAGGATTTGGTATCATATTTTGTTCAAAGCATGTGGACTAACCTTTGTTTTGTAGCGCTATTGAGGTACAAATTCTTGAATTTTCTCTAGTTTATTTTATTTCTTAATTTTATTGATTTTTCGACTCCATGCGCGACACCTTAGACTATGTCTTGCCTTATGGGTAAGTTTCCTTGTTCTCTATTGCATATTATTTTACTTGCTATTTGAATTACATGGTTATGTATGCCTTCTATCATTAGCAATCTTGCACCCCTTTTGACATGCTTTTGTAATGTGTATATATATATGTATTAGTTGAGGGCATGCTTAGATTAATAATTCGATTAAAAGGGATGTTGAGTAGAGGCCTATCACGAGATAGGATGAAAGGGGGGAGTTTTAGTCAGTCGAGCTCTTTCCCGTCTCATTCCATACTCCCCGGACCTAGAAATCTCTGGTTTCCAAAAGACCAGTTTGCTTTTAAAATGGTTTCTTAATTTTCCTTTAAAAATTAAGTGGCAACTCGTGTTTGAATTTGAAATTTGAAATTTGAAAAAGTTTAAAAAGCGTGGTTAAACTGCGATATCCACACTACCATCCGACTTTGTTTAGGTAGAAAACACGTTTCTATCCCCATAAATGTGCTTGGTAGCCCCGATATCCATCCACCATTTTTTGAGTAGGTTACAACCCAACACTCCATGATTGCAGCCGCAAGATTGTCGATGTCCATCATGTAGCTTGGTTTTCCACATACATAACAATTCCCTTTTATCTTCTTGGGATCTCGGTCCTTTGACCCATTGTAGGTAGATTTCCTTTTTCATCCCTTATTCTTTGACTTAGAAGTGGGTTTTAAGGACTCACCTTCAACGAGATTAGCTTTTAGTTCTGAAGTACCTTGCTGTCCCTTCTTGTCTCCCTTACGATTATCTTCTTCAATTCTCAAATGGACCACCAAATCCTCCATTGAAAGTTCCTTACACTTGTGCTTGAGATAACTTTTGAATTCTTTCCACAAAGGCGGCAACTTCTCAATTATGGACGCCACTTGAAATAGTTCACTAATTGTCATCCCCTCTAAGATAATTTGATTGATGATAACTTGAATCTCTTCCAATTGCTTGACCACCGGAATTGAATCCACCATTTTAAAATTTAAAAATCTGCCCACAATGAACTTCTTTGTACAGGCATCCTCGGTCTTTTATTTTTTTGGAATCCCATAATTATTTAGCAGTAGTGATAGTCGAATAGACGTTGTAGAGAACATCTTCCAACCCATTTAGGATGTAATTATGACATAAAAAATTTGAATGGTTCCATGCTTCCAATGCGACTTATTGTTCCTTTGATGGATTTTCGATAGGAACCACAGGCTTCTCTTGTCGTAGGATATGAACAAGGTTGAGGTTGTGAGATAGAAGAGCACCTTCATTTGTCATCGTTTAAAGTCTTTTGCCTTGAACTTTTCGGGTTTCTCGGCATGAGTATTCTTCACAATAGTTGTAATAGAAGTAGATTCTCTGGCTATTTTTACAACTATAAACTTATTTTTCGATTGTTGGACGCAATGGAAAAGAATCTTCAATAAAACAAAGACTAAACTTAAGATCGAAGCATGTATGTGTACGTTGTCCAAAAAATAAGTTTATGTCACACACACCGTTGTTTTATGGACTACGATGCCTTGTTCTTGAGGATACTACAATATAACAATTGAAGTACAACTCAACTTCAATTGTTCTACAGAATTGTATGTATATTAATTGCTCTCAATTGACTCTAGAATAGATGAAAAAGAGAAGATAAAAAACTGTGAAAAAGTATATCAAAACTAGCTATATTGTATATATAGAGGTGTCTATTGGGTAAGAGATGTCTCTCTACACAAATGGTTGTGTCCCAGCACTGATACACTACATATATGACAGTATATTTATGTTTATCAACCATTAGAACTGATGAAGTTCAAACAAATTCAAATTTTTACATGAAAAGTTGCAACTCTTCACAAACTGGGTCCGGTTGACCGGTCGAACGGGGCCAGTCGACCAGTCGAATGTTCCTCTTATAGAATTTGTTTAAAACTTCTTATAGCCGTTGATAGGGTCGATCGGTTGAAGGGACCCGGTCGACCGGTCAAAAACCCCTCTACTAGAATCTTGAAACTTAATGTTCCAAGCATTTCCTTGAGCATTGAGCCGGTCCATAGCGATCCTAACGATCCCCTTGAGCTTACATAAGCTACCATTCATACCCCGAATCTAACATTTCCGTGTCTAAAATGAGATAGTAGGTCATAGGTTGTAACCCCTCAAACCTCCTGGCCCAATAACTTGATATAGGATTCAACATGTGGGCCAAAATGCTAATGTCCAAATAGGTTGTAACCCCCCAAAACTCCTGGCCCAATAACTTGATAAAGGATTCAACATGTGGGCCAAAATGCTAATGTCCAAATTTGTAATAGAAAGTTTATGGTAATGTTTGGGTCACAAAGAGATACTCACAAAAAAAATGTGGCATCCCATGTGGCAGTAGAACTCACCACACTTAACTCTACCATATGGGATGCTACATCTTTTTGTGAGCATCTCTTTGTGACCATTTTGTGTCCCTAGCATTGTTTTCAACTTTACAGTAAATGTAAGTAAGACATCCACCCAACTTGAATTTATAACACTTTGTTTGTTTTATGGATGAAGTATGACTTAAAATAGGTTTCTAAAGTCAACAAAGCTATTGATACATAGTGGATGATAGAACAAGTAAAATGAAAGAGTGTGGACTTTTGTACAAGGGTACCATGCACTATTGTCAAAGTAATAGTAGAAAGCAACTTTATTTATTGAAAATAGTAATTGCTTTGGCAATGTCCTTGACAACAGTGGTAGTCTTTGTTCAAAATGTGAGTAATTTATTATAGGACAACACTTGGGTAGTAATTTTTTTCTTACTTTTCATCATATACTAAGATACAATTAATTCATAAGTGTGTTATATATAGACCACATAGATACTATTGTGCGGATGAGCCTCCCAAGATCACTCAAATCATATCCACAAGATAATTCATACGAAACCAACAGCAAAAGCAAGATAGAACACACACACAACAAGAATAAACAACACAAGAGAAAAATATACACAGATTTCTACGTAGTTCAGCCAATCATGCCTACATCTACACCAATGCTCCTCTTTTATTGATTCATCAATGATTGTAGGCCACTCTGTAAAGACATCAACACATATGAATGGACATTTACATTCTAACTCACCTAGAATAATGCCTTCCACTTGGGCCACTCACAAATTCTGTACTCCTACAAACATTCACCATTATTTAACTTGTCAAGAGCTCCTACACATGAGGACACACCGATTACCTATCTCATTCTCTCTAAAATTCATAAATTACTCCCCCTCCACCAAGGATTCATCAAGAAGAGCACTTTCTCCATCCATGGCCGTAGCCATCTTTACCACTAGGTTGGGTGCAAGCCCACCAGTGAGCTGAACCTCTTCTCTCTTACTTGAGTTTCCCCTCAAGGACCTTGACTCTCTTCAAGACTCTTTTCTTCTTTACCATAGCCTTCTATTTATATAGAATACCTTGTCAAATCCAAATTGGAGTAAGATTACTCACATAGTAAGTCTCCCTACTAAGAAACTGCCCTTGCAAGTATTCCTATACATTTAGGAAACCTTACCTTTGGAAACCCAATTATCTTTGGAAACTATCACAATCTGTTCTCACAATCAGATTAAAAAAAACTCAATCCTTACACAATCTCGCTTATGCGACTTTCTAGTTATGAGAAATTCAAGTTCAATTCCAACAAATACATTTATACTGGGTGACCAATACAATTCAAAATAATATAAAAGTATAAAAGAAAATGCATTCAAGTAGTTTCCCTTATTAAACACTCTGCATGATAGTTAGGGAAGCCAAAAATCTTCGTCCTATCGGGTTCTCCACCCGTGGAACGACTTTTGAGAGAGGCATTGTAGAAGTAAGAGCGAGTTTGGTTCTTGATGTAACACCCTGTATTTTATTTTCATTAATAAATAAATACTGCATTTCATTTCCATGAGTATTTGATTTAATTTCTCTTTGTATTATATATATGGGGTCAAACTGTAATTTCCATAAATACAAAAAAATATTTTCTATGGTTTCAAAATCAATATCTATATTTTTGTACAACCCGGAATTTATTCTTTCGCTAATATTATTTTTTGTATTTTTATTTTACCCGAAAAATACCAGTTTTGATTTAAATTTGTGCCTTATACCGCGTCTTGGGTGAGGGAGCACGTGAGCTCAACCTCACCGGGTAATTTTCGGGCTTTGCTTGGAGCCCAAATTTACGTATCAGTATATATGTTTGCAATGACTCTCATTCCCTCACAGTCTCTAATTCTCTCAACTCACTGTCTCCCTATTTCAGAAGAAATCTGTATTTCTTATAATTCAAGGTAAAAATACAAAGTATATATACAACTATGAAAGGAAACAAAAAAGGAAATAAAATACTGAAAAAGAAATAACGGATAAGAACAAATCAATCTATTCCTAAACTGATGCGATCCATAAATTATGGGAATTATAATCCTAATATTCCAACACTCCCCCTCAAGCTGGAGCGAAGGTATTCACGAGTCCCAGCTTGACTATAGATGACTTCAATAGAGAGGGCCCAACAGACTTCGTAAATATATCAGCAGTCTGATCTGAAGAGGGAACAAAATGCGGAGAGATAATACCAGAGCGAACTTTCTCTCGGATAAAATGGACATCAACCTCAACATGCTTGGTACGCTCGTGCAGAACAGAGTCAGACGCAAGCATTATAGCAGACTTATTATCGCAAAACAATGTAGAGGGTTCAGTCACTGGAAACCCCAATTCTTGCAAAATAGAACGGAGCCACAGAAGCTCACATGTACCTTGTGCCATAGCACGATATTCAGCTTCTGCGGACAATCTTGAAACGACTGCTTGCTTCTTGCTTTTCCAAGAGATAAGATGTTTGCCATAAAACGTGCAAAAACCTGAAGTTGAACGCCTATCACTCTTGGACCCAGCATAGTCAGCATCTGTATAACATGTGACTCCAGATTGTGTTCTTGCAGCAAAGAAGAGACCCAGTCCTGGGCAAGTTTTCAGGTAACGAAGAATATGATGGACAGCATCCATATGAGAAGTACGCGGAGCATGCATAAACTGGCTAACAACGCTTACAGCAAAAGCGAGGTCAGGTCTAGTATTGGTCAAATAAATTAGACGACCAACAAGACGCTGATACGAAGACGGATCAGATAACAATTCTCCTGACTCAGATGATATTTTAGTATTTGGATCCATAGGTGCAGAAGCAGGACGACAACCCATCATGCCTGTGTCATTAAGAAGATCCAAGATATATTTTCTCTGGTTCATTAAGACCCCATGACGAGATCGAGCAATCTCAATACCAAGAAAATACCGGAGAGGACCCAAGTCTTTAACATCAAATTCTGTTCCAAGTTTCTCTTTTACCCTTTTAATCCCGGCAGTATCATTACCAGTAATGATGATGTCATCAACATAAACAGATAGAATAATACATCGACCATCCGGACATCGTCGAACAAAGCAGGTGTGATCAGAATGACACCTCGTGAAGCCAATAGAGAGAATAACAGCACTAAAGCGACTGAACCATGCTCGAGGGGATTGTTTCAATCCATAAAGTGATTTGCGAAGCTGACAGACTTTCCCAGAATACTCCCCCTCAGCCCGAAAACCCGGAGGTGGATCCATGTAAATGACTTCCTGCAGATCCCCATTCAGAAACGCATTTTTTACGTCAAGTTGATGAAGAGGCCACGACTGAGAAGCAGCCAAAGAAACAATAAGGCGAACAGTATTAAGCTTGGCCACAGGAGCAAAAGTGGCACTGAAGTCTTTTCCCGGAATCTGAGTGAAGCCTTTAGCAACCAGACGAGCTTTATAACGGTCAATAGAGCCATCTGGAAGGTACTTAATAGTAAAAACCCATTTGCAACCAACGGTCTTTTCCCCAGGTGGAAGAGAAACAAGATCCCAAGTATGGTTATGCTGGAGAGCTTCCATCTCTGTTTGCATGGCGTGGACCCAATGCGGATTTTGGAGAGCCTCAGATACAGACCGAGGAATGGAAACTGAATCAACCTGACCAAGAAAAGCTTGATAGGGCTGTGAAAGGGCTGAATAAGAGATATACTGTGAAATAGGATGATGAGTAGAGCAAGCATGACCATACCGATTTACCGGGCGAGAAATCCGAGTAGAACGTCTTACCGGTACAGAAGGAGCAGGACCTGGATCCGGAGAAGAAGTTGGTGTTGGAGCATGAGCATGAGCATGAGTCCGCGGACGCCGGGAGTAAAGAAATTCTGGCGAAGATGTTATTACAGGTGGTAGAGTTGCCTCAGAAGGAGAGGAATCAAAGACAGCAACAGGACGAGGTAACTCGTCGGGTACAGTGGAAGGCTCCGGAGGAGCAGAGGTAGAGTATTTATTTTGACCTGCAAAGTAAGGAATATCTTCCAAAAAAGTAACATCCATAGAATTATAGAAACGACGACCAACGGGATCATAGCACCTATATCCTTTAGAGAGAGAAGAGTAACCAAGGAAAACACAACGTATAGCTTTATCATCAAGCTTAGTACGAAGAGGGCTGCGGTTTTGAACAAAACAAGTGCAGCCAAAAACACGAGGTAAAACATGAAAGAGTGTACAATTTGGCTGAAGAACATGGAGAGGTGCTTTCCCATCTAAAACACGACTCGGGGTACGGTTAATAAGATATATAGCAGTTAGAACAGCTAAGTGCCACAAATATTTAGGTACCTCCATACCACGAAGAAGACACCGAACAACAGACATAATGTGACGATTTTTACGTTCTGCCACACCATTCTGTTCCGGGGTATAAGTACAAGTGAGTTGTTGGAGGATACCTTTTTTATTAAGTTCAGAACAGAAGTCATTAGAAACATATTCACGTCCATTATCAGATCGAAGGGCGCGAACAACAGTTTGATACTGAGTTTTAACCATTTGTAAAAATTGAATGAATAATGGACAAACTTCAGACTTCTTTTTAAGTAGATAAACCCATGTGCATCGTGAATAATCATCAATAAACGTAACATAATACCGATACCCATATAAAGCAGTAACAGGGGAAGGTCCCCAAACATCTGAATGTATAATATCAAAAGCACAAGGAGCGCGAGACATACGAGGAATATAAGATGAACGAGTATGCTTAGAGAGTTCACACACCTCACATTGAAATTTATGAGTCTTACAGGCTTTTATTAATGCTGGAAAGAGTAAACAAAGATATTGAAAATTAGCATGTCCTAAACGGGCATGCCACAATGCTATAGTTTTATTCGAAAAAGAACTAGAACTAGAACTAGAACAAGGTAAAACAGACGCCTGTAAACTAGAAGACATAGGTGGTGGAGGAGGTTCCCCAAAGAAGTAGAGTCCGTCATGCTCATGGCCCGTACCAAAAATCTTCTTCGAAGTCAGGTCCTGCAAGAGACAACGGTCAGGTAAGAAAATGACAGCACAATTATAACTCTTTGCAAGACGACTAACAGATAAAAGATTAAATGATAACTGAGGGACATGAAGAACAGAAGACAGAGTAAGATGGGGGGACAAACAAACATCACCCTTACTCTGGACACGAGTGGTAGAACCATCGGCAATACTCACAGTTTGATTAACAGGTGTAGGAGGAGACGAAAAAAAGGATAACTCACCGGTCATGTGATCATTGGCTCCGGAGTCCAAAACCCACCTTGGAGTTCCTGTCTTAACATGTAAAGCAGTGGAAGTACCTGTAGCAATGGCAGCTGTGGAAGAAGAAGAGCCTGACTGATGCTGCTGAAGTAGAGAGCCAAGCTGACTCTGAATCTGTCCAAGCTGAGATTGAAGCATACTTTGATTCTGATGAAGCTGGCCAAGATCAGGAGTAATGGGTTCAGGGCCGGTTTCAGCAAGAGCAGCGAAGCGGGTTGGACCGGGGTTGCGTCCACGGGCTGCATATTGTTTCTTCAACTCGGGATGAAGTTGGAAACAGCGATCTTTGGTATGGCCAACAACATTACAATGCTTACAGACTGGAGGCTTCCGACCACTGGGACGAGGGCTATTGTGAGCAACAAAGGCCATCTGATCAGGAATAGCAGGAGATTCGGTAGCTGGGACAATCGAAGTCTGAATTAATTGTCGACGACGCTCATCACCATCAACAATAGCAAAGGCCTCGTAGAGAGAGGGCATAGGAGACGTGTTCAAAATCTGAGTACGAAGAGATTCAAACTCAGATTTCAAACCCATCAAGAACTGGTAAGTATGCAGACGGTCGAGGCGTTGGACAATCACAGTAGCGGCTTCAGCAGGAATATCACCCAGTGGCTCGTACTGAGCTAACTCTTCCCACCGAGATTGAAGATAACCAAAGTAATTAGAGACACTCAGCCGGAGAGAATCTTGAGATGACTGAGAAACTTCGCGATGAAGTTGATAAATCCGGGACTCATTACGCTTATGCGCATACATTTGGGTCAAAGCATTCCACAGGCCATGAACAGAAGAGTGATACATGAACATATGATAAATACGAGGCTCCATTGAATTGAACAACCAACCCAGGATAGTACAGTTGTCCATATTCCACTGATCAAAGGTGGAATCTGTAGAAGCAGGCTTAGGTGAAGTTCCAAGAAGCCAACTGGACTTGCCCTTGGCACCAAGGAAAAGGCGAATGGAATGTGACCAAGCGGCAAAATTTTGCCCATCCATGAGAACCGTGGTAACCCTTTGCGCAGGGGAATGCGGAGTCAGAGACATAGAAAGATCTGAACGCACATATGAACCGGTAGGAGTCTGATCAGTACCCTTATCCTTTCTAGTATCGGTCATTGTAGTAAACTTCAAGGTACCCAATAAACGATCAACAAGGCGCAAAAGATAACCAGCGGATGTAAAAGGCTGCTGAGAAGAGAAACTGCAGCAATAAGAGGCTACCAAATCATCACAGGTAGCCCAAGAGAAGAGAGAGAGAGCACGAAAGGTGCTCTAAACCATAACAAGGCCCGTGAACAGGGCAAGACGCAGCCTAGGGCTGCGCAAGGGTTAGCCAAGGCTAACCAAATAGGGAAGCCGAGAGTCTGGAGAGATCACCGAGAGTGGAGAGGGGGCTGGGTGGGGCCGGCGAAGGTGAGAGAGGTGAATAGGGGTGGCGGCGCAAGCTGGTGGTGGTGGTGTAGTTGCGGCGCAAGCTGGTGGTGGTGGTGCGGCTGACAGAGGTACTTAGGGTTAGTTTCTTTTGGCTCTGATACCAAGAAGAAATCTGTATTTCTTATAATTCAAGGTAAAAATACAAAGTATATATACAACTATGAAAGGAAACAAAAAAGGAAATAAAATACTGAAAAAGAAATAACGGATAAGAACAAATCAATCTATTCCTAAACTGATGCGATCCATAAATTATGGGAATTATAATCCTAATATTCCAACAATTTCTCTCTCAATTCTCTTGACCTCTCAAGACATTACACACCCATAAACCATTCTATATGATGATACATACCTACACACAGTAGCTTATATAGATACATAGTTACTTATATCAATCAAGAGAAGGAGTAGAATCAAGGACGTTGGAAAATTTGACTAATTATTCAGCGGATATTCTCGGTCTCAAAATTCTCTGAATAATCACCTCTGTGAGTATTATAAACTCACTCGCCATGTCTATATACGTGTATTTCAGTATATATAGGTGTGTATATGTGTATATATATGTATTTCACCATTGAAGCTTGAAATTGGAGTTTTACAAAACTCAACCAAAATCAATTCCGTGAATTGATTTTGGAAGATCTTAGTCCCAATAAACTACGGTGCGAATCCTACGGAGAAAATCATTCATATAGTGACGTATCGTTGATTTAAAGTTTTGTCACTCTAACTTTAATCGCGAGAATTAAGCAATACAATTCATATTAGTTAAAATTGATCGCGTATTCTTAATCTACGCGGAAAACCGAAGAGATCCATATATTACATGTCCTGGTACGAACAGAATCTGAAAATGGGTAAAAATACAGTTTGAAATTGAAAACAGGGGAAAAACCAAGAAGATGATGAAACTATGACAACTCGCGCGCGCGACCCGCTCGCGCGAACCATTCCACCCTTCACACGCGCGACCCGCTCGCGTGACACCCGCTGCCCATTCGCTCACGCGGACCGCTCGCGCGACCTGTTCTCCCCCTCGCTCGCGCGATCCGCTCGCGCGACCTGGCATTTTGAGCAGTTTCTGTATTTTTATATAAGGGACTGTTTGGAAAAGGTTTTGAAAGTTTTTAAAGATTTGTTTGACAATTATACTGTTTTAAAGGCTCACTGTAAGAAATTGGACTTATAAGAACGTGTCAGACTGAGAGTTATGTTGAACGAATATTCAGCTTTGAGATTAATAATTGTAGATACAAATTATGAACATTGACATACATATTAGGGTCGAGGTTGTGTCAACATGCATGTGTGTGAGAAAGCGTGAAAAGGGTAAAGAGTGGCGGTCTGGTGTGTGACCTCAATATCGATCGGATATTATTCCTGGTATTAGAGGCGACAGTGTTGTGTACGGCTTAGATATCGATCGGATATTATTCCTGGTATCTAGGGCGCTCGTTTCGGATATCGATCAGATATTATTCCTGGTATCCGAAGCGATGGTATTGAGTTACGGCTTAGATATCGATCGGATATTATTCCTGGTATCTAGGGCACTCGTTTCAGATATCGATCGGATATTATTCCTGGTATCCGAAGCGATGGTATTGAGTTACGGCTTTGATATCGATCGAATATTATTCCTGGTATCTAGTGCGCTCGTTTTGGATATCGATCGGATATTATTCCTGGTATCTGAAGCGATGGTATTGAGTTACGGCTTAGATATCGATCGAATATTATTCCTGGTATCTACGGCGCTCGTTTCGGATGTCGATCGGATATTATTCCTGGTATCCAAAACGATGGTATTGAGTGCGGTTTGGATATCGATCGGATATTATTCCTGATATCTGAGGTAATGGTTTTGTTAAATCAAGTTTGTTGAGGGAAAAGAGTCAGAAAGATGAGATATTACATTGTTCATGCACGGTTGCATATTCATTGCTTACTTTATTCCCCCATTACTTATGTTGGAATTGGAACCTTGAATCTATTGTTTTTAAAGTTAAATTGCACCGCTGTTTAATTGCTTATATATACATTGCGAGCACTTGTTTATTTTGCTCACCATCTTGCATAAGCTGACGGCGTTGATTCGTCCTGGACTGTATGTCCAGATTTTCAGGGACAGGAGCAGCCAGGGTACTTCGACTATGCTAGTTAGAAGCAGGAGACCTTCCAAGAGGCTGTTTTATATTTCTTATGTCTTTTATTTCGGGTTGTAATAAACTAGCTTCAGACTTTTGAATAAGGGCGTTTGTACCTAAGACCTGGACTTATGTAATAGTTTAGTAAGTTTTAATTTTGGAGCTTATGTTTATTAGTATCCTTTCTTTTAGAAATGCTATTAAGTTATTTTGTTGCAGGGACAATTGGTCATACTCACTTGTCACGACCTACGAGTCCATAAAGGAAATTAAATGCTTTCCTGTATAATGCTATGTCGGGGCGTGACAGGCTTTTTGGTATCAGAGCCAGGTTATGGCTCGACTTATTGTCCAAAACACATAGGACCTCCCGTTGAGATAGAATTAAGATAAGATAGTTCGACTTCATTCCGTCTTTAGTCGCTTTCTATCGTTTAGAATTTTCTTTCTTCCCGAGAGTTTGACATTCTTGTTGATCAATGGATAGGTACCGTTCTCTCGATCTCATGGCTGGAAGAAATCTCAGGAATCGTCCCGCTATTGAAGATGCACCCCTGGTAGTAGATCCAACCGAAATGTTTGAGGCTTTTGTAAGAAGATTGGAGAGGGTTAGTGATCAGAATGCAAAGAACAATAATCAGAATGGGAATCATAACGGAAATGGGAGGCAAGCCCACCAGACTGGAGACAAGCTTCTCAAGGAATTTCGCCCTCTGCGACATGAGTATTTTGTTAGGACTGATGAACCCTGGCAAGCGGAATAGTGGCTACGCCAGATCGAGCGTATCTTTGAGACCATAGAGTGCACTGATCTGGAGAAGAAGCGTCTGGCTATCTTTCAGCTATCTTATGCAGCGGCTGATTGGTGGGATGCTGAAAAGGCGACCATTGGGGAAGAAGATGCAAGGAGAATGCCATGGGTGGTGTTCAAGGAAAGATTTCTCGAAAAGTATTTTCCTGAAGAAGAGAATGACAAGAGAGAGAAAGAGTTTATGGAGTTGACTCAAGGGAATCTGACTGTCCGTGAGTACACTACTCAATTTGAGTGTCTGTCTCGCTTTGCTCCACATATAGTGGACACACCCTAGAGGAAAATCAAGAAGTATCACCGGGGTCTCAACTTGTCTCTCTGACATCTGACTATGGGGCATCTGGGCTAGTCATTTGAAGCTCTAGTGAGATTGGCTATGGGGTTAGAGAATGATGGTTGTCAGAATTTGAAGCCGTTTGGAAATCGACCTCCCCAGAAGGGTTATTCTGGACAGAAACTAGGGTACCCTCAGGGATAGAAAGGGACCTGGGATGGACGGAAGAAACCTCAACAGACATAAGCAGTACAACAATATCCGCCTCGAGCAACAGGAGGGAACAACAACAACTGCTTCAATTATGGTAATCCCGGTCACCGAGCTAAAGATTACAGAATGACTAGGCGTGTTGATCGTCCAGGAATTGTGTGCTATAATTGTGGCATGCCAGGTCACATAAGTCCGGAATGCAAGGCTCCTAGGAGAGGCAATTACGGTCAGCAAGGACAAGCCCGCCTGAATGCTGTTATCCCCGAGGCTGCTGGTTATGAAGAAACCGGTTATGAAGAAGGTATTTATGAGGAGGGACTGCCCGAGCAACAGACAGTGGAAGGTACTCTAACCTTGTGTTAACTCTCATGTTAAAGTTTTATTTGACACGGGTGCTACACATTCCTTTATATCTATTAAGATGGTTCAGAAGTTGGGTATAGTACCGCAACGTTTAGATGAAGCTTTGAGTGCTGTCTCACCCTTAGGGACCTCCGTCAAGTTATTACATGTATGTAAGGACTATCCTCTACGGTTAGGAGACTGTGAACTTTTGGCGAGATTGGTGGTTCTGTCGATGAAGGAGTTCGATATAATCCTGGGAATGGATTGGCTCGAGAAGAATGATGCGAAGTTGGATTATGCAAGGAACAGGATCACATTTGCAGACAATGGGAATCGACTCTTTGATTTCCAATGTAACCCTTCGGGTGATATGTTCCTCACTAGATGCCTAGCAAACATTGAGCTTGTCAGTGCAGAGGTGACAGTCTCATCAATCCCGGTGATTAAAGAATTTGAGGAAGTATTCCGAGATATTTCAGGATTACCGCCAGAAAGGGACATAGAATTCTGTGTGGAATTGGTGCCAGGCACTCGACCTATAACCAAGGTTCCCTACAGGATGGCCCCTACAGAGTTACTGGAGCTGAAGGAACAAGTTCAAGAACTTGAGAAGTTGGGTTTTGTTCGTCCAAGTACTTCACCCTGGGGAGCACCAGTGTTATTCGTGAAGAAGAAGGATGGGACAATGCGGTTGTGTATTGACTACCGAGAATTGAATAAGGTTACTATTAAGAATAAGTATCCTTTACCTCGGATAGACGATCTGTTTGATCAGTTGCAAGGAGCCACGACCTTTTCTAAGATTGATTTACGGTCAGGGTATCACCAGTTGAGAGTGCGGAAGGAAGACATACCTAAAACTGCTTTCAGGATGAGGTACGGACACTATGAGTTCTTAGTGACGCCGTTTGGGATGACGAATGCTCCGGCTGTGTTTATGGACTTGATGAACAGAGTATTCAAGGCCTATTTGGATCAATTCGTTATCGTCTTTATTGATGACATTTTGATCTATTCCAAGTCAGAGGAAGAGCATGAACAACATCTAAGGATCGCATTGCAGACTCTCAAGGATCACCGCATGTATGCTAAATTCAGCAAGTATGAATTCTGGCTTCAGGAAGTTAAGTTCCTCGGGCATGTGATCTCACAACAAGGAATCGCAGTTGACTCATCAAAGACCGATGCAGTGGCGAATTGGACTCGGCCAACTAATGCTACAGAAGTCAGAAGTTTTCTGGGACTCGCTGGTTACTATTGGAGGTTTGTAGAGGGTTTTTCCAAGATAGTAGCCCCGTTAACCGGTTTGACTAAGAAGGATTTGAAGTTCGAATGGGCTGATAAGCATGAACGCGCTTTTCTGGAATTGAAAGAGAGATTGACAACAGCGCCAGTGCTTGCAATACCAAAGGATGGTGAGAAGTTCACTATTTTCACTGACGCCTCGTATCAAGGATTGGGTTGTGTCCTTATGCAAGACGGAAAGGTTATCGCATATGGTTCACGACAGTTGAAGCCAAATGAATTGAATTACCCAACTCATGATTTGGAGCTGGCAGCCGTTGTGTTTGCGCTCAAGATCTGGAGACACTACCTCTATGGGGAGAAGTTTGATTTATTCTCGGATCACAAGAGCCTTAAGTATTTGTTTACTCAGAAAGAGCTGAACATGAGGCAACATCGGTGGATGGAGCTGATTAAGGACTATGACTTCACATTAGAGTACCACCCTGGTAAGGCTAATATAGTCGTTGACGCCCTAAGTCGGAAACCTCAAGCAATGATTGCTTTATTGATGATGAGGGAATGGAAAGCTTTAGAGACAATCGCACAATTTGATGTGCAGATTTTTGAGGGAGGTGTCGGGCAACACTTTGGATGCCTCATGGTACAACCAACACTTGTGAGTCGAATTATCGAGGCCCAAAAGAAAGACGAGAAGTTTCAAGTATGGTTCGCCAAGATGTCTGAAAAGGACCCTACGGAATGGAAGGTTGGGACCGATGGAGGATACCAATGTCGAGACAGATTGTGTGTACCAGATTCTGGAGATTTGAGAAAAGATATTCTTGAAGAAGCACATAAATCGAGATTGACAGTACACCCAGGAGGAATAAAGATGTATAAGGATTTGAAGAGAAACTTCTGGTGGGAAGGGATGAAGCGAGAAGTAGCTGAGTTTGTGTCTAAATGTTTGACTTTCAACAAGTGAAGGCCGAACATCAGAGACCCTCAGGATTATTGCAACCCTTACCTATTCCAGGATGGAAGTGGGAACACATAACTATGGATTTCGTGGTTGGACTACCCCGGTCACCACAGAACCATGATGCAATTTGGGTAATTGTGGATCGTCTTACGAAGTCTGCACACTTCATCGCGTACAATATGACTTACCCAGTAGAAAGGATGAGTCGAATGTATCTACAGCAAGTGGTGCGACTGCACGGTGCACCTGTGTCGATTGTATCAGACCGCGATGCCCGCTTTACCTCGGGATTTTGGGAAAGCCTGCAGAAGGCTATGGGAACTTCGCTCAAGATGAGTACTGCTTTCCATCCTCAGACCGATGGACAGACCGAGAGTGTTAATCAGATTATGGAAGATATGCTGAGAGCTTGTGTAATTGACTTTGAAGAGTCTTGGGAGACGCACTTACCGTTGGTCGAATTTGCGTATAACAACAGTTATCACTCGAGTATTGGGATAGCTCCGTTTGAAGCCTTGTACGGACGGCCAAGTCGATCTCCGTTGTGTTGGGCCAAAGTGGGAGACACAGAATTATTGGGACCAGAGTTGGTGAGAGAAACTAATGAGAAGATTTCACTGGTCAGGGAAAGAATGAATACTGCACAGAGTAGACACAAAAGTTATGCGGATCGGCGACGAAAGGATTTGGAGTTCAGTGTCGGAGATCATGTACTCCTTAAGGTTTCACCCATTCGGGGAGTAGTACGTTTTGTTCAGAAAAGAGGGAAGTTGGCACCTCGTTTCATCGGGCCATTCGAGGTTTTGGAGCGTATTGGAAAAGTGTCTTATCGACTCGCGTTGCCACCAAAGATGTCTGGTGTTCATAATGTATTCTATGTCAGTATGTTAAGGAAATACATACGGGATCCTTCACACGTGGTTAATTTTGATGATATTGAGACGAGTCAGAATGTTGTCTACAAGGATAGACCTGTGAGGATTCTTAACCAGAGTATCAAGAGGCTGAGAAGAAGAGGCGTTCCTTTGGTAAGGTACAGTGGAGGCATCATAACGAGGGAGAAGCGTCATGGGAGTTAAAGTCAGACATGAGGACTAGATACCCCGAGTTGTTTCAGGATTAGTGAGCTCAGATTTCGGGGCGAAATCTCTGTTAAGGTGGGTAGAGTATAACACCCTGTATTTTATTTTCATTAATAAATAAATACTGCATTTCATTTCCATGAGTATTTGATTTAATTTCTCTTTGTATTATATATCTGGGGTCAAACTGCAATTTCTATAAATACAGAAAAATATTTTCTATGGTTTCAAAATCAATATCTATATTTTTGTACAACCCGGAATTTATTCTTTCGCTAATATTATTTTCTGCATTTTTATTTTACCCAAAAAATACCAGTTTTGATTTAAATTTGCGCCTTATACCGCGTCTTGGGTGAGGGAGCACATGAGCTCAACCTCACCGCGTAATTTCCGAGCTTTGCTTGGAGCTCAAATTTACGTATCAGTATATATGTTTGCAATGACTCTCATTCCCTCACAGTCTCTAATTCTCTCAACTCACTGTCTCCCTATTTCCCTCTCAATTCTCTTAACCTCTCAAAACATTACACACCCATAAACCATTCTATATTATGATACATACCTACACACAGTAGCTTATATAGATACATAGTTACTTATATCAATCAAGAGAAGGAGTAGAATCAAGGACGTTGGAAAATTTGACGGATTATTCAGCGGATATTCTCGGTCTCAAAATTCTCTGAATAATCACCTCTGTGAGTATTATAAACTCACTCGCCATGTCTATATACGTGTATTTCAGTATATATAGGTGTGTATATGTGTATATATATGTATTTCACCATTGAAGCTTGAAATTGGAGTTTTACAAAACTCAACCAAAATCAATTCTGTGAATTGATTTTGGAAGATCTTAGTCCCAATAAGCTACGGTGCGAATCCTACGGAGAAATTCATTCATATAGTGACGTATCGTCGATTTAAAGTTTTGTCACTCTAACTTTAATCGCGAGAATTAAGCGATACAATTCGTATTAGTTAAAATTGATCGCGTATTCTTAATCTACGCGGAAAACCGAAGAGATCCATATATTACATGTCCTGGTACGAACAGAATCTGAAAATGGGTAAAAATACAGTTTGAAATTGAAAACAGGGGAAAAACCAAGAAGATGATGAAACTGTGACAACTCGCGCGCGCGACCCGCTCGCGCGAGGCCCCCTCGCGCGAACCATTCCCCCCTTCGCGTGCGCGACTTGCTCGCACGACACCTGCTGCCCATTCGCTCGACCGGACCACTCGCTCGACCTGTTCTCCCCCTCGCTCGCGCGACCTGGCATTTTGAGCAGTTTCTGTATTTTTATATAAGGGACTGTTTGGAAAAGGTTTTGAAAGTTTTTAAAGATCTGTTTGACAAATATACTGTTTTAAAGGCTCACTGTTAGAAATTGGACTTATAGGAACGTGTCAGACTGAGAGTTATGTTGAATGAATATTCAGCTTTGAGATTAATAATTGTTGCTACAAATTGTGAACATTGACATACATATTAGGGTCGAGGTTGTGTCAACATGCATGCGTGTGAGAAAGCGTGAAAAGAGTAAAGAGTGGTGGTCTGGTGTGCGACCTCAATATCGATCGGATATTATTCCTGGTATTGGAGGCGACAGTATTGTGTACGGCTTAGATATCGATCGGATATTATTCCTGGTATCTAGGGCGCTCGTTTCGGATATCGATCGGATATTATTCCTGGTATCCGAAGCGATGGTATTGAGTTACGGCTTAGATATCGATCAGATATTATTCCTGGTATCCGAAGCGATGGTATTGAGTTACGGCTTAGATATCGATCGGATTTTATTCCTGGTATCTAGGGCGCTCGTTTTGAATATCGATCTGATATTATTCCTGGTATCCGAAGCGATGGTATTGAGTTACGGCTTAGATATCGATCGGATATTATTCCTGGTATCTAGGGCGCTCGATTTGGATATCGATCGGATATTATTCCTGGTATCCGAAATGATGGTATTGAGTGCAGTTTGGATATCGATCGGATATTATTCCTGGTATCTGAGGTAATGGTTTTGTTGAATCAAGTTTGTTGAGGGAAAAGAGTCAGAAAGATGAGATATTACATTGTTCATGCACAGTTGCATATCATTGCTTACTTTATTCCCCCATTACTTATGTTGGAATTGGAACCTTGAATCTATTGCTTTTAAAGTTAAATTGCACCGCTGTTTAATTGCTTATATATACATTGCGAACACTTGTTTATTTTGCTCACCAGCTTGCATAAGCTGACGGCGTTGATGCGTCCTGGACTGTATGTCCAGATTTTTAGGGACAGGAGCAGCCAGGGTACTTCGACTATGCTAGTTAGAAGCAGGAGACCTTCCAGGAGGCTGTTTTATAATTCTTATGTCTTTTATTTTGGGTTGTAATAAACTAGCTTCAGACTTTTGAATAAGGGCGTTTGTACCTAAGACCTGGACTTATGTAATAGTTTAGTAAGTTTTAATTTCGGAGCTTATGTTTATTAGTATCCTTTCTTTCAGAAATGCTATTAAGTTATTTTGTTGCAGGGACAATTGGTCATACTCACTTGTCACGACCTATGAGTCCATAAAGGAAATTAAATGCTTTCCTGTATTATGCTACGTCGGGGCGTGACACTTGAGATTACAATCTTATAGGGTGAGGGTTGGAGTTGGTAAGAGGTGCTCTAACCCTGCTTTGCCACAACCATGAGGATCATGTATCAGTTTAAATTATATTTATATATCTATACCATTATTATATAAAAAGAGCCTTAAAAGGAATATTCCTTAAAGATTTTAAATTAATTTGGCCTTATTGGTCATTTTGGATTTCTCGTTTGGTTATTTGATAATTTCACATCAATCTATCTGTACAAGTTACTATTAACTTGAGACTTGTTTTGGCAAGGCTTGTTTGAGCCTTAAGGCATCTTTCGAGAAACCTTTAAATTACCAAACAAGCATTAAGATACTATACAATATTTCACATTACATCTATCTATATCGAGTTACTATCTGTCACACCCGTTCTAGAAAATCATTGTTTAATCATGTATATTGACTTTTGTGAGTTATCAATGTTATTTGATAATTGGATTGAGATGAGATTGACTGTGGGTCAACGGTGAGGTGTCAGTAAGGACATGAGGAAATTGGTAATTGAGATTTTCATTGGCACGAGTAAATGACATTTATACGATTTAAATGTTATTTGACTTATCTGGTATTTTATGAATAGTAATTTTATCTGTGTTGTGGAAATTCTGGTAATTTTTTATATTGTTATATCATTTTGAGAACTGTGGTGAGAACGTGAGTGACACGTTAAATAAAAAGGTAGGTTGTGTAGCGATTTCACATAACTTAGTTTTTGGACGCAAGTTTTGGACCCAAACGAGATTTAGTCGGAAACTTTTGGAATGTATAATTTTCACTCGTAAAAGCATAAGATGGACATGTGCAAAGTTTCATGGGTTAATGAGAAGTTTTGAGAAACTTGCGGGGAGGTAAACGTAATTCCCAGAAAGTTTTTCTATAAATAGTGGTGGATGAGATTCATTCTCATCCAAACTTTCCAAAAATATCTAGAGAGAGGAGAGAGAAGGGGATTTGTTGCCACGGGCTTTGCGACGACGATCGGCGACCTTTCGTCTATCAGATTTTCACCAAATTCAAGATTTGAACTCGTGAAGGTAAGATCGTCGTTTTGATACGACTTAGGCCGTGTTTGGCCAATTTTTGTAAAAATCTTAATTCTAGACTTTTGGGGAAAACCCAGTAAAACTTGTAGGAATCGTCCCAAATTTGAAATCCGACGTTTATTTAGCTCCCTAGACGATCCTTCAAAGTTTCGGAGATATCACACTAGGTATGAATTCTAGATCTATGAAATATATGAATTTTCATGTTTTGAACATCAACTTTAATATCTTTGGATCCGGGCGAAATTCATGTATTAATTAGGCCCGTTAATTATGCACGTGAAATTATGTGAAAAGCACGTATAACTGTTTATGTGAGCATGTTATGTGTCTACTTGGGTCAAAGGGGAGTTTGGTGCAAATTCATCCGGAGTAAGCTCCTCGAACCTTGAGGATTTGATTGAGATGGTAAATTGTGATTTTGGTGGTGTCTGGATTAGAGGTGGGCCCAACCAGGACACGGTACCTGGTATGGAGGAAGGACCAACCAGTGTACGAGATGCGTGGGAGAGGTGGGCCTCCTACGACATCGACCGGATGAATGCGTACCACTCACCCTAGAGACTATTTCTATGTGTTTTAGATGCTTAAACCATGAACTGTCATATAAGCATACATTTAGAATTGTACGCTCAGCATATAGATGAGCAGTGGAGATGTACTCCATTGCAGGTAAGAGGAAAGACAAAAAGAATCGTGAGGAGTGAGGCCGATGAACGCCGGGGAAGTCACCTTTGTATATATTTTTGTTTTAAATCCTGAAACTTGTGTAAGGATTGGGAATTGTAACAATACGTTGTAATAAATCTAATAAATCTTTGGATTAGTTCTGTAGTATGGTAATTCTATATTTGAACGCCTGTAGTTATGTTTTAAATGTTGTAATTCAGTTATGGTTGTAATTGTTGATTGGTATGGAGTGGCATGAGTTGTTAAATTTCATCACAGGGCTGCCCAGCAGGGGAGCATTCGACTGGACCCTATGTCAGTCGACTGGATCTCGTGGGGTTTAGACACTGAAAGTGAATAGTAATGGAAACAGTCGACTGGACCCTTGATCAGTCGACTGAACACTGTTGATTTTGGCCGCTGCTTCGAATAATGGTAAAACCAGTCGACTGGACCTCCAGATCAGTCGACTGGACCCCTTTTGAAAATGTTGTATTTTGGTTCTGCTTAACACAGTCGACTGGGGGAGTGAGCAGTCGACTGAACCCTAGTAGATTTTAGTTACTGATCCAAATAGTAACTAGTGCAGTCGACTGGGTTCCCTGAGCAGTCGACTGGACCTCTGTTAAGAATTTTGGGATTTAGTTTCTTCTAGGCACAGTCGACTGGACCCTAGGCACAGTCGACTGAACCTCTGTTTTCAGAACTGATTCGTTTGAATGTGTTTTCACTTGGTCAAAACTTTTTATAACTCAAATTTTCAATGGATTTGTCAACTCAGAGGGCAATGTTTCCTAAGTTTTAAAATACCCAGGGTTGTTTTAAAGTTCTTTCCGTTGCGTATCGTTAGAGGATGAGTGGATGAGCCTTGGTGGCGTGCCACGTGTCCTATTTCCACGCGTAGTGGGATGGGTCGTGACACTATCCAACAGTGACTTAAGGCTTGTTGAAGGCTTAAGGCATCTTTCAATGAATCTATGAATTATCAAACAAGCCTCAATTACTTTAGTAAATTAAGGGTTGTTTGGCAAGGCTTGTTTGAGCCTTAAAGCATCTTTTAATGAATCATTGAATTACCAAACAAGCCTTTAAGTTAATTTTGTAAATTATCCTTCTCTCTCTCTCTCTCTATATATATATATATATCTACACTATACTATAAAAGAGACTTAGAGTGGTTTCAATTTCAATTTTGTCCAATTTTGGTATTTCTTGATTTGTTTGAAATGACGGTTTTACCCTTACTTTTATCTTTTGTTCCATTTTCCTTTAATGATTACTTTGAGTTTTTGTCCTTTTGTGAGGGTAGGTTGGTCATTTCACCCACAAAACAACACTTATTATTATTAGATTAACATTTAAAATTAAATTATTCTAGAAATGATGATTCAATAAACTTTTCAACCAATAATTACAAATATTTACAATTTGATTCAACTTTTAAAATTATTTAATCTACAAGTGATTTTTCAATCAACTTTTCAAGCAATAATTACAAATATCTACAATTTGGTTCAAAACACCCAAAAGTCAACAAATTGTAGGTTGTGCCTTGTTTGGCACAATCGCTTTTTTTACTTTGTGGTTTGTATGATTTTTCGTTCTTCCCAAACAAGTCACTGACTTATTTGGTTTGTTTTGTTTTGTTTTGTTTGTTTTTTATCTTTTTATTTATATTTTTTATTTTTTTGGGTTTTCCCAAATAAACCATTAACACAAACAAGGCACAACACAGCCCGAATTGGGTTATGCCTTGTTTGGTTTTGTTTTATTTTTCTTTTTTGGTTTTCCCAAACAAAGCACTAACATTTATTTGTGTTTTTTGTACTGTTTCTTTGAATTACCAAACAAGCTTTAGATAACTTTTATAAATTAATGCTTGTTTGGCAAGGCTTGTTTGAGCCTTAAGGCAACTTTGTAAGGAATCTTTGAATTACCAAGCAAGCCTTCAGTCACTTTTTTAAAACAATTCTTAGATTACTTTTGAAATTTAATGCTTGTTTGGCAAGGCTTGTTTGAGCCTTAAGACAACTTTTAAGGAATCCTATAATTACCAAACAAGCCTTAAGTTACTTTTGTAAATTATCTTTTCGTGTGTATATATGTATACATATTATAATTTATTATTATTATTTATGTGTTTAACGTGTGTACAATTAGAAATCGAATTACCAAATTACCCTTTTGTTAAATTGAATTACCAAATTACCCTTTTTTTTTGTAAATTACCCTTTTGTATATATATGTATATGTATATAGATATATATATATATTATAATTCATTATAATAATAATTATTATTATTTATGTATTTAAAGTGTGTACAATTATAAATTGAATTATCAAATTGCCCTTTTTTCCTTTTGTAAACTACCCTATGTGTGTATATATATATTTACATATATTGTTTATATTATATTATATATATATATATATTGAATCTATTATATACCAAAATTGAATAAAATTGTGTACAATTATAAATTGCATAGCAAAATACTCTTATGCCTTATGCAAATTACTCTTTGTTTCTATGCCTTAAAGAAAAGAGCTTAAAGTTTAAAGAGTTTACAATTATAAATTCCCGTTTGTTAAATTGAATTACCAAATATATTGAATAATCTAATTAACCTTATACCTTTTACAAATTACCATTTTGTTAAATTAAATTACCAAATTACCATTTTGTATATACGAGTATGCGTGCATGTGTGTGTGCATATTGTTGGATTTAATACATAAGTGCTTGGGTTATAAGAGTGTATTTTGATTTGGACTTTAACTCTTTAAAACTTTCTTATTGGGCCATGGGCTTTATTTCAAAAACCCAAACGAAACTAAAGTCATTTGTGTGATGTGACTACTATCCCACATTGCTTGGGCATAAGGAATTTTTACTCCTTATATATGATCTCTCCTCCTAAGCATTGTAAGATTATATACTAGAGAGGCTCTCTCACGCGCGCGCAGGGGGGTGGTACAAATCCCAAATTTGGGATACCGATTTGGCTTGAATTTCGAGACTTGCGCGTTCACGTCTTGCGGACACGAATGCGCCTCGAATTGTACCTTCGCGCATAGGGGTGGTACTGTCATGTGTTTGCAACTAGTATTAAAAAAAATTTTCTGTTAGAGCATTTCTGCACATGCTAAAAGCTATATGACTGTTCGAGTGTATTAAATTGTTTTAAATCCTATATGACTGTTGGAGTCATTATTTATTTTCTGTATTAAATAATATGACTGTTGGAGAGTGTCATTAGTATCTTAAACTGTTTTACTATATATATATAAGATCACACTCTTCTAGAATTACACACAACAAAACCAATTCTCTTTTCTGTCTTCTTTTCTATATTTTCTGGAGCAATTTCTGAGTACTCAATTTACTCTTCCAATTCAAGTGCATGTTTGGAAGAGTTGGTTGCTGAATCTTGGAAAACATAGCGATGTGACCTTGTACATCGAGTCACCGATTTAGAGGGGCGAAGTTGTTCTTAAGGATAGTGCAATCCATTGCACGCCTCAACCAATATTCATAGTTTCATCCTTATATTTCCAACAATCTTAAGAACAATATGGATGCTGCTATGATTGCTGCGAGTCACTGCCTGATGTTTCCAAGATTGATTGCTTCAATGGTACATGTTTCAAGCGTTGGCAACAAAAGGTGCGTTCTACTTTGGACGTGCACAACCTAGTGCATATTCTGACAGAAAAACAACCGATCCTTGGGTACGAAGAATATGAGCAGAATTTTCCGACTTGGGAGAAAGGTAACAAAATATGTCGTCATACAATCTCTAATGAATTGTTTGACATATATTGCAACTATAAAAGTGCGGAAGAAATTTCGGATTTGTTACATAAAAAATATATAGTAGAAGATGTTGTTACATAAAAAAAATATATAGTAGAAGATGCTGGAAATCAAAAGTATGCCATAGGCAATTTTTCTAATTTTCAAATGAATGAAGAAAAAGATGTTTCATCCCAAATACATGATTTTCACGTTCTTGTCAATGATCTCAAAATCGAAGAAATCACTTTGCCCGAAACTTTTATTTTTGGATTTCTTATTGAGAGGTTGCCGGAGTCATGGAAAGATTATAAAAATAATCTTAAACACAAGAGGAAGCACATGACACTTGAAGATGTTATTGTCCACATTCGTATTGAAGAAAAGAATAGGCTTAGGGACAAGGCTAATCTTGCTAAGGAAATTGCTTCCAAGGCTAATTTGATAGAGGGTGGTTCAAGTAAACCTCAGTTTTGTTCCCAACAAAATTTCAAAGGAAAAATTAAATTTTCTAAATTTAATAAAAATAAGACTAATCAGAGCTTCGAAGCTCCTACTCCTCCTTCTTTCAAGAAGAAAGGAAATTGTTTTGTTTGTGGAAACCCATGTCACTATGCCTCCCAATGTAAATTTAGAAAGGGGCCTCTTCCTCCTCCTAAGGCAAATCTGGTAGAAGCAAACGATGGAGATATTATAGCTGTTGTTGTTTCACAACTCCTTATGGCAGCCACTTCCAAGGATTGGGTCATTGTTTCTGGACCAACACGACACATTTGTGGAGACAGAAATGCCTTCAACTCATATACTCCTCTTTAAAATGGTGAAGAGCAAGTTTTTATGGGAGATTCTTCTGCTGCACCGGTGGTTGGTAAAGGAAAAGTTCTTCTTAAACTCACTTCAGGAAAAATCCTCTCTCTTAATGATGTGTTGCATGTTCCTAATATTCGTGCTAATTTAGTGTCAGTTGCTTTGCTTGGTAAGGTTGGAATTAAGCTTACTTTTGAGTCCGATAAAAATAGTTATGACTAAGAATGACATGTTTATTGATAAGGGGTACTGTAACCAAGGATTGTTTATTTTGAATGTCCTTAATGTCGTAAATGAGATTGCATCTTCTTCTGCTTATATGGTGGACTCTATTGATTTGTGGCATGCTAGACTAGGACATGTGAACATGTCTTATATTAAAAAAATAAAAGAGTTATGATTAATTCATAACATGACAGATTCTACTAATGTAAAATGTGAAGTATGTGTTGAATCCAAATCAACAAAGAAGTTTTGCAAATCTATGGAAAGAGAATTTGAACTGTTAGGATTAATTCATTCTCACTTAGGTGACTTAAAAAATACAATGACTAGAGGTGGTAAAAAATATTATATTATTTTTGTGGATGACTACTCTAGATATACTATTTTATATTTGCTTAGATCTAAAATGAAGCATGTGATATATTTATTAAATATAAATCAGAAGTTGAAAATTAGTTGAATAAAAAGATAAAAAGTCTTAGGTCCGATAGAGGAGGAGAATATGAAGATGGATTTCTTAGTGATTTTTGTGAGAAACATGGTATTATTCATGAGACTACACCTCCTTACTCTCCTGCCTTTAATGGAGTGGGGTGGCCGAAAGGAAAAATAGAACTTTAAAAGAAATGATGAATGCCTTGTTGATTAGTTCTGGAGCTCCTCCTAATTTATGGGGAGAAACTATTTTGTCTGCATGTTTTATTCAAAATAGAGTACCTTTTAAGAAAACTGGTACAACACCTTATGAGTTATGGAAATGTTATGCACCAGATTTGAAGTATTTAAAAGTTTGGGGTTGTTTAGCTAAGGTTTTATTACCTGAACCTAAAAAGAGGAAAATTGGTTCTAAAACTTTTGATTGTATGTTTATTGGTTATGCTTATAATAGTGCTGCTTATAGATTCTTAGTTGTTAAAAGTGATGTTATGGATCCTAATACAATAGTTGAATTTTTCCCTTTAAGATCTCGTGTATATAAAATTGCTCATGTAACTGAAATTGCTTCTTTGGATGAGTCTGTTGATAATGAGAATGTTGAAGTTGAATTGAGAAGGAGTAAAAGGGCTAGAAAAGAAAAAAATCTAGAAAATGATTTTTATACTTTTCTTGTTGAAGATGATCCTCTTACTTACACACAAGCTATAACTTCTCATGATTCAACATTTTGGAAAAAAGCTATTAACAATGAATTAGAGTCTATTTTATCTAATCATACTTGGGAGTTAGTGAACTTACCTCCTGATTCTAAAGTTATTGGATGTAAATGGATTTTTACAAAGAAGCTTAAACCAGATGGGTCCATTGATAAATATAAAGCTAGATTGGTAGCTAAAGGATATTCACAAAAGAAAGATATTGATTATTTGGATACTTTTGCTCCTGTGACTCGAATTTCTTTTATTCGAATTTTAATCGCTTTGGCTGCTATTCATAACTTAGTTATGCATCAAATGGATGTTAAGACAACTTTTCTAAATGGTGATTTGAATGAAGAAATTTATATGGATCAACCAAAGGATATGTTATTTCTGGTAATGAACATAAAGTTTATAAACTTGTGAAATCTTTGTATGGTCTTAAACAAGCACCAAAACAATGGCATGAAAAATTTGATCAAGTTTTATTATCTAATGGTTTTTTGATCAATGAGCAGATAAATGTGTTTATATTAAATTTGATGGCTATATGGTGTTATTAACTGCCTATATGTTGATGACATGCTTATTATGGGTACTTGTCTAGATGTTGTGATTGAAACTAAAAAGTTTCTTTCTTCTAGCTTTGATATAAAAGATATGAGTGAGGCAGCTTTTATACTTGGTATTAAAATCAGAAAATCCAATAGAGGGATTATGCTCTCTCAAGAGCATTATGTGGAGAAAATTTTAAAGAAATTTGATCATTTTGATTGTAAATCTATTTCTACTCCATATGATGCTAATTCTAAATTAAAGAAGAATAAAGAAGCTAGTATTTATCAGAACGAGTATGCACAAGTCATTGGTAGTTTAATGTACTTGATGAATTGTACTCGTCCTAACAAATATACGTTTAGTAGGTTAAGTCGCTATACTCAAAGTCCAAACAGAGAGCATTGGACAACTTTAAATAGAATACTTAAATATTTAAAAGGAACAAATAATTATGGATTAATTTATTCTGGTTTGCCTGCAGTTTTAGAAGGATATAGCGATGCTAACTAGAGTTTAGATTCAGATGAGACGAAATCAACTAGTGGGTTTATCTTTACACTTAGTAGAGGTGCAGTTTCTTGAAAGTCGTCCAAGCAAACTTGCACAGCTAAGTCAACGATGGAATCAGAGTTTGTGGCTCTTAAGAAAGCTGGTACCGAGGCTGAGTGGTTAAGAAACTTCTTAGCAGATGTTCCTATTTGGAAAAAAGCCAGTTCCATCGGTATCTTTACACTGTGATAGCAAGGCCGCCATTGGTCGAGCTATGAATAAGTCCTATAATGGAAAGAGTAGGCATGTACGCCTAAGACACAATATTGTGAGGCAGCTGCTTGAAGATGGAGTAATATCTCTTAATTTTGTAAGGTCAGAAGTTAATTTGGCTGACCCTTTAACAAAACCACTAGGGAGAAAACTAGTGTATGAAACATCGAGGGGAATGGGGCTTATGCCTATAACAAAAATCAACAATGATGGTAACCCAACCTATGTAATTGGAGAACCCAAGAAATAGGTTCATATAGGTAATAACAAGCCATTGGTTGATTTGAGATGCACTATAATTTGATTATCTTTTGTCCATCCTATGGTGTATAGTGCAATTGCAATGTGCAAAGGTTGAGTTAAACTCTTAATGAAATCCATAGTCCATATTATTTGGAGGGTATGTTTAATTGCAATACATACTTGATTGATTCACCTATATAAGTGCGAAAGTGGGCCGCTTTCTATGAAAACTTAGGCAAGTTTTCTACAGCACTTATGAAAAACCAAGATAGGCGCAGGGCCTAGAGGCACCACACCGATTAGAGTTGCTCAGATTATGAGGAATCAATGCGGGTGTAAGACTATTGATTTACAATAAGGGATTATGGTTCATAGAAATGTTATTTCACCAAATTCCTGTAATATCACTTCTTATATTCCTAGGGACTGGTTCATAGCCCTAAAGGCACCAATTCTGATGCATTGATTTTTCTTCTTGCTCCATTCCTTTTATTTGTCGTTTGAATTTTTGAAATAAGGAGGGATTGTTGGATTTAATACATATGCGTTTGGGTTATAAGAGTGTATATTGATTTGGACTTTAACTCTTTAAAACTTTCTTATTGGGCAATGGGCTTTATTTCAAAAACCCAAACAAAACTAAAGCCATTCGTGTGATGTGACTACTATCCCACATTGCTTGGGCATAATGAATTTTTACTCCTTGTATATGATCTCTCCTCCTAAGCATTGTAAGATTATATACTAGAGAGGCTCTCTCACGCGCGTGCAAGGGGGTGGTGCAAATCCCAAATTTGGGATACCAAGCTTGCGCGTACACGTCCTGCGGACACGAATGCGCCTTGAATTGTACCTTCGCACATAGGGGTGGAACTGTCACGTTTTTGCAACTAGTATTAAACATATATATTTTTTCTGTTAAAGCATTTCTGCACATGCTAAAAGCTATATGACTGTTGGAGTGTATTAAATTGTTTTAAGGAGTCATTATTTATTTTCTGTATTAAATAATATGACTGTTATTAAATAATATGATTGTTGGAGAGTGTCATTAGTATCTTAAATTGTTTTACTATATATATATATATATGATCATACTCTTCCAGAATTACACACAACAAAACCAATTCTCTTTTCTGTCTTCTTCTCTATATTTTCTGGAGCAATTTCTGAGTACTCAATTTACTCTTCAAATTCAAGTGCATGTTTGAAAGAGTTAGTTGCTGAATCCTGGAGAACACAGCTCTGTGACCTTGTGCATCGAGTCACTGACTTAGAGTAGTGGAATTATTCTTAAGGACAGTGCAATCCATTGCACGCCTCAACCAATATTCATAGTTTCATCCTTTTATTTCCAACATATATATATATATATACATATTATCTATACGTTACAGAAAAGAGCCTAAAAATTTAAAGTATGTACAATTACAAATTGAATAATCAAATTACCCTTAAGCCTTTTGCAAATTACTCTTTTGTTAAATCGAATTACAAAATTACCCTTTTGCCTTTTTTATGTTACCCTTTTTGTATATATGTATGTATATATATACATATACATATATATTTATTATCTATACGTTAAAGAAAAGAGCCTTAAATTGTAGGTTAACATCAATTAATATACTTGTTGTTAAACCATATTTTTCTAAAACCATATTTTTCTAACACCATCTTAATAATTAATAAAACTTATTTCTCTTTCTTGTCCACATTAAAAAAATATACATTGTATTTTTTTCAACAAAATCCAATGCCCGTGCATTGCACGGGCCGTCTTCCTAGTATATATATACATACATATATTATAATTTATGTATTTAAAGTGTGTAAAATTATACATTGAATTACCAAATTACCCATTTGCCTTTTGTAATTACTCTTGTGTGTGTATATGTATAGATACATATATTGTTTTAATATATTAAATTTTTGTAACCTTTTGTTAAAGTTAAAGTGTGTCTTGAATTACCAAACAAGCATTAAGTTAATTTTGAAAATTATATGTGTGTATATATATACATATTATAATTTATGTATTTAAAGTGTGTACAATTATACATTTAATTAACAAACTACCCTTTTGTTAAATTGAATTACCAAATTACCCATTTGTCTTTTGTAATTATCCGTTGTTTTGTGTGTGTGTGTGTGTGTGTGTGTGTGTGTGTGTGTGTGTGTGTGTGTATTATTATATTATTTTATTATACAAAATTACCATTTAGCCTTTTGCAACATTTTGTTAAAGTTTCAAGTGTGTACAATTATAATTAAATTACCAAATTACCCTTGTCTTTTGTAAATTACCCTTATGTATATATGTGTATATATATACATGTTATAATTTATTATTACTATTTATATATTTAGAGTGTGTACAATTATAAGTTGAATTACTAAATTACCCTTTTGCCTTTTGTAAATTATCCCTGTGTGTATATATATACATATATTATTTTTATTAGATATATATATATATAAATTGATTATTTTATTGAATAAAAGAGCATTAAAGTTTACAACGTGCACAATTATAATTCCCTTTCGTTAAACTGAATTACCCAAAACCCTTTTGCCTTCTATAAATTACCCTTGTGTGTGTACATGTATGTATATATATATATATTTTATATTATGATATATATATATATATATTGAACAACTAAATTACCCTTATGCTTTTTGCAAATCACCCGCTTGTTAAACCAAATTATCAAATTACCTATTTGTCTTTTGTAAATTACACTTTTGTATATATGTATATATTATCTATACGTTAAAGAAAATAGCCAAAATGTTTAAGAGTAATGCTATGCTTCCCAAATTCAAATTCCCCACATCCCAAATGATGTGGCAGTAGGACCACTGAATTTTGATTGAAGGACGTTGAAGTGACACCACTGCTATATCATTTGGGATATGGAGTTGGAATTTGAATTTGGGAAGCGTAGCATTACTCAAAGTAGAAAATATGTACAATTATAAATTGAATAACCAAATTACCCTTACACCTTTTGCAAATTACTCTTTTGTTAAATCGAATTATCAAATTATCATTTTGTCTTTTATAAATTGTCATTTATATATATAAATTTGTATTCATATATTATCTATATGTTCTGTTATGTGTTAAAGAAAAGAGCCTTAAAATTTAAAGTGTGTACACTTATAGATTGAATTACCTAATCACCCTATTACCTTGTGCATACTTCCAATCTGTAAAAGTTTAAAGTGTATACAATTGTTGAATATGAATATTACCGAAATAACTCAATTCTAGGCGTGTATGTTCAATACATTTAGGGTGTGTTTGATAAAACTGAAAATTTGTACTGAAAATTAAGTGCTGAAAATTTTAAGTGATTTGTATTAGCAAAACTAAAAACAGTGTTTCCAAAACTAAAATGAAATGCATTCAGTGACTATTTTCAGTAGAAAATTTTCACTTAATGTTTTCAGTGGATTTTTGACTGCTTTTTCAATTAAGTGGTATATTATCAAACGCATTAAAAAAATTAAGTACTGAAAATTTTCATTTTCACCACTTAATTGGGTTGTCAAACACACCCTTAGTGTTTAAAGTTTGATTTCACTTGCTTTTTAAAATCATAAATCTATGAAATGTATCAACATAAATGCAGCTAAATTTTATTTTTCTACTTCGACTCAAGATTTTTTTTCCTACGAATATCGAACACAATTTCTAGCTGGTCAAAAAAATAGCAATTAAATGTCAATCTACAAAATTCTTCACTTTAAACTTCTAATTTTTTTTTATTAGTACTATTTATCGAACAAAAAATTGTAGGTTTAACGTCAGTTAATGTAGTTGTTGTTCAAGTATATTTTTTCTAACACCATTTTAGTAATTAATAGAACTAATTTCTCTTTCCTGTATACATTAAAAAAATACATATACATACATTGCACTTTTTCTGTCAAATCCAACGCCCATCCTTGTAGTTTATTAAAAAATAAGTAACTTAACCGTTACGAATTGTGTTTTATTATGCTAATTTTGTTGTGGTCAACACATGTTTTAGACATTTTATTTCTTAGAAAATATTGAAAACTCTTATTGTCACTTTTTATCGGAGTATAACATGGGGCAATGGCGGATGTAGCACCTCCCCCCCACCCAAAAAAAAAAATTTGAAAAAAAGAAAAAAGGTTAATTACATTCGCCTCCCCTGAGGTTTGCCTTACTTACACGAACCTCCCTCGCATTTTGAGAAATAACATGAACCTCCCTTGAGGTATAGGTTGAGTTACACTCGCCTCCCCTCCGTTAGTTGACCGTCTACCCCCTTAACAGAAATTGATAATGAAAGCAATTTTTGCTTACCTATACCAAAAATACGCTTGCTGCCCTAATAAAAAATAAGAATAATTATACTAACCTCCCCTGAGATATGACCTAATTACACAAACCTCTTTCGTAACAAAAACAAATTTCGTTAATTTTTTTTCCCTCTCTCTACTTCTTCCTCTCTTGTTCTGTCTCTAAGGGTAGCCCAGTGCACGAGGCTCTCGGCATTGCGGGGTCTGGGTAGGGTGAGATATACACAGCCTTAACCCTGCTAACAGAGAGGCTGTTTCCAGATTTGAACTCGTGACCTCCAGGTCACAATGGAGCAACCTTACTGTTACAAAAATTATTTTTTTTTCCAAAATTTAGCATCATCACTCTTAATTTTAAGAATGACAATATTTTTCATATCATTTTTACAGTCGCTTCAATTTTACATGAAGCACAAAAGGTTCTTTCCAACAAACTAAATTGAAGATTGCCCATATTATTTGCCATATGTATTCCATAAATAGGAAAAACTAAAAAGTAGAAGAAATAAAAACCAAATCCAAGGAATTTAAATTATGAAATTGAAAAAAAAAAATTGTTTATTTTTTCTCTCTATTTTTCTTCCTCCATTGTTCCGTCACTCAACATAAATTAATTTTTTCAAAATTTAGAATTGTTATCTATTATTATTCAAAATGCCTATATTACCCTTACCATTTTTCACAACCCATTCAATATTTCGTGAAACATAGGAAGTTTTTTCCAACAAATCAAACTGCAGATTGCCCAAATTCTATTGACCTACCATAACTGTGTTATTTATTCCATAAACATGAGAAACTAATAGGTGGAAGAAATAAAAAATATCAAACCCAAGAAATTTAAATTATAAAAGTGAAGAATTTGAAGAAATGCCTGAAGAAATTGCTAGAAAGAATTTGAAAAAAATTGAAAGATACATTTCTTAGTAGTATGAAAAGTTTGGCATAAATCCTTTTTCATTGTAAAATCAAATTTTATTTGTGGATATAATAATACATATGAACAAACTGTAATTATGTGTGATAAGGGAGGTCCGTGTAATTTTTTAAAGGGTTAATTACGCTTTACCCCTCAATAGTTTGGCTCGATGTCACTTTACCCCCTGTGGTTTAAAATTGACCACTTAACCCTCCTGTGCTTTTGAGTAAAGTGTCACCGCTAAAATTAATGACCACTTTATCCCCCTATGGTTTGGTCCGATGACACTTTACCCCCCTTGGTTTGGTCCGATGACACTTTAACCCCTCCGTGCTTTCGGAGTAAAGTGCCAACTTAACACTAATTTTGGCGGTGACACTTTACCCGAAAGCACAGGGGGATTAAGTGTTCAATTTTAAACCACGGGGGGGGGGGGGGGGGGGGGGGGGGGGGTAAAGGGACATCGAGTCAAACCACAGGGGGTAAAGTGTAATTAACCCTTTCTAAATTTTGAGGGATGTCCGTGCAATTACACCATAGTTCAGGGGAGTTTTGTGTAATTTTATGTATGGGCATTTTGGTACTTTCATTTAATCCGTCATAGACGTCACTCAATCGTTAGCGAGAAGGGAGGTCCATGTAATTTCTCAAAATACGAGAGAGGTCCGTGTAATTAGGGAAAACCTCAGGGGAGGTGAGTGTAATTAACCCAAAGAAAAATTAGTACATGTGATATTTTAACCCGAATGTAGTCTAGTCCTATCCTAAAATTTGAGATTTTTTTAGTACATGTGATATTTTAGCCCAAATGTAGTCTAGTCCACCCCAATTAAGTGTTCCAAACTCAACTTGACACCATATCTTGTTGACAAATAGACCCCAAAATATATAAATATTATCCTACAAAACAGGGGAGGATTTAAAAATCCGAAGTGGGGGGGGCGAGATGGTTATACAAATTTATTATCTTTTTTCACGAAAAAAAAAATGAATGCTATCAAAATCAACATAGTTACACAAAACACAAATATTCATTAATATATAAGGTTCCTAATAAAAACATTTATATTGACCCCTGCGAGTTTTCATATTTTGAAAGTTTTCCATAATGCTATCATTTGTAACCCCCTCAAAAATCTCATTTTCTATGTATAGAACTAAACTGTCACTCAACCATTCATTACCCAGTCAATTTCGTAGCCGATTCTTGATGATATTCATAGCTGAGAAAGCTCTCTCAACTGTAGCAGTTGCTACCGGTAAGATCAATGCCAAAGTTAGGAGCAAGAAAACTAAAGGGTATACTTTGTGCCGTCTAGTCTCAACCAGCAATCTAGCAAGATTACCAATTCCTTCAAGTCTTGAAAATTCACTACTAGAGCGCATATCAGCGATATAAGTATCAAGCTGACCAAAAAGGAGCTGAAGTTGAAATGACAAAAAATCATTTGGATAAAATTCAGCAAAGCGCACCAATTTCATCTTATTAGAACTATTGAACAAATTACAATGGGCTCAAGCATGCCATGCAAAGAAGCAATTCCGTACTCGCTTCATTGAAGCGGGCACGCAATTCTGCCAGTTGCTTATCTAGCACTGTGTTGAAAACCTCAACATGATAATGATGTAAGTTATTGATTTCTAGTGCATTACGCCTTCTCCGCCCGCGAACCACAAACATATGATCCATATCAATCACAACAATAGCATTTTTTTCACAAAAAGAGGAAACATCATCAAGTAAAGAAGTCCATTCATTATTCCTCATATCTTAAAACCTTATTTTGGATATTTTGACTAAATTCATGGCATTCACAATATCTTGATCTTTTCTTTGGAGTGCCTGTGATAACTCATTTGTTATTGCCAAAATATTCTTCATCAGGAGAAGAAAGAACATAAACTCAAATGACTGCATGATATCTAACAAATTCTTTGCTTCAACTCTTTGGTCTGAACATGAAGCATCTGTCCCAATTATTTCAAGCACTTCAGTAACTACTTCAAACACAGTAGACAAGCTTACCAAAGTATGGTAATGTGAGCTCCAATGTATATCACCAACACGTTTGAGACTTGTTTCTTGGTTTAATCCTTGTCCACTTTGAAGCTAAGTGCCTCGATGATTTGTGCTGCTTGTTTCACCCTAAGCATATCTCGATGTTTACATGAACCTCCAACAATATTCAATACTCTTGATATAGTTAAAAGTGAGGCAACATCATCGTGGTCCTTTGCTACAACTACAAGAGCTAGTAGCAATTGATGAGCAAAACAATGGATATAAAAGGCACTTGGATTCTCGTTCAATATGAGTGATTTTAGGCCATTGTACTCACCCCGCATATTACTAGCTCCATCATAACCTTCCCCCCCGTAATCTAGAAATACTCAGTCCATGTCTAGAAAAAACATTATCGAGTGATTTCTTTAGTGTGGAAGCACTAGTATCACTAACATGTTCAACACCCAAAAATTGTTCAATTACATAACCTCTACTATCCACATAATGTATAACAATAGCCATTTGTTCCTTTACTGATATATCATGTGATTCATCAATCAAAATAGAGAAACGTGAATCACCAAAATCACTAATAATCATCCTAATAGTTTCCATTGCAGCTGCACTTACAATATCATTCTGAATACTAGGAGCTATCAATTGATTATTTTCTGGAGCCTTTTCTAATGCAACGACTTTAATTACGGGACAATTTCTAGCAAGCAACCTCAAAACTTTACGAAAATTCCTGGGGTTTTTTGAATCTTCAGTTTCTGTGTGCCCATAAATGAAAGCCCTTGCTCAGAAAGAAAACGTATACACTCAAATGAAGCATTCAATCTGGTTTTGTAGTCAAATCGAGCTTGATCTGATTGCTTATTAAAAGCAAACTCAATATGTTGCTTCTGGTTCATCAAGTTATCACACTTGCCTTTGGCAATATTATGAGCACTTAGGGGCCCTTTTCCAACATGTTCTCCTAACTTCTCGAACCTTTTCCAATTATTAAAACTTACACTGCTAAAGACATCATTAATGGAATTACTTTGTCTAAAGAGATAACAAGGAAGACAAAATGGGGCATCCTTAGACACACTATACTCCAACCAAGTAGAATTTAGATCGTACCAAGACGGATTAAAACGCCGATTTTGTTTCCCACTTTTAGTAAGAACATAATCATGATTACGTGGTCGTGTCGGACCTTTTTGTAGGTAATGCCTCCTAACCTTGTCATGCTCTGTAGGAGGAAATGTATTAATGGGACGCCTTTGCCCGGGATCTTCAAGAAGTTCTGCCAAATTGATTTCTACATGGCTTTGTTTCAGGGAAAAAGTAGATCCATCGTTGCTTGTTTTGGGAGGAGGTGGTCCTCCTCATCTTTTTAAGAATTTATCCATGAATGTCTGACTGATGAAAGGAAAAAAAAATTAAACTCCATACTCATCAATTAATCCTAAATTACTACTTGTAGTCTTGTACTCTGTAACACACTAAATTTAGACAACAACTAAACCTCACCAGTAAAACAAGAAATAAATAAATACAGAAGAAGAAGAGGTAAGAAAAAAGAAAAAATGAACTGGTGAGCATGCAAAGAGAACTGGTGAACCCAGCCTCAAATTAATTTCACCATCAATGACTACCACCAAAATTAATTTCACCATCACTTGATTTGAAACTGATGCTGAATAGCAATTTGGACAAATTTGTAATCTATGCACTTAGATTGCAATATTTGAGACAGTGATTGCGAGCAATGGAAGGTCTTTCAAGGACCCAGATTATGACAACAATTTGTCAATGGGTTTATGGGGCCAGTTAAAACTAACTATTTCCCATGTCGCTTTAAGTATAGTAAAAAATTCATCTTCATCCAAATGAATTTGTACAGCAAAATGGTTGAATGTTATAGAATTTTGATTCATTTTTTCTACTAAATTTTCCCATTTGGATTTGCAGGGCCAACAAGACAATGAGAACTCAAAGAACACAAACTTAAACATTTAGCTTAAAAAAAAAAAAACACACACACACACACACACACATACATAGACAATCTACACCATTTATCAATCTAAACAAGAGAATTGACTACAAATAAAAACTTCAATTAAACAAGGACCACTAAACACCAAACCTCATTAAAAAAAATGATGATGCTGAATGTAACAAAATTTTAGTTTATGCAAAACGTATTCAAAAAATTAATGCAAAAATTACCGACCTCATTTTGGTGACAAATCAACAGAGTCTCATATTCTCATTGTCTCAAATGAAAGGTTCTAGTTCACAAATTCAAAGATTCTTCTGAATGAGTGTAATACCCGTAAAATTTCTGTTCTTAATCAAATCAGTCCCCGTATTTTGTTCAAATTTCTCTCCAGTGTTTCAAATTTCATAAATTCCAGAACTTGATTATTTACGTGTGCGTAGTTAATTTCTTAGACTGTAAGTTATGAACCTCAGACTGACTGTACACGTAAACCCGTAACTTCTGTATTTGAATTAGACTGTGTAACACGTACCCCCAAGCGACGACTCAACCATATATTTATAGAATGTTAGTACCTTGGGAATCTTTTCCAATGTGGTATTGTACCTACCCAACCACCCATGACCCATTGGAACCTTACACTACCCAAACAACTCCCCCAAACCACCGAACATTACCCCACACACCTCCCAAACGCCGGCCTCCTTTTTCCCTCTCCCTAGACACCATCTAAATCATGTCATTCGTATCAATCTTGGCAGATTCTCAAATCTGCATATACATATATGGGTGTGTATATCATGCCTTATGCCTATATACATGGGCATTGTAGAGAGAGAGAGATCACCGAGAGTTTGAGAGAGAGTGGGGGGAACAAACCACACACACACTGCTCTCTGTATCACCATTACACACCTACACACGCAGAGAGAGGAGAAGAAGAGACGGGAGCACAGAGAGAAACGCATGAGAGAAGAAGAGCTCGCCGGAGACACCGGAGGAGAGAGAGAGAAATTGAGACTCCCCTGAGGAACCACCGCTACGCTTGTTTCTACGCACCCGCATCGAGGTGAGTTGTCCTAACTCACTTGGTATATTATAGAAATATTCTTGTGGATTATATGTATACCCCGTACGTCCTATGTGGGCGAAACTGATAAGTACGAATTGTGTAAATGTTAAGATTAATTCTTATATAATGAACACATGTTAGTTAGCTATACTTCAAGTTTAGTGAATACTCGTTGACATGTCTGCTTATCATGTTTTCACATTTATACAATCACATGAACATAGTCGAGTCACGACGTCAATGTTGACGTCCGCATGGTTAGTCAAGGAGACTAACCTAGTCATTATGTCATACATGTTGAGTGGACCGCGGTGTTGGGTTTATGCCCTCAAACAATTACTTTATGTATGACATTAGCATTTAAATATATGGATATCAGTTTTACATTTCATTATGTATGTTTCTTTCATGAGATGATTTTCAATCCTTAAGTATCATAGTAGGTAATTCATGTGTGTATGAGATACATACAAGTGAGATATGAATTACCATCCTTTGATACTTAAAGCATATCACAGTGGATGATGAGACATGATATCTCATTAGGTATACACTGTAGCATAATTATCTACCATTGGATGGAGTGACCAATCTCAATCACTAGAGTGTCACTCTTAGTTAATATGCTAGTGCTTATAGTGCATTGACGGACCTGAGCTTTCCTATTGACACTTAATGCTGTCAAACAGTCAATAGGAACTCATAACTTGTATAAAGGTACGTGTTCTCAATCTTGCGATGATTATGAACACAGACTGTGGATATGGCTGCTTTGACTTACTAATCAGTGAGGTCTACAGAAGATCAACACCTGGGTATCTTGGGTATGTCATGTTCATAGGGTTGTGAACATATATTGTCAAGACAGAATCTACCCTCTGTTTCAGAGTAAGCATTCCCTTGAGAATGTCACCAAGTCGATTATTGAGTGCTACAGTCTTGTTGATACGAGTTATCAACATGTTTGGTAATCATGTTAGGTGAATGGGACTCAAGGAATACAAGAAGTAATCATGATTCACGTTGACAGTAACAGTTATCCGACTACCTGAATATGATTACGAATGCTGAAGGTAGAGGGACATTAGTACAACATATAAATCTAGTTATCGCTTCAGATATGTTCTTTTGTGTTGGAGTTCAGTTATCGTTTTATAGTGGAGTAAACGTTAACTGACCAGTTAGTTAGTTTGCTGATCAAAGAGTTTGGTCACGGTGATTAAAAAACTGGTCTGAGCCAACAATAAAGAGCCTAGGAGGTCCCACTCTTAGCTCCGCTAGGAAGCTTGGAAGGACACATGATGATCATATCAAGGCAGGTTCGATCGATCGAAGGAGTTTCGATCGATTGAAGTCTAGGCAGGTTCGATCGCTCGAGGGTTATTCGATTGATTGAAGGTTCGATCGATCGAATACACTTTGATCGCTCGAAGGTTAGGTCGGTTCTGGGAATCTATAAATAGGACAACTGCGTACTGAATGTTTTTAATCATCGGTTTATACGTAGAAGCTGCAGAAACTGTTTAGGTTTTCCTAAACCTTCCCAATCCCCTCCATTAGGGTTCCCACCAACCCTAGTCCTTCCTGGGAGCATCCATAGGAGTCATAAGAGTGAAGGCCATCCAGTGGAGGCTGCTAGAAGTTGAAGATTTCAGAATTAGGTTCAAGACACAAAGGTTTAATACTTGTCCCTTAACTAGTTAGTACGCATCTATAGAATTGACGGGTAGTAGATCCGGGCATGCCAATAAAGTTTCATAACTTGACTTTTCTGCTGCGCGTTCAAACTTTTAATTTAAGCCATTTTTTCCATCAATTGGTATCAGAGCCACGCTCGTTTGGATCTATAGATGCGTTTTAGAACACTAGTTTTGATTTGCATGTAGATTTTAGGACTGTTTTCAAAACTGCATTGTCACAGATCTATTTCTGTAGCATTATCGCAGCAGAATACAAATTTGTGATTGCATTGGATGCATGTTGGATTCGATCCATCCAAGATGCTCTGTGCTCAAGCGATCGAATGGGTTTCGATCGATCGAACATTGGATATGTTCGATCGATCGAATGGCATTCGATCGATCAAGACAGATTCTCTGTCAGGTTGTTCTTTTCACAGTTTTAAATGTTTTAAAAATTATATGCTTTAATTTTAAATTATTCTGTAAATTTTTCCAAATCATTCTGTGAAATAGTAAGTTCAAGCAATTGAACAATGTTCAATAGATTGAAGGTTCGAGCGATCGAACGGTTTTCGATCGATCGAACTGTGACAGTGAAGTTAGATGATGTTTTAAGTCCTAATTCAGTACATAAAGAGTTTATGTACTATGTGAATCAATTAGCGGTTCCAATTGTTATATATACGTGGATGCATGTACGACTAACCCTTTTGCAGCAATTTAGTCCGCTATCTCCCATGGCACCAAGATCTATTTAAATTTTGGTATTTGAATGTTTTGAGATTGGTGCATGTTTATTTTATTGGTTTGGTTTTAAGGCATATATAAAGGGCTGTACGACTTCAATCCTGCGAATAGGAAAGTTGCATCGGTTTCCCTAGCCTTTTTATATTATAGTTTTTTCTTTCTTTCCATTTCTAGATAAATTGTAAGCTTCGAAAGAAGCATAGGTTCAATGTAATAGAATTAGAAAATCCATGAAGATGGAGCAAGGAGCCGTTGTCCATGAAGATGGAGCTGGAGGCAATCAAACCAAGAAGATGTGGTTCTATGGAGATAGAGCCATCGGAGATAGAGGCATTGTTTGAATGCCTATATTTCATTTTAGTTTTTTGTTTTATGTGCTTGTTTTGTGATTAGCATTTAATTATATTGTTACTACTCGCATGCACGTAAAATAAGTTTTCAAAAATAAAGTTCGAAAACCATTTTCAACATATTAGTAAACATTGGATGTTTATGGGTAATGTGTGGAAACACCTTTTCAGAAGCAAAATCCTTTTCTCATTAAATCTAGTGGGAGAGGGTCTTATTTATAAACACCCACGATCTTGCATTAACGGTTCACTGTAAGATGGGTAGTGCATTCTGTGTCACCTCACCAGGGGTGATCATTCCATACGGAGGGTGCATTACTCATTGGTTACTAGATGTGAACTTCCTTTGATAGGATCAATCAGACGTGTTAGAGGGTGACCACCACACGGAGGCGCTACTCGAGACGGTTGTGATTGGATTCTAGTTAATGGTACACACTAGTTAAGCTATGGATAAGGGATCCCACACGGGGCATTATTCAGAAACTTAGAGATCAAAAGGGATCGGAAGTCATAACTTGTTTTGCAAGAGTTGCATAGCAGACAAGTCATGATTAATTGAAAGATCGAATCTTGACCACCACACGGAGGCTTTATTTTTTTGTTTCGATATTTCGGTGACTTTGTTTTAAAATAAGAGTTTTTAAAGGATTCTTTTATTTCAAACTGTCAAATTCTGATATCCATATTTATTTTGTTTGTTTGATTTTCAGTAATCATAATGTCTGGATCTGCATTTAGTCCACTTGCCACCATACTCACTCAAAACAAGTTAACTAGAAATAACTACACTGAATGGAAACAAAACCTTGACATCGTATTAACTGCGGAGGATCACATATATGTCCTCACCACCCCATGCCCCGAAGAACCCGCGGCAAACACTTTGGCAGCTGCCAGACGCGAGTTCGATAAATGGAAGAAGTCGAATGGAATGGCTCGTTGCTACATTCTGGCCTCAATGGCTGGTGTGTTGCAACATCAATTCTAGTTGAACAATTCTGCCAGTGACATTATCGAATCCCTGAAGAAGATGTTTGGGGAGCATGGAAGGCCTGCTAGACAGGTAGCTATGCAGAAGATAATGAGTGCTAAGATGTCGGAAGGGACTCCAGTCAAAGAACATGTTTTAAAAATGATTGGTTATTTGAATGAGCTGGAGACCCTAGGTGCCAACATCTATGCACAGACCCAAGTTGATATGATCCTCAACACGCTGTCACCGTCATTCGCTCAATTTAAACTAAACTATAATATGAATAAAATAAATTTTTCAATGAGCAAATTAATGAGTTCTTTACTGGCAGCGGAAGGGGTGATCAAACCTGGGGTCAACGTTCTGAACGTTGAGAAAAGCACTTCCTCTTCCCGATCTATGCCGAAAGGAAAGAAAGGGAAGAAAAAAGCTGGCACTGGTGGTTCAAATGTTGGACCGGTTCCTAAGATTGTAAAATCTAAGGGAAAAGGTAAGGGCAAAGGGAAGGTGGGTGGCCAAGGCAAAGGAAAGTGTTTCCAATGCGGTGAGAAGGGCCATTGGAAGAGGAACTGTCCAGAATTCTTAGCTACAAGAGTTCAAGGTATGATTGAGTCACATGTGATTGAAGTAAGTTTTATTACGGATACTTCAAACACTTGGTGCATTGATTCTAGTGCGACTAACCATATCTGTAATTCGTTGCATGGGTTTAGATCAACCAGGAAATGCAGTAATGGGAAAATCATACTCACTCTAGGTTCTAGCGCAGCCGTTTCTGCGGTTGCTATAGGAGTAGTAGTTTTAGAGTTTTCAGACAATAAGACAATAGTTTTATCAGATGTTCTTTACGTTCCTTTGATGAGACGTAATTTAATTTCAGTTTCAAATTTATCGAATAATGGTTATTCTTTTCATTTTGGAACAGAAGTTGTTATTAAAAGAAATAATTATTTTATATGTTCTGGTGTTAAAAGTAATGGCTTGTATGTGATTACTCCCAATATCTCTACAGACTCTTGTATGGAACTTAATAACTCAATGGTAATTGTACCATCTAAAAGAAATGAACCTTCCACTAATCCAACAAGGCTTTGGCACATGAGGCTTGGCCATATCAATCTAAATAGGATTGGCAGACTAGTCAAAGAAGGGGTCTTAGGCGATTTGGTTCTCGAACCAATGGAAGTCTGCGAGTCTTGTTTAGAGGGTAAGATGACCAAAAGGCCTTTTCCTGCAAAGGCAATAGAACCAATGCATTGTTGGAATTAGTTCATACTGATATGTGTGGACCAATAAATATTAAACCAAGGGGTGGTTATGAGTATTTCATAACATTTACTGATGACCACTCTAGGTATGGATATGTGTACCTAATGCAGCATAAGTCTGAAGCCTTTGAAAAGTTCCAAGAGTTTAGGGCTGAAGTGGAGAAGCAATTGGGCACACATATCAAGGCCATTCGATCTGATCGAGGTGGCGAGTACATCTCTAATGAGTTTATTGATCACCTCGTACATAATGGGATTCTGTCACAGTTGACTGCACCTGGTACGCCTCAGCAGAATGGTGTAGCGGAGAGAAGGAATCAGACTCTTTTAGACATGACTAGGTCATTAATGAGTTATTCTGAGTTGCCATTATTCCTTTGGGGTTATGCTTTGGAAACCGCTGCATACATACTAAATCTAGTACCAAGCAAATCTGTTCCCAAGACACCACGAGAGATGTGGATTGGGCGTAAGCCTTGTTTACAACATCTCCGGAAATGGGGGTGTCCTGCACATATGCTGAAAGGAAAGATGATCAAGTTGGATTCTAGATCAGAAGTATGTTACTTTGTAGGGTATCCAAAGGGTACTTATGGATGGTATTTTTATGATCTAAGAGAACAGAAAGTGTTTGTTAGTACAAATGCTATTTTCTTGGAAGATGATTATATCATGAACCATAAACCTAAGGGAAGGATAGATCTTAGAGAGATAGAAGGAGAGCCCTCAGTCCAACCCGCAGTTAATAATGATGTAAATCAAGAAAACACCACTTCTTCACCCATTTCCGTACCAGTACCTCGTCGTAGTGGGAGGATTATCAGTCAGCTTGATAGATATATGTTCTTAGGAGAAGTTTTTGAAGCTGTCTCCATGGAATCTGAATTTGATCCTGCCACATACGAAGAGGCAATGACTGATGTTGATTCAGTTCATTGGGTTAAAGCTATGAAGGCTGAATTGGAATCTATGGATTCTAATCAGGTCTGGGATCTTGTAGAACTTCCAGCCAATATTAAACCCATTGGTTGCAAGTGGGTCTACAAGAGGAAAAGAGGATCTGATGGAAAGGTTGAGACCTTTAAGGCTAGACTTGTAGCAAAATGTTATACTCAGAGGGAGGGCATTGACTATGAGGAAACCTTCTCGCCGGTAGCCATGCTCAAGTCCATCAGAATACTCTTATCCATTGCTGCATGCCTAGATTATAAGATCTGACAAATGGACGTCAAGACTGTATTCTTGAATGGCAATCTTGAGGAGGACATCTATATGCAGCAACCAGAAGGGTTCATAGCTGGTCGGAAAGGTAACTTGGTATGCAAGTTGCAAAAGTTCATTTATGGGCTTAAGCAGGCATCCACGAGTTGGAACATCCGATTTGACCAAGCCGTCAAGTTGTTTGGTTTCATATAGAATCTGGATGAACCTTGTGTATACAAGAAGTGTGAAGGGAAAGTGGTGGCTTTTCTTGTGCTTTACGTTGACGACATTCTACTCATTGGGAATGATGTAGCGGCATTGTCAACGGTCAAGGTTTGGCTAGCTAGTACATTCGATATGAAGGATCTAGGAGAGGTGACACGGCGAAAATCTTGTGCGCTCTTGTGCAACACCCAAGTGCAGGTGGACGTGCAAGTAGTAACTGGTAAGACCAGGTCGATCCCACAGGGAAGGATAGAAATCAACTGACTTAGATTAGACTCTAAAAGAAAAGAAAATTCATTATTTTAAGAGAAGTGTAGAACACGAAGTTCTACAAATAATAACTACTAAACTTAAAAACAACTAAATTAAATTAACTAACGATTAACTATTTAACTAAAGCAAGATCTAAAAAATGGTTTTACTTAATAAAAGAAAGTGTTGGGATTACGCGAATCCACTATGACTCAACCATCTACCATGCAAATGCAATTAAGCTCAATGGAGGGCAACTTCTACAATATCCCGTACTTCTCTAAGGATGTAGAATCAATAGTCCTTTCATGACCGGGACTATATCATCACAATTAAGTTTGAAATACACAAAGGTGGTTTAATCCAATAGTTAAGACTCTCACCTACAATGGTATTAGCATTGAGGGTGGTTTACAAAATATATTGAAAGAAAATGCCTTAAGGCTTAAAGTTTAAAGACTGTTTTGACAAACTGAGCATTTGGGGACAGTTTGATAACGAATCAGTAAAACAGAAAGTCTTGGAATACTGCATTAGATGTCCTCAAGAATCAGAGTCCTCGATCGATCGACGCGCATTCGATCGATCGAACTTCTTCATCTCTCGATCGATCGAAATAACTTCGATCGCTCGACTATGTCACTGATCCGATCGATCGAACTACATTCGATCGATCGAACACAGGAATAAAAATAGTGCATGGCAGAGGTCTGAAATCACGGTTTCATTGCGATTTCCCAACCCCGGACTACTCAGACATGATCTGAGGAGTCTCAGATTTATTTTTAACGTAAAAAGTCATTAAGGTAACGTTTGGTTTTGAGATTTTCATTAAAACGATAAAAAACTTAAGATTTAAACGTATATAGCATAAACAAACAGTAAGATCAAACGCTAACTACCATTAACTGAGTGCAATATGTAAGTAAAATGATAACCACTTAACCTGAATTGAAGAACTTGTATTAAATCACAAGAAAAATCCCAACTAGTAATGTCAAAGCTTGGTTAATAACCTACAAAACAAGAACAACTCTCCTCTCTCTATGAAAACTGAAGAAAAACAAGTGGGGCGTCCTCCTGGGACGTAAACAAAATGAATATATATAGCTTTGACCTAATGCTAGGGTTAAAACCCATTTCTGCTGCGTGCGCGTATATTCTGATAAAAGGCATACTCGATCGATCGAAAAACTCTCGATCGATTGAACTTCCAGACACTTAGATCGTTGAACTCCATTCGATCGATCGAAACGTCGATCGCTCGAATACTTATCGATCGCTTGAACCTTGTATTTCAGCATTGAGTTATCTTCATCAGGGCCAAGCACTTCCTTTTATCAACATTCTTCAATCTTATATACAGCAGCAATAATCTGCACAAATAATCACTAAAACAATACCACTTATCATAGTTTAATCAATTTGTGCAAAAACTGGTATTGTAATTCAAACTGCAGATAAACAAGGGAATTGTAGACTTTCCTAGTGTATTTTTCTCTTTTAGCGCGGTTATATTCTACAAATACACCCGCTTGTCACAACCCCCAACTAGCGAATTGCTAGTCCCTAGCAATAAAGCGAAAAGAAAAAAAAACAAGCTAACTACTACTACAACGACTAGAGTAACAAGAATAACTACAGCAAACTAATCTAATTTAGAGAGAGACACTACCTAACTCACTTTCGCAGGAATCGCGGTTGCATTTAGCAATTGCAACAAGCCGTTAAACCCCTAGGTTCCCCTAGTGGACGAGTGTTGTCTCGTGAGGGTTTGCAGTGAATCTACCCACAAAATTCTAGATTTTTAAGCTCGAAAAGATATAGAAAAACTTATAAACATTCTTTCCCATTCGACTATCAATTTAGCTCCACATAACATATCAACCTCATACAAACCATGAAGAAATCCACATGTTCCTCATGTGACCAAGACAAATATACATATGCATTACATTCATGTATCCGTGTGTGTGTGAAGTCAACAACTATGAATCCAACTTTATTAAGAATTGTTTAGACTATCATGCTCTTGGAATTTGTAGTTTCAACTCAATTCTCACATGGTTCTGCACTCAAAAATGAACATCTCACAGAAACTTGTTTAATCCTGATCGCTCATGGTGTGAAAACTTTACTAAGAGTGATGTTCTGACTACTAGTGTTTCACACCGAACTCAATAAAGGACGAACATTTAGAGTAATATAGTCTCATGAAAGGAATACTACTTACTAGAGGAGCAAAATACCGTGGATACTCAAAGTACACGTTCATGTTCAAACCAAGTTGTTAAAAATCATTAAGACTTTGACTTGACGGCTTTTATTCAGTGGAGTGAAGATAAGAGGGGCGAGAATTGCACATCCTTAGCTTGTGATAATGACTAGTTTATTTCTTCTTTATTCCAACCATCCTTCTTCTCATATACTTTTATTTCTTTTTACTCCTCCTTCCTTCCTTTTCTCTTTTTTTTTTTTTTTTTTAAATGTAACCTGAATATATCCAACATCTCCTTGCATATTTTCTTTTTATAATGTCCTTCCCACAACTACTCCCTTCTCGTCACATGCTTCAATAATTTTAATCACATTAGATGTGCAATGAAGTTTATAGAGGTTAAAGTATCAAATGAAGGGTTTTGGGCTTTCATATTGGCAATATTTAATCAGTGTGGGGTTAAGACATTCTTGGATGTTGATACAGGTATGTGAAAAAGGTAAGGAATGAATAACGATGGCTTAAATCATTTTTCTTAACTTCTTAGTTTTAGCACTTCAGTGTTCATTGAGTTTAATTGGTAAATCCTGAACGTTCTCCTCTAAGAAATAGCCTAAATGAAGAATTTTGAGACTATTCAACGAATTTAAAGTATATTCAAGAAAGACAATTCGAATTCATTGTGATAAGTCTCTCAGAATTGAAGTTTGGGCTCAAAAGCTCACTAGGGGTAACTAGTTTCCACTATTTATTCCTTAAAGCATAACAGTCGTATTAACTCTTGTTTAAGTTTTCAGCATAGCTATTAACGCGTGCAAATGGGTGTTGGATACTAGAATGTTCAACATATGCATTTGACTTAGAGACACTAGAAAAACGCATGAATGTAATTCATAAAAGGATGAGATTAACATGAATGTATCATCGCTTGATAGCGGTTAAGTAAGAGAGAATATTTAAAAGTATTCCACTGATAAAGTTCATAATAACATGATCGTTCAATCAGATTGCTAATAATGTAAATGTGCTCAGGTGATAATCTATTTACATCCCACCCCCAACTGAAAATCGCGATGACCTCAGAAGTTGATTTTCAACAATAAATAAAAAGATATCACCTGCTAAAGCAACGCAATGACTGCAAGCGTAACAATCTGTAAATACCTATTCAATCTCCAAGCAACCAAGATCAAACGAAAGATATACAAAGGTACAATAAGCGTATGATCTATAAATGAAAACAAAACAATCACTGTAAAAGTAAAGTAATGGAAATGACATAGCAGTGATAATAGAGGTCGTACAAATTCAAAAACATCCAACAGTCGAAACATAACCACCGTCAGTCCCACATAATCCAAAAAAAAAAAAAAACATGTACATAAAGAGAGCAGAGAGATAGAAAAAAAAAGAAAGAAAATACATCAAAACTCTCGAAACACTCGCACAGTCACCACCTACGCATCCTCCGCAACATCTGATAATATCTCGATCGGCGCATCGGAGGTATCCGCAACTCCACCCTCAACAACAGTACTAGCCGTCGTCGGGTCACTCTCAGTGATGACTGGAGGTGGGGGAAGTGGGGGCTCCGCAGAAGGTGGTGCTGCCGAGGACGATGGTGGAACAGGATCAGGATGTGGTGATAGGGTCTCAGAAGTGGATGGATCAGCCGTAGGATGTGCAGGAGGGGAAGTAGTGGTAGATGGGTCAGTGGTAACCGGTGCGGTAGCAGGAGCAGTAGGTGGGGGTGTATGTAAGGACTGATCAACCCCCAACTGAATCAGAATAGCCTCTAACAATGTCGTCATGTGGGCCACCCGGCCCTCGAGTCTGATCCGAGCCTCCCTCTCCTCCAACAATAGCTCATGAACCGTCGGGAGAGGCACGGATGACGAAGACTCTCCCTGGGCCTGAGTTTGAGCTTGAGATCGCTGTCTCAGCTCAAACTATGCAATCTCCACTAGAGGATCTACCTCATCGTCAGAATCAAGCTCCTCAGCCTCTGTCGGCGTCCCTGAAGCTGCACCCTCTGTATCGGTGCCATCGACTCTCCTCCTTTTCTCTCCAACTTTCGCTTTCCCCTTTCCCTTTCCCTTTCTTTTCCTCCTCTGAGCATCTGAACGGCGAGAAGCTGTCTCGCCAAATCTACTGTGAGCCTGAGAAGTCGCATCATCAGGTAAGGGAAGGAGGCCAGCCTGCTCGATCACCCTATGAATGGCCCAAGCACCTTTCAGGTGCTTCTTGGCAGCAATGTAGCGAGTGGGGTGCCGCATGAAGTCAATATATAGGCGAGGCAAACAGACTGGTAACCCCGTCCCGATGGCAAATAAAACATGAGCATACCAGGCAGCAATCTTCTCCCGGTAGGAGGTGACCAATAGGCAATTGCTCAACGCAAGGTGGAGCATATGATAATTATCTGTCAAATAAACATCAGCAATAAGGGCCGTACCATCCCAGCTCGGTAATGCACCCCCGGTAAGCTCTCGGATAACAGCAGTGGGTGAGAGCACTGGCGTTCCAGCACGGTGCGGGCATACATAGTCGGGTACCTTCGGGACGCCTAGAGCAGCTGAGATAGTAGCCGGACTGAACACGATCTCCCGGCCGCGGAAGAATGATCGCAGTGTGAATGCGGCATCAGGATCTCTAATCATCGTCGCGCAAGCTGCGCGAATCCATGAGAGATTCACTCTCTTCGCCTGAGAGAGCAAATCGTACCAGTGTGGCATAGCCCGGAGGCGGGCGAGATACCAGGGAGTAGCGAGCCATGCCGTCTCAAGTGGTCGCTCTATCATGACCTTCCTAGACTGGAAGTAGCGTGTGAACCACTGGCGGTCAGGGGTGCCCCGGAAGCCATGGTGCGGAACCGGGTCAGGAATGGCAAGGTCGAAGGGCTTCTCCCTGTGATACCCTGTAACGGGGTTCATTGCGAGGATCCTGAAATGGAAAAGGACAAGAACGACAATTAAAACAGGAATTTAAAAAGAAAATAGGAAACTGCCACTGCTCTTGTTCGAGCGATCGAACTTTGATCGATCGATCGAATTATACCGGACGTCGATCGCTCGAACCCTTTCGATCGATCGAAAAACGCAAGAATGTTCGATCGCTCAACGTTTCTCGATCGATCGAGAACAGAGATGCGCAGCAACGAGGAGATGAACGGAAAAAATAAAACAAAACAAAGAAAACAAGATCAAGACTACAAGAGAATGGTCAAACGACCAATGGGGGGCATCCCTATTAAGATTTGAATGAACATGGAAGGAGGGGGAGCTCGTGGCCTTACCTCGGGATGTGTGCAGCAGAGGTGTGGGTGATGAAAAGGATGATGCAGGGGGTGACGCAGGGTGTACAGGGTGGGACCGGAAACCTTCAAAAATGGGACCTGAAGACCGAGAATCGCCCAATCCCGCTATCGCCGATCTCTCGAGAGAGTGAGGAAGATGAAGAGACTGATGAAGTGTACGCTGGAAGCCTCATTTAAATACAACTCTCGATCGATCGAGCTGTGTTAGAGCGATCGAACGTTCGATCGATTGAGATATTTCAAGCGCTCGAGAATGTGATACGTTCGATCGATTGAGAAGCTTTCGATCGATCGAACCTAGATTTTCCAACTACTTCACAGAATTTAGACACAATGTACCCCCAACTAGCCAACATTATGCTAGACATGCAGTAGAATGATAAAACAGTGCAGTACAGGACATGTAAGCCCAAAAACTCATCCTCATATTAGAAAATTGGAATTTAAATAGAAATAAAACTTTAGAATAACATCCAAATTGCAACATTATTACCCCCAATGGTGTTCAATACCTTATTGAACTAAAGAAAACGAAAATAAAACTAGAACTGAAAATATTGTTGTCTAGGTTACACTTCAATTGCTAAAATACTAATGAAAAGACAAAGCACAATTGAAGTGGGACACTAATCATCTAACAAGAAGATTCCTTCTTCCACCATTGCTTCATTCCCCGTTAGATCTTCGCATGTGGAGTCCAAACAGGATGATTCCCTTTCCCAGAACAATCGGAAAGCAGCAAGGACATCATCGAGCAAGTCTGGTGTCTCATAGGAATTGAAAGCCCATGCAAGAGGTGATCCGGATGGAGACACAGATAAAGGAGTATAATTGCGCAACGGACTGTCCTCTTGCGGTGGAGTGTGTGGGGGCCTTATGTAGGGCCCAAAACCATAAATCAGTTGATGTGGAAGGAATACCGGAATACCATTGAAAAGCATAGTGACAATCCTGGACAAAGAAAGAAAAACAAAAGACAAACAAAACAAAATTAGGATAATCGAACACAAGAAACACGGATTAAACACGAAAATAACAAACAAAAAAAACAAGGAATAGAAACAAAGAGATGTGACTCAGTTCTAACCTCACTATTGGCATGGATTCCCAAAATGCACTAGCTGGTAAGGGGCATTGGAGCCTGAATAGCAGAAAGCTCAAGTGCACATAGCGGTATGGGACCAACTCAGGAGCAAGGAAGTCATCAACAAAAACAAAAACGGCATTGTGGCGTTCTGGGACGACATCCTGGAGGTCATGATCTTCCCATGGCTCCCACATATCATCATTTTCCCATTGTGCCATGAGTGCATCATCCACCATTCTCCCCATGTATAGATCTTCTTCCTCATCCACATCATCGTCATCCTGAAATCCCATATTTTCATATGGATTGATGTCAAGGAGGTCCGGTGGGTATGGAATGTACCCTTGAGCAGCATCAATGAGAGAATGACCTTCAGGATCTTGATGAAGCAAAGGGCAGGGTGTGAGTTCACCCTCAGTCCAGGTGCCACAACGACATTCTGAATCAGCCCATGAACCGATAGAATGAGCATCATCACCTCGCATCTCTGCACCTGCAACAAAGTGGTTTAAGGTATAACGGATTAGAACTAGATCACAAATGAAAAAAGAATGAACAAAGACTTAAAAGAACAAAAGAGAGGAAACTAACATGCAGGGAAAGAAAAGAAATACAACAACAAAATGGAACTCCACTTTAGAATTTAAGTGGGAGAATAGTTGGGCTCATCCAGCTGGATGTGCTCAACTTCAGGTTGGAAGTCCTCCAAGAACGGTTTCAATCTTTGGCCATTGACCTTGAAACAATCATCGTTCGTAGGATTGACAAGCTCAACTGCCCCGTGTGGAAAAACAGTTTTTACAATGAACGGGCCTGTCCAACGGGAGCGGAGCTTTCCTGGGAAAAGGTGGAGGCGAGAGTCATACAGCAAAACTTTCTGCCCCGGCTCAAATGATTTACAAAAAATCGTACGATCGTGGCGAGCCTTCAACCTTTCCTTATGCAACCTTGCAGAGTCATACGCATCTCGTCGTATTTCCTCTAGTTCTGCAAGTTGAAGCTTACGTAACTGACCTCCCTCTTGAATATCAAAGTTCAATGAGCGTGTCGCCCAGTAAGCTTTATGTTCAATTTCAACAGGAAGGTGGCAAGCTTTCCCGTAAACCAATCTATACGGGGACATACCAAGATTCGTCTTGTAGGCAGTACGATATGCCCACAAAGTGTCGGTCAGCTTGTATGCCCAGTCTTTTCGGTTGGAGCTAACCGTCTTTTCGAGAATATGCTTGATTTCTCGGTTAGCCAATTCCGCTTGCCCATTTGACTGTGGATGATAAGCAAGAGCGATTTTATGGTGGACTCCGTATTTCTTGAGAAGTGACTCCAAGGGTCTATTGCAGAAATGTTTGCCTTGGTCACTTAGTAAAGCTTTCGGAGTTCCAAAACGAGACAAGATATGCTCTCTGAGAAAGGACATGACCGTTCTGTGGTCATTTCGTCTCGTTGGTATCGCTTCTACCCATTTTGACACATACTCTACAACAAGGAGTATGTATTCACAGTTATTAGACTTGGGAAATGGGCCCATAAAATCTATGCCCCAACAATCAAATATCTCAATTGTGGTGATAGAGGTTAAAGGCATAGAATTCCTTTTAGAAATAGTTCCAAGCTTTTGACAGCGTTGGCATGTCTTGCAAAAGGAATATGCATCTTTGAAAACTATGGGCCAGTAAAAACCGCTTTGTATAACTTTTTGTGCGGTCTTCTGTGACGCGAAGTGGCCACTGCATGCCTCAGAATGGCATGATGCTAAAATTACGGTTATATCCTCATTGGGAACGCAGCGCCTGATAACCTGATCAGCACAGTACTTGAAAAGATATGGGTCATCAAAGAAGAAATGGCGCGCGAATGAGAGGAACCGTTTTCTGTCTTGGTTCGACCAATGATTCGGTGTTTCCCCTGTGACAAGGTAGTTTACAATATCAGCATACCAAGGCAGACTACTTACTGCCAGTAGCTGTTCGTCCGGGAACTCATCCCTAATGGATTGGGGGTCGGTATTGTCGACAAAAGTTAACCGTGACAAATGGTCTGCAACCACATTCTCTACTCCTTTCTTATCTTTGATTGTTAGATCAAACTCTTGGAGTAAGAGTATCCAGCAAATGAGCCATTATTTAGCGTCTTTCTTAGACAGCAGATACTTGAGGGCCGAATGATCTGTAAAATAGACGATTGGTTACCCTATCAAATAAGACCTAAACTTATCCAAGGCGAATACTACAGCCAGCAGCTCCTTTTCAGTAGTTGTATAGTTCATTTGAGCTTCATTTAGAGTTCGGCTGGCATAGTATATCATATATGGCTTATTGTCCTTTCTCTGGCCTAGGACCGCACCAATGGCATAATCACTAGCATCGCACATTAATTCGAAAGGCAAACTCCAGTCGGGTGCATGTATTATAGGTGCGGAGGTGAGGAGATCTTTTAGATCCTCGAAGGACTTTTGGCAACTCTCTGACCACTCGAATGGTGCATCTTTGACAAGAAGTTGACAAAGAGGTCAAGAGATTGCACTGAAGTTCTGGATAAATCGACGATAAAATCCCGCATGCCCCAAGAATGAACGGATATCTCTCATTGTACGGGGGACAGGTAGATTTGAGATTATGTCGATTTTGGCCTTATCCACTTGGATTCCTTCATCGGAGATTATATGGCCGATGACTATTCCCTTGGTCACCATAAAGTGACACTTTTCCCAATTCAAAACTAGGTGTTTGTCCTCACATCGCGTTAATACATGCTCAAGATTGCTGAGGCAATCTTCAAAGCTATAGCCAAACACTGAAAAATCATCCATGAAGACTTCAAGGATGTTTTCGACCATGTCACTAAATATGCTTAGCATGCACCGCTGAAAGGTAGCCGGTGCATTACATAAGCCAAACGGCATTCGACGGTAGGCAAATGTACCAAATGGACAAGTGAATGTGGTTTTCTCCTGATCTTCAGGAGCAATTTCAATTTGGTTGTATCCACTATATCCATCCAAAAAATAGTAATACTTGTGACCTGCCACACGTTCTAGTATTTGATCCATGAATGGCAAAGGAAAATGGTCCTTTCGGGTCACAGTATTCAACTTCCTGTAGTCAATACACATCCTCCATCCAGTGGGGACACGTGTTGGTACTAATTCACCATCTTTGTTCGGGATGACTGTTATGCCTGGTTTCTTTGGAACCACTTTGGTTGGACTGACCCAAGGACTATCAGATATCGGATAAATCATCCCAACATCAAGTAGTTTGAGCACTTCCTTTTTAACCACTTCTTGCATGTTGGGATTCAGACGCCTTTGCATTTGCCTTGAGGGTTTAGCGTCTTCCTCCAGATATATCTTATGCGTGCATATGAATGGGCTTATGCCTTTGAGGTCAGCAATTGTCCATCCCATAGCATCCTTATGCTTGGTCAGCATTTGCACTAGCTTACCTTCCTGTTCATGAGTTAAAGCGGATGAAATAATCACAGGGTAGGTTTTTCCAGTCCCTAGGAATGCGTATTTTAGCTCTTTGGGTAGCTCCTTTAACTCTAACTCCGAAAATTGAAAACTAGAAGGCATTGCCAACTTAGTTTTAGGAGGCAATTGTTCATATGGCATTACCCACATGCATTCTGCTCTATCCTCCTCTATTGTATCCATCATAAGACACGTCTGGTTCAGATCAGCATCCAATGGAGTTGACTCCGCAGGCTGATAGATATCGCCAAATTGAGTCATCACAACTTCTAAAGGATCATTGTAGTCGACCAAATCAACTTCATCTTCAATGACCGTGTCTATATAATGAATTTCTTCCTCATCATCGTATTCTTCAGGTCGGGGATTAGAAACAATTTTTACATTCAATGTCATGTTCCCGAATACGATAGTCATGATACCACTTCTAACCTTGATCGTGGCATCAATAGTGTTGAGAAATGGACGTCCAAAGATAACCGGGATATGTGCACCAGGATTAGACACAGGTTCGGTGTCCAATATCATGAAATCAACCGGAAAGACAAAAGAGTCTATTTGGACAAGGACGTCCTCTAACACCCCTCTAGGGTACTTCACAGATCTGTCTGCCAATTGCAAAGCGACTCGGGTGGGTTTGAGTTCACCCAACCCTAGCTGTTTATAGACTGAATATGGCAGCAGGTTCACGCTTGCTCCTAAATCGAGGAGTGCGTTATCTATCCTTTGATTCCCAATTCTACATGAGACAGTAGGTGTACCGGGATCTTTGAGTTTTGGAGGCAACTCATTTTGAATGATCGCACTTGCTTGGCATGCGACATAAGCATGTTTCTTCACGCTTTGCCTCCTCTTGACCGTGCATAGATCTTTGAGATACTTCGCATAGGCCGGCACTTGCTTGATAGCATCTAGGAGTGGAAGGTTAATTTTAACTTGTTTAAACAATTCCAGAAACTCCTGATTCTTTGTCTCATTCTTGGGTTTCTTCAACCGTTGAGGGTAAGGTGTAGGAAAAGGGCATTTTGGTGGTTCATCCTTCACAGACTCCTTTCCAGGCCTTCGCTCAACTTCTTCCTCCACTCTAGGAGCTTCAATATTTGCCTTTATTGCTTCGTCATTAGTAGACGGCTCCTCCTCTCGAGTAGATGGTTGCTCAAGCTCATTATCCACCACTTCCTCCTCTTTGTACACTTCGGGTGTAGACAGAGGCATGCTTTTATCTATGATTCTTCCACTTCTCAATGTAGTCACGGCTTTAGCATGTTCTTGATTGTTAGGACCACTGTTATGTCCTTTGGGGTTCGGAAGTGGTTGGGCAGGGAATGTTCCTCCTGAACCCTCTTGCCGTGCATCTATCCTTTCTAACGTGGCAGACATTCTACTCATCATCTGTATGAGTTGCTACGTTAGATTGGCATTAGCAAGTGGCTCTTCTTCTTGTACCTTCTTGTGCGGTGGCACATAGGTATTGGTTTGTGGTGCATTGGAGGGTTGAGCTTGGTTGTATGTATTGGTTCTGTTTTGATTGTATTGATGGGACGGCCTATTGTTTTGCCCTTGATATTGATTATTGTTGTAGGGCTGCTGTTGATATTGATTTTGGGTCCCAGCATTATTTCTCCAATCAAAATCGGGGTGATTCCATCTATTGTTACTTTGAAAGTTATTGTTGGAATTCCCCGCCCCTCGAAAACCTTGCATAGCATTCATCTCCATAGGGGCCTGCTCTTGAAAATACGGCACATTGGGACAATATTGAGTTGTATGTCCCAACATGTTGCATGTACCGCATGGTTCTTCAGGCATAACTTGCCTAGAGCTCTCTCCTTTCATGCTTAACTCCTCTACCTTCTTTGCCAGTTCTGCATATTTAGTCATGAGGTGATCTTCACTGGTTAGTTGGTATAGACTTTTCTCCTCTACACAGGATATCTGTGAGCGTGAGACATTGTCAGAATTTGACCATTCATGAGCGTATTCGGCTAACCATTCGAAATGGGCTTCAGCCTCCTCGGTGTTTTTATGCAGAAATGGTCCAGAACTCATAGTTTCTACCAACTTCTTTGTTTCACCATTCAATCCTTGATAAAAGAAGCTGATAGTTTGCCATTTCTCAAACCCATGGTGTGGGCATGAGAGAAGCAAATCTTTGAAACGCTCCCACGCTTGTGTGAAGGTTTCATTGCTCTTTTGTTTATAGGAATTGATTTGACGCTGAAGATCTGTGGTCATGCGAGTAGGATAGAATTTCTTCAGAAATGCGGTGCTCATCGCATGCCAGGTGAAAATTGAATTAGGTTTGAGGGAGTGGAGCCACGTCTTCGCTTTATCTTTCAAAGTGAAGGGGAATAACATTAGATGCGTCACCTCCCTAGGACAATTCTGAGAGAATGTTTTGCAAACATCCTCGAAATCAGTGACATGTAAGTACGCCTTCTCACTTTCCATCCCATGAAAAGTGGGAAGCAGTTGGATCATCCCATTGCGAAACTGAAATTCGCCATTATGTGGTGGAATTTGAATGCAAGAGGGCGTAGGTGCGTGTTCTGGTTGCATGAGATCACAAAGAGGACGTAGTGCCTCATCAATTGGTACCACAACATTGTCACCATTTTCACTCTGATGATCATCCATTGATTCAGTTGGAGTGGCTATCGGATTAACAGAACTATCAGAGTCAGAGCGGTAGAAAGGATTTCCAAAAATTCCTTCAATAGAATTATTGGACATGAACTAGGAGAGTCCCTAAGGTGAGTGTTTACCAAAAGAACTGAAAAGAAGAGAAAATAAAAACAGAAAGAGATGAAGAGAGACTGAGGTAATCTAAGGAATTGATCGTCGCCTTCCCCGGCAACGGCGCCAAAAACTTGACACGGCGAAAATCTTGTGCGCTCTTGTGCAACACCCAAGTGTAGGTGGACGTGCAAGTAGTAACTGGTAAGACCAGGTCGATCCCACAGGGAAGGATAGAAATCAACTGACTTAGATTAGACTCTAAAAGAAAAGAAAATTCAATATTTTAAGAGAAGTGTAGAACACGAAGTTCTACAAATAATAACTACTAAACTTAAAAACAACTAAATTAAATTAACTAACGATTAACTATTTAACTAAAGCAAGATCTAAAAAATGGTTTTACTTAATAAAAGAAAGTGTTGGGATTACGCGAATCCACTATGACTCAACCATCTACCATGCAAATGCAATTAAGCTCAATGGAGGGCAACTTCTACAATATCCCGTACTTCTCTAAGGATGTAGAATCAATAGTCCTTTCATGACCGGGACTATATCATCACAATTAAGTTTGAAATACACAAAGGTGGTTTAATCCAATAGTTAAGACTCTCACCTACAATGGTATTAGCATTGAGGGTGGTTTACAAAATATATTGAAAGAAAATGCCTTAAGGCTTAAAGTTTAAAGACTGTTTTGACAAACTGAGCATTTGGGGACAGTTTGATAACGAATCAGTAAAACAGAAAGTCTTGGAATACTGCATTAGATGTCCTCAAGAATCAGAGTCCTCGATCGATCGACGCACATTCGATCGATCGAACTTCTTCATCTCTCGATCGATCGAAATAACTTCGATCGCTCGACTATGTCACTGATCCGATCGATCGAACTACATTTGATCGATCGAACACAGGAATAAAAATAGTGCATGGCAGAGGTCTGAAATCACGGTTTCATCGCGATTTCCCAACCCCGGACTACTCAGACATGATCTGAGGAGTCTCAGATTTATTTTTAACGTAAAAAGTCATTAAGGTAACGTTTGGTTTTGAGATTTTCATTAAAACGATAAAAAACTTAAGATTAAAACGTATATAGCATAAACAAACAGTAAGATCAAACGCTAACTACCATTAACTGAGTGCAATATGTAAGTAAAATGATAACCACTTAACCTGAATTGAAGAACTTGTATTAAATCACAAGAAAAATCCCAACTAGTAATGTCAAAGCTTGGTTAATAACCTACAAAACAAGAACAACTCTCCTCTCTCTATGAAAACTGAAGAAAAACAAGTGGGGCGTCCCCCTAGGACGTAAACAAAATGAATATATATAGCTTCGACCTAATGCTAAGGTTAAAACCCGTTTCTGCTGCGTGCGCGTATATTTTGATAAAAGGCATACTCGATCGATCGAAAAACTCTCGATCGATTGAACTTCCAGACACTTATATCGCTTGAACTCCATTCGATCGATCGAAACGTCGATCGCTCGAATACTTATCGATCGCTCGAACCTTGTATTTCAGCATTGAGTTATCTTCATCAGGGCCAAGCACTTCCTTTTATCAACATTCTTCAATCTTATATACAGCAGCAATAATCTGCACAAATAATCACTAAAACAATACCACTTATCATAGTTTAATCAATTTGTGCAAAAACTGGTATTGTAATTCAAACTGCAGATAAACAGGGGAATTGTAGACTTTCCTAGTGTATTTTTCTCTTTTAGCGCGATTATATTCTACAAATACACCCGCTTGTCAAGAGGCGAGCTATATTCTTGGGATAAAGCTCTTTCGGGATCGCAAGCGAAAGATAATGGGATTATCTCAAGCTGGTTATATCGATATGGTGCTAACTAGGTTTTCAATGGATAATTCGAAGAAAGGTTTGTTACCTTTCAGGCATAGTTTAGCGTTCTCTAAGGAATAGTGTCCTAAGACACAAGAGGAGGGGAATCGCATGTCAGGAATTCCCTATGCCTCGGCGGTGGGAAGTCTCATGTATGCGATGTTATGCACTAGACCAGATATCTGTTTTGCCGTTGGCATGGTTAGCAGGTATCAGTCGAATCCAGGTCCAGAGCACTGGACAACTATTAAACACATTCTTAAGTACTTGATAAGGACTAAAGATTACATGCTTATGTACGGTGGTAGTGAGTTAATTCCAGTATGATACACTGACTCAGATTTTAAGTCAGATAACCACTCGAGGAAGTCGACGTCCGGACATCTCTTTACCTTGGGAGGTGGTGCTGTTAGTTGGAGGAGCATTAAGCAGAAATGCATTGCAGACTCAACTACAGAAGCTGAGTATGTGGCTGCTTGTGAAGCCGCAAAGGAAGCTGTTTGGCTCAAGAAGTTCCTTATGGAGCTCGAGGTGGTACCAACGTCGCTGTCACCTATTACGCTTTATTGTGATAATAGTAGGGCAGTGGCTCAGTCCAAAGAGCCAAGGAACCACGGAAAGGGAAAGCACGTAGAGCGCAAATATCATCTTATCCGAGATATTGTTCAACGTGGAGATGTGACTGTCACCAAGATTGCCACCGTCGACAATCTTGCTGATCCGTTTACAAAGGCCTTGCCACATAAGGTCTTTGATCGTCATCTAGATAGTCTAGGTCTCAGATGTAATCCTGTATGGTTGTGAGTGCAAGTGGGAGTTTGTTGGGTTTATGCCCTCAAACCATTACTTTATGTATGACATTAGCATTTTAATATATGGATATCAGTTTTACATTTCATTATGTATGTTTCTTTCATGAGATGATTTTCAATCCTTAAGTATCATAGTAGGTAATTCGTATGTGTATGAGATACATACAAGCGAGATATGAATTACCATCATTTGATACTTAAAGCATGTCACAGTGGATGATGAGACTGGATATCTCATCAGGTATACACTGTAGCATAATTATCTACCATTGGATGGAGTGACCAATCTCAATCACTAGAGTGTCACTCTTAGTTAATATGCTAGTGCTTATAGTGCATTGACGGACCCGAGCTTTCCTATTGACACTTAATGTTGTCAAATAGTCAATAGGAACTCATAACTTGTATAAGGTACGTGTTCTCAATCTTGCGACGATTATGAACACAGACTGTGGATATGGCTGCTTTGACTTACCAATCAGTGAGGTCTATAGAAGATCAACACCTGAGTATCTTGGGTATGTCATGTCCATAGGGTTGTGAACATATATTGTCAAGACAGAATCTACCCTCTATTTCAGAGTAAGCATTCCCTTGAGAATGTCACCAAATCGATTATTGAGTACTGCAGTCTTGTTGATAGGAGTTATCAACATGTTTGGTAATCATGATAGGTGAATGGGACTCAAGGAATACAAGAAGTAATCATGATTCAGGTTGACAGTAACAGTTATCCGACTACCTGAATATGATTACGAATGCTGAAGGTAGAGGGACATTAGTACAACATACAAATCTAGTTATCGCTTCAGATATGTTCTTTTGCGTTGGAGTTCAGTTATCGTTTTATAGTAGAGTAAACGTTAACTGATCAGTTAGTTAGTTTGCTGATCAAAGAGTTTGGTCACGGTGATTAACAAACTGGTCTGAGCCAACAATAAAGAGCCTAGGAGGTCCCACTCTTAGCTCCGCTAGGAAGCTTGGAAGGACACATGAGGATCATGTCAAGGTAGGTTCGATCGATCGAAGGAGTTTCGATCGATTGAAGTCTAGGCAGGTTCAATCGCTCGAGGGTTGTTCGATTGATCGAAGGTTCGATCGATCGAATACACTTCGGTCGCTCGAAGGTTAGGTCGGTTCTGGGAATCTATAAATAGGGCAGCTGCGTACTGAATGTTTTTAATCGTCAGTTTATACGTAGAAGCTGCAGAAACTGTTTAAGTTTTCCTAAACCTTCCCAATCCTCTCCATTAGGGTTCCCACCAACCCTAGTCCTTCCTGGGAGCATCCATAGGAGTCATAAGAGTGAAGGCCATCTAGTGGAGGCTGCTGGAAGTTGAAAATTTCAAAATTAGGTTCAAGACACAAAGGTATAATACTTGTCCCTTAACTAGTTGGTACGCATCTATAGAATTGACGGGTAGTAGATCCGGGCATGCCAATAAAGTTTCATAATTTGACTTTTCCGCTGCGCTTTTAAACTTTTAATTTAAACCATTTTTTCCATCACGCGGAGGTTCAAGAGTTGAATGGATTTGAGTTAGTAGATGAGGTTACGCCGCCCTAGCCCACGAGAGAGGTTAAGGAGTAAGTTGATGATATCACTTTAGTCCACGAGAGAGGCTAAGGGATATATCTAAGAAAGAAATGTAAATGATATCGCTTTAGTCCACGAGAGAGGCTAAGGGATATATCTAAGAAAGTATGTTGATAATATCGCTTTAGTCCACGACAGAGGCTAAGGTATATCTAAGAAAGAAATGTAGATGATATCACTTTAGTCCACGAGAGAGGCTAACGGATATATCTAAGAAAGAAATGTAGAGGATATCGTTTTAGTCCACGAGAGAAGCTAAGGGATATATCTAAGAAAGTATGTTGATGATATCGCTTTAGTCCACGAGAGAGGCTAAATGGTACACCAATGATATCGCTTTAGTCCACGAGAGAGACTAAAGGGTACATCAATGATATCGCTTTAGTCCACGAGAGAGGCTAAGGGATACATCAAAGGAAGTAATGACAACGCTACCGCCTTGGTCCATGAGAGAGGTCAAGGGGTACATCATTCGTAAGAAGAAAATACTGTATCATGGCTGTTGCTTGGGCCCACGAGAGAGGTCAAAGGGTATACCGACTTTATGATCATAGAAAATTGGAGTTACGGTTAAAAGTGGTTGAGTAAAGTCGAATATATCGATACTGGATCATGTCATCATACAACCATGTTACATGTTCATTAAATGTTGTCCAAGATATTCGTTGTACTTGTGTATTATTATTTGTATTAGGAGTGATCGGTTAAGATGATCTCACTTAGTTTCAAAAGCTAACGGCTCCTTCCCTACCTTGGACATTTTACGTCTAGGTTATGATGAGGAGAATTATCAAGGTGACCCTGAAGATGCATATAACTATCCTCAAGATGAGAACTATCAAGAAGGCAATCCTGAGGCAGACTATCAGGAAGAGTTTGATAACGAAGGTTACAGATTTGCCAGTTAGAAGGAGGACTCTGGCCCACTTTCGTATTAAGACTACCTTTATGTTTTAAGAACTACCTTTTGTCGATGTAATAATTCAGTGGCGTCAGTCGCCCAACTTATCTTTTGTGGTTTTCATTTGGAACTTCTGTAATAGCTTAAGTAGCAAAACACTTTAAGTTCCCCCATGAATACCATTAGACGCTTTTTGCAATTCCTTACTCTGATATATATTATGTTAGTATGTTACACGGACAGGTCAGTTTTATGTAACTCGTCATTCTCTACGGGTCCAGAAATAAAATTTTAAATTTTCTCTATTTTTGGCTACTCCGGAGCGTGATAATGAGAGCCCTTAGTCTGAAACAACAAAATTAAAAACCTAAATCACAAACCAAAGAATAAATACCAATCCAACTAAAAAAAAAAACCCTTCAATCACAACCTAAATGACAAACCTAAACAAAAATCTAAAATAGGGGGAGGACCTGTTGTGATTCTTGTGCATAGGGGAAAAAGAAAGATGTTTGCTAGTAGTTTTGCGCCGCGTTCTCCTTTTTTTTTTTTGGATGTCCTAAAATTGTTGTCCATTTTCCTAAATTAGTATGCAAATTTTACTTATTTTTCCAAACTACCCTTCTTTATAATCAATACCAAAACAAAACAAAAAAAGAAAGTTCAATGATTATGGGCAATTGTGAAAAGTAAGTGATGATGCCAAAAATTGGTAAGAGTAAAGTAGAGCAATTTAAGGAGAGAGAGAGAGAGTGAGAGACTATTTTTTGTATGTGGTTCGGCCCTATTAATGAAGGTACCTACGTCCACGGGTGTGTCTGAGCACGTTCACTAGCAGATCACCGGCGGGCCTGGTGAGCCAACAAAGAGGGGCGGCACTACCAGTAATACCGGCCGGGTGTATGCGTATAATGGTGAATTTTGTAGAGGTGTTGTGTAGACTCAAGAGTTGGCCGCCCCCTTCATGAGGGGTGAGAGGTCTCTTTTATAGATGTAAGAGACCTACTCATACATGGATAAGGAAATATAATCCTATTAGGGTGTGATTGACACCAATCAAGTAAGCTTCCTAATTGTATTAGGATTGATTGACATTAATTGAGGGGGTTTCCTAATTGGATTAGGAAATAGCTGCACTTTCCATTAGTCTTCTAGCTTGAGTAGGAAACTGCCCATAATACTTGGGATCACGCCCGTGATGCTCGGGATCATGTTTGTGGGCCCGGATGGGCTGTTGATTTTGAACCGCTCGGTCATATTTTGGGCGTATCAGCTGCCCCCCATTTCCAAGATTGGCCAGATGCTATATCGGGGCAAGTTTGGAAATCAGTTTGATATTACTTGCCGCTGTCTGAGTGCTTGTGGAAGCTGCCTCGGGGCTTTTGAGCCTGGTGAGTCCTCGGGAACTGGCTGAGAGTTGAGACCCTGCCTAGCTCGGGACCTTTAGGTGCTCGGGAAGTGACCGAGAGTTGAGACTCGGCCTACTTCGGAGTCTTTTTTGCTTGAGTTAGCTCCCAGGATGGTTATCTTCTGCCCGTAAACCTTCGTCAAGGCTGTGGGTAGGAGGATTTTACCATGTTGGACAAGCCGACCTAGAGCGTATTGCTCTAGGGTCCTTTTTACTGTTAGCTCCCCAGGATGGTTGTCTTCCGCCCGGCCAGCCTTCGTCAAGGCTGTTGGGAGAAGAGCTTGACCATGTTGGTGGAGCCGACCTAAATCACGTTGCTTTAGGGTCCTTTTGCTCCTCTATCGTCGGCCAACCTAAGAGATTTTAGTCACCTCTATCGTCGGTCTGGACCTAAGTGGAGTTAATGTCTCTGAGTACTGTAGGTGCTCGGGTTGTCCAAGATTTTGACTTGGTTATCCGCAAGGCCTGTAAATACCCGGTGTGATTACCTGTTTAGTTCACTACGCCATCTTGCCCCCCAAGCTTTCGCTAAGACGAGGGTCTTAAAGAGGCTATGAACTGTAGGTAACCGACCTGGAACATGGTGGTTGCAGGGTCTTTTGAAGCTTGCCATCATCAGCCACCTAGGAGGTTTGCCTCCATTGTCGGTTGGACCTAAGCGAAGCCGCCTCGGGCGTGACCCCGAGGTCTTTGGTGCCTGGGTTCGGAGCCCGAGGTCTTTTAGTGCCTGAGTTCGGAGCTCGAGGTCTTTTTAGTGCCTGGGTTCGGAGCCCGAGGTCTTTTGAGATGCCTCGGGGTTAGGCCCGAGGTCTTTTGAGATGCCTCGGGGTTAGGCCCGAGGACTTTGAAAAGGATCTCTGGCAATCGGCGGAGCCTCACATGGTGATAAGGCAAGTACTACTGTGGTCGGGCTCATCTAGACCGATGGAGACAGGAGGTCGGATCAGGATCGTCAGGCTCCAGATCTCTCTGTGCTGGAGGCAAAGCCGGAACTGCTTGATCCTGACCGATGTGAACTGGAGGTCGGGTCGGGACTGTCGAACCATGCCTGTTGTGAGCTGGAGGTCCGGCCGGGGCTGCCTGACCCGGACTGCTGTGAACCGGTGGTCGGGTCGGGGTTGCCAGACTCAGATCCCTGTGAACTGTAAGAACTCCCGGGCTGATCTCGCTTTCGCTTTCTTCTGGAAGACTCGTTGCTTTCTTGCCCGGTGTATTTGGTCTTCAGAAATTCTTCAGTGTCGATGTATTTTCCAACCCTCTCAGAGAGCTCAACCAAAGTTTCCGGTCGGTTTTTGTGGAACGACGCGGCGCACTTGGTGTGTTGAACTCCCGAGCAGAAGGCTAGGATGGCAATTGTCTCGTTCAGATTGCGGATTTGAAGCTTCTGTTGGTTGAACCGGTCGGTGAACTCCTTGAGGGACTCATTATTCCGTTGTCTGACTGTTAGTAGTTGCATGTCTGGCCTTGGCCGCTCATGCATACCGGCGAACTGGTTGATGAACTGCTTGCTGAGTTGTTTGAAACTGCGGACCGATCGGGGCTCCAAGGAGTAGAACCACTGCATGGCCGGGCCTTTCAAAGTGCTGGGAAAGGCTAGGCAGTGTAGCTCACCGGAGTTGGTGGCTAGGGCCATCTGAGCCTTATAGGTTCGGACGTGGTCAATCGGGCTTCCCGAGCCGTTGTATGAATCTAGCCGAGGCTGCTTGAATTTGCGCGGGATAGAGAACCTCGTGATCTGGCTGGAGAATGGTGACTCTGTCTCGGTATTGGCTTGATTCGGAACACAGTTTTGACCAAGCTTTTTGGCCACTCCGTCGATCTGTTTCTTAAAGTCCTTGATTCGGGCTTCCACTCCTTCCCGACCGGTATCTGAGGAGCTGGTCGGGTTGGTGGAAGAGGCTTCTTCATGGCAGGGTGTTGTCCTCTGCGATCGGGTTCGGCTATGACTCCGGGTAACCGTTCGCCTAGGGACGACTTGGCTCTTGACCGAGTGACCCTGGACTGATTTACGGGCCATATGCTCCTGCCTTTCCTCTCGGGCAGCACGCCCACTGTTGATGTCTCTGGCATCCTCAACATGGGACGGGTTGGCTCGGGTCCGTTGTCTGGTCAAGATCGGTTCTCGACCGTACGCAATGTTCCCGGGTCGTTTCCCGGCCACTGGAGGATTGCTTTGCTGAGCTAGCAGTGCTTCGATCTGTTGCTGGATTTGACGCTGGCCCTCCAAGAGTTGTGTGAGGGTTGCGGTGATTTGCTCATATGTCGGGGCTGCTGCAGTCGACGCCGGGGCCGAAGGAACATCCCGGTCGGACTGTTGCGCAGCCTTCTTACCCTTCTTTGGTGGCATATTGATCAGTCAAGAATTTGTTGATGAGAAGAATTGTCGTTTCCCACAGACGGCGCCAAACTGATGATGCCAAAAATTGGTAAGAGTAAAGTAGAGCAATTTAAGGAGAGAGAGAGAGAGAGTGAGAGACTATTTTTTGTATGTGGTTCGGCCCTATTAATGAAGGTACCTACGTCCACGAGTGTGTCTGAGCACGTTCACTAGCAGATCACCGGCGGGCCTGGTGAGCCAACAAAGAGGGGCGACACTACCAGTAATACCGGTCGGGTGTATGCGTATAATGGTGAATTTTGTAGAGGTGCTGTGTAGACTCAAGAGTTGGCCGCCCCCTTCATGAGGGGTGAGAGGTCTCTTTTATAGATGTAAGAGACCTACTCATACATGGATAAGGAAATATAATCCTATTAGGGTGTGATTGACACCAATCAAGTAAGCTTCCTAATTGTATTAGGATTGATTGACATTAATTGAGGGGGTTTCCTAATTGGATTAGGAAATAGCTGCACTTTCCATTAGTCTTCTAGCTTGAGTAGGAAACTGCCCATAATACTTGGGATCACGCCCGTGATGCTCGGGATCATGTTTGTGGGCCCGGATGGGCTGTTGATTTTGAACCGCTCGGTCATATTTTGGGCGTATCAGTAAGTATAGATTCTTTTTATCCCCCTTAAATAGTTAGATTCCCAAAAAAGAATATATAAAATGGGACAAAATGAGTATTTTATTATCAAATATATATAAATAAATTATAAAAAATAAAAAAAAAAATTCGAGAATACTGTACTCGAACCCCCGTATACCATTGGACTACAGTGATTTGGTAGGCTTCATATTGTTAGTGTTTAGGAAAACACGTTTGAAAAATTCATTGAACGGTTTTGAATCTTTGATTAATAAATTGATTAAAAATCTAGGAGTTTCATTCTAGTGGGGCCCGCCAGGTGCGCAGGGAATCAGGACCATATGGCATTGGATGATCCATCGTGGACTTGCAGCCTTGCTCCACTGGCGTCTTACGTATAACAATTATTTATTTAGACTGGTTTATTTGCTCAGGGAAAAAATAAAATAAAAATAAAATCAGTTGCTACACTTTCTCAATGCCGCGTAGCAAATTATTGTCTATTAAAGTGTTTGACCATTTCAACCTCCCTGCTTCTCTTTAAAGAGTTCAGTTTTGTTCATTCTAAAATAATTTATTTTTTATTTATTTTTTCTCTCATTAATTAATAAAGTACTCTCTGTTTCATATAAAGAGTCTCTTTTGAGAGTTTTAATTTATTAAGGGGGCAATATTAATTTTGATGAGATTTTCAACTTTCCAATTTTGCCCTTTTTGAAATTCAAAATTATAGTGTCACATAAAAAAAAAAGAGGGAAGTGTTGGATATAATAAATGAGAAATTTGAAAAGTGTGTATTAAAGTACTTTAATTTTTCAAAGATGACTCTTAAAATGGGGACATCAAAAAATAGTATCAAGGACTCTAAATATGGGACAGAGGGAGTAGGGTCTAGTACTTTATACTATTAATTAATTTTTATTTAATACTGAGCTCCACTACATTAACTAATGTGAGAAAAGAGTGAGTAAATGGTGAACAATTTTGGGGTGAGCAAAAAATATATTCCTCTTTAAAATAGGCAAATACTCTAGGGAGGGATAATTTTGTACACATACTATTTGATTAAAACCTCCATTTTTTGTATGTGTATTAATGTAGGCAACAACTAACTAGTTAGAATCCACAATCGTGGGGTGAACTTAGCTTAAGTTTAAGTTAATTTGTGGTATGAAACTTAGCAATTTGGAGTAGTGGAGTTGGGGGAGATGATGTAGGCAAAACTGTTTGGATGCAAATGGTGTTGTGAAAACTGTTTGAATGTCAAAGGGGGGACGACTGAGGAGGGGGAGCAAGAGACCAAACGGTTTTAACAAAAAGTAAAGATTGAGACATACCTAAAGATACAATTTTTGGGACACAACTTAAAAGATGTGTTTATACCTCTTATGTGATGTCATTGGACCCCACAGTTACACAGGAGAGAGATAGACACATCTCTTGAGTTGTGTCCCAAAAGTTGACCCCACAGTTACACATAAGAGAGAAAGACGCATCTCTAGGGTTGTGTCCCAAAAGTTGTATCTTTAAATGTGTCCCAAGTATTACCCTTTAACAAAATCGTTTGAAATTTAAACGTTTTTCAAAGCACCATTTGAATCCATGTTCACCTGAAACTATTTTGTGTAAATTGTTTTTCTAAATCGTTTGCTCGTATAATTGTAAAACTTAGGCGTACCACAAATTTGAGTTTTACTATCCAACTAAACTTAACTTTGTCCTAAATTATGGTATACACTACACTTTTATGGCACCAAAACTTAAATTTGCCCCAAGTGTGGTATGGATTAGGGCTGGCCGTCCCAACCCGAGACCCGACCAACCCGACCCAACCCGACCGACTCGAAGGCATTTGAGTGGTTTTGGCGGATGGCCGGATGAGTCATGGTTTTCCCAAGCCACACCCGATTGCTTATGGTTTGGTTGTCGGTTTTTATAATCCAAACCCGACATCACCCGACCCGACCACATATTGAAAACTTAGAAAATACAATATATGTGGTGGAACTATGGAAGTCATTTTCAATTCTGTTTTTTGTATGTTGTATTAATTTGATGGTGGATTGTATAATTGTTTTTCATTTTTCTTTGCTTGTTAAGTTTATGTAGAATTTTTATTTATTAGTAAGTTAAATTGAATGTCTTCCTAAAAAGTTTGCAAGAAGGTGAAATGGTGAATAACAGGGTCATGCTTTGCAGTTGGGTACAATAAACTCAGCGTTATCAGGGTGTAAAATTGATGAAAATAGGATATATTCTTTTTGTCGGGTTTCACCCGAAACCAACCCGAACCAACTCGAAACCGACGAATCGGTTTCACCCGACTGAATGGATGGATGACGGATTCAAAACTCATAACCCGATGGGGTTCGGATGGATGATCGGATGGGGGTCAAACCCGACTCACCCGAACCATGGCCACCCCTAGTATGGATCCTACCATTGTAAATGTTCTAAGGAGTAAGAGCTAGCTTTTACATAACTTGAACAAAGATATTTCCAATTGAAGCTGGGATTCATGTCAATTTGAGTGTTCATGGAAAAAGTTTAGCTCGAGAGCATTTTTGTTCACTCATTGCTCATTTTTGGGCCATTATTGGGTGATATATGTTCTATTCTATTCATATTTTGCCCATGTATTATCGAGAAATTATTCAGTGAGCCCATCACGCCACGTCAGCATTTAATCTCAACTACCCACTTGCACTTTCCTTCTAAGGGGATTATGACAAGTGGTTATCAAATTTAAAATTTAAAATTTTACTAACCACTTGTCATAATTTGCCTAGAAAGAGGGGTTAAATGGTCGAGTGATTACGATTAAATGGTTACACTACATCAGCATGTTAATGTAGCGTGACGGGTTCACTAAATAACTTCTATAAAATATTAACATAATTAATGGAATAAGACAAATGTCATCCAATAAAAATCTGGGTGAAATTTTATATTACTCACGTGTATAATTTGGTTAAAAAAAAAAAAAAGAGAGAGAGAGAGAAACAACTTAATTTCAGATTCTAGAAGCAAAAATATATATTTTAAGTTATTCTAATAGCTGATTTTAATAACATCCAACAATTACCCAAAAAAGAAGGATGAGGAAATTACAGTCTAGTGGTACTAAGGAATTAATAAAATTGTACTTTTAACTTTGAAGTCAACACTGGCGGGCAAGAAAGGAGACTCGAGGGCGCCTTATGTTGAATTTACAAACTTCCCTCAGAAAGTTATTCATGTCATTGTCAATATTATATTAGGAACTCACATGGGACATGTCCACAACTGTAAATCAATTAAGAACAATGAAAATAAGGTAATATTTTTGCTTGTGCAGCAACAACTTTGTTTGGTTGGGAATTTAACATGCAGAATAAAATTCCCTCAAATAAATACATACATATGAGCAGTAATTAAAGATGCATATCATAAAAAAGACACATAGATTTCTATGTGGTTCAGCCAAACATCTGCCTACGTCCACACATGAGAGATCCATTCTTCATTATTGAGTAAAACATGGTACAAGTTACATGAATTAATTAACTCTCATAACCCAAATACAAAACCCTTGTACTCTCCCCACTTAATACCCCAAAGAACCTGACACAACTAATCACTGTAACATAGAGAAATCACAGAGATAAAGAAATACCCATCCCTACCTCACATCCCTATAACGCTGTGAACACCCCCTCACAGAAAACCCCAATGATTAATATCTTTCTCACCCTAGACCATGCACCCCCATGAGGGGAGACCCCCAATTTGGTACACCAAGGGCTTACATAAATTCCTATACAACATCATAGAACTTACAACCCATTACTTATTGGACAAGTAATACAACTCTATCATAAAGGAAACCAAATCACAATAGGCATCTAGCCAAATCACAATCCCTAAATTAATAGAATTATCCCACATGTGATATAACCCCAACATATTTATAGTTTTTGAAGAAAATTACAATAACTACGTGCATATGTGTATATATATATATATATATAATCTAATATGCTTAGTATGTAAGTATCACCATCATACGTAATCTAAAATGCTTCATTTCTATAATTCAACCCTTTTTTAAAAATAATAATTAAGTACACTGGTTTTGTGTATCCAAACTATCTGTGCTAAAGTTTTGTGTCAATTTTAAAATTAATTTAAACTTTATATTGTAACTAATGGATGATTTTGAAAATCCACATCAATATATATATTATTTAGGTGTACCTAACATTACTTTTTTTTTTTTTTTTTTTGCCATCTATCCATGCTAGCAAATAAGAAGAAAATAACAATTCAAAATCGTTAATAATTAGTATATTTTCTGTGGCTATTTCATCTTCTAGATTAGATAGTTAGGCTGATCAGTTCATGATTAAAAAGAAGAAGTTAAATTCACTTTCGAAAAATATAACTTCATTGTAGATATAACTTTGCGAGTCAGAAAAATGTAAGATATTTAAACATATTGGACGGATCGTAATATATACATATAATGTACAGTAAGAGCTTAAATTTCATCTATATATTTACGAGTAGCATACACATTTTGATTGTAATCTACGTAATGTATTGCTCAAACTGTGTAATGTGTCAAAGGAGAAGTTATTCAATGAGCCCGTCACACCACTGACCTGGTGTGATCATTCAATTTCAACTACCCACTTGTTCCATCTTTCCTAGAAGATCATGATAAGTGGCTAGTAGAATTTTAACTTTTAAATCTAATAACCACTTGTTATGATCCCTTAAAAAGAGAGGGCAAATTAAAAATTAAAATTAAATACTAACATGATGTGTCGGACTCACTGAATAATTTCTCCAGTCGAAGTCATAAACGGTGCAGCTGCCAGCAGAAGTCAATCAATGCACATTAATTTTCTTCTCTGTTAGAAGTGGGCATAAGTCATGCACATTATATACTAAACTTATTTATTTTTGTGTTAAAGAGATTCACTTAACTCTCCTCTATGATTTAATATTAGAAATCTCCATTGAGTTTTGAATAATATCAACATCCTCCTTTATTTTTAAAAGTTCGGAGAAATGATGGAATTTTGTGAAGTTATCAAATTTTCAAGGTAAATGACATTGTTGCCATTGTTTTTGACTATTTGATAACCTAATTAAGTGCTAAAAATAAAAATTGTTAGTACTTATTTATTTTCACAGTGTTTGATAACATACCACTTCATTGAAAAATTAATCAAAATTCCACTAAAAATTTTAAGTGAAAAATTTTAGTTGAAAATAATCACTCAATGCAATCTATTTGAGTACTTGAGACACTGTTTTCAGTATTACAAATTCAATCGCTTAAAATTTTTCAGTAATTAAAATTAAGCACTTAATTTTCAGTACTCAATTTTCAGTTATATCAAATGGAGCCTAAGCCTTTATTTGGTTCTTGGGTTTAGAGAGGGAAAGAAAAACAAGGAGGAAAACTATTTCCCTTGTGTTTTCCATTGTATTTTCCTTCATGCTTAAATAACTTTAAAAACTAATATTTTCTAAAATATGATTGTAATATAAGAAAAAATGAAGGTCTTACAACCAAACCCACCCCCCCCCCCCCCCCCCCCCCCCCCCCCCCGGATTTTCCTCATTGTTTTCTTTAGTAGCCAAACAAAGGAAAGTGTTTTCCTCAATGTTTTCTTTTCTTTTCCCTTACTAAATCCAAAAATCAAACGAAGTTTAAAATAACCTTACAAACTTGTGTGAACTGACATTAATACTCTTAAATTAGGTATTTTAGTTGACAAATGTGTCCACACATTAAAATAAAGAAAATACATATTTAACTTTCGTAGACTATTAATTTTTAATATTTATTTTATAATAAATAAGGGAGGATGACATGGTAATTTTAAGTATCTAACTATCACCGTTAGTTGTTGGTTAGTGAGAAGTGACATGATATTATTTAAAATTCAACAGATGTCTATGATATTATGTCATACTTAAAGGGAGGTTAGTGGTATTTACCTTTTATCTTTTTGTTACTTTTTTTTTTTTTTTTTTTTTGAGGAAAAAAGAAATTTCATTAATCAGGAGAAACCACCGTCATCACAACGTCTATCAAGAACTGAGGAAAAACAGAAAACCAAACAGATTTAGAAAGATGAGACTTTGCATGGCTAGCAAGACAGTGAGCATCCAAATTACCATCCCTACGCACAAAACCACAGTCAGCCGAAGAGAACTTCAGAAACTCAGGGTGTGTTTGATAACACAATTAAGTGCCGAAAATGAAAAGTTTCAGCACTTTTTTTCTTTTCAGTGCGTTTGATAACATACCACTTAATTAAAAAAAGCAGCAAAAAATCCATTGAAAACTTGAAGTGAAAATTTTCTATTGAAAATAATCACTGAATGCAGTCTACTGCATTTCTTGAAACACTGTTTTTAATATTGCAAATTCAATCACTTACAGTTTTTTATACTTAAAATTCAGTACTTGATTTTCAATTTTATCAAACACACCCTCAGTTCTGATAACGTGGATCGGGAGTTTTTTTTTTTTTTTTTCACTTTACTTCTCGTAATAAATTGAATTTAATTTTATATTCCCTCCGTCTCATTTTATGTGTCCATCTTTCTTTTTTGTTATGTCCCAAAATTGTTGTCCACTTTTCTAAATTAGTATTCAATTTTTACTTAGTTTCCCAAACTACACTTCATTGCAATCAATACCAAAACAAAAGAAAAAAAGAAAATGCAATGATAATGGGTAATTATGAAAAGAATGTATAAATTATTTTTATCCCCTTAAATAATTAGATTCTCTAAAATAGACACATAAAATGGGGCGGGAGAGTAGTTGTTTTCCAAGTTAGTTGTCCGCAGAGACAAAATCCTGACTCTCAAATTGTTTGTTTACTCTTATTCGTATATAGAAGGAAAAATAACACTTCCACCCCCATATATATATATATATATTTAATATTTTACTGCGACTTGTTATAGTTTTAAAATGTCACTAATATAATAGGAGTAGTACAGTTGAGTAGAGTATTTACAATTAAAAAGTAGTCCATCAAACCGAAGGTGTTACTCCAACATATACATATACATAGTACATACCACCTCCGCCTCCGGCCTTTTGAACTTGTGCAATTTCAGACACGACGGAGACTCTTCTGCTATCTGCGTCGTTCTCGTTCTCGTTCTCGTTCTCGTTCTCGTTCGTATAATAATAATAATAATAATAATAATAATAATAATGTCCCCTCTATTGAATTTGACGTCGGTCATCTCTCATCTAATCCACACATTTCCCAGTAGAAAAGCATAACCACAACCACAACCTGATATATATATTAATATCATCATTTATTTTTCATCACAGCCCAAAAATGGGCCACCACGGCCACCACATCGCCACCGCCGCCGACGGCGTTTCTCAGCGCGTCAACAGCCCCAGATTCTCCGGCCCAATGACTCGCCGAGCCCAATCCTTCAAACGCAACAACAGCAATAGTACTAGCAACAACAACAACAACTTTAGTATACACCACGAGATTGATCTCCAGCTCAACTCACCCAGATCTGAACTCGGTACCACCTCGGTTTCTGGTGATGGGTTTGAGTCAGTTCCCGAAAAGAAGCAAACCCATCATCATCATCATCATGTTACGCAGAGACCTCATGTGAAGAAGCATATTGGATTTGGATCTGTTGCTGTAGTAGATTTGGGGTTCAGCAGAGAGAAGAAGAAGTTGGGGCACTGGATGTTCTTTGTGTTTTGCGGGGTTTGTTTGTTTCTGGGTGTTCTCAAGATTTGTGCTAATGGGTGGTTTGGATCTACTATCGACAGAGTTGGGTCCTATCAGGTTGGTTCATCTCTCAACATGAATCCCATGATTTATTTTATTCGTACCTTTTGATTTTATATGTTTATAATCTCAGTTAATTTGTTTATCAGTAATTTTCAGCTATGAAAATGATCACATTCCATAATTTGTGTGAAAGTAGTGTAGAAAAATTTAATTATGCTCAAAATCTGTGTATGTTGAAGTTTGAACGAAATCGATCCCAAAAGGCAACTTTTAGGTTTCCAGGTCCAGAGTAAAAGTTGAAGTTATTTATTTTTCTTTTATGAATTTATACCATGACTGAGTTTTAGTTTAATCTTTTTTTTTTTGGGTAATTCCTTGTGTACTAATAGGGACTTCGGTGTACCTATCAGGAAAAAAAAAAAGAAAAAAAGTGGCGGAAACTTGGGCTATTTTTTCCCCCCCTATTAGATGAAGCCCCTTCTCCTTTCTTTATGCTAGGAAGAAAACTATGCAATGAAACAATGTTATTTTTCCCACTCTTTCATAAAATTTAGTTGGGGAAATAGAGTTCTTGAATTTTAAAATTGTTTTGTTATTATGTTTGTGAATTTTAACAGGAAAAGATAGTACTGCCATTTGAGATTTCTTGTTGAAGGAATGCATCATATGCTTTGGTTTTACAGTTCATACTTTTGCTTTTGCTTTTCGGTTGTTAATCCGAAAATGTCGTTTTACTTAAATTTTTTTTATATATATATTTTTTACCTCTCAATGATTTAGAAGAAAAAGATTAATATGACTAGATGTGAGTATATGCAAGTATATAATTCAGTGTAAGATGTACATGTTTTACCTATGCATGCAAACAAATATGTTCATGTGTACTATAAATATAGACACATATATATATATATGTGTTATATGCAGTATAAGCATTCAAATGTATGTTTAGGGCCTTAGGCATATGAATTTTGCATGCCTTTTAGGAAATGATATGTGAAAAGGAAAAAAATTCCACACTATTTTCGTATTTTCAAGCTAGTTATATTTTCCCTTAAAAGTCAGTGTAAACCAAATTCTGGAAATGTGTCAAAACCTATGGAAATGAAAACGAAAATGTACCATAATTTCACAAGTATGTTTGATATCAGTAGATCTCAACCTTAGCTGGTTCAAAATTCAATATATGTCTCAGAAGAAAACTGACTTTTTAGTGAGGGACTTTCTTTGGCTATTGTGAGCATGCAGGCGAGAACACCTAAGGGCTTGCGTATTTTTTTTCATCCCTTTTCTATATTAATGTCTAGATTTCGACTTGTCTCGTAGAACTTCTATTGAAACAACCTAAGAAGCACCGATACGGACACGCGACACGGACACGACACGACACGGATACGCCGATACGGCATTTCTAAAAAAAAGCAGGATACGATACGTTGGGGACACGATTTTTAAAATATATTTTTTTGAAATATATGTTTACCATGTCTTATCAAAATTGGCATAAAAGCACATAAATCACAACAATACTATGAAATTATCAAAAACAACAAAGAAAATGAATAAAATTCAAAAACATCTTCATTAATATGTTAATAACATTCATCAACCAAGTGTCAAAGCACATTGTCATTTGCTAACTACTAAGTAATGTATGCACTTGTCCCCAAAGTATGTCCATCTACATAAACCAAGTACCAAAAGATATTTGTTAACTTGTGTCCACTAGTATATAGCCCAAAAAATATATTTGTGATCATGAATTAAATTCCAAAAAATACGAGTGCCAAAACAGAGTGTCTGTGCTCTATAGACCGTTGGTTACCCACCAATGGTGGATGAAATCAACATCCGCAAACTCTCATGACCTACTTGAGTATCCGACACGTGTCCAAAGTGTGTCGGCTCAAGAAAAACTAACAAAAAATTCCGACACGAAATTTTGAGTATCCGACACGTGTCCAAAGAGTATCGGAGAGTGTCGGTGTCGGATACGTATCCGACACTGATACGTGGGGCAAAAGAGAGTGTCGGTGCTTCATAGGAAACAACGATCAGAGATGATGGAAATCCTCACCGGGTGAAATGAATATTAAAAAAACCATCGGGCTAAAACATTTTAATTTTGAGAGGGAATATTGCAAAAAATTATATGTGGTGTTTTTTCTTGCACATGCATTATTTACTGTTTATGGCTGTTTTCCATTGTGTCACAGCCTGCTTTAAAGAACCGTGTGTGTTCAATTAATAAACTATTTGGAGAATTGCAATCAGGATATTACCGAGTCCTCCATTGGGGGTCAGAATGGACTTAAGCAAAGCTCTCATGAAGGATATAGGAAAAGCAAAAGTAGTGCTATGGTTGGAGACGTGGAACGGAGTTTAATGACAGTAACATCAGGTGTAATTGGTAACCAGAACAGTGTGGCATATGTAAGTACCAATTAATATAGCAAACACAATTTCTCTATTTTTCACTTGAGAATGAATTTGCCACCCCGTTTACGGATTGAAATTCTTTAGTATTCAGGTATCTGGTCAAAACCCAACAGTGAGAATTTCACTCAGTGCATTGACCGACCAAAGAGTTCAAAAAGTGAGAATTCTATATATTATTGAATACATATTATTCGCCAGTGTTTTTCAGTATGTGTATTTCTCAACACCTTTCCTTTTACTTCTTTTGGCAGACCTGCACGCAAAGACAAATGGGTACCTTTTGATAAATGCCAACGGTGGCTTGAATCAGATGAGATTTGGGGTCTGGTTATTGTTTTTTTTTTTTTAATGATCTTATTGTATGCTGTGGACATATTTCAGTCATCTCTGAAGTGGGCGCCCTCTCTTTATTAAAGAGAAGGCCTCTGTTTTGACCGTCGGATCGTGTTTAAAAACTGTGAAATGACAACACTGCCCTTAATGAAAACACAATCTGATGGCCAAAATATAGGCCCTCTCTTTAGTAAATAGAGGGCACCCTCTTTAGAGAATTTTCGTGACATATTTATATAAACTATAATTTGATGAACAAATACTTTCAAGAGTGTAGATCTGTGATATGGTTGCCGTCGCTAAGGTTATGAAGGCAACTCTTGTTCTCCCTTCACTTGATCACACTTCCTACTGGGCTGATGAAAGGTTCTTCTCTACTTTGCTATTCCTTTCGATAACTCCTATTCTACTTCAAATGGATATAAATAATGTATAAATAATAAGTTTTCTTCCTACCTTTTCTTCTTGTCATTGATTGCCTCGAATTTCTTTCCTTTCCATCTGTGAACCAAATGAATCCTAAGTGGATTTGCCTGATCCCCTCCTATAATGACTGCATTACATCAGTGCTATGATGGTGCATTGTGGCTTTCTGATGTGACCTAATTCAAGTTAAGTCATGATGCATGTGCAGTGGTTTTAAAGATCTGTTTGATTGGCAACACTTTATGGATACACTCAAGGATGAGATCCACATCGTTGATATATTACCACCCGGATATGCCGAAATTGAGCCTTTCACAAAAACACCAGTATCGTGGTCTAAGGTCGGTATCAACTTCTTGATCCTTTGAAACGAAAAAAGAAAAACATGATATGGTATTCTTCTCAGAATTTACTCTTACTCTTATGTTCAGGTTAGTTATTATAAATCAGAGGTCCTGCCACTTTTGCAGCAGCATAAAGTTGTGTATTTGACTCATACTGATTCCCGGATTGCCAACAATGGTCTCTCGGATTCCATACAAAAACTGCGGTGTCGTGTAAATTACAGGGCATTGAAGTACTCAGCTCCAATTGAAGAACTCGGAAAGATATTGGTTGCAAGAATGCGACGGAATGGAAGCCCTTATCTTGCTCTTCATTTGAGGTAAGATCTCATAGTTATATTATTTACAGATACTAAAATCAGAAAATCATTTTTCTCTGGGTGAAATGAGGTTCTCTCTCTCAGGTATGAGAAGGATATGCTGGCATTTACTGGCTGCAGTCATAGTTTGACCACAGAAGAAGATGATGAGCTTCGGAGAATGCGTTATGAGGTTAGCCACTGGAAGGAAAAAGAGATTGACGGGGCAGAGAAAAGGAAGCTCGGTGGCTGCCCATTGACCCCAAGAGAGACTTCCCTTTTACTGAAAGGGCTGGGTTTTCCATCAACTACTGGGATTTACTTGGTGGCTGGCAAAGCTTACGGCAATGGAAGTATGGAATATCTCACTGAAGACTTCCCAAACATCTTTACCCATTCCTCTCTTTCGACAGAAGAAGAACTGAGTCCTTTCAGAAATCACCAGAACATGCTTGCTGGTTTAGACTATGTTGTTGCTCTTCAGAGTGATGTTTTCGTGTATACCTATGATGGGAACATGGCAAAGGCAGTTCAAGGCCACAGACGCTTTGAGGACTTCAGGAAAACTATTAGTCCAGACAGGTAAATTTCTACCTATGATGTTTTCAACAATTAAGGCTTTGTTTGTTTTGTGTATTTAGAGAAGGGAAAGAACAAGGAAAGGAAAACTAGTTCCTTTGTGTTTTCGTCCATGCTTAAGTAACTTTAAAAATTAAAAAAAAATTGTTTAAAATGTAATAGTAATTAAGAGAAAGGGAGTGAAGTGACTGGCAAAATCAAAATTTTTAATTTATTTGTCACCATATTTTCGTTTAAATTCCTATTTTCCTCGCCATTTTCCATATTAACCAAACAGAGCAAAGTGTTTTCCTGAATGTTATTCCTCACTAAATCCATAAACCAATCAGGAGCGTAAAAAGTATGTGATTGTGTTTTTTCTCTTTTTTCTTTTCTACAGTTGTGTCTAATGTTCTGTTCACGTTTTTCTGTTGTAGACTAGATTTTATTCCACTTATGCACTAATCACAGTTGCTTTATTGCTGCAGGATGAATTTAGTAAAACTTGTGGATGAATTTGATGAAGGAAAAATATCCTGGAAGAAATTCAGCTCTAAGGTGAAAAAGCTTCACGAAGACAGAGTTGGAGCCCCATATCTAAGGGAGTCTGGCGAGTTTCCAAAACTAGAAGAGAGTTTTTATGCGAATCCACTTCCGGGATGTATTTGTGATGCAAAATCAAAGTAAAGGCTGAGCTTAGAAGTTTAATGATATTTGACTTCACAATGCGACTTCCAGCTGGAAATGAGAGATTTGTTACCATAGATTCAACAACATTTCTTGGAAGTTATCAGAATTTTACAGTTCAAAGGGAAGAATTCTCGGGACTGTGAACCAATACAACGAGGCTGTAGTATTGCAGCTTGATTTCAGGGATACAATCATACAAATATATTCTCAGGTGATTCAATCAGAAAGGAAGTCCATACCATGGATCAGATCTAGTTCCACTGAATCCAACATTACACAGATGTATCAGCATTTTGAGGAGTTACATATAGACTATAGTCTACATATATGCCTGTGTTAGCAATTAGTGATGACATATAAGGAAAGTTACACAACTTATCTTACAGAATGCTAAATTTCTGGCCATATTTTGGTTTTTTTGAGTCAGTTCAATGTTACAAAGAAAATTTGCTTATTTACCAAAAGCTAGTACTTAAAAAGTCTTAAACCTCCATACATCTGATGAAAGCAAACTCCAGAAGGGTCTGTGCCATTGATGCACAATATGCTTTTTTTTTTCTTTTTTTCTCTCTCTTTGGTCACAAGAGAGAAAACATAAAGGCTGAAAAATTTACTCCTTAGAGAATGTCATGACACCAATTGGGCTGGTCTTTCTTCATCTCAGCACCATGCGCTTTGCTTCGCTTTATAGAAGAAAAGATTGACATAGCTAGTTTTCTAGCTTGAATTAGGAAAACCCTTTTGCCTTCTAAACTCACATTTCTCACTGGACAGCGCGCAGTACAAAAGAAAAACACTTGATTAGACTCTAGGCAGCCACTCGGAAACTGCAAATATTTAGGCCAATTTTTATGCTTGCAGACCTTAATCAGTCACAAGAGGAGTTATGGTTGTAGAACGTTAACAATAATGATAAACCCACTCTCTCAACTACACCTTCAATCACATTCATCAGATTCTGTCTCTTGATTCCAGTGGGTTCTTTATGGAATTCATGCGAAATCCACTAAAATTAAGGGCAATCAATGGTCAGGATGTGTTGAATGTGGTTAGGGGTGTGGTTGAGGGAGTGAGTGTATCATTACTCGAACGTTAATAGTTTGGAACAGGATGCGACTTTTGCGGCGTACCAGAGACATTGTCTTTAAGACGATAATTGCCCTCACTCGAAAAAGTTCTTTACCAAGTCCCTACAACAATTTTCTCAAAACTTGTACCAACAAAGCACGGACAATTGGATGCCGTTGGAGCTCATCGGCATACACAGAATCAATTAAAACAACTAATGTGGTAACCAACACAGCACAGGCACCAACACGACAAACTTAAAAAAAAAATTGCACTTTAACACTGCAAGAAAAGTTTCCACGTATTAGACACCAGTGGTGGACTCAGAACTTTAATTTAGTGGGGGCAAAGTTTTTATAGGGGTTCGGGAGCGTGCCCCCGACCGAATTTTTTTTGTAGGAATAGTATAATTTTAAGTGATTTTTTCCATAAGTTTCGTGTATATGTGGGGGTTGAAAATTTTGTGTGTTTTTTTGTCTATTTCACGGAAAAGGAGCAAGAGGAGAGGTTTTTTTTTTTTTTTTTTTCGCTAAACAGGAGCAAGAGGAGGTTAATGGTGGATATGGGGTCTTTGAGTCATTTGAGGGCTTCTGCGAAACTTCAAACTTCATCTGCGTGGGAACATTTTTTATTTTTATTTTTTAGAAAATGCTGTGTGGGACACTAGGGGACTCTAGGTGGTCTTTGTTTTGCTTTTGGGTCTTTTATTATATAACATATACATATATACACACAATATAATTATAATACAATAGAATTAAGAGTTAGAACAAGTTGTCAATTAAAACTGTGTCAAAGTTTTAAAAGTTACAGAAGAGTAATGCTATGCTTTCCAAATTTCTATTTCAAAAGTGCTTGCCAGATGAGCTAGCAGTGGGGCGAGGTAAACAACTTCCAATCAAAATTTAACTGGCCCCATTGTATTTGACCTAACCTCATTGTCACATCATTTGAAAAACACTTTTGGGAGAAAATTTTGAGAAGCATATCATTACTCTTTACAAAAAGCCCCTGAATTAACAGAAAATCTTAATAAAAATTCACATTTTTTTTAAAATTATCATATATAACCTGTTTTTTTCCGAAAGTTTAGTGGGAGCGGCTTCCTCCGCTCGCTCCCACTTTTAGCCTGTAGGTCCACCCCTGTTAGACACGACACGACATGTTACCTTCAAAAGCATCCATGCATTCTAGGAATGACAACTGGATCATCACATTATTGCTTTTGGAGAAGCTCCCTTTGAAATTCACTATGAATCTTGGGGTGTCTATTATGATATTTTTGGGCACTTTCTTGTATGAAGGAGCAGATTACCAGGCCAATTCCGTATTAGTTAAGCATGTGTACGCAACAAATTTCAAGTATAGAAATAACCAGAAAATTGAGGAACAAATCTGATTTTATTGATTTCAGAAAATATGAGTACAATCTCTGTATAATTCTTTTACAATGAAAAGAAAATTCCTTTGATTCGATCTCCTTGATTGTTCAAGATTCAAGGGCTTCTGGAGCTTGTTCTTGAACCGTAGATTTGTCCTTCAAATCTTCACGCTGGATGAAGTGCTTGTAGGAAAGCTTGAACGAGGGCCGGGGCTTGATCTCGAACAAACGAACGCTTAATCTTCCTTCAACTTCTTGAAGAAAGGATTAAACAGACTTGACTTGAATCCGAAGAACAACAAACTGTATGTTTGTTCTTCAGAAAGGCTTGGGTGATTTGAATGTAAGAGAGAGCTCTCAATTCTTATGGAGAAATCTCAGCTTGTTGAAAGGGTATGGGTAGAGACTCCTATTTATAGGCTTAGGGTATAGAGTTTTAATTGGTGACTCAATACATCCTAGCCCTGGATTTGAAGTCCTCCCTTGAGATTTTGACACGTGTCACAACTTTAGAGACCATTATTTATATGGTTTCATGTGGTGTATATAACACATGTCACAAATAAATTGGTTCACTTGTATTTTGTGGGTCCCACATTTGAAATAATTTAATCTCTTGATTTGGATTAAAATTAATAATTAACTGAATTAATTATTAATTAATCAATTAGTAATTATTAAAATTACCAAAATTTTAATGTCTACAAATGCCCCCACTTCATGGCGTGCCGACATGCACGCTAGGCGTACTTGCGCGGCGAGACTTGAAGTTTCAAAGTACTCATATCATGAATCAACTGTAGTTCCTCGTACCAGTTTGGACAATGCGCGCATAATAGTTGAACTACTTTTTTTTTTTTTTAAAACACTAATCACTTTGTTACACTTAAAACATTAAATGATAGAGCAATGTCATATGGCTTCAAAATTTGAGATATCCCAAATACTACTGAAGTGGTATCACATGTAGTAGTAAAACTCTCAAAGTGTTAACGAACAAATCAAATTTCAATACTAAGCATCATACTATAAGCCATGTACGAAAGCAGTAGTATTCACGTATTAACTTGAAACAGTAATACTATATGTGAACTAATACAAAGTTTTGCATTATATGTTACTTTGTTGGACACAACAACTTCGATTTTGTCCTTGTATGCACTTGAGCTTTGCAATTTTGAATTTACATTGAACCTCCTTTACTTGCATGTAAAGTAAATTGATCCATGAATTTGTAGCATGTAGGTCACTTTGATTTAGATTAGGATTGCAAGTCCTACTTATATCAGGACTCCACTACACTTTCGGGATTTTATGTATTTATATATATATATATATATACACATGGTCACATGGTGCCACACGAATCAACTCAGCAATCACCTGCAACTCAAAGGTAAGCATGAATCCCTTTTTCATGGACTGAAATTCATATAGTCGCAGCCCACGAATCTTTACATTGTGGCAACATGATTTCTTTTTTTTTTTTTTTTTGGTTTTTCCCATACACAGCTTGCATGTATCCCCTTTTTTTTTTAATATATTGTCCTTTGCTCTTTAGACCACATGTAATACATAAACATGTGTCATCACAATTGTAATAACCTGCATTTTCCTGCATGATCATAATTAAAATTTATTTTCATTATCATTTGCATTATCATATTTAAAATTTAATATATATTGTCTGTTTATATGTTAATTTCGATTCTTATGTGAAAAGTTTAATTCTTGACTAATTGAAATTTCTTTTGGGGTCAAAATGCAATTTTCATAAAAATTTGCAATACCTGTGTTAAATTTCAAAACTGTATTTCAAGACGGTGGAATTATTTCTTTTAAACTCAAACTGTATTTTTATAAAATCAGAAAACTATTTCTAACGTTAAAATGAATTCTCTGTATTTTTGTGATAAACACCGTATCACGAAAATACCAGTGTAAGTTTAAAACTGTCCGCGCAGTGTTAAACTTCCACAGAATTTTGGAAGTAAATGATTGAACAAATATATTTATACCCAAATTATTATGCTGATGCTTTTCCCTTAGGTCTTGTTTGGCAAATGTTGTAGTATGTGTGTTGTCCTTATGCCATAAGCTAGATTACCCAAACACACATTGACCTACACCAACTCCACCTACCCTTTCAATTATCAATGGAGCATTATGAATTGCAAGTGTATATTTACACATCATTGCTGCACTTTCTTTGTAATTAGTGGAGATTAATGGAGAATGAGTGGGATGTTAGGCAAATGTTTTCTAAGTGGGAGTTTGAGTATTTATACACCCAACCACACTACACATTCTACACTCCTAACATAGAGAGCTTGAGAGAGTCACGTAAAGAGATAATAATTTCAGAATTTGAAGAGCTCAATCCTCCATAGCCAAGCTTGAAATTGGAGATTCTTAATTCTTGTATTTCTTTCTCAACAATTTCTTCAATCTATATCACGGTGAGTATTACTAACTCACTCCAAATGTAACTCATTCCTTATTTACTGATTTAGGTAGTTAATTTTAACAGTAGCAGAATTTTGTTTTCAGATTTTTGTTAGGAAAACGAATGAAATTTAAGGTTCTGCCCGCGTTGTCCCAAGTAAAACTCGATTCTGCACACTTTTCGTCTAATGCAATTTTCTCAGATTTTGCACCGTTTGGACAGAAAATGAGGATTACAGTAGCAGAAAAAGTATATTAGAAATTCAATCTAATATTTTCTCTTTTAATTTTAACAGTAGCAGAATTTTGTTTTCAGATTTTTGTTAGGAAAACGAATGAAATTTAAGGTTCTGTCCGCGTTGTCCCAAGCAAAACTCGATTCTGCACACTTTTCGTCTAATGCAATTTTCTCAGATTCTGCACCGTTTGGACAGAAAACGAGGATTTCAGTAGCAGTTTTTAGAATGCTATTAGTTATGTTTAAAATGATTAAGGCAATGAATTACGAATTTTCAATCCCCGTACGCGTATTATTTCTTTAATTCTGTGAATTCCTTTATGTTTAAAGTTTGATGACATTCATGTGGAGTCAGTTGTACATGCATGGTGAGTGTTGGTAGTGTGTAAAAGAGTAATGATAGTGTGGAAAAGAGTAATGATTGTGTGGAAAGAGTATGAGTTTGAGTTGTGGTTGTGGTTGTGGTTGTGGTTGTAATTGTGGCTGTGGTTATGGTTGTGGTTGTGGATGTGATTGTGGTTGGAGTTGAAAAAGAGGATGAGGGTGTCTTTGAAATGCGAAGGTGGCAAAAATGGACACTCCCTGACGCCCATGGAAGCGTTAAAGTGTGTGAAGCCGAACTTGGACACTCACTGGCACCCATGGAAGTGCTAAAGTGTGGCCTATAGACACTCCCTGAATGACTCGAGTCTGGATACCTGTGTGGGGGTTGCCCCGGTATTTGCATGGCGGTTAGGGTATTCAAAGTGTGAGGCATTGGACACTCCCTGGTACCCCGGACCAAAGTGTGAGGCAAACTGGACACTCCCTGGCGCCCCGTTGCTAAAGTGTGGCTATCTTAGTATTTCAAAGATACCAGGAGTAGGATAGAGGGTTGTTGGGTTTTGTCGAGAGAAAAGAGTCGGTTAGATGAGATGGTGCATTGTTCTCATACACGGTCACATATGTGTGAATTTATCTTTTAATTATTGTTGTGGTTGTTTTTCTAACAAGCTCTTTATCATAAATATAAACTTGTGGTATTTAAATGGAAATGGGAAAAAGGTAAATGGGCATGTTTTTACATTCAAAGCTATGTTTTTAATACTCATCAGCTTCTTGAAGCTGACGGCGTTGATGCGTCCTGGACATTCGTGTCTAGGCTTTGCAGGTTATAATCAAGAAGAACCGTATGACTATGCTAATTAAGATCTGTTGCTGAGAAGAGATGTTACCCTTATATGCTTTATGTTTATGTGTTATGATTTGGTTTGTAATAAGGATGACTGTAATAGACTTTAAGTTATTGTTTTATTTCAAGGCGGTCTGTGCCTTAGTAAACCCCGTACTATAGGATGTAATAAGTTAGAAAATTTTTATAAGCCCAGGTTGCCCTACTCTGATTAATAGTTTTATGTTGTTAGACGTTTTGGGACGGAATCGATCCTTCAAACTGTCGCGACCTACGGGTCCATAAAGGAAATTAAACGCTTTCCATATTTATGCTACGTCGGGGCGTGACAACAATTCTAAAGGCTGCGCTGCTTCCAACTAGTAGTAATCCATTAGGATTGATCTTAATCCATGAGACACATGCCCAGGTGCACAACTTGGGCTCCATCAAATTTTGTTTGCTATCCATGTGATGGGTACAATACAAAATATACATAGACATGTAATCCAATCTGGTACTTTGGTAGTGGGCTTAAATTGTATTTTGACAAAAAAAAATTACCTTATGTTTCTGGGACTTTCTTTTCTTTGTCAATATGAATCTCGTCTTGGCATCCCTCTCACTTAGTTTAGAATCTTCCAAATCCTTACAGGAAGTCCTTTGTTTCCGACGATTTTGAGATCCTTATTTCAACAAGTGCCTTAGGAACGATTGACCAAATCAGTTTTTTTTTTTTTTTTAGATTAGAACTAACTGACGTAGTAGTACTTCATCCTCATGATTTTAACAAGCGAGTCCAATCATTGCCTTAAATTTGCATGGTACTAGCTCTTACCAATTTTGGGATACATGCATGCACACGGGTCAAATTATATTGCGCACTTGATTAACATAATTACTTGAGATCCTTACTTTGTCTTCTTTTTTTTTCAACTGCTTACAATTTTGAACAATCTCTTCTAAAGAATTTGGAGTCTACCGACCCTTTAGTAAGCATCTCTTTTAACTTCTATATTTGACTGCCTAAAAAAAATGTATTTTGTATATAGAATTGTAGCACTTTTTTTTTTTTTTTTTTTCAGGCATTCAAAGTAGCGCATTATTCGCCTTCTTCGGAGAATACCTTTGGGCATTTAGCTTCCCCAGAGTGAATAAGCCCTTTGAAGCATAGCACCCCGAAGTGACTCCGGAGAATTGCTTGATACTTCGACATCTTTGGCGCTACGGAGAATATCTTTGGGCATAGCTTTCTAAAAGTGAATAAGCCCTTTGAAGCATCCCGAAGTGACTCTGGAGAGTGATAAAGTACCTTTGGGTTTAGCCCTCCTAAAGTGTATCAGAGTCTTCGGCCTTTTCGGAGAATACCTTCGGGCATTTAGCTTCCCCCTAAAGTGAATAATACCTTTGAGGATAGCACCCCGAAGTGACTCTGGAAAATTATTTGATACTTCAGCATCTTTGGCGCTCCAGAGAATATCTTTGGAGCCGGTGCAAATTCAACTGTCACCAGAATGCCAGCTGAACTGTCCCGTCTTTCATAAAGAATCATCGAAAGAAGACGATGAAGGATGGACCCTTGTTACAAGGAGAAAGGCAGGAAAGCAACAAGTACTCTTGCAACCCACTGTCAATGAAGATAGAGTGCTTCAAAAGAGAAATACCTTTTGGCGTCCCAAGAAGAATAACAAGAAGCAATGGGTTAAACGTGAGATACATGTGGATGATGTGTTACAGCAGCCGCCAAGTTTGGCTACTTTAGAGGAATATTTTCCTAAGGGTTATTTCAATGATAACCTCGTTGTGACAACTTACACAATTTCTGCTCAAGAAGCCGATACTGAAGATGATTCTGAAAATGAGCAGATGCAAACTTCTAGTATCGACATTGCGCAAGCAAATGAACGAGTGTCAAAGGCACTTCAAGGTTTACCAGCAATGTTTAGTCTTCACGAGGCCTCACAATTTCCACAACAGGTACGGTCTGCGCTAGTTCAAGTGCTACAAGAACCAAACAAACATGCTGCCGTTATTAGTAAACTTCGCGACAATAATGTTAGTTCGAGCTCTTGTGGGTCTTGCTGTGCAACAATTACTTTCACTGATGAGGACCTGCAATTAGGGTCAAAACTTCATAATATACCACTTTTTGTTTCGGGTTTCATAAGAGAACAAAAGGTTAATCGCATTCTCATTGATGGAGGATCAGCGGTAAATATCATGCCAAAATTCATCATGAAACGCCTTGGTATAACGATCGACGAACTATCTTCTAGTCGTCTCATCATACAAGGATTTAACCAAGGAGGCCAACGAGCAATTGGAATGATTCGTGTCGTTCTCACAGTTGGAGAATTAGAAGCAGAAACTTTATTTCACGTGATCGATGCGAAGACATCATATAACTTGTTATTGGGCCGACCTTGGATCCATTGGAACGGAATCATCCCATCGACTCTTCATCAGTGCTTGAAGTTCAATAAAGGTGTCGTAAAGACAGTGATAGGAGATATGAAGCCATTCACCGAGGCTGAAGCTCACTTTGCTGATGCAAAGTTTTACATCGACACTGATACTGACGCATCATCAGAGGCTCTTTCCATAAAAACTTCTTCAAAAGGAAATGGCGAGCACAAAAAAAATAAATGTGTAGAAGTTCCTCCCACTAACACTACGGCAAACGAGAGTGATGATCTTTCAAGGGTTGTTCTGCCGCAAGAGCTGGAATCATCGACAAGTGTCAAGACCTCATCACTGATTTTCAAGTATGTTCCATTGTCTTGTCGTAAAAAGGGAGAGTCACCTTTCATTGAATTCTCTAAGGATGAGAAGGCAAAAAGAAAATCTCTTGTAGGAGCAAAGCCAGAAGACATTCAGTTTCTAAAAGAAAATTTAACCATCCCGCTCACCAAGGTTGAACGAGATGAATCATTGAAAACTCCTTTAAAAGGGTTTGTTAAACCATCTGGAATAGCAACAGAACATGGAGCACTCCCTGACAAAAGAACAATTGAAGGGTTTGATCCAAAAGCATATAAGTTAATGGCAAAGTCGGGATATGATTTCTCGAATCCTACACCCCTTGGAGTCCTTAACCCTCAATCTACAGGAGAGAAGGTGCATGGTCTCACCGAAACTCAAAATAAGCTGAGGCAACAAGGACACATGATTACCTTGCCCAAAACTGGTCTAGGATTTACCCCTGATGAACCTATTCGTATTCCAGTTAGAGGAAAAAGCAAGAAAGTAAATACCCAGTACATTACGGTAGAAGAAATTGATGATGAGAAAAATTCCCAACGTACTTCTCGTGTTTCGGTGTTTGACCGCATTGGAACATCATCTTCGCATACTTCTGTTTTCGATAGATTGGGTGAGCGTGTACCAAATGAAGATCGTTCACCCTCTCATACGAGACTTATGTCCCGCACATCTGCTTTTAATAGGCTGGGTACTTCCAATCAAATGGAGGAAAATCAAACCCCTCAATTACGAAATTCAGTCTTCTCTCGAACCACCAAAACAAATCGCTGGCTTACAAAGAGGCGTAATAATGATGTTCCTGAAGGGATCGAAATTGAAGGAAAGGAAGATACTGAAACTCGGAGTTTGATTCCCTCTCGCATGAAGCGCACTACCAAGCTAGATGTAAGTGTGGATGATGTGTTGAAAGCTAAACGGCGAACCATCGTGTTGACAAACCAAGATGATCTTGGGAACCAAGAAGCTGACAATGAAGAAGTAGCTTATACATCATCTTTTCATATTACATTCGAGGAGGCATGCGATGACGACTCCATCGGGGATGATGTTAATGAAGCACCCTCAACACTCGAAGACGGGGGGCAACCTACTGTCGACGAGCTCAAGGAGCTGAATTTAGGGACAATAGAAGAACCTAGACCAATCTTGATCAGCACGTTATTGGAGCCTTCAGAAGAGGAAAAATACTTTGAATTGTTGTTTGAATATAAGGATGTATTTGCTTGGACATACAAAGAAATGCCAGGTCTAGACCCCAAAATTGCAGTACATAACCTTGCAATCAAACATGGAGCACGGCCAGTCAAACAAGCTCAACGTTTCTTTAGACCAGAGCTTGTTCCAAAAATAGAAGAAGAAATCAATAAGTTACAGGAGCATTCTTGATAGACTTACCTATATGAGTGTGGAAGTGGGGCCGCTTCCTATGAGATTAGGCTAATCTCTAGAGCACTCATGAAAACTGGGATAAAGCACAAGGCCGAATAATGTGCTGGCTTATGAAGCTTAGAGAACACCTGGAGTGTCATGTGTGTGACGTGCTTCTACGTATCCTCAAGTAGTCATTGTTTAAAGGCTAAGCCACTCTGACTCTAATACGGGAACACTGAAACACTAAGTGAAGGTTTAAAGGCAATGCCACTTTCATGATGCATGACATTCTATCTTTGCCCTAATATATTGTTTTTTATGTTTATTAAAATAAGTGGGGATTGTTGGAATATTTTAATAAAAATATCATTTTTATCTAAATTCTTTTGGGAGTTTTATACTCATCATTGAGTGTTTTATTACATTATTTTGTAACATTAGTTTAGTCATTATTTGATGAACTAATGAGACTTATTAGTGGGTGTTATACACTATTATGCACAAAAGTTATTGGATTGGTTTATTAGCCCATATGTTACACATGTGATATTGAGGCTAGATTAATTGGGCTTAAACTTCAATTACTATGGGTTTTCCAACAACTATATTCTTGAGCCTATAAATATAAGACTCGGGTCCTATTCTCTATACAACAATGTAATATGACTATAAGTCCATGAGATGGAAGTGGAATTGTGTTAGTATGATATCTACCTCTTTTATTATGTGAGTATATATATATATTGTATTTTATATTTGGGCAAAGAAAGGTGTTGGGAGAAGTTTCGGTCTTCCTTAAATTGTGTAGATTAGGGATGATCACAGCCTAGAGCTGGGTTGTAGTTTCCTGGAGGCGACGTGTTATTCTCCTACACCAGTGACTACCGTGAGAGGCGCGAATCGTCTTAAAGAGAGCGACCTAGTCCGCACTCAACCCAACTATGTGACTTTTTTGTGGTATGATATTTCAAGCGATGTCATACCATTTCGAGGTAACATTATGCGATTCGCGATTTGGTAAGAAGATTTATTTTTCTATTGTTATTTAATTATTATTTTATTTAATGATTATTTGTATTTTGGAGGTAAATCCCCAACAAAGTATGCAACAATATATGCACATGTCTAATCAAATATGCAATATAACGGATACAACAGTGTATGTAGCGTATCGTGTGGGGGGAGGATATTGTAGTTCTTTGAAAAATCAATTACTATTAGTGTTTCATTTCTGCATTTATAAGATTAGAAATTATAATTTCTCAAAAAGCACTATCCTAAAAGCAGGGGAGACAAAAAAAAAAAAAAAGAAAGAAAGAAAGAAGAAGAAGGTGAAATGTGTACTACCTAATATTAAGTTTTCATTTTTTCAAGATCGAAATTACTGTACCAAACACGATTTATTTATTTTTTTGGGTTTTTCATTTCTAATAATTGGAAACACAAACCATTTTTCACTTGTAGAAAGAGTAATGCTAGAGACACGATTAATTGTACAATTCTTTTCACAATTCACAACATTTAAAGTAAGAGGCATCATATTTAAAGTATCACACATAAAGACAAAACATTTTAATGATTGTGCTTTAAATGTGGCGTCTCTTGCTTTAAATGTTGCGAAAAAAAATGGTTGTGCAATTAATTATTTCTCTAGCATTATTGCTTGCAGAAATTGAAAAACTGAAAATGTAACAATAGGATCTGGAGAATTTTTTTTTTAGGTGTTAATTTAATTTACGAGGGGTTGATGGAGGGATGATAAGCTACCCTGTGATCTAAGCGTACGTTGCGGGTTAATTTGAAAATGCAGAATGAAACAGGCTCTCCTCCGCCTGCTGAGGTTTCTAAAAATCGTGAACATCCAACTTTTTTCAGACTGATCTGTTTGCTTTATTTATTTATTTATTTATTTATTTATTTATTTATTTATTTAATGTTTGTATTAAACTCTTGTTTGAATAGAGTCCTTGTCAAACAGATGAGTAACTTATTATTCCATCCATCATCAGTAACTTAATTGGTACTGTCGAAAGTTGAGACAAAACACCCAACAACTTATTTCCAATTTTGCAATCTATGCGGGTTCGAAAACTAGCCTGTTCAGTAATGAACCATATATCATATCTGTTCTGAACCTTCCCAGACAGCCCCTTAAAAGGCTCTATTTGGTTCATGTATTTCGTGAGAGAAAACAGAGAAGAAAATAAAACAAGATGAAAAACTAGTCCCATCGATTCGTAAGGTAAAATGAACTACTACCTAATTTTCTATCTCGTTTTCCTTTTACTCTCTTTTCTCTCATAAAATCTATAAACCAAATATAGCCCAAAAGAATTGTTCCATTTATATGGGTTGATGTGATGGCAATACCAAATTTCGGCTGATAAGTTTGGTACATTTTATACAGTATGGGATAGCAAACTTCATAATTACCAAAAAGAAAAAAAGTCACCTAACTTCAAATCTGAATGAAAATCAAACATCATTCTCGTCTCAAAGATCAATGAAATCACCCTATAATACAATTATAAAATGTTAAGCCTCTCCAGTCTTTGGTCAAGTTCATTGATATCCTACTGAATGTTAAATAATTTTTTCCCTCTTAACTCTACCGGTAGAGAAATTATTGAGTGGTCCTCGACTACTAACTTAGCAAGTTGATGTAGCGATCTGGGACCATTCAGAATAGGTCAATAGTCCAAAAAACATCTATAACAGAAATTATTTAGTGGTCCTTGACCACTAGCTCAGCAAAATGATGCGGTGCTCCGGATCAATTAGAAGAGTGAATGGCAAAAAAGGATGACCATTTGGCCTATTCTGATTAGTCCGGACCACCTCCTACTAGTAGCACACCAATATCTTCATGACCACATGGGATGAGAGAGAGAAACATATACAGGAGCATCTATAACATGACTTCTTTATTTTGACAGCCAGAAAGAGTGTTTCTGCAAGTCCTTTACAATTCCATCAAATTTCAGTATACTGTATATCAACCATGAACAACTTAGGGTGAGTTTGATAACCCAATTAAGTGCTGAAAATAAAATTTTCATCACTTATTATTATTTAGTGCGTTTGATAGTGTACCACTTAATTGAAAAAGCAGCCAAAAATCAACTGAAATCTTTAAGTGAAAAACTCTAGTGAAAATAATCACTGAATAGAGTCTTCCAATACTTAAAAACACTGTTTTTAGTGTTGCAAATTCAATCGCTTAAAATTTTCAGTACTTAAAATTTAGCACTTAATTTTCAGTTTTATCAAACAGACCATTAGATAAAATCTTCTTCTAGGCATTTAATTAGGGGGGAAAAAAAACTTATATTTCAGGTTGATGATGTGTTCTTATTGGATTATATATGTTAAAGAGGGATCAATGAGCTACAACAATAATGGTAGTCTTCAATTACAATAGGGAATACCTATTTGATTATTTCAATTATTCCAATTACGAGTGGGGCATATTGTGCCTATTCAAGGGTGGCCCTAAGAGACCCTGGAAACCCAGGTGCTGCAAATTCAATATTTGTCTTGAAGCCTTCCAATATTAATCCATCGGCATGGATGACTCAACTCTGTTTCTTTTATTTATTTGTGTCTTGTCTTTCTCTATGTTTTACTTGCATGTAGTAGTTGTTTATATCTCACTCTCAAGAGAATTCTGTTGGCATTTTATTTCTACGCTCAGTGTACATTTCTTGATGAATGGGTGTGGCTCACATATTTGGAGAGACCATTTGGGAAAGCTTTTTCAGGGTTCGGTATTTAGTGTAATCACTAAGGCTCTGTTTAAAAAGTTGTGCCCATTTGGTTAGTTTTTTCATAGCTTTTTAAAGTTGGACTCCTTTTCTAAGCTAAGAAATTAGCCTTTTAAAAAAGTTTCAATCTGTAGATTTTTTTTAAGGGAAATCATAATGCCAGAGCAATTTCCTTTAAATTCTAACACTTTTTTATTTCTAACAGAAAAAATCCGTTAGTGTCACAGCCCGGTCCCACAACAGCGGAACCGGAGCCCGTGGCACACCACCGAGGCTAACCCAATTCATTAACGTTCCCAAAAGTTTTGTTTGAAGAACACACGCAGCGGAAAACAAAACATATTTTAAAACCAGAGGTTCAGTCGACTGGGTCGGGACCCTCAGTCGACTGCTCAGTCGACTGAAGAAGGCAGAGAGTTTTCAAAAGGGTTTAATAGCAATTCCAGTCGACTGAGACTAGGGTCAGTCGACTGGGCCTCCAGACTTCAGTCGACTGAATCAGGCAGAATCAAAATAAACACATTAACTTACAGAGGTCCAGTCGACTGAGGCATGGTCCAGTCGACTGCTTTTGCCATAATAAGAAGCAGTAGCTAGCAGGCACAGGGGTTCAGTCGACTGAACACTAAACCAGTCGACTGCTCCCCTGGCAGCAGCCCAATCTGCAGAATTTCAAGTTTTAAAAGCTTCCTAACTTTCACCAAGGATCAACCACTCAATCCAAACTCAATCCAAAGTAATCCTAGCTGTATTAAAACATTTCTAAGCAGGGTTACAACATGTCACTAACTATTACAACGGTTTAAAATCCATTCTATCATACGAAGTTAACCATAAGTTAAAACGATAAAAATTCTTATTACAACATCCTATTGTCCCAAAACTACAAGGTTAACATTCAAGTTGCCTCCCAAGCGAACTCCCAACCCTCGTGCTCACTTCTGCGATTCCTCGCCAGCATTTACACCTGCAATGGTTATTTGAATAACCACACATATTTCGATTTGTTTAAGCTAATGCTTAGTGAATAAATCAACATATGTACATGAATGATAAACATGTCCGCATTCACATCTCTACATTTCATATTAGTCGCCGGAGACTCACGTGCCCGTCCATATTCCCAATCTGCGACTCCTCGCCAATAAGTCCACGCGAAAGGGTAAGACCCACGATTCTTCTCTTCAATCGTGCGACCTTAATGCATATATCGGCTCCACAAAAATGGCACGGTGACCACGTGCTCCTTCTGACCCAAATAAGCAACTTAACATGCTCAAATACATATCACCATGCTCGCAGTAATCAAAACATTTCATCGTGCTATTGGGCCTACTTATCAATATAAATGCCCAATATGAACTACACAAGATATCTCTAAGTATTAATACATGCTATTCAAACATAACATGAATACATATCAAGAAACCATTCCAAAAACATAGTTGAATCACTCACCTCCGATTTACGCTCTTAAACTTCGATTCAAAGAAAACCCGTGTACAAAGAACGTGCAGAAGTCCGTCTACTACAATTCCTATGAATCAAAATTCCATTTATCAACTTTTATGAAAAATTCTAGAAAATAACTTTTCGAAAAACTTAGCCAAACAAGCCCTAACATATATCAAAACGAAGCTCTTACCTCGAGGAGCTCGAATATGAAATATGGGAGAAAACAGACTGATAAAAGGTCGTCGTTTGGCGTCGCAAAGCTCTAAGCAACTAAATCTCCCTCTAGCCCCCTTTTGGCCTCCCTCTTGAGCTTTTAGGTTAAGACTTATAAAAATATCTCAACCATCTCTATCTATATATAGGCAACACTCTCGGGAATTATGTTTACCTCCCCACGAGTTTTCAAAACTCCTAATTAGTCTCTGAAACTTTCTATACAGCTTATTCATAGCTTTATAAGTGAACCTTCAAAATTATAAAAGTTTTCGACTAAGTTTCGTTTGGTCGCTAAAACGCGAATTTCTACATGACGTTTTCGAAGTTGCTAATTAGCCTACCAAATTAATAGCGTGTTAATTCGTTCTCACCAGGATACTAAAACTAACAATAGATATAAATTCTAAAATAGAAAATAATACAGATATTGAAATACACAGGTAAACATTTATTTTCAGATAAACATTTAAAGTGTTCCACAGTGACCGTCTCATACTCGGAGAGACGTCACAACAACAAATTCTCAATCACCACAGTTTCAAAGGGTTCTCTAATACAGACACCCAAATCAACTCGTGAGTCCAAACTCACTCAACCATGTGTCATAAGACATGCCACATCACATTATCATGCATGACAATGTAATGCAAATGCAATAACACAAATGTGGGTGTTATAGTTAGTAATGTCAAAAATCCGTTAGAAAAATGGTGGGCTGCTCTGGCAATAAAGGAAATTACTCTGGCATTATGGGTAGCCTTTTTTAATTGAAAAAAATGTGATTATTTTGAAAGCAAACCGCAAAGGAATTTTAGTGCGAGTTTGGTTGTAGAATATTTGAGATTAATAATAAAAAAAAACAAACAAACAAACAAAAGTTTAGGATTTGCCCTGTAGTTGGCTAACTAAGAAATAAAGCTTTAACCCCAACTATTTAGGGGTTGATTAAAGAATATTTTCACGTGATGAACCATCTTCACGAGTAAATATTCTATACATCGGGATACCATGTCACTTGTTGTAACGAACTACAATTGTACATTGCACCTTATGAGAAAGGTTTTCTACGAAAATAGGGAGACGCGTGTGTGCAAATTACTGAATGGAATAGTTTCACCAAAATCAATGTGCATGATAACAAATGCTTTCACCCATCTTTACATGTGGAGCTATATGCAACATTTTTATTGTTAAAAGTAATTTTTTTTTTTTTATAAATGTTATAGTGTTCTAATTGTTGTTAATTACTCCAAAGTAGGGGTGTAAACGGTTCTATTTGTTAAAAAAAAATCCAATTTTTTGATTACTAAGTAAATTTTTTTATACTCCAAATGTTATAGTGTTCTCAATGGATAGATCATAGCACTGGTCCGGTGCTGCTTGTTCCCCTTGCAAATTGGGGGTTCATTGTCTTGGGCAATATGTTAGAAACTTTAATCTACAAACTGTAAAACCCTAGAGTAGTAAAATCATAGCCCTAGGATCAAATCATGTTAGATTATTAGGATATAATATATAATAGAATACATACCTGTATCCATTGTAGCAATTACCAAACCTTAGAAGAATGATGATGACTGATTATGTCTTCCTCAGTCAAATCTCCTTAGTTCTTTAATGGGTTCCTTCTCTAGATGGGATGGAGGAGGAAGTAGTATATTGATTTGACATATTGGGGACCATAACCTATATGTCTTTATATACTGATATGTTAGGTTCCCATTATTCCTAACAGGATCAGTATTTGGTATCCACTCATTAAACCCATACCCAGTAGAAGTCCATGGCTTACTACAATTAGACCACATAATATAAGCCCATTTAATTAATAGCCCTTATAATATAATTGATATTAATATGTTACCCACTCTTATTAGGAAATATAATTTTCTAACAATCTCCCACTTGGGCTACATATGATTCCTGAAACAATTATATTACATGTTCCTTAGACGCGCACCTGTGCTATTTATCTTTGGACTTCACTTTAGTTTCAATCTGGTCCATTTCCTATATTAATATGGGATCAAGGCGGCTTTCGTCATACAAAATTGTAACTAGGCCTTCAATGGTCACCATACCAACACATTCAATGACATAGATCAAGTATGGATGAGTAGCATGAAAATTACATACAATGTGATCTCAAACATGCCTATTTCCAACTGGTCCTAATTTAGTCTTTATTGAGATCAATCGAAAACAATGCAAAACCGCATATAGAAAATAGTTAGATTCAGAGATAAACTTTAAACCATCAACTTTATTCTGCAGAAAATAAAACCATAAATGTCAAAAATAGAACATCCAAAGTTAACTCCCACTAAACCAAAGTATCGTTAGACAACCTAACACCCATATGAGCAGTGTGCTCGTGAAAGACCTTGGGAGGTAATCCCTTGGTCAGCGGATCCGCAATCATGGAGTTTGTTCCTATATGTTCTATTGAAATTTGACAACTCTGAACTCTTTCCTTAACAACTAGAAACTTTTATTGTCACAATATATCTTTAATGGCCTTTAAATGCCATCTACCAAACGCAGTCCAGTGACAAAGTTTCGCAACCATATCCCATGATTGGATGCCTCATAACAGGCTATGAACTCTGCAGCCATGGTTGAAGAGGCTATGAGTGTCTGCTTAGCACTCTTCCAAGATATAGATCCTCCAACCAGCATATAAACATAGCCTGACATGGATCGCTTACTGTCTTGGCATCCAACAAAATCGGAATCAGAATACCCGACGATCTCAAAAGGATCTGATCTCCGATACGTGAGCATGTAGTCCTTTGTTCTCTGTAAATACCGCATAACCCGTTTGACTGATTTCCAATGATCCATTTGTGGGTTACCCAAATATCTGCCCAATACTCCCACTGAACTTGTGATATACACAATCATCAACCACATTCGCCTCAAAACCATACGAGGTGATTACTTGATGGAACTTGTGATACCATTGATGGGAAGCCAGCCTGCTTGAGACCACTGATGGAACTTTGTTTGATTTGGTGAAAGTTGATTGGATCATCTTCCACTATCCCTATGTCAAACTCATGTTCTTGGAAGAATACAATATAGTCATCCGAAATTGCATTTCTCCTTTCCCTAGTGGATCTTCTTAATGGCATCTCCTCTTGAGGTTGTTTGAGTTTGCACTCCAGGTATAATTTGTTCATTTTGCACAGTGAGCTCTTGTACATTGTCTCGCATATCCGGATTTGCATCTTGAACAATGTCAGGAATAGGAATCTGAACATTGTCAATAGCAATATGATTAGGAATAAATTCCTCTTCAAAGACAATGTCTCTAACCTTATCTCCCCCCACAAACTCAACTTTCTCAAAAAATCTTGCATTTCCCGTCTCAAAAATTTTCCTAGTAGTGGGATCATAAAACTTAAAGCCCCGATAGCATTTAGCGTATCCAATAAAGTAGCAACTGACTGTTCTTGAGTCCAATTTCTTTTCATGTGACCTATAAGGTCGTACCTCAACTGGACAACCCCAAATGTGTAAATGCCTAATGCTAGGCTTCTTTCCAGTCCATAATTCATAAGGGGTTTTGGTTACTACTTTACTTGGAACCCTGTTAAGGATATATGCTGCAGTCTTTAGAGCTTTTCCCCAGAGTGATTCTGGTAAAGAAGAATGACGGATCATACTTCTTACCATGTCCTTAAGCGTTCTGTTTTGTCTCTCAGCTACACCATTCATGCTAGGTTTGCTTGGCATTGTGTATTGAGGGACGATACGGCACTCCTCTAGGAATTTAGCAAAGGGTTCTGGACGTTGTTCACCTGATCCGTCATATCTACCGTAGTATTCACCACCACGGTCAGATTTGACAGCCTTAATTTTCTTGCCAAGTTAAAGTTCAACTTCGACTTTAAATGACTTGAAAACATCCAGGGACTGTGACTTCTCATGTATCAAATATAGGTACCCATATCTTTAGTAGTCGTCTATGAACGTAATGAAATATCGTTGTCCATTCCAAGAGGCTGTAGGGAATGGACCACATATATCAGTGTGAATGAGTTCTAAAACGTCTGTACACCTGTTGGCACCTAATTTTCTTATGTTTGTCTGCTTCCCCTTAATGCACTCAATGCAGACTTGAAAGTCTGCCAAATCTAAGGGGCCAAGAATTCCTTCACGCACAAGTTTCTCAATTCTCTATTTAGAGATTTGGCCTAATCGCTTGTGCCATAAGGTGGCGGAATTCTCATTTAATTTTCGCTTTGTACCACGTGAATTAGTATGCAGAATTTCATTATAGGAAGTAACAGTGTTTAGCATATAAAGATTATCAATCAAAGAACTGGTACAAATAAGTTTTGAATCTTGAAATATACTAACTTTATTATTTCCAAAAGAACAAGCACAACCAGATTTGTACAAATTAGAAATAGAAACTAAATTTCGTCTAAAAGACGGTGCAACAAAAGTCTTAATCAAATCCAAATAAACACCAGTCTTTAATAATAATCTAAAATTTCCTGAAGCTTCCACTATAACTTTCTTGCCATCACCTACAAAGATGAATCTTTCAGCATCAGTTGGCGGCCGGCTCCACAGGCAACCCTGCATAGACATACTTATGTGAGTAGTAGTACCAAAATCTACCCACCAAGTATCTTTAGGTACAGAAGCTAAATTAACTTCAGAACAAACCAAAACGAGAAGCTTACCCTTCTTTGCACGCCAAGCAGCGTATTTGGGACAGTCTCTCTGCATGTGGCCTCTCTTCTTGCAGAAATAGCAAAGGAATTCCTCATTTTGCTTCTTTAGTTCCTTCTGCTGAGGTGTCACATCTGCAGCATCCTTAGCTCTCTTCCTTTTATTATTCTGAGAGGTTGATGCTAAATGAGCACTTTCAGTCTTGTCTCGCTGAATTCTTTCCTCTTCTTGCACACAGTGAGATATGAGCTCATTAAGAGTCCATTTGTCCTTTTGGGTATTGTAACTCACTTTAAATTGACTGAACTGTGCAGGAAGAGATATGAGAACCAAGTGCACGAGCATGTCCTCAGACAACTCTAACTTTGGTGCCTTGAGTTTTCCACTGAGATGAGACATTTCCATAATGTACTCCCTTATGTTCCCCTTTCCTTTATACCTCATGGAAATTAGAGTAGCCAAAACGGTACTCGTTTCCGACTTTTCATTTTTAGCAAAATATTGTTGCAATTCAGAGAGGAACTTTTTAGCATTTGTGCTCTCAGTGATCGAGCCCCGAAACGCTTCCGGAATGGAACGTTTCATAATCATTAGACTCATGCGATTCGAGCGATCCCACTTCTCAATTTTACCCTCATTCGGGTTTTCCGAAGTCGAAGTGGGTCGTTCGGTCCTTAGCGCAAGGTCCAAATCCATACATCCAAGAACGATTTTCACGTTCTCTTTCCAGACCTTAAAGTTTCCCCCATTCAGCATTGGGATAGCACTAATTTGAGCAGAAACATTTGTAGCTGTAGCAGAAACTGAATAGAGAACAAAATAAAATAAAATAATATGCTCATAATTAATAACATGTCATGGCATAAACATATTATGAATACTTTATATATATATATATATATGCATGCATGACACATTAAATAATTTACTTAATGGTGGGCCCATCACAGGATACCTAGAACAACATTAACATTTAGTCTTTGGACAAAAATATCAACTGTAAGTGGTACTCCCCGTGTAGTGATCAAATATTGACAATAAGTCTTGTTAGACAGTAGCCTTCCTTTGGGCCGACTTACTACCCACATGGATAAGTAACTTGATAATTGTCACATATTTACCACCACATGTACACCCATCATTCGGCCAATTAAGAATCTTCCTTTGGGCCGATTGTTAATTGCATGAATAACAGATATACCATCTTAATATTTTAAAATAAATAAATTTACACAACAGAGGTTACTTTGGCAACATATTATTTCAATTTATTTATTTAAAATATCAGACATATGTATTGGAGTCTAAGATAGACCCCAAAATCTTAAGTTGCCATAAAACTTAATTCATGTTATGAATTAACGAATATTCTAAAGCACAATAAAAATACCTTAATTTATGTTATGAACAACCAATATTTCATGATACTATGAAAAATCATTCATATCGCGTATGAATCCAAAAATTTTAAAGTGCTATAGAAAATCTAATATCATATTATGAATTAAAATCAGCTCATGAATAAATTTAATGTGCACTGTATCCATATATTGGAAACATAATACCAATCAAGGTTATTCATAATACAAGAGACATTAATGAAAAATAAATAATCCAACCAACAGGTTATAAAAGTGCCAATCGGTTCCTCTTTATGGATGTGCCTAAGAATATATACTAGATGTAATATATCTACATGAGAATCAACCTTAGTGAGATGTTTGTACAGCATAACCAAACCATATTATTTTTAACAGTATGAGTTTCCCCAATCTAACTTGAGCGGCTGAGCCGAATCAAGTGGCATAAAAAAATATACTGTTTCAATAATATGATATTCACGAATCAACTGGGCCGAATCAAGTGCCATAAAACGAAATATTATTTTAATAATATGATGTTCACGAATCAAGTGCCATAAAAAAAACATTCCATGAATCAGCCGAATCAATTCGGGTGGGATATACGATGGTCACTACTCACGAATACGAAACTGTATGAACATCATATCAACAATCTTAATAATTAACATGATAACATGCTCTGATACCACTTGCTAGAACCTTTAATCTACAAACTGTAAAACCCTAGAGTAGTAAAATCACAGCCCTAGGATCAAATCATGTTAGATTATTAGGATATAATATATAATAGAATACATACCTGTATCCATTGTAGCAATTACCAAACCTTAGAAGAATGATGATGACCGATTATGTCTTCCTCAGTCAAATCTCCTTAGTTCTTTAATGGGTTCCTTCTCTAAATGGGATGGAGGAGGAAGTAGTATATTGATTTGACATATTGGGGACCATAACCTATATGTTTTTATATACTGATATGTTAGGTTTCCATTATTCCTAACATGATCAGTATTTGATATCCACTCATTAAATTCATACCCAGTAGAAGTCCATGGCTTACTACAATTAGAGCACATAATATAAGCCCATTTAATTAATAGCCCTTATAATATAATTGATATTAATATGTTACCCACTCTTATTAGAAAATATAATTTCCTAACACAATAAACACCTCTAGTCTATTTCCAAACAGTACAGTCTTTGGACTTATTTGGGTGCACCATGAAGACATTCATTTAGGGCTGAAGTGAAAAACTAAATACGAGTAAGAATCGTATAAGACAAAAAGGGGTTGAGGGCTTTGATGCTTGAGTTTTTTTTGGCTATGACCCACTTTTTGCATTGAACCATCTGGAGATTTATCATAGTTCTGTGCCAGAGTTTCCACACGGAGTTGTCAGTGCAAGTGACTCCTAAAATGACCCTGAAATTATTCTATGCTATCGGATAATAACTACGTGATGGTCCTGATTAATAAAAAATCTGACGTGTAAATAAGTGGTCAAACTAATAAAAGAAAAAAATCTGCATTTTGCCACAATATCCTATTAGTCAGGACTACCATATGACCGTGGAATAATCTTAAACACACCCCCCCCCCCACCTCCAACAATGAATGGGGTTAGCAAATAGTCCTGTCAAACTTTCTCTAATAGGGTTTTGTGAAATAATGTGTGTGTGTGTGTTTTCAAATAGTTGATTTGGGAAATCTGAAATGGAATTTGTACAAGAAATGCACCTGAGGAAACTTTGGTTTTGAAGTAAAGAGTGCCAAAAATAAAAGTAAAAAAATAAAAAAAATAAAAAATAAAGAAGAAGAAGGGAGAAGGTGCTTTGTATGTGTGAGTCTGTCGTGAGGATAAGGACATCCCCAAGGACTCTGCATTACTAGCTAGTACACCTCTGCTGCATACCTATTATCTTTTTATTACACCTAAATAAACTCTACATGCATGCTCTTAAATAAAAAATAATAAATAATAAATAAATATTGAAAGAAAATTGAAATTGGATCAATTTGACAGTTAGTAACATTCTTTATCATAAACTTACAAAAAAAAAAAAAAGAAAAAAAGAAAAAAAGAAAGAAGATAAAGAAATCTTCCAAAGAACTCTAAGTAACCTGAATGGATAATGTTAGACTTACACCCAAATTTTACACCCATTCATTCATACACTGATGTGGACCAATGGGGAGAAGAGAGAGACTAAGGAATTCATTGTGGTCCACACCACTTTACAAATTTTCTCCTATCTTGATTGGTCCATATCAGAGTGTGGATAAATGAGTGCGAGATTTGGGTGTGGTTCAACCTAAATATTAGTTCAATTTTATTAGACTGTGTTTTGGAACCACGATTAAAACTCCATTTGCCACTCCATCCAAGCAGTTTTGGTGCGATAATTAGCTTGAAACTACCATCACATTTTTCCAGAATTTGCTACCAAATGCACCCGCCCTAATTCTCAAGTCTAAGATCATCTTTAAAGGCAAATCATCAATTGATAAGGCAAATTGGTGGTTATATGAGTCTTAGGCAAAGTTGTGTTGATTTTGATAAGTCATTCCGACCCTTACATCAAATCTTTGTTATTTTAATATATTTTATTCTTTTATCTATTATTTGTATTCTACACATGTTATTGTACTTTGTAATTTTATACTATTGTTTATTGGCAATATATGACATTTTTTTTTAATAAAAAACTAAAATATTATTTTAAATATTTTACAATTTAAAATATCATTTTGAATTTTTTACAATTTTAGTTTTCCGAATAAATTTCAAACTTAAATTTTCCCCGAGGGTATGATAGAGGGGTTTGGGGCTAGGGTTTGTAACAAATTCTGGTGGTGGGGGTATAGTGGTGGTGTGGTTGTGGATGCAAATGGAGGAGTATTTGGGGCATGAGAAATACATATACAATTTTCAACAGATTTGTGAAGGTGAGATACATGTACAATTTTCTTCTTCATTTTTCTTCAACAGGTTGTGGAACAATTTTCTTCTTAATTTTTTTTTTTATTATTTTTATTTTTTTGCAAGTTACAAAATCCGAGTTTGTGAGATTTGAGTTTCTAACCATTGAAGCTTTGATTAAAATATTCAAAGATTGCTAGATGTTTGATTAAAATATTGAAAGATAACATTTGATGGCATGTTTTTATCGCAGCAACAATGCTGCCATTTAGGCAACCCAACAACTTTGATGCTAGAGTTGTTGTGCCTGTTAAAATATTTTATTAAATTTTCCAATAATTTTGCTTTTACTACAATGGTTGCCTCAGAGTTGGAGATGATCTAAATTGATTATCATAAGATGTTGGAGTCCTAATCTGCAAGCCTGAACTCCCACTTTTTCTAGTTTTTTTTTTTTTTCCCTCAGCTTCCACTATTGGAGAAGGTCAAAAAGGAGACGAAGGATGCTGGAGTCTCAGCTTCCACTACGGTGAAAATAAAGAGATAAAAAAGTAAAAGCACAGAGTAATAGTACTCCTAAAAGCTAAACACAGTACAATCATCTCATGATCTACGCACTTTGGTTCAGGCAGATTTATATGATAAATAAAACCATAGTGAATTTGAAATATCGTAGGATATAAACGTGTGTACAAGGTTTTTTGATCTGTGTGCAATATTTTAGAATCAGAAATGATACTTGCACAGAATTGATCCGGACCACTCATTTCGGTGGTCCCCATCTCAAAATGTGTGAGGGCCATTGAAATGAGTGGCCCAGATCAATTCTGTGCACAAATTCTGTGCAATTTTCTGTGCATGTAGCATTACTGTTTTAGAATTGGGTTAATTACACTGACCTTCCCTGAATTTAGGTCTAATTGCAATAATCTCTCTTGAGGTTTTCAAAATTACATGGACCTCCTCTGGGTTTAGTATTTAGGTTATAATTTACCCCCTTCTTCGTTAGTAAAATGTTCAATATAATTATACAGATCTCCCTTGAGGTTTTCAAAATTACACGAACCTCCCCTGAATTTAGTATTTAGGTAACAATTATCTCCGTCCACTAGTAAAACGTTAAAACCCATAACATGTAAAAAATGCATAGGTCAGCAAATATTTGTGTTAATCTTCCCAAAATACATTTATAAGCTTTCCAAAATACCCTTACCCTCATTATTATTTTTTTTTGCCAACCAACCAAAAAAAACTACCATCCACATGTCATGATACCATGAAAATATGGGGTTAATGTATGGTTGAGATTATAGGGTTATACCACATCAGTATGCTAACGTGATGTGACGAGCTCACTAAATTTGAAATTTTATAAATTACTTGTCATGACCCATTTGGAAATAGGGGATATATGTATTGCCTAGATTAGAGGGTCACACCAAATTAATATACAAATGTGGTGTGACATGCCAACCTAATAATTTCTCCAAACAAAAGCTCTATCTTAATGTGAATTCTGTTTAAAAAGTGATGATGTGGCACGATTAAATTGGAGGCCGTAAATCCTTATATTCATGGCTCATTTGTCTTATATTTAAAGACAAACCTAAATCGAACCACCACTAATGTATGCGCGCGCGCACACACACACACACACACACACACACACACACACACACACACACACACACATATATATATATAACTATCAAATCTTTAATTGTAGGTGTAATAAGCATGAGCATCGGGGGTAAAAAAAAAAGTCAGAAAAATAAGAATAATTTTAAACTTTAAACGGGTTAGTGTAATTAAAAAAAAACACACACACACACAAGAGAGAGGTATGTGTTGTTTGAAATAACCTCGAGGGAGATGGGGGTATTTTGGGAAGCTTATAAGGGAATTTTGGGAAGATTAACACAAACAATTGCTGACCTAAGCATGTCATGTTATGAGTTTTAACATTTTACTAGCGAAGGGGGCAAATTATTACCTAAATACTAAACTCAGAGGAGGTCTATGTACTTTTGAAAACGTCAAGGGAGGTCCGTGTAATTATATTTAACGTTTTACTAATGGAGGGGGTAAATTGTTACCTAAATGCTAAACTCAGGGGGAGGTCAGTGTAATTAACCCTTTAGAATTTGGTATAATGTTTTGAGACCTGAATTGGATGCAATATTTTGGAACCGGGTACGATGTTTGAGACCAAGACCTGACAACTTTTATATTAAATTGTGGCAGCTTTACATCCAGGCATGACCCTTGAACTAGGCGAGGTAGGCGGCCGCTTAGGGCCCCAAATTCTCTCATTTCTTTCTCTTACGGAGGGCCTTGACAAATATTGATCATATATAATATTTCGGTGTAATTGTATTCGAGCTCACCTAATCATTGTAAAAAATATATAAGTAATGTATTGTAACCAGCCGATCAACTGCTTTTTTTTGAGTTATAAGGGAAAGGGGTAGAGGTCGAACAGTCGATCTGTGTAATGGGGGGCTTAGGACCACACTCGGCACCAAACAAGCTATACTGACTTTGTCTAAACCAACACTTTTATTTCTCACTTTCCAATTTAGCCTAACCAAAATAGTATTATATTAATCCAAGTTTTAGAATTTATGATAAGCGATTGACCCTTATTATTGAACAAAAAGTGACAATATAAACACATGCAGAATCACAATACAGTACATGCAATGAAGACTAAAAGCACTAAACCTCTCAACTCCCAAAATGACCAAGAATAAATGTACAAAATACAGAAAATCTTTCTTGCAGATATGTAAAAATCAGTGTTCTAAAAATCGGCCTAGGCGGCACCTCACCGCCCGGATTTTGTTCTAGGCGTTTGGAAAATCGCCCAATAGGCTGGGCGCATGCTAGGCGGGCCTAGGCGGTGCTAGGCGGGCCTAGGCGGGAAAAGAGAAAAAATCTGAAAAAGAGATAAGAGAAAGAGCTGGGGGCCTCCAGTTGCAAACCGACGGCGACTCGCACGACGATACAGAGACTCAGAGAGAGATGAAGAAGAAGGAGAAGAAGAAGAAGAAAGAAAGAAAGAAAGAAAGAAAGAAAGGGAAGAATAAAATAGAAAATGGACGAACCTGCTGTTGATCGTCGTCGATTGATCATCGTCGTCGTCGTCTCCGTCTCGTGCTCCTGCTCCTGCTCCTCTCTCTCGTCTCATGCTCCTCTCTCTCTCTCTCTCTCTCTCTCTCTCTCTCTCTCTCTCTCTTCATCGTCGAATGATGATCGTCGTCGTCGTCCTCTTCTCTCTCTCTCTCTCTCTCTCTGCTGCGCAAGACTAACAAGTCTGAATGAATTAGGGTTTTAATTCTATATATATACTGTGACACTTTGTGTTTTTAGTATATTATAAATAGGTCCCTTGTAGTTTTACAAATATTAAGAACTTATTACAATCTTTACTTATTTTCAAATAACACCACATAACTCTATATATATATATATATATCTAATATTTAAACCCCAGAACTATGATTAATTATTATTTTTTTTTGAAAAAATGTATGATTATTTTAAAATAACACCCCATATAATTGTTATATATACTATATAATTAATTTATTGATATTAAAAAAATCCGCCTAGGCCCCTAGGCGCTAGGCCCCCCTCCGTCGCCCGACTAGCGCCTAGCGATTTTTAGAACACTGGTAAAAATAGAGTTGAAATTGTTCACCTCGGGGGTGCTGCCTCCAAACTCCCTTAAAGTTACAAGCCGACCTTGATCAGTGGCTCTGTCTTTAAATAGTCACCTAGGGCCCCTAAATAGCCAGGGTTGCCCTGTTTACATGTAACTTACCCTTAGCAACATATTTTGGTTGTATGATACGATCAAATCACTATAATTGTATCATAGTATTCACCCAGACATCAATTCTAAAATAGTCTTCATCACTTAAGGCACAAACAGAAGAAGTTATTTAATGGTCTGGTATCATTGTCACTCGGTGGTCTAGGTCAGTGAGAGACTGCTATGTGAAAAAGTTGTCCACTTTTAAGTGTTGAGTGTGGCTCATATTGTAATGGGTCTGTTACACTAGTCGGGTGGGGGTGTAGGAGGCTACGCCCCCAGCGATACGATATGAGTATTTTGGGGATTTTGCCATGTACCTAAATGAGATATATATATATATGATGTAATCCTAAATCATGTTTTATAGTGGAAAACTTCTGGCTCTCCGGTGTGGACGTAGGCACATTGCTGAACCACGTGATAATTCTCTGTGTCTCTTTAATCTTTCTATTTTCATATATTGTTTGCGTGTGATTGTTTCGATCCAACATTAAGAGATAAAAAAACTTACACTTGACCACATGACAATCTGCTACTACTGGACGGATCACCAAGTGACAAATAATCCGGAACCATAGAATAATTTCTCCTCAAACGGTAATTACTTTCTCATTTCTTTAATCACCCTAGCCTTTAGTTTATGGGTTTCCGTATAGATGTCAGAGACAAGAGCTGCCACACACACACACACACAAAAAAAGCAGCTCAGTCTGCAGAGCAGTAGCAGCAGCAGATGCAACAGAGAGGTGCAGACATAATATTAAGAGCACAATACACACCCCAGGTCCAGGATAGAGAGAGAGAGAGATGGCAGCCCTATGATCAGAACCATTAGTTATATTTTATATACCTACTACTACTACCACCATGTACAGAAGATTCTGCGACCCAAATGGTCCCTGAAATAAATATATCTACCACTATACTACCACACTGAGAGCAAGCTCTATTCTATACACTTAAAACACCCCCAGCCCTACCATTCTCAAGTCTCAACCTTCTCTCTCTCTCTCTCTCTCAAGTCTGAAAATTCTTTTTCTTCATCTTTGTTCTCTCTCTGTCTCTCTCTCTCTCCCAAAAAATGATGAGTGGAATTGGAAGGAACAGCTTCCTCTTCACTCCAACTCAGTGGCAAGAACTGGAACACCAAGCTCTCATTTTCAAATACATGGCAGCTGGCATGCCCATTCCATCCGATCTCCTGTTCACCATCAAAAGAAGCTTGGATGCATCTCTCTCCTCAAACCTCATCCTTCACCAACCTCAACAAAGTAAGTATACTATATATATATATATATATATATTTACTGTCAAATATATATGTAACTTTTGTACTAATTAATTTATGGAGGGAAACAAATGGTTGCGCGCAGTTGGGTGGAACTGCTATCAGATGGGTTTTGGAAGGAAAATAGATCCAGAACCAGGGAGGTGCAGGAGGACAGATGGAAAGAAATGGAGGTGCTCAAAAGAAGCATACCCAGATTCTAAGTACTGTGAGAGACATATGCACAGAGGCAGAAACCGTTCAAGAAAGCCTGTGGATACTACTACCACTACTACTACTACTATGACTTCAACAACTAACTACTCATCATCATCAACACCCCCCTCCTCTATAATAATACCCATCTCATCATCATCATCATCATCAATCACCAAAAATCCAAACCCCTCTTCTTCTTATTCTCTCTCTTCAAACGCCCACCTTTCCCATCACAACCAACCTTCTTGGACTAATACTCATCATGTCCACCATCCTTTCCTTAATCCCCATTCTTCTACTTCACCTCAAGAAAAAACTACCCACTTACTACTTTCGGACCCGAGTCCTTACTCTCATCAACACAAAAAAGATTACAGGTTTGTTTATATTATATATAGTAGGAGTACTTATTTCAAAGAATTTATTTATTTTTTTTTTTTTTTTTTAAGTACCATATTAATAGGTTGGCGAGTAGAGTAGAGTAGTAGGTATCTATAGGCATATTATTGAAACTCTTGGATCTTCTATTGATGACTCATTTTAGTTTATTTAAAAATGCTCAGAAGAAACAGGTATGGCCACGGTGTTAAAGAAGAGGTTGATGAGCATGATTTCTTCTCTCAAACTAATCAGACAATGAGAAGTTCCTCAGCTTCTTCAATAGATGATTCTTGGCAACTGACAATGGGTTCTTCAAAAACCCATCTGGAACAGAGGACTTGCTCTGGTATAGAGAGTACTGGGTACTCCTACTTGCAGCTCACTGATACCTCAAAACATCAAAACCAATATCAACATTGCTTTGCATTTGGTGGTACCGATGCGACATTAAAGATTGAGAGAGGTGAGGAACCCCGGAAAGTGATGCACCATTTCTTTGATGAATCGCCGCCTAGAAACAACAAAGATTCTTCATGGCTTGGTTCAGAGGACAGATCGTGGAATCATAAACCAGTTTCAGAAACCCAACTCTCAATTTCAATACCCAACTATTCACCCCACTTTTCCACAACCCATAATCGTAACTGAATATTTATTTAACCATCTGGTACATCTTTTTGTGTTCTTTCAACTTCCAATATCTTTGTTAAGACGCATTTCTTGTTCTCTGTACAGACTTAAACCTTTGTTTTGCAGTAAAATCAGTTTCCAGAAGTGGGTTCTTTTTAATCAAAGAACCAAAAAAGAGTACTTACATAGTGGTGGGTCACAACTTAAAACATTTCAGAGATTTGTATGTGGTTGAATTTGAGTACTGTGTGGTGTTAATTGGAGAAATGACTGTATTTTGCTTTCCTTGATTCTAGTCCTTTTCATCCTTCCTCTTTATATCTTGGTTCTGAATGACTCAACCAAAACCTTGAGATCTTGGCACATGTTAGTATGTTTCCATAAGCCATAGCTGTCTCTTGAACATCTATTGGCTTTTTCCTAGTTGCTCTCAAGCACTACTTCTTAAAAGCTTCTGGTTACTCTTGAGGGACCCAAGGGCTATTTTGGCTTGTGCTACTGCATCATTTTCTATGATTACCCAGCTTTTAGCTGATAAACATATAGCCTGCCTGTACCCTATATCAAGGCAAGCTAAACCACCAAGGCTTTGTTTGGCCTTATTTTGGTGCTTTTTCTTTTTTAAATTATAATTTTATGTTAATTCATTTCATAACTAGTTTATGAACTTACAAAAATTGAATTTAAGACTTTTTTTAAGGAAGCTTTTAAAAACTATAAAATGAGATTCTAAAAGTTCAAGGTTGTTTTTGATTTCATGATTTTTTTTTTTTTTTTTTTAAGAGTAATGTGTCACTTGTACAAAATTAACAAACAACTTAATAATAAATTTCATAAACTACTTTTAGAAAGCCACGTGGGGGCCAAACTAAGCCTAAATGAATTTATTTACTTGGAATATACACCAATTTGATTTAGTGGTGGGAGTGAAGAAACAACTTCATAGTGCACAGTAGTGTTACTCGAAATCGTTCAAACCTTGGCAATTTTGTATCGATCTTTCCAGATTATGGTATTGTTAGCGAATTGGAACTCCTCTTCTGATGTTTTAGCTTCAAATCATGTGATATTGTAATGACTACCAAGATTTCATAATATCGTAAAGATGCAGAATTCAAATAAAATCTTCTTTAATTTAACAATATATCACATAAAAATATTTGCTATAACGTATCACAAAGTCTAAAGTTCCATTGGGTGGTGACCCACCTATCCATTTAGGCTAACTTTAAATGTGTATACGGTTTCACATTTCAATTTACTGTACTCCGTTTCGTCTTAGCAATCCAGAAAAGTGTAACCCAGTGTACCACATTCCATTACTGGTGACAATCCACGTTCATGTTCCCGTTCCCATTCCTCGTATCAACACGATCCGCATAACCTCGGCACAAACAACATTTCAGGACTGTGCAAGAGTCCTTTTGAAGGGTTAGGAACATCTTGCTATCATCTACAAAAAAAATTAATAAATCTTGATGCCTTGATCCTTTGTGGTGCAGACTATGTTTTTGGAAAGGGATCTTCTATAATAAATCCTAACCCTAACCACTAAGATGGTTAGGATTTATCATGCATTTATCAATCTACACCCTTATTTCCAAGGAAAATCTCATCCACATCTCATCCACATAAACACAAATTTCAAATCTATTACGTTATTTTTTAACATGAACCCCACCCCCGCTTTTTTGTTTTTTGCGCACTAAATTGGCAAATATGGAGCTCTCAACTAGATCTCTCAATATCGAGAAATTATTGTATGGTCATGCACCAGACTATGTAGCGGTCCCAATCAACAGGGACTGCCATGTGAAGTTCAAATTCTTTTTGTCCCCTATTACCCCAATAACTTGACCATATGACGGGCTTATGGGCTGAAACCACCACATGGCTATGTTCTTAATCATACAATGACTGAGTAGGCTGAGGACAGAGAGGTGGAAGTGGCAAAGGGGATGCTCCATCCGATTTTATAATGTAGAGTAATGCTATACTTTTCAAATTTTTAACTCAAAAATACTTCTCAAATGATATAACAGTAGAAAGATATAACAGTAGGACCATGTCTATTAGAATGGGACCAGTTGAATATTGATTGAAGATTCTTTATCTAACCCCACTATCACGTCATTGGAGAAATATTTTTAAGATAAAAATTTTAAAAATATAACATTACTCTTTTATACTAAAAGATAAAGCCTGAGTATCCTTAATTATGTGGGTTTTACAGAACCACAAGATAAAAGGAAGTGGTCAGAGTTATTGTGTCTTTTACAGACTTTTAACACGCACACAAACCAGTAGCTACTACGAACTCAATTTTATACCGTACTGTTTCAGAGACTGACACAGACACGGCCCACCACAGTCCTCCATATATCTGACACTGTAACCTGTCAGCTCAGTCACCAAATTACTGGACTTTGAACATGAACCACCTCACCCCACTTTCTTTTTCAACCCCCTATAATCTAAGTTCAGAAGCAACCCAACCCATTTGCTAAACGCCGTCGTGTAGGCGTGGTGTTTATTCTACACACTTTTACTGCTAAGTGCTAACTAAACAGTAGAGTACTAGACCACCACAGTAAGCCCATTCTCCTCAAGATGGGTAACGTTAGGATTATCTTACAACTCATTTACAGTTAGTTATTTCAATTTCTCTGTTAAATGACACTGTAGAATCCGGTTAAAATTCAATGAACTCTAGTGCCACATAAGAGAGATAGAGATAGAGATAGTTGTAAAAAAATTGAACATTACCGAAACCAAGTTTTTTGGCTACTTTTTAAGCTTAATTTACTGAAATAGAGAGGGAAAAACTAAATAAATAAATAAATGGAATCAAATACTAATTTTTGAATTGAAACAATCTGCTAACCCAGGCCAGGTTCATCACCTTGGCAATTTTGACAATTATGATGTTAGGTACAAAAGTTACTCGTAGTAATGCTTCTTCAACACACACACATCGTCCTACCCTTATTTTAGAGCAGTACAAAATGGATTCCATTAATAACATGCATGATAGCGTGAACCTACAGAGTATTTAATTTTAGCGGCCAACCAACACAGACAACTTTTAGCAACCCTTCTTAGTGAGTATTACAAAATGATTAAGGAGCTAACCCTGGCAAATGTTTTTTTTCCTTTTGGCTGAAGAAGTTTGCTTAAAATTTGAGTCATCATGTAGCACTAAATGAGATACCAACCACCAACTGATAGACGAAGACAGATCACTACCCCTAGCACATATGATATAAAGCTAATCAGTACCTCTCAGTAAATCTGCCCCACAGCAGTCTAAACACAAACTCTCACCATATTTACTTCGCCAATCTCCATGGGATAATTTGTCCATTATGACTCAAAAGTTCAGAGAGAGGGGAAAAAAAAAAAAAGAGTAATATAACCATAATAAAGGTTCTCAAGTTGGAAACTTCTTGAGTAGGAATAAAAATTGAAATCAATGTGAGGAAAACTAGGGACTAAATGTACTTGGGAAGTGTAGATTTTAGTTTCAGAGAAGTACGGATTATATGTAACACCAGTTTTTGCAAGTCAGGAAACTGGGAAAAGAAACAGTATTTGGAAATAATGTTTGTCATTACCCAGTAAAAAGGCTTTTGTGCATGAAAAAAAGTATGAGATTTACACCTAATGGTTTCAAGAGCGGAGAACCTCACCCTTCAGCATTTCTTAACATCCTTTGTCACGGGATTTGAACTTCAGGGGGGAAACATTTCGAAAATAAAATTTGAACACCTAAACATTGATCGATGTAAAAAGCTGACCTGCCAAGCATTTCTTTACTGGTTTTGCAGGGTCTTTTCTTGACATGTTCAACCTTAATCCTCATCATCGGCTGCATCATCTTCTCCAACTTACCCATCACTTACCTGCATCTCAACAGAGTTTTCTCTGAGAGGGCTGGAATCTGGCTGCCCCTTCAGTGGCTCATCATCATCAGATTCTGACCATGCCTGCCTCCGTCGACTCATATTTGATGAAGGTGCAGCCTTCAACAAGATATAAACCAATTATGTCTAAGACAGCCAACTAAAGACATTCCGACAAACTCATTGGTTCAAAACTGTATTATAAAAAAACTTGCGAGGGTGAAATTTGCATGCCAGTCTGAAAAATTGAACACTTAACTATTTTACAGACAATCCATCTCTTATCTATTCACACCGTACTCTGAACAAAGCAACGACATGAGAGCCATACAGGCAGGTTCATTTTCTCCTTTGATTTCAGTCTTGCTAGGGCAGGTCCACTCGGTGAATCTCTAATATGAAATGCTAACACAAAGGTACAATAGTTCCTCATATAACTTGTATTACCGGACAGACATGCATTCATAAAGGAAAAAACAGCATTTTGAAGCAAAGTGGCCAATCTAACTGTTAGAAGATCAAAACGGGCTTGAAAGTTGAAACTGCTACATAAGGCCCATTAATCCAGCAGAGTAGACGAGCTTCCGGATTAAATACAATGTCTAATGCAAGAACAGTGCCAACCTATGTAGCACATGCACTTCAATTTGGGTGCCCTGTCCGTGTCGGACACAGACATTCGTTGGACACACACCACATGTCAGACACATGAAAAAATGTCCTAACTTTTAACAACAGATGGCCAAAACGGGAGTGGACACAGCAGGGTGGCATTTCATGGAAAATCTTTTCAGAATTCGAGGTGAACGCTTAATATTTTAAATTGGGTAACTAGTATTTCAGAGTTCAGGAAACGGTAGTGTAAACAACACATTATATTACATCTGCTTAATAGATATAACTTTTTATTCGCCGAATCCTAGCCATGTCCGTATCCTACACTTAAACGATTTGACATGTTGCCATATCCGTATCCCGTGTCCATATCTGTGCTTCACAGGTGGCAACACCCCCCCCCCCCCCCCCCCCCCCCCCCCCCCCACACACACACACACACACCCCACACACACGGAGAGAGAATAAAAAGAAACATACCATGTCATCCTCGGCATCAGAATCTTCAAGCCCAGCAGCTGCAAGAAGATCCTGAGCATCATCCTCTCTATCATCTTGATCATTCATCTCACCAAAAGTCTGCCTATCATTCACATAGGCATCTTCATCCTCCATTTCTTCCTGATCATCCATAATCTCAGCTTCTGCTTCCTCTGTCTCATAACGTGACTTTGAGTTCTTGTCACTCTTTCTCCTCTTTCCTCCTTTTCTCCTCCTCTTCTCACCATGCTCCTCATCTTCAATCTGGGATCTATCCTTCCGCTTAGAGCCCGGAGTACTACTCTTCCATTGTTCCTAGACAGAAACCAAAATCTTTATCTTCGCATAATGTGGACACAAACGAATATGGACAAAAGCATTAGCACAAATTGCGAAAGTATATCTCATTTTAGACAAGAACAGCTGTCATATATGATTAAAGGTGTAGAACACATGATGAAGACCATAGAATTCTAACGGCATATAACCTAATTCAAACAAAAACCATGTAACAGTCTCTTTTTGTGGCTAATATGCATTTATCCGTGGTGCTCTTTATCAAGGTGATATATATTCAAGACTAAGTACTTGACAATTAGTTGGTGTAAACTTGGTGTAAATATATATTTACTTGTTGTATTGATTAATATTAGTTAAGAAGTGCAAGTCCATATCTCATGATACACAATTCAAGAAATAAAATGACCTCTCCTCAGACACAATTGAAAGTCTACCATCCTCCAAGATAGTTTAAAGACGCAAAGTATGCTGTAAATTATATAGCTGACAATCCGTACCTTTATACGCTCCAAATGTTCCTCCTGTTGCATCACTTTCTTCAACTCATCCTCTTGTTTTCTTCTCTCCAACTGTTTCCCCACATAGAATGAGATGCACCCAACACAACAATGATAACTGTACAATACAGTACATATGCTTACAACAGCTGACCTGAAATTTCCTCTGTTCTTCGGCTTTTCGACGGGCTTCCTCAGCCAAAGTGACCTGACGAGCAAGTTGTTGTCTCTGTTTATTCTGCTGCTCTTCACGCTCCGCAGCCTCACAGTGAACTTTTGCTGCCTCAAGGAGGTGTTTGCAGTACCCAACATGGGTTTCAATTTTCTTCTCATCAAACCCATGGGAGTGCAGGCTTGAAGCTGCAGACAGCTGACTAAACACTCGAACTGCATTCTTAAGCTCTGCAACTGTTGAACGCACCTATCAAATTATGTCAAAGTTCCAATTGAGTGTGAGGCATACATAAGTGCTAGCGCGCGTATGAGAGAGAGAGAGAGAGAGAGAGAGAGAGAGAGAGAGAGAGAGAGAGAGAGAGAGAGAGAGAGAGAGAGAGATCACTAATTACACTAAATTACTGAGCATGGTTTCCAGCTTTATGGGACACCAGGTGGAGTTCAACAATCACAGAATGCAAACTGGTACGTAATGCGACTAGCCAACAACAGTACACAACTTTATAGCCATTACAAAATCAATGAAAAAGAGAAGATAACCCGTAGAAAGCTTTCAACCCAAGTATAGATGGGAGTATAGGACTCTTTAACAAAAACCTCCGCAAAATGATAATAGAAAAAAAGTAGCACGACACCGGCTATACAAATTCCTTTTCACAACTCATCCAAATCAGGAGCCTAATTATCTGCTAGATCACTTCTCATGCATTTTTCCTCACTCCCTCTCACGCAATTACTTTTCAACCCTCTACTTGTCCTCGTATCCCCATCACCTCAAAACTACAGCAGTGCTGGTATTGGTCCTAAAGTCGCATCATTATTAAATCTACATACCCTCTCCTACATGTCAATTGGCTGGGCGAGTACCTCAATTGATCTAAACCCAATGAAAAGTTATAAAGTGTATGCATCAAGTTGATGTTCTAAAATAGAGACTAATTCTTTCAAAATCTGCACATATTGGTTATTATATACCAATTTCAAACGTCCATGTGCATGCAAAAAGAAAAAAAAAAAAAAAAAAGAAAGAAAAGAAATAGGAGAAAAACGAGAAATTCAGTTATTGAGAACACTAAGCTAAGGACTAGATTGATAGTAATAGAACGTAGAAACAATCCAGAGAGAAATTGAACAAATCACAGAGTGAATAGCTCAAGTCTCCTCGGATGAGATATAAAGAGAGAGAACTTAAGCGAAGGGTTCATCATCGACCTCATCTGCAGTCCTCTTTGTCTTTTGTAGTGTTGATGCAGAGAACTTTTGCATCGCAACTCCTGCATCAAATCTCAAAGTGTAGTTTGAAGGGGCCAGGTGAATGGCTCTTAATAAAGTCTTTTTGCAGTCTTGCCATTGTTCAGCTTCATAATGAGTACGAGCCAGATACAGAAGAACTTGGCTGTCTGTATTGTAGAAGAATTTTCGCAAGCAATTTTGATACTGCAAATTCTCACATGGCCATCAACACATGCATACAGTAATTAGAAGACATTACAAGTTAAATATGGGGAAAAAAATCAAGCAGAGAGAATTGTATACAACCATTTTCACGGCCAGCGGGAAATTTCCCTGAGCAAAATGAACATGTGCCAAATTTAGCCACACATCTGGCATTTGGACAAAAACACTTCCACTTGCCGCTTCTTGAACCTACAATATTGGAAACATAAATGACCTCAGCAACTATGAAATCTTCTTGTTAGCCCCAAGGGTCCAACCTTAAGTAATTTTGATGATTAACAAACTACCAAGTTGGGTACTTATGTTTACCTTTTTAGTATGTTATTTAAACAGAGCTTAATGATCGTTAATGGATATTCTACGGAAGCATCTTGGAAGATATCTCTCTTTTTTATAGTATTTATAGGATCTTATGTAAGGCTTGTGTGATTGTTGCTCCATCATAAGGGCTCAAAATATGCTAAAACACTTGAAATCTAAAAACAGCTTTTTACTGGAAAAACGGCCACACGACTGATGTGTTTCAATGTTCAGTCGACTGTTTCTGCACTTCTCAAAACTTAGCTACTGTGACATGTGTGAGTGTCACTATCTGACAAGCATATCCGCAACCGACACGTGTCCATCTATCACTCCAAGAGTGCCGTGTGCAACACCCAGAAGATAAGAGCGGAACCCTAAAGTCATCATCAGGGCGCCAATAAGGACAAGTCCACAATACTTTTCCACGAATTATGTAAACTGCTCTTAGTAGTACTCAGCTCAGATAGACCACGCTTGGGGGCAGGTCTTGGTGCGACGTAACTTTACCACGATATGGTCATTACCGACCATGGCGCGGTAAAGTCTTTCTCTACCTTATCGGGAACTCTCAGGTTATGTGGCTTGGTTGGCTTAAGAGCAGAGCTCGCTTAGGAAGGTCGCGACGGTCTATTCCACGATACACTTCCTAAGCCTTTCTAGAGGTCAGTGAGACTATCTGAAATAACTCTCTAGTTTACCGCGAGGACATTCCTTGTGTTGTCTCCGGACGGCACGTGGCAGTTTGGTACGCCTCAATAGGAATGAGCCACGTCAGTTGCGCTCATTCCTTGGCACGTGTCCCAACTGCTATAAATAGGAACAGTACCCTTAGAGGTGACGACACATGATTTTCCTGAGACACACTCAGAGAGAATTTCAGATATTATTCCTTTGAGATCTGTGCATTTATGAGCTCACTGTGAATATTCCTTCACACACGCTCGATCATTGGCTGCATAGGATTCTCTCGGAATACTCCCCCACTCATCGTCCTCTAGTCAGTCTCTCTTTACCTCCTTTCCACCTCCCTTCGAGATTCCCTCTACACTATTGATTCTCAGATTGCTACTCTCTTACGAACTCATCCATCTCACTATACCCCACCTTATTCAAACCATAACCTACATTTTGGCGACTCTGCTGGGGAGTAGCATCTTGGAGACAATGGTGACTGTTCTAAAGAATGGAAAGGTCGTTGGAGAGGCCAACGAAGATATCGCGACAGACGAGATGGCCGAGAGTCATCCTGCCCAAACTTCAGGGAATCCCACGCTGGATACTCTGATAAAAACATTCGAGGCCATGCAGGCATCTATGTTCCAAGCGCAGCAAGACATGCAGCGTACACAGCAACTTATCTTGGAATCTCTGGGAAACGCACGGCAGAATGAGGACCGGCGCGATAAGGAAACCCCCCCGATAGGAGAAGTTACGCCATCTGCCGCGCGGCATCGTCCGCCTCCGGAGATCAACAGTGAAAACCAGGAGCAAGGTCCACTGGTAACTCCTAGGGGATCAACTCCCAATTCCAACCAAGTCCCGCCACAGGCACATCAGATGCAGAGCTCGACGCCCATCGACATTTCACTGCGGATCCAGAAAGAGGTGCAAGCCTTACTCCTGCAGGAGCGCGCCCGTTTCATGGGCTCTGTTCATTGCGACTTCCGCCCCCCTTATTCAGCGGAAGTCGCCGCCATGCCCTATCCCAACGGCTATGTTCCCCCCGTCTTTCGGCTGTTTGATGGAAAACAAGGAAATTCTTACAAACATATAGCCCGGTTCGTGGAAACCTTAGCCAGTTATGGGGGAGATTATAACTTACGTCTGAAGGAATTTTCGAAATCCCTGACCGACAAGGCGTATACATGGTATATTAATGTCCCGCTTGGAACTATCACGAGCTGGGAGTCCATGGTTCAACGCTTCCATGAAAAGTTTTTTCAGATGGAGAAGAGCGTGACTCGCTTTTCCCTCACAAAGATCACTCAAGGGAGAGACGAAGATGTCCTTGTTTATATAAAAAGGTTCCGGGAAGGATCTATTGATTGTCACGACAATATTCCCGAGACCGAGCTTATCAGAATCTGCGTCGATGGCATGTACCACCGCTTTAAGATCAATCTCGTTAACGCTGACATCGGGACTTTCTCCGCCCTTATGGAGAAAGCAAGAAACTTACAAAACGTGATCCGAGAAGGCGCAACCCAGGCGCTCGGTCGCTCGTACAATCGAAATCCTACCGCGTCACCGGTACAAGGGAATGACAAGAGAAAAAGGAATGAGCGGGCACCTTCCCCACGCAAGAGCCGGACAGAACCGCCTCCCGAATTTCCTTGCGGATTGAAAGAGGTAAGGGCCATTTTCAAAAGATGGGTCGCGGATAAGATCATCGAAGTACCCAGGGTGGATAACCCGCTGGGCCGCGAAGAATTAACTAATGACGATTTCTGCCCCTACCATCACACCAAGAGGCACTCGCTGCGAGACTGTTGGTATCTACGACGCCTGTTTCATAGAAAAATCTTAAATAAAGAGTTGGAAATATCCGACTCCCAGAATGTCGAGATAAACCCGCTTCCTGACCACGGAAAGGCCCACGTCGCCATGGCATCCTACTATGACGAAATCGAGGAAATTGCCATGTATGAGGCACCAAAACCGGAGTTCGATAGTGAAGAACTCGTCATCAAACAAGCAAACACGTTGATGAGAACAGTCAAATTTCAACGGTTCTATGATCAACTCGGTCTCTCCCCCGAGGCAAGGTTCGCGGCGACCAAGGCAATGATAGCCACAACGGAAGTACAGGCGGAGGAGTGTATGAGGGCAGGGGGTTCCGTACGACGAACCCTTAGAGAGGCGGCATCCAAGATCTCCTTCTCCGAAGCAGACAGACAGGTCCCCTTTGCGCACAACAGACCGTTGTATGTGCCGGTAGAAATTAACGGCATCGAATTCCAACGAGGATTCCTAGATTGTGGAGCCTCCCTCAACTTAATGTCATTAGATGTGCTCTCCGCCGCCGGGTATTCCGAGCAAGATTTAAGCGCACCCTCAATCGTCATCACTGGATTCGGAAAGGCTTCCCAGCGAAGCCTGGGGCACATCACTATTAACCTCGTCGTGGGACCCATTCGGTGCCATACTAGGTTTCATGTAATCGATGCGGACACAGCATATCACGCCCTTTTAGGAAGAAATTGGATGCATAAATTCGCTCTCATTCCTTCCACGTACCACCAATGCGCGAAAGGGATCCTCGACAACAAAGTTATCACAATCGTGGCCTCCAGGTCACCCTTCGCACGACACGAGTCCCACTTCGCCGACGCGGTGTTCTACACCGAATTCGCGGACGAAGACGAAGGGTCAAGATCATTTGTATGTACCCGACCAATCCCAAGATGGGAACAAGTAAGGCGAGACAACTTCGAGGTGATCCCTAGGAAAGGAAAGTGTAAAAGGAAGGTCGATGGGGAGCCAGAATGTTACCGTGTTCGCTTACCTAACGGGAAGATTGTGTATCGGTTATGATGGTTCACGGGGACTTCTCCCCAATCGAAGGAAGTCCCCCACAGCTGCAACATGATTGAAGTCGACCTGAGCCAATCCGAAGAACCCAAAATGGTGCCTGAATGTTTACAAGATGGACCAAGGAACAAAGAGCAGGAGTTGGAGCAAATAAATCTAGCCAGTGCAGAAGACCAGCACGCCATGATGATTTTCATCTCACGAGAGTTGAGCAAAGAAAAGTGCTCCGAACTCATCCAACTACTTAAGACCAATTCAGACGTTTTCGCTTGGACTTACGCTGAAATGCCGGGTCTGGACACGAGTATCACGGCGCACAAACTGAATATCTCCGCCGCAGCTATACCCGTCAAACAATCAGCTCGAGTCTTCCGCCCAGAACTGGAGACGCAGATCAAGGAAGAAATCACCAAGCTGCTAACGGCAGGTTTTATCAAGCCTATACACCACCCCACGTGGTTGGCAAACATTGTACCGGTGAAAAAGAAAACCGGTCAAATACGCATTTGCGTGGATTTCCGAGATCTCAACAAGGCCTGCCCGAAGGACGATTTCCCGCTTCCCAACGTGGACACCTTAATCGACGCAACGGCCGAGCACCAAATGTTTTCCTTTATGGATGGTTTCAGTGGATATAACCAAATCAAAATGGATCCAGAGGACGCGACAAAAACGGCTTTCAGAGCACCGATGGGTAATTTTTTCTACACAGTCATGCCATTTGAGCTCAAGAACGCGGGAGCCACATATCAAAGAGCCATGATGGCCATATTCCACGACTTACTGCACTTGATAATGGAGTTCTACACTGACGATCTCGTGGTCAAGTCAAAACAGGAGGTAGACCACTTCTCAGATTTACAGGTGGTCTTTGATAGGTGCAGAAAGTTCAAATTGAAGATGAACCCGTTAAAATGTGCATTCGGAGTATCGTCAGGGAAATTCTTGGGATGCATCGTACATCGCCACGGCATCGATCCTGATCCAGCGAAAATCGCCGCCATTAAGGAAATGCCGCGACCTATGACTACAAAACAGCTCAAGAGTCTACTCGGAAAAGTATCTTATTTGCGCAGATTCATTCTTGCCCTCGCAGAACTTACTCATCCGTTCTCAACTCTACTAAAAGGCAACGCAGCATTCGCATGGGCACCGCAGCATGACTTAGCCTTCGATGCAATCAAAAGGGTGCTGACTTCACCAAGAACTATGACCGTCCCGACAAAGGGCCAACCATTGCTACTATATCTGACCTTTACGACGAAGACAATAGGGGCATTGCTAGCACAGGAGTCAGATGGGCGAGAAAAGTCCATATACTACATCAGCCGTGTCCTTCAGGGTCCAGAGGTGAGATACTCGGCGATGGAAAAGCACTGCTTGGCACTTATATTCGCCGTACAAAAGTTTCGCCACTATCTTTTGGCGTTCCCACTTAAGGTCGTGACCAAATGTGATCCCATCAAACACCTCTTAAGCAAGCCAGCTTTGTCGGGAAGGATAGCGCGGTGGCTTTTTACATTGGCCGAATTTGACATCACCTGCTCGCCGCCAACAGCCATCAAGAGTCAGGCGTTAGCTGATTTGCTAGCCCAATTCCCTAGCGGCGAGCCTGAACCCATCATCGAAGAATTCCCAGGCGATGACTTTAACACATCCGCCGCGGCGGTTGCGCAAGATACATGGGAGCTCAGTTTTGACGGTTCATCTACTTCCAGAGGGGGAGGAGCTGGGATCGTGTTAACATCACCAAATAAGGAGACGATAAACCTCTCGTTCAAATTGGACTTTCAATGCTCAAATAATGAGTCAGAATATGAGGCACTCATCCTAGGGCTCATGGCTGCAGAAAGAATGGGAGTCGGAGCAATAGAAATCGTGGGAGATTCCAATCTCGTGGTCAAGCAAACTAACGGGAGTTACACCGTCAAAGAACCCGCCCTTGCAGCTTACCGCTCCATATTGCAAAGATATTTGGACAAATTCGGCTATGCCAATATCAAGCACGCACCCAGAACAAGTAATCGGCACCCAGACGCTCTGGCAACACTGGCATCAAAGGTAGAGATCGAAGGAGATTCTGTCACTATCGAGATCCTCAAAAGAACCCTTCCGTGCACGATCACAGAGCTCCTCCCGGAAAAGGAGGATAAAATGGGCGATTGGAGAAGCCCAATCTGACGACAACTACAGAATAAACAGTCCACCCTCACGCCGCACCTAAAGAATTTCTTGATCCATCAAGGTGAACTCTATTTCAGAACCCCGGGAGGATGGATAGCCAGATGTGTGGAAAAGGAAGAGGCGGTCCTCCGCCTCGAAACGATTCATAAGCAAACATGCGGCAATTCAGATATCAGCTTATACAGGATCATACAAAGGAGAGGATATTATTGGCCGGAGATGGTAAAAGAAGCAAACAATCTTCAGCAAAGTTGCGCGTCATGTCAGGAGTTCCCCTCACGGAACGAATGCAACTTCGTAGAAGCTGGCGATGATTGGCGCAGGCCATACATTGATTATATTACCGAAGGAACCCTCCCGGCCGAAAATATTGACGCAGCTTCAATTAAAAAGAGAGCACCACGATTCTTCGTAAGCAAGGATAGCCTGTTCCGAAGAAGTTTCCATGGAAAAGCCCTAAAATGTCTTGCAGGCCAAGAAGTGGACGATGTTCTACAAAAAGTTCACCAATTTGAGCACCAAGGAGGAAGCAAGCTGTATCAACAGCTCATACACTTAGGGTATTACTGGCCGACAATGGAAAAGGAGGCGCTAGAATTCGCAAAGAAATGCAAAGCCTGCCAGGTACACGCTAATAGCATACACGCTCCGGCAGTTGGACTAAAGTGTCGGACGACCCCGTGGCCATTTCATACATGGTCAATGGATCTCATGGGCGCCATAGCACCGTCACGTGGGAATATCTGGATCTTAGCGGCCACAGAGTTGTTCACAAAATGGGTGGAAGCCATACCATTACGAAAGGCAACCGGGGAAAGCATCGCGAATTTCGTGAAACAATACATAATTTGTAGGTTCGGCATCCCTAAGGTAATTCTATCAGACAATGGCAAACCTTTCACCTCAAAGCCTGTCACAAGCCTGTACTTCAAATATAGCATATCCCAGCATAAGTCCACGGTCTACTACCCTAAAGGGAATGGACAAGCCGAAGCAAGCAACAAAACCCTATCCAAGATCTTGAGCAAAACCATGACCGATTTTCCCAAGAACTGGTCGGACCAACTTCCACTGGCCTTGTGGGCCTATCGAACGTCCAAGCGACGTGCTACACAAGCGACTCCTTTCTCGTTGGTCTATGGCACTGAAGCAGTCGTCCCCGCCGAGATCTCGATTCCTTCGGCCAGAATTGCACTCCAAAGCGAAGTCGACTTAGACACGAGATACACAGAGTTAGATAGTCTGGATGAAAAGAGGGATAAAGCCAAAGGAGCCCTGAAAGTTTACCAAGCAAGAATAACACGGGCCTATGATGCCATGGTGCGCCCCAGGTAGATTAAGGAGGAGGATTTGGTGCTAAAAGCGGCAACGCACGTCATGCGAAGTACGTCCGCCCCAAAGTTCACTCCTAAGTGGGAAGGTCCCTACCTCGTTCAGGAGGTCCACGACAGTGGCTACTGCAAGCTAATTCACCCTGAAGACGGTAGCAATCAAGGGACCTTAAACCTCAAATGGGTGAAGCTTTTCTATTCCTAAGAGATAAGTTTTCTCGTTGTCTAGCATGTTCAAATGTAAGGTGATGCCATACGAATGTAAGCGTGCACTTTCGCACCATTTCTTATACTCCGGGGCAAACTCCCCTCCCTCCATCATGAGAATTATGAATGAAAATTCTGTTCCCTTTCATATGAATCATTTATCACTCATTACTCACATAAACACACAAACGCTTGAGATAAGCCTGTTTCCACACAGCACTCGTTGGTACAAAATCAAGAAAGCAACGCCACATAACTTCGTAAACAATGAACACAGCACGAGCAACGAATAAGCCTGTTTCATTTTTTTACATTTTAAAGTGGCAGACCGCCCATACAAAAGTTACAAAAGTGCTCGTCTAGACGCACTAGGTGTTCAAACAGACACACCGATTTCATCACCACCAACCCACAAAAAAAAAAAAAAAAAGACAGCCCAACAGCCCCAAAAGCACACAAGAAAAGGCTAAGCGCCTAGCAAGTCCGTGCCAGTCGACCAGTTGTGGGTCACACCAACCATGGACACTCGGTTCTCAATCGCTTGTATATCAGCCTCTAGCCGAAGAAGATAAGAGTCGGCTTCCCTAATTTTCTCATTCAGGCGCATAGAGGCTACGGTAAATTCAGAGCAAGCTTTGTCGAAAGCTTGAGAAGCAGCATCACTGATAAAAGGGAGATGAAGCTGTGCAGCAGACAAATCACCCAACTTACGGGATTCCACAGCCAGCTCTTCCAAATAGTCCCTACGCCGACTCTCAAAATAACGGACGCTCTGTACAAAGCTCAGACAGCGACGCCTTTCCTTCACAAGATGAAGGCGAGTCGTCAACCAAACCACGTCCACATGACTCCGCTGCAACTTTTCGCAAAGAAAGCTCACACAATCAAGGACCGCCTCAGTAATGGAACCCAGAACGTGCCCTTCAAAGGTCTCCACAATCTCAGCTAAATTACCTGCATACTCACTTTGAAGGTCACGATGAAAGTCACTAAAGAGTGCCAAGGTTTCGGAGTGATGACGATAAATACACTCCAAAGTCCTATGAGAGGAGGGAGACAAAGAAATACCCCTCCAACCATCCCAAACCTCACCAAAAAGCTCAGGCAAGCCAAGATTGCCTTCACTCGGTCCAGAATTAGAAGAAGAGCTGGACATCTTACTGAGAATAACGCGAAAAGAAAAAAAAAGGGGCAGAAAAGAGAATTCGATAGAAGATTTCTCTCTGGAACTCCTCGAAGAAACCTAAAGTGAATTGCCAAAGCATCCAAGACCCCCTTCTTATAGGATGAAATTACTTAATACACCTCGGAATACGAGGAGATGTGACATCAATCGTCATCATTCCCATTCGACATAAATGCGTCTATTTAACTCTTCAAGGAAACGACGACGGAGTTCGCTTATCAATGACCAAGTACAGCATTAAATGCATTTATCCGTTTTTTTTTTTAAAAAAAGCTATGGCGGTTCAATCTCGATCATTTCTACACACAAACACATAAAATAGCCTACTCTCCGTCAAAATCCGAACGATTCATCGAAAAGGACACAGAGCATATCAAATATCTCATTTTATTCCAACGAGCGAAATACATCAGGAAGATATGACTGCCAAAAAAAAGAGAAAAAAAAAGAGGGGGGGAGGGGTATCCCCTACAAGTTCAAATAACTGCAGCTAGAAGAGACCACGAGACGCACGCGCGCCACTATCGACATTTGCAAATTTTGGTCCAAGACTAGGGCGACCCTCCCTTAGGATCCTCTTCTCTTCCTTCAAAGCTTCTAAAGCAGCTTCAGCCGCAACAATTTTGGCATCAACGGCCTTCTCCTTGCATGCTGACTCATAGAAAACAGAAAACTCGCGCAGATCCGCCAAATGAGACCCTAGCCATCCAACATTAAGGCCAAGCGCCTTAAAGTCATCCAAGGCATCCACGTACGTATCTACATGAGCAGCATCCAAATCTCTAATCGACGTAATATCCAAGTACATAACAACCGCCGCCAAAGACTCCAAGCAGCAAGACCGTATTGCAGAAAATTTACAAGAAAACGACGCCAGAGTCTCAGGTCGCTTGGCTTTAATAGCTTCCAGCGCAGGAACAAAAGAGGAATTAATATCACAACCACCCCAAGACACCAACTTGGCATCTCGAGAAGGCGCACCCAAGACACCATCCCGATTCTCCACACCCATTTCTGAACTTTCACCGAAAAGATCCCTCTCCAAATACCGCTCCAATAAATTGGCAGAATTAGTTTCAGCTGAACAAGCTGGAGCCAAGGGTATATTTAAATAAGGACCCTCGGGAACATCGCTGTCAGAGAGAAAGGTTTCCCTACTCGGCAGATCATCACAACTTTGCTGAACTCTCTTTTCAATAACGGGGATATCACCTGTCAACGCTGGATCCAGCTCTGCTTGTAAAGTTTGCATAAACTCGTCCAAAGCACTATGATCATCAAGATTCGAAATAACCCTACCCGTAGTCGGCGATGCGTATCGATCGGGCACAGAAATCATCGTCGTCTCCGAACCAGCGTGAGCCATCAAAGGCAAAGCGTCCTCATCTCCAGCACGAGCAGAGTCGGATCGAAGAGCTTCATCACCAACAACAGTAGCTCCGCAATCAGCATTAGTCTGTACTTAATGATCCTCTTGGAAAACGACCGCGGGATGAGCACGGGCAGTAGTAGAACCAGACTCTGGCTCGGCTCCAGTTGCATCAACCGCGTGGGATTTCTTATGCTTCCCACTACTTCTCCTATTTTTCTTTTTACGATGGCTGCGAGACCGGTCTTTGTCCTTCTTGCGCTTCCCGCCAGAGCGGCCCTCGACATCAGCCCGTGTCGAACGATCAACGGGAAGTAGGGTTAACTTCTCAACCTCCCCCTGGGTAGCCGAACCCTCACCTACTTCCCTACGCCCCACACTCGTTCCAGAATCCACAAGTTCCTGCCACAAAAGACACCCGGCCACTATGTCAGAAAGGAAAGGGAAAAGAACGATTATGAACAATGGAAATGGCTGAACAAAATACCTTTCGAATTTCCCTAGAAGACGCCGCTTTCTCAGAAGCCTTCACCAAACGCCTCCTTTTCGGAATCGCCCGCGACCCTACTTCCTCATTATCATCCTAAGGAAGGTCACCAGCGACAGACGAACTTTCAACCGCTTGCGATGCCTCGACCCCAGCCTTAGCAGAAGTAACCGACTTCTTAGATTTCGAAGCCCGAAGCGTCCCATCGTTAGCAGCTATGTCATAAACTTTGGCCTTAACCGGATCGCTTGCATGGAAACGAACAAAAGAAGAGAGGCATTTGTCCCAGAAAGACCCCCAACTCGGGGTACAGCGACCGACTCTTCCTCGTGGGGCAATACGAACAGTGACCCCACCAGAAAGATTCTTTGTTTCAACAGTGGTAAAATGCCTAGAACTCCCTACGAAGTCTGATTGAAAATCAGGGCGCACGGGTACCCCCTGATCTAAGCCAAATTGACGAGAAACCCTGTGCGGATTATAGCGCACCACTCCATTCGTATACTCAGAGAAAAAGGGGAGATTCGAGGGAAACATGGCCGCTGCCATAATAATGCCTCGAGAATCCTGATTAAGAGACAGGTCCACTTCCTCGAAGGACCCAGACGGATATAGGCTCAGATCCCTCTCACCAGTGATAGCCCTTGCATAAGGACGAAACTCAAACTCTTTTATGACATCTAAAAATTTGCTCGGACGCTTCAGAGTCCCTTTCTTACACCACCTGTCCTCCCTGGGTTGATGATTATCGACATAGGTAACTTGACGAGTGGGCCCGTGAAGCTTCTTCTTAGTAGCTTCGAAAACAAGGGGAGGAGGAGCGTAGCTCTTGAAACGTTCGAAAAGAAACATGGTCAAAAAAGGGGTGCACAAATAACTGGAAATGTCGAAACGACCAACAGAACGCCTAAAATCGGTATGAAGAGAATCCAGGCGATGATATAGAGTGCCTAAAAACAGCGGAGCCAAAGGCAGTGAATGACCCTTAGCCAACTTAACAGCCAGAGGAAAGATCGCGGCGTTTATCCCGTCTTCAGCAGACATTGGAAGAATGTAGCGCGCGAGCCAGCTGGCAATATACGCTGCTAAGCAATGGGGGCTATCGGACCCCGGGCCTGCTTTCTCATCACGATCTTGATCGCCCGTTACTTGCTTCAAAGGTTGAATGTCTTTATAGAAATAACGCAACCAAGTAACAAAAGAAGCCCATCGACCCTTGTTTTCTCCGGTAAAAGCGCTAACCAGCGCGGCGCTCTTAGTGAGACACGATTGCAGGAAGGCCACGGCATCCTTGTCCCCTGAACCCTCATGAAGACTCTCTAGCGAGTAATCACCAACGACGGGTAAACCCATTAAAGCTACGACGTCTTCTAAAGTAGGGGTAAATTCCCCCCAGGCAGTAACAAAAGTTTGGGAGTCAGAGCTCCACCTCGAAGCCAGCTCGGTTAAGCCCAGCGTTCCTTTCCTACAATTCAAAGAAACACAAATGGAAATTGAATCCAAGATACCCGCGCCGATTAATAACTCACGACTCTGAGGATTTGACAGTACGAAAGAACTCCATTCGTCCCAATCAGTGCAAGGACCAGAAGAGGCGTGGAAATTTATGCTAGAGTAGGGGTAGTCCCCCCGTTCCATTTCAAGGCGTGGAATACTCGCGGGCGCAATCATCTCGGCCTCTCCCAAGGATGCCTCGGGACATTGAAGCGACGAGTCTTTGATCGGGGGAAGATTTGGGCGAAAATCCTGAACCTTCGACCAAAATACATCTTCTGGGCCGCCGACAAAGGGAACAGCGGCAGGAATCTGAGCCGAACGCCCCAAAGGCTTCTTCTTCCCCTTTGACGAATGAGCGACCTCGGCCATCGAAAGAATAAAATGGACTCTCCCGCGAAAATCCCAGAAGAATAGCAAACAAAACCGATAATCAAGAGGAGGCGAATAAAGGGCTGAAGGCTAAGAAAATATGTGTACCCCGTAGTAATATGATGAACTGACGAGAGGTATGAGGAACAGGCGACTGCGCGAACCCTCTTATATAACCTCGTGGAACCGCCAAACGGATTCGGCGAAACGAAAAGTCTTTGTGCAAAAATCGATGTCTCGGTTTTCCCGCGCGAAACACCATGGTTTATTCAATGCTGACAAGACTTCTGCAGAGTACTGACACAGTGCTCGAGCCACACTTCTTCCAGTACGACTCGAGCAGGGGGCAAAATGTGGGTGTCACTATCTGACAAGCATATCCGCACCGACACGTGTCCATCTATCACTCCAAGAGTGCCGTGTGCAACACCCAGAAGATAAGAGCGGAACCCTAAAGTCATCATCAGGGCGCCGATAAGGACAAGTCCACAATACTTTTCCACGAATTATGTAAACTGCTCTTAGTAGTACTCAGCTCAGATAGACCACGCTTGGGGGCAAGTCTTGGTGCGATATGGTCATTACCGACCATGGCGCGGTAAAGTCTTTCTCTACCTTATCGGGAACTCTCAGGTTATGTGGCTTGGTTGGCTTAAGAGCAGAGCTCGCTTAGGAAGGTCGCGACGGTCTATTCCGCGATACACTTCCTAAGCCTTTCTAGAGGTCAGTGAGACTATCTGAAATAACTCTCTAGTTTACCGCGAGGACATTCCTTGTGTTGTCTCAAGACGGCACGTGGCAGTTTGGTACGCCTCAATAGGAATGAGCCACGTCAGCTGCGCTCATTCCTTGGCACGTGTCCCAACTGCTATAAATAGGAACAGTACCCTCAGAGGTGACGACACATGATTTTCCTGAGACACACTCAGAGAGAATTTCAGATATTATTCCTTTGAGATCTGTGCATTTATGAGCTCACTGTGAATATTCCTTCACACACGCTCGATCATTGGCTGCATAGGATTCTCTCGGAATACTCCCCCACTCATCGTCCTCTAGTCAGTCTCTCTTTACCTCCTTTCCACCTCCCTTCGAAATTCCCTCTACACTATTGATTCTCAGATTGCTACTCTCTTACGAACTCATCCATCTCACTATACCCCACCTTATTCAAACCATAACCTACAACATGCATCCAGTCAATTGATCCTTGAAGTGGTTGACTGCATTAGTGACAATTCCTTCTAAGATTTGAAATATAGTCGACTAGATCGTCTATATAGTCGTCCGGATCTTTGCGCTGAATAGTAACGGTTAGTTTTCTAAGGCTTTGGCTAAGCATTAATTGCACCCCAACTGTTGCAAATTTATTATTATTTTTATTTATTCTTATTCTAGTGACTCAGATATAATTATTTATTTTTCTTCTTCATAATATATATATACATATGGGGTCTAACAGATTGTTAGCCCTAAGCTTTGCCAAAATAGTATTCAGCATGGTATCAGAACCATCCACAATCAATCCCAAACCCTAACCACCACACTATTCATCAACACTGTTCATCGGTGGGCTGTTTTGATTGGTTCTTTGTCTTCGACTATTGTTGGTTCTTCTATGGACCACTGATCAATTCTAACTGATCTGTTAGCACCCTATATGGTGTTCTAATCTCCGATTGAGGGTGTACCTCTATCATCGTCTCTGTTTCCCTTCCTCTTTGTTTGAGTTTTCTTTCGTGTACCGGAACTATGATAGAAACGCTAGAGAAATCGTTGTCTACTAGTCCAACCATACTACAGAGTGTGGTGACACCACTGGATCCCAACCTTAAAATTACTACCACCCCATTCAAAGGCCAAAATTTCCTAACATGGTCACAAGCGGTGGAGTTTTACTTGAAGGGCCAAGGGAAGATGGGCCATCTTGATGGGCGCATTCAGGCATCCGCCATCACTGATGCTGGCTATGATAAGTGGGAAATTGAGAATTCCATTATCATGGCTTGGCATATTAATTCAATGGTTTCTGAGATAGGGGAGAGTTTCTATCGGATGAAGACTGCTAGGGATATTTGGGCCACAGTTGCCTCTATCTACTCTAGGAAGAGGAACTGTGCCCGAGAGTTTGAGTTGATCCATTCCATTGACCGTTCTGAGTAGAGTAATATGACAGTCACCAAATACTTCACCTTTCTTACTACCAGTTAGGATAGGGTCGATCATCTCCAAGATTATCAGCCAGTCCGTCCCAATGATGCTGCGGGATTTCAGAAATTACTTGAGAACCAAAGGGTCTTCAAATTTCTTCAGGGACTTCACCCATATTATGATGTTGTTCGTAGTCGGGTACTTGGGATGGACAGTCTACCCACCCTTCAAGAAGCCTTTGCTTATGTCCAGAATGAGGAGAGCCGCCGTTCCGTTATGCTTTCCCCTGCTTCCACTGAGAGGTCCGCTTTAGACTCTGTTCAATCGCGAGAGGGGACCAAGTAGTTTGGGACTTATACTTCTGATCGGCCTAAGTAGTCTTGTGATTATTGTAATAGGCCTCACCATACTAGGGAGACTTCCTGGAGTCTCCATGGTCATCCTCCTGGTGGTCGTGGATATCGTTTATTTATTTATTTATTATTATTATTATTATTATTATTTTTTTTTTTTTGGGGGGGGGGGGGGGGGGTGGTAATCCCCGTGCTCACCATACTGCCGTTACTAATGATACTATAGCTCCGGTTCCTAGTGATGGTCCTCCGGTTTCTGATGTGAATCCCTTGTCCGCTGCTGAGCTTGAAACTCTCGGGAATCTGATGACTCGTTGTGCTTCATCAGCATCCACCAGTGCCTCCTCAGCTTTTGCCCAATCAGGTAACTTAGTCTCAGCAGCAAGAGCATTTCTTTCTCATTCTTCTTTTGCAATAACCCGGAATTTCTATATTTCTTTTATGCTGCAATACGTGAGCACGAGTCATGCTAGCGTATGATAAATAGATAGGGGAAAGAGACTTCATTAAAAGATGGAGCGGTCCCATGATAGGAGCATAATAATGAAAGGGCCTGAGAGGAGACACAAGGGGAATTCCATTACGAGAATGGAGGGTACGAATGGGTAGAAGAAGAGAGAAACGATGAGATGAAAACGTTTCCATAATTGGTAGGATAACTAGTAACTCACAAGAATGTCAGGTGTTAATTAGTAATAAGCAAAAGTGCATAACATGGGGGTAAGCTAGTATCCCGGTACGGGTGAATTCATTGAATTGAGTTAACATTGGTGAAAAAGGGTATAAATGATAAGGGTGTATAAGTAAACATTTCTACAACTAGTAGGCCAAATAGTAATTCACATAAATATAAGGAGCTACATTGGAATAATTGAAAGTATAGTAGGTGAATATGTAATTTAAGAAAGTTCTATTCTAGAACTTGGTGGAATCTCCTAAGTAGGGAGATTAATTAACTTAATTGAGGTTAATAAGCTAATTGAGAATAATTAGCTTAATCAAGAAGCTTGCTTGTGCCAAGCAAGGAGGTGTTAAGTGTCATGACTTGGGAGATTAAATCTCCAATTGACATGTGGTGATGACTAACCTAATGGAAGAATACAAAATAGATGTACATCTTTGAGGTGCTTGTGTAGAGACAAGCAAGAAGGTGAAAGAAAAGAGAGAATAAGGGAGAAAATAGAAAGAAATGAAAGGAAAATAAAGAAAAGGGAAGTTATGAGAAAGGAATTGGAGTTGGAATTTGATCCCCAAGGTAAGTAGACTTGTAGTCTATGGTTTAATTCCATTTTGATTAAGGAAGGAACATGACATGGTCATATAATGTTTACATGTTGAATAATTAATGTAGGGGAATTAAAAGGGTGATGTAGAAATGAGCTAGTAATCATGTAATTGAATCTACTAGCAAGGTGAGTAATTCTAATCCTTGAACTGACTCTTGAATTGATGATCAAGATGCTATATATATTGATGAGCTATGAGATTTGTAAGTGATCATGTTATCTTGCTATGGTTTCATGACGTGATGTTATAAGCATGACTTATGGAGTTATGTGTTTAATTATGCTCTCTATTGAGTATAATAAGGATATGGATAGATATTGCTATTGTGGTGTGCATGGAAAGGGGTATGAATGTTTTGACATGCGAATGGATTCCATAATAAACAGAAGGAAAGGGAAAGTAAGAGAATTCCTACGGGAATTGTGAGAATGGCATTGGAAGAGAGCAAAGAATGAGAAAGTATGAAATGAGGTGTAAACTATATGGTATTAAAGTAGTGTTGGAAAAAGAATGCGTTTAATCGGTGTACTTATAATCATTATTGTGCTTAAATGCTATGTAATGTTAATGTTCACTGATTATGTTATTCACTGAGCTTTATAGCTCATTGGTTATTTATATAAACATTTCAGGTATTTAGGAAGCAAGGTGAGTTCAGGTGAGGTGAAGAATTGAAGAATGCTTTAGTGTTTATATTTCAGATAATTAGATGGTGTTGTAATAATATGGCAGAAGAGAATGCAGTGAAATTGGTAATGAACTACAACTCCTATAATGAGATTAATGGAGCGGTAGGGATAGAAGTGGTACTCTAGAGGTGAAGCCACATTTGTTAAGACCTCAAGGGTACTACAATGTGGAGTTATAGATAATAATGGATTGTGCGTGTGTTTGATAATGAATGGTGACTCATGGGAAAGAGATTAAAAAGGGGGGAAAAAACACGAGGAAATGTACATACTTGCATGACATGTTAAAATTGTTTGGAAGTAGATTGAGTAAGAGTGATTGTATGTCTTACATTTGCGAGATTTGATGATAACTTTGGTTGCATGGAAAATATTGTTTAGCTTCTGTTTAAAGGTTTCTACAGATTATCATAAGGACAGAGCCTTTATGGGTTTTAAAAAAAGGGATTTTATAACTCAACTTGAGAAAACAAGATGCGTGTTTGGTATTGGTCCATTTTAATTTGCATAGAGTCAACTAGTGACTTTTTAGTTGATTAGTAAGGTGGGGAATAGAGCCTTAGTGGCAGTCACGTGTCCTAAAGCTACTCTTTGTGGGTTTGGGGCGTGACATCTTTTCCCTAGATTATTGATTCCAGTGCTTCGGATCATATGTCACGTTCATCTGTCATTTTTTTTTTCTCTGATTATAAGCCTTATTTAGGCCAGGACAAAGTTAAAATTGCTGATGGTACCTTCTCCTTTGTCTCAGGGAAAGGTCTTATTCGTGTTACTCTTTCTTTACCATTGACCTCAGTTTACATGCTCCTAGTTTCTCTCACAATCTTTTGACCTTGAGTCGCGTCACTCATGACTTAAATTGTAGTATAACTTTTTATCCTTCCCATTGTGTAGTTCAAGATCTTATCACGAGGATGACGATTGACATGGGCTTTACATTTTGGATGAAGGGGAAAAGCTGGCTAATAATACAGTGGTCTTTATTCTAAGTTGGCATAGGAGATTAGGACACCCATCTTTTGCTTTACTTAGACACATGTTTCTGTCTTTTCCTTCAAACAATAGTTTTTAAAATTTTTCATGTGATGCTTGTGAACTTGGGACACATCATAGAGCTACTTTTGCTCCTAATAATAATAAAAGTTTCATTCCTTTTGCATTAATTCACACTGATGTTTGGGTCCATCTCGTACTGTGTCTTTGAAAGGTCATGGATGGTTTGTCTCTTTTATTGATGATTGTTCCCGTACAACTTGTTTATATATGAGGAAGGAAAAACAGGAAGTGTTCTCTATTTTCAAATTTTTCATAAAATGGTGTACCCAATTTGGTGCTATGGTGAAAGTTTTACGGTCTGATAATGGGGGTGAGTATATTGATTCTGGATTAAATATATTTTTCTTCTCAGGGAATTATTCATCAGACTTCTTGCACCGACACTCCACAACAAAACGGAGTTGCAGAACGCAAGAATCGTCATGTGTTAGATGTTGCCCGGGTCTTTATTCTTCCAGGTTCAAGCTCCTCGTTCTTATTGGGGTGAAGCAGTTTTGACAGCTGCTTATCTCATTAATCGTCTTCCCACTCGAGTATTGCATAAGAAAACACCGCTTGAGGTTCTTTCTCATCCCTCCATCTCATCTTCCATTCCTCCTCGTGTCTTCGGTTGCGTATGTTTTGTTCATAATCATTCTCCTACTTGTGGGAAATTAGATCCTCGTTAAGCTGAATGTGTATTTGTTGGCTATTCACCAACTCAGAAGGGTTATAAGTGTTTTCATCCTCCGTCTAGGAAATGACATTTCTCTATGGATATTACTTTTCATGAGTCACAGTCCTACTTTCTAGACCCTCAGCTATCTCTTCAAGGGGAGCAAAGGAGTGAAAAGATACCTGTATTACCCATGATGATTGAGGAGGAGGCAGAGAGAGTTGAGGAGAGGGAGCCTGAAAAAGAGAATGAGTTGTTGGTCTATTCCAGGGGAATCTCGAGTAAGCGGAAGACCAGAGAGACTCCATAGGCTATTGCTCCTCCACTTCCACTGCCATTCTCTCTAAGTGATGAAGATTAAGGTAATTCCTCTTATACATCCTCTCTTGAACCTGATGATTTAGATGTTCTCATTGCTGTCCGTAAGAGTGTTAAATCTTGTACTCAACATCCTATATCGAATTTGTTAAGAGTTATTTAGTTATTAGGTTTTATTTTGTTATAAGTCCAAGGACCTATTTGTAACATTTGTTTTCTTCTACTTTGTATAGTTAATATAAAAGGTTCTAACTTATGTTAAAAACCTAAAAGCTTTTACCAAATAATAATCTAACTTGGTATCAGAGCCACACCCCAAACCATAATCCACTGCACCACCACCACCACCACTGCTTGCGCCAACCATCCACCTACCCACCCAAACCTTCGCAGCCCATCCAACCACCTCCTAGCATGTGCTGCACCTCCACACACCTCCCCTGCCTGCACCGAAGTCCCAGCCATCCACCCTGGCTTTCGCAGGTCACCTGCCCAACTCCTAGCCTACGTCGCACCTCCATACACCACCCCTATATGCGCTGTAACCCACCTAACCCACCCAGCTCATGTGCCGACCCAACCTGGCCTAAACCTAACCCTAATCCCAACCTACCCAGCCCTCACCGAGCCCTATAGGGGCTGATTGCATCCAGCACCATTCCCTGTGTGCTATTTTGATTGGAGAATAATTGTTTGGCTACTTGTTGGTCCTTCAATGGACCTTTGAATCGACTCTATTGATTCTTTTGTTCCCATCTCCCTTCGTCTTCCTTCTCTTGTTGTGGGTTTTCCATTCGTACTATGGCCGACCCTGAAAAACCAGTGGCAACTGTTCAGACTATGGTTACACCTTTGGATCCCAATATCAAAATCACTACCATTCCTTTCAAATGGTCGCAGGCGGTAGACCTTTAGCTGAAGGCGTGTGGGAAGATGAGACATCTCGATGGGTGTGTCACTGCCCTCCTACTTTTGATTCCGGGTATGATAAATGGGAGATTGAGAATTCTATTATCATGTCTTGGATTATCAACTCCATGGTTCCTGAAATTGGTGAAAGTTTCTATTGTATGATGACAGCTAGAGCTATTTGGGATACCATTGCCTCTATGTTCTCTCTACGGGGGAACTATGCTCAGGAGTTTGAGTAGCTCTATACTTCTAATGCCGAGTACCGGAAATTTTTGGAGAGGCAACGGGTCTTAAGTTTCTTTAGGAGCTTCATTGCGATTATGATGCTGTTCGTAGTCGAGTTCTTGGGATGGATACTCTCCCTCCGCTTCAGGAGGCCTTTGCTTATGTTCAGAACGAGGAGAGTCATCGTTCTGTTATGCTTTCACCGAGTGTTCTGCTCTAATTTTTCCTTGTCCAAAGAGGGGACCCCGCAGTCTACTCCCTCAAACCGACCTGCCGTGATTTATGATTATTATCATCGGCCCCATCATACTCGGGCCAATTGTTGGAGCCTCCATGGACGTCCCCCTGGTGCTCGGGAGGTCGTCGTGGAGGTCGTTCGGGAGGCCGAGGAGGTAATACTCGTGCTCATCATGCTACTACTGATACTGAGCCTCCACCTAGTATTGATATTGCTCCTACATCTGATCAGGGCCCGTTATCTCCTGCCGAGCTTGACACTCTGAAGAATTTGACGATCCGGTGTACTTCATCGACAATTGCTAGTATCTCATCCTTTTTTGCACATTCAAGTAACATTGCCACGCCTGGAAGAGCTTGTCTTTCCCTTTCATCATCCCATTGGATTATTGATTCAGGTGCTTCTAACCATATGTCTCGTTCTTCTGATCATTTTTGTGATTATAAGCCATGTTCAGGTCAGGACAAAGTTAGAATTGCCGATGGTACCTTTTCCCCTGTCTCGGGGAAAAGTCTTATTCGTGTCACTCCTTTCTGTAACCTTTTTTCCCTCTCATTGTGTCTTTCAGGATCTTATCACGAAGAGGGCGATTGGCAGTGGTAGAGAGACACAGGAGCTTTATATCCTGGAAGAGGGGGAGAAGACTTTGTATGAGGGAGAGAAGCTTGCCACTAATACCGTCGTTTTGAAAAGTAAAGCAGAAGATTTAGTGCTTTGGCATAGGAGTTTAGGCCACTCCTCTTAGTCTTTACTTACATATATGTTTCCTTCTCTTGTTGGTAATACTGGTAGTCCAAACTCTAATACTTTTTGTGATGCTTGTGAACTTGGGAAACATTTTCGAGCTTCTTATTCTTCCAGTAATATTAAAAGTTCTGTTCCTTTTGCATTAATACATTCTTATGTTTGGGGTCCTTCACGGATTGTGTCCTTGAAAGGTCATGATGGTTTGTGTCTTTTATAGATGATTATTCTCGTACTACATGGTTGTATATGATGAAAGAAAAACGTGAAGTTTTCTCCATTTTTCGAAATTTTCACAAAATGGTAAGTACCCAGTTTAGGGCGGTGGTAAAAGTCTTAAGGTCTGATAATGGAGGTGAGTATATTGATTCGGGTCTAGGTAAGTATTTCGATTCCCATGGGATTATCCATCAAACTTCTTGCACTAACACTTCATAACAAATGGAGTGGTTGAGCCTAAGAATCATCACCTTTTAGATGATGCTCAGTCTTTACTCTTCCAGGTTCAAGCTCCTCGCTCCTATTGGGGTGAGGCGGTGTTAACCGCAGCTTACCTTATCAAACATCTTCCTACTCGTGTTAGATAAGAGAACACCTTTGTAGGTTCTTCCTCACTCTTCTCTATCATCATCCATTCCTCCTCGTGTCTTTGGTTGTGTTTACTTTGTTCATAACCACAGCCCTACCAGTGATAAATTAGACCCTTGTGCCATTAAGTGTGTTTGTAGGTTACTCCCCCACTCAAAAGGGCTACAAGTGCTACCATCCCCCGTCTAGGAAATGGTTCATCACTATGAATGTCACATTTCATGAGTCTCAGTCTTACTGTCTTGACTCTCCGGTACCTCTTCCAGGGGAGACGAGGTGCGAAGAGATATCGGTTTTGCCTACGATGATTGAGGTAGGGAGAGTTGAGACAAAAGAGACCAAAGTAGAAAGAGTTGAACCAGAGAGAGAGTGAGAAAAGTGAGAGGGAGCCTGAAGAAGAAGAGGAAATTGAGAGGCATTGGGAGAATGAGTTGAGAGTTTATTCCAGGGAAACATGGAATAAAAGAAAAATCAGAGAGACTCCAGAAGTTAGTACTATTCCTGCTCCTCCACTGCCACTGCCACTGCCTGTCTCTCTAAGTGATGAAGATTCAGGTAATTCCTCTAATACACCCTCTCTTGACATAGATGAGTTAGATGTTCCTATTGCTATTCGAAAGGGTGTTTGATCTTGTACTCAACATCCTATATATAACTTTGTGTTTTATTCTCATCTTTCTCCTTCCTATAAAGCCTTCCTTTCAAAAATTTCCTCTATTAGTGTTCCTAACCATGTACAGACCTCCTCTCTTGACTTAGATGAGTTAGATGTTCCTATTGCTATTCGAAAGAGTGTTCGATCTTGTACTCAACATCCTGTTTCTAACATTGTATCTTATTCTCATCTTTCTCCTTCCTATAAAGTCTTCCTTTCAAAAATTTCCTCTGTTAGTGTTCTTAACCATGTACAGGAAGCTCTTGATGATCCCAAGTGGAATCATGCCATGATCGAGGAGATGAAAGCTCTTTGAAAGACCTGGTACTTGGGAGTTGACCGTGTTACCTAAAGGAAAGAGGATTGTGGGGTACAAGTGGGTGTACAAGCATCGGGCATATGGTTCTATTGAAAGGTATAAAGCTCGGTTGGTGGCAAAAGGGTTCACTAAGACCTACGGGGTGGATTATGAGGAAACCTTTACTCCTGTCGTGAAGATGAACTTAATTAGAATCCTTCTTACCTTAGCAGCAAACTAGGATTGGCCACTTTACCAGTTTGATGTGAAGAATGCCTTCTTACATGGTGATTTAGAATAGAGGTTAACATGGATATTCCTCTATGGTATGAGGACTCCAAGACAAATGGGAAGGTATGTAGGCTTAGAAAATCACTGTATAGCCTCAAACATTCCCCTAGAGCCTAGTTTGAGAGATTCACGCAGGCTATACTTCGGTTTGGATACAGACAGAGTCATGCAGATAACACAGTGTTCATCAAACACTCATCGCAGGGTAAGACTACTGCTCTTATTGTTTATGTTGATTATATTGTGCTGACAGGAGATGACTTGGAGGAAATGGAGAGGTTGAAGAAGCAGCTAACCACTGAGTTTGAGATTAAAGACTTGGCTGCCTTGAAGTTCTTTCTTGGGATCGAACTTGCTCGGCCCAAACATGGGATTTTTATTTCCCAAAGGAAGTATGTCCTTGACTTGTTGAAGGAAACAGGGAATGCTTGGCAGCAAAGCTTGTGATACTCCTATGGAACAAAATCAAAAACTTGGCGATGATAGTAGCGGGGAATCAGTGGACAGGAGGAGTTATCAGAGACTCGTTGGTAAGCTCATTTATCTGTCTCATACTCGTACAGATATTGCTTTTGCAGTTAGTGTTGTCAGTCAATTCATGCATTCCCCACAAGAGTCACATCAAGAGGTTGTTTTCCAGATTCTGCAATATTTGAAGTCTGCTCCTGAAAAAAGGCTTGCACTTTGCGAGACATGACCACTTAAGGGTGGAAGCGTACACTGATGCAGATTGGGCTGGTTCTATTACAGATAGGAGGTCCACTTCAGGGTACTACACGTTCGTAGGAGGTAATCTTGTTACCTGGAGGAGTAAGAAGCAGAATGTAGTAGCCAGGTCTAGTGCAGAAGCTGAATTTAGGGCTATGGCCCAAGTATTTGTGAGTTATTGTGGATCAAGTCTTTGCTGAAGGACTTGAAGATTGAACTGACAGATTCTATGAAGCTATATTGTAACAACAAAGCGGCCATCAGTATAGCTCACAACCCTGTTCAACATGATAGAACAAAGCACGTGGAGATCGATCGACACTTCATCAAAGAAAATATTAGTAGTGGTACTATTTGTGTTCCCTTTGTGAAGCCTTGCGATCAAGTTGTTGATGTTCTCATTAAAGCCATTGGGAGTCGACCGTTTCATACTATCCTGGACAAGCTGGGAATGAGATATATTTTTTGTACCAGCTTGAGGGGGAGTGTTAGAGTTATTTAGTTATTAGGTTTTATTTTGTCATAAGTCCAAGGACTTATTTGTAATATATGTTTTCTTCTTCTTTGTGGTTAATATAAAAGGTTCTAACTTACGTTAGAAACCTAAGCTTTTACCAAATAATAATCTAACAGAATTTTGTGTCTTACTCTCGCTTCTCTCTTTCCTACAAAGTTTTCCTGTCCAAAATTTCCTCTGTGTACCTAACCACGTCCAAGATGCTCTTGCTGATCCCAAGTGGAAACATGCCATGATTAGATGAAAGCTCTTCATAAAAGTGGCACTTGGGAGTTGACAACACTACCGAAAGGAAAAAAGACGGTGGGTGCAAATGGGTGTACACCGTGAAGCACAGGGCTGATGGTTCTATTGAGCGGTTTAAAGCTCGGTTAGTAGCAAAAGGCTTTACTCAGACTTATGGTGTGGATTACCAGGAAACCTTTGCACTGGTTGCAAAAATGAATTCAATCCGGATTCTTCTCTCCCTAGCAGCTAACCTGGAGTGGTAACTTCACCAGTTTGATGTGAAGAACGTTTTTTAGCATGGAGATTTGGAGGAGGAGATCTATATGGATGTTCCTCCAGGTTTTGAAGACTCCAAAACAGAGGGAAAAGTGTGTAGATTGAGGAAGTCTCTATAAGGGATTAAACAGTCTCCTAGAGCCTGATTTGAAAGATTTACCCAGGCATTGCTTCCATATGGCTTCAAGCAGAGTCATGATGATCACACAATGTTTCATCAAACATTCACCACTGGGTAAGACTATTGCTCTTATTTTTATGTTGATGACATTGTGCTCACCAGATATGATTTGGAAGAAATGGAACGGTTGAAGGGGCATTTGGCCAGTGAATTTGAGATCAAGGACTTGGGAGCGTTGAAATATTTTCTTTGGATTGAACTTGCTAGATCCAAGCATGGGATATAGGAAATATGTTCTTGATCTGTTGAAGGAAACTGGTATGCTTGGGAGCAAAGCATGTGATACTCCAATAGAGCCCAATCAGAAGATCAGTGATGACACCAATGGAGATGTGGTTGATACTGGGAGATATCAGTGGTTAGTGGGTAAGCTCATATATCTGCCTCATATTCGTCCGGATATTGCTTTCGCTGTTAATGTTGTCAGTCAGTCCATGCACTCTCCTCGGGAGTCTCATCTCGAGACTGTTTTTCGAATTCTTCGATATTTGAAGTCTTCTCCGGGGAAGGGCTTGTTCTTTTCGAAAAATGATGATTTTAGAGTGGAAGCCTATACTGGTGCAGATTGGGCTAGCTCTATTACTGATAGGAGGTCAACGTCTAGTTATTGTACTTTTGTGGGAGGTAATTTGGTTACTTGGCGTAGCAAAAAACAGAATGTAGCGATCAGGTCAAGTGCAGAAGCTGAGTTTAGGGCAATGGCCCAAGGGATTTGTGAGCTCTTGTGGATTAAGTCTCTGTTGAAAGATTAGAAGATTGAGTTGAACGATTCCACGAGGCTTTATTGTGCTAATAAATCTGCTATTAGTATTGCTCATAATCCAGTTCTGCACAATAGAACCAAGCACGTTGAAATTGACAGGCATTTCATCAAGGAAAATCTTACCAGTGGTATCATATGCACTCCTTTTGTGAAGACAAGGGATCAACTTGCTGATATTCTTACCAAGGGAATAGGAAGTCGACCATTTCATGCCATTTTAGACAAGCTGAATATGCGAGATATATTTGTATCAACTTGAGGGGGGGGGGGGGGGGGGGGTTGTTGAGGATTTATTATTATTTTTTATTTATTTATGCTTATTCTAGGGACTCGTATGCAATTATTTATTTTATTTATTTTTTCTCTTCTTCATAATATATATATATATATATATATGGAGTCTAACATATTGTTAGCCCTAAGCTTTGCCAAAATAGTATTCAAGTATTCAACACCAACCACCCCAAACGGTAATCTTTTTGAAAGACCATATATATGCTCCATTTGAAAAAGGGTTGTTGGGTATTGATTACATTCATTCAATTCATATTCATTGCAAACAAGTTTTGAGCCCTAATTTGTGAGATCCAATTCATACTTGCTCTAGTTTCTATTGTAATCCATTGAGAGCATTAAAGTGAGCATTGATTGTATTCATCTACTCTTTAAGAGAGCTTTAATTTGTACTCAAATCATACAAACAAGAACTTGTAAAGCACAAGAACTTGTAAAGAAGGGTTGGTGTAACCATTGTTCCAAGGGAAGGGCTTCTTCATTGGAAGTGTAAAGAGTTCAAGAAGAACTTGTAAGGAGGGTACCTTCACCCAAAGAAGGTTGATTAGTGGAATCCTCAAGAGATGTGCTGGAGGGATGGACGTAGGCCACGGTTTGCGGATTGCCGAACCACTTGAAAACTCGGTTTGCAAGTGTCTCTTCCCTTCTCTCTTTTCATATTGATTATTATTTGATATTGGGCTTGTCTAGCTTTAATTTGCCATTTTTTTATTGTTAACCTTATTCACCCCGCCTCTAAGGTTATTTTTGGCCAACACTTCTTATTTTATTTCGTTATATATTTAATCATGAAGCAAAACAAAACAAAACAAAACAAAACAAAACAAATTCAGCTGACCTGTGTAAAGAGATCCTTCGAAATGTCAAAGTGGCCCTTTTCGGCCAGAACCACACCAGCACCATTGGCAGCATATAAATTAGAAGTATGGTGAACCAGAACCTAGTCAGATGGAAAATTAAAAAGATAATATAAGGAATCACTAGGATGTATCAGGGAATGAAAATCGGGGGAGGGGGGGGGATGGAAAGTCATTATGAAAGCATGAAAATGAGAGAACCTAAATGAGCAAAGGTAAACAAAAAACAGAATCTTGAATAAATCTCCACATCTACTATAGTATAAAAACGAATAAGCAAGCACGTCAAAAAATATGAACTTCCTACTTTGCCCTTAACTACACCATAATTACTCATATATCTATCTATATATACATCGTAAGGATATATTGATTTGTGTGAGGGTAAATCTGTCATTTTGGACAAATAATTACATTCAAGTCATCTTTTACAATTTTATTTAATATAATAATGAGGTTTTAATCAACAATCTTGTGTCTAATTACATTTGGGTCAACAATTTTTGGGATATTTATTATTGACTTCAAAAAAAGTCAACAAAAGTGGCTATTTTGGTGGCTATTTAGGAATTGGTCACTAATATTTACAATTTGGTCAACTTCTTCTCTCAAATGAGGTTTCAATCAACAATTTGTGTCTAATTACATTTGGGTCAATAATTTTTGGGATATTTATTATTCACTTCATAAAAAGTCAAAAAAAGTAGCTATTTTAGTGGTTATTTAGGATTTGGTCACTAATATTTACAATTTGCTCAACTTCTTCTCTCAAAGTTAGGATTCATATATTGTAATATGTGTAATTGCATTTAGGTCAGCAAGTTTTGGGATATTTATTATTCACTTTAATAAAGTTTTAAAAAGTGGCTATTTTAATGGCTATTTAGGAATTGGTCACTAATTTCACATTTTGGTCAACTTCTTCTCTAAAATTTAAGTTCTGGTATATTCAAATTGTCAATTAAAGTGGCTATTTTAGTAGCTATTATTAATTGGTCACTAATATTTACATTTTGGTCAACTTCTTCCCTCAAATTCAGGATTTATAGATTGTATTCGAATATCAATTAAGGCCTACAAACACATTCATGCCCTTTTTAGAGGAAATACCCTACTTGTGTCATATATTTTTAGTGGCGCTTTATTAGGTACATTTACTACTCATTTATAAGATAGTCAAAATTATCAACTTCTTTCGTAAGAAGAGTTTTAGATTAAATAGTTACATTTATAATTTCCTATTTAGCTGTTTTAACATCTTATTATATACTTTTAACAGCCACTTAACCACACGAAACGACACAATTAAATTTCCTGCGCAACGCGCAGGGCTTCAACTAGTATATTAATACAAATCGAAGTCGGAAAAGAGAGCTGACTTAATACTTCAACGAAGACTTGTCCCCAACCATCTAGAATGACTACATAAATCCTAGTCCGTTAAGTTACCAACTACTCCAAATGCTTAAGCTGTTAGAGAATGGGCCAACAATGTATATCAAGATTCAACACCCTCCCTCACGTGCAACCTCAACATGCACGTGGAAAGCAAACAAATCAAACTCCATCATAGTGGAGACAAATAACAAAGTGCAAATATGCACAACAAAGCGAGGATGGAGAGTCGAACTCATGATCTCCCACAAACAAGGCTCTGATACCATGTTAAGTTACCAACTACTTCAAAAGCTTAAGCTGTTAGAGAATTGGCCAACAATGTATATCAAGATTCAACATATTCCATTAATGTGCCCTGTCTGCAGCCAAACGTCGGTCGCAGTGAAAAGGCAATTATAGTCCACTAGAGTGAACGTAAAGTTAATGCACACAGGTCAAATATTTTAAAGCAGTTTCAATCTACATGTTAGGAGGTTATAATTGTTTGAATCCCTACCTACATGTTAGAAGATTATAATTGTTTGCATCTCTAGATTCAATGTTATTTTCCTTTTTCATTTTGAAGTGAATTGAAATCACGAAAGTTTCCAAAAATAGAAGTTCAATATCATTTTCATTAAATTTACCCTTTTAGTAATGGTAACATACTAAAGATATTTTTAAAAAAACAAATATCCGGTCACCAACTTACTTAACCATCCACACTATTAGGACTTTCCGGAGACCTGTGTTTTAGGTAGTGCGACCCCCTTTATCCATTGATACAACGTCAATTCCTATAGATTTAATGGAGGGTATGGCGAGGTCCAACTGAAGGTTTTGCTTCCAGCGACAACATGCTATTTGGTGGTGGTCCCGCTTATGGGGTCAAATTAATACACTCTAAGAAAAAAGATTCGAATGGCAATCTCACAAGTATCATACTAAGCCCCAAGGGAGTGTATTCTAGGAGCCCACACTATGTAATTGAATAAATCCTTCTTCCTAGAACGGGGTACAGACATTAGCACAACACGAGGCCCGAGACTTCTTGGTCAACCCAAAAAGATTGGCGCCGCCAACTACTCTGCTGTTAGACAGTAAGTTGATCAAACCATAACTAGGTCCAACTCAGATCACAAAGAAATTCGCATCACAAAGCGCCTTAACGGGGGTGGGTGGGGGAATAAACATTAAAAGCAGGTAACAGTAGAATTAATGTGAAGTAAAAATAAGATATCGTTGTGATTCAAATGCAGATTAAAGATGAGACACCATACTTTCGTGTAGAGTTCCTTGGCTTTTTCCAGATGGGTAGCTTCCAACTTTGGAGCTCTTTTCTCAGAGCGAACAGCCGCAAAGTAGTTCCAGTTTCCCTTAGCAATGACAAAGCAACCTTATAAGCTTCTAATACTTGCAAGTGGAATAACAGCAAAGATGAAAAATGATTATGAGGATAATAACAACATAATCCACACCTCCGACAGAAAAGAGAATGATTAAGCAATATGATGCAAGGTGAACACAAGATGCAGATGTGAAAACAAAATAGCATATTTCACTCTCTTTAAGAAGTTGGAATATCAGTAATAACCACTAGACAAACAATGAAAAAATATGATTCAAGAACTAAAAGTAGAGAATATAAGCACCAGACAAAGAGTAGCATAAGAATCTTTTCCATCCGTTGCATCCTTAGCAGCCCGGAAAGTATCTTTGGCCTTAACCCAATCATCGTTCTTAAGCTCCAAATCGCCGAGCATTAATAATGCATTTGGACACTTATCATCCACCTTAAGAGCGTCACCAATCTATGCAAATAAAACAACAGTACAGATAAATAATGAAAGAACAAGAAACAATTGTACAATGAAGAGTGGGGGAAATAACAACCAGTTCAATGCTTATTTGAATATTATTTCGAGCTTTTGCAATTGCAGCAAGCCTCAGATAAGCATCCACATAGTCCGGATACTGTAGAAAAACAATATACAGGTTGGATATATCAACAAAGATGGCCAAACATGGAACAACCATGGAACATCAAACAAAATTCATTAACATTTGCAAAAAATCACCAGCTTTTGTGACGTTTGGACAAAACTTCAAAGATGATCAACAAGAATGCTACTCAGTATATAAATTCACAGGTCAAGTGACTATCACATATCCAAATTTGCAGGCCATACATGAACTATGGTTATTATCAGACAAAACTAAGTATGTTGATTGTAATTTTAACATATCAAGAACATAAGCTGTGTTGTGAAGATCAGGCTAGGAGATACCAAAGACTGAACATTTTTAGCAACCCAAAGTTGATTACAATAGAGAGATCAAAGTTGGACGTGATCTGTACCTAATAGAATTAGAAAAAGGATGGGTCAAGTAGATCGTACAGGCAATTAACATAAACTTTTGAAATTGAAAAGAAAACTCTTTAACAAATCCATAAAACAGCTTTAAGACTTGTCAAGACCAGGAAAAGACTACCGGAACGCTGAACTTGTTCATAAATGCTCATGCTCCAATGCAGCTATTGGGATGGACATCTGGTAAAACCAGAAATATACTAGACATGAAGTAGCAGAAGTAGAATCAATTAAACAAAAAATGAGTTAAAATCTTATTTGGTTTGTGCGTGGAAAACCAGCAATTACATATAAGGGAGAATAACCTGGTCCACAATATGAGTAATCACAGGAGTGAAACTTGGGATGACTAGAAGAGACATGGCAACATGTAAATCAACAATAATTACAGTTCGAGATTGATCAGAATACGGAAACAAGGATCAATAAAGCCAATCACAGAAGGCTGAGAAAAGTCTTTGTTGAGTTAAGGAGAGTTCTATTTATACGAGTCAACGAGGTGGAGGTTAAAATCACCAACGGGTGGAAATGTGCAGTGAAAAAATAAAAGAGTTCATAAAAATAACTACACATCAGGGGGAAAAAAAAAACTAGGGAATATGCCTTGACAAATACTCCCTCCGTCCCATAATAAGTGTCCACTTCCATTTTGCACATTGTTTAAGAAAGTTGTATTATATTAGTTTTTTGGGTTCATTAAATGGCCACTTTCCAATTTTACCCTTAGATGTGATGGGTGTTTGACTTTTTGCTTATTTTGAGACCACAAATAAATGCTATTTTGTCTTTATTATAAGGGTAGTTTTGGAAAGTAAATAAAAGCTATATGCCAATTTAGGAAGTGGACACTTATTGTGGGACATCCAAAAAAGGAAATGTGGACACTTATTATGGGACGGAGTGAGTATAAGTTTCAGTACTATAAGTAATGCCAAAAGATCAATGAGAAAACGGCCGCCAATTGCATGAGTCCCGCCACTGCACGTTTTGAGGAGGGGTTCCATAGCCTTACCCCCTCCTGCAGAGAGTCTGCATTACCTAAGTGTCTTTGAACACAATACATGTGATGCATCAGAGATCAGGAATTCTCAAGGCATCATTCAGTGGTTGTTACGTGATACACGGACTGTTACTTTAGCAGGTGATAGTGATGCAGCTTAAAATAAACTCAAGAAAAAGAAAATTCAAAAAGAGAAGCTATATACAATTGCTTTAACTTTCTAACCCTTTTGCGGCTCTGAATACTTCAGTTTTAGTTTTTATTTTATTTTTTATTTTTATAACGGATCGCATAAGGAACTAGTACAAGCATACAGAAGTAAGAAAATATATTAAACAATTAGCGACACAATCTTCTCGCCATACTGAAAACCTCCCCAATCTCTGATGAAACTGCTTGTGGAGTAACTCGACTAAGCCGACTGAGGGAGGAAGCTGCCAAACTGTTACACAACAGAGATCTCCCCAAAACTCACCGTGGCAGCGAAAAGACCCCACCAAAACACCACATTTGACGAAAAAATGCCAAATCTTGTCGAGACAGTACCGGATCTGAATGAGTAAATCACCAAATCTAAAAGGACAAGGCTGCATCTGTGAAGAGGAGTGCCGGATCTAACCGGGAAACGAAGAGAGGAAGGAGATCTAGAGTTGGTACCCAGACCAAACAAAATAAAAATAAACAAAAAAAAAAACCCCTCAAAGAGAAGGTCAAAACCCTTATAATGAGGGAACCCTCCCAAAGAGGGACAACTAACAAAGGGAGACGGCCAAGGGCTCCCACAGAGGGAGAGCACCTGGAAGAGGCTTTGACGGAAGGGATTTTTAGAGAGATGTACAAATAAAGTAGCATATTCAAGAGTATACTATCAACCAAGACAAAATGTCTGCTTCGTTTTCGTCTACATGTGTATTACATAACATGAAATAAAGAGATTTGAATTGAATTCTTCTGTCATAGCTGTCGCTCAGTATATATGCACACAAATATTGATCGACTGATAAGCAGGAAGTTTACTGAAATGATACAGCAAGATGCTAGGGAGCAGTCAACCATAACAAACAGCCCCATACAAAGAGCTGAAATAAAAATTTAAAAAAAAAACAGCATATAAACATAAAGCCACCATCATTCTTGATGCCATCAGAAAATGTTCTCTATAATATTGAAGTTCGGCACCAAGGTAAGTCATTATACCACCCTTAGACAACATGATAAAAATAAAAAGGAAAATTAGAACTAAATCCTCCAGAACACACTTTAAAAGTTTAAAGGACAGACTCAAATTTGTATTTTTAAAAAGTCATTCGGGTTAGAAGTTTCTAATGAGAGACCCTTTTGTCATTAAAATTTGATATCTTTGCCCTTAATACTCAAATTACCCCCAATTGTAGATTTAGAGAGAGAGAGAGAGAGAGAGAGAGAGAGAGAGAGAGAGAGAGAGAGAAATGTCACCAGTGAAGGTGAAAAGTGGACGGTCGGTCGTTAGGCACAAGGTGTTGTGCTCATCTTCGGCATGCCAGCGAGCTCGGCCATTGGAGGTCGTAGATGGCGTCATCAGCCGTGGCGGAAGAGGTTTCTGTGATGGATGGATGTTGACGAAGCATGTTGTTGACCGACGGCGATAGTTCAACGACCGGAGTGAAATTGACGACGAGAATTCGACGAAGGCAGTGATGTGACCACTTTGAGAAATCTGGAGTGGAGTTCCATGGGAGGAGGGGATGAAATGAACGTGGAAGCTAGGGTTTAAAAGGGGACCATGATAAATATACAAGGGTATTTTTGCCCATAGAAATGTGCAGGGACCTTTTGTTAAGATGCTCTATTTATTGGACCTAATGTCAAAAGAGAACCCTAAAATGGATTTACGGCAAATTAGCCCAAAATAAAATGTTCTTTCTTCATATAGTACAATGTCCAAGGCATTAAAATTAATGAATCAGTCAACTACCGATCAATTAGTTTTTTCATAACACAATGGCCCATCTGTACAAAATGTCCATAGTCTCTGCCAGGAAGTGATTCAAATGTAACATAGAACTGCGGAAAAGAGTGTCCTCAGTTTCCTCTGATTAAGACAATTTCTCCCCCATGGATGACAAATTCTTCATTTGTCATCCATTCACCAGCAGTATCCAATATCCAGAAGGGTTGCAATAATCAGACATAGATACGCATACCTTAAACAAGATCAGACGGTATATTTTGCTGGCTGTTTCAGTGTCATGCAACTGCTCAAGAAGTCTAGCCAAATTAAACAGTGTTGAGATTTTATTCCACGGTAGTTCCACAACAATACCAGCTTTCTCAAGTTGATGGAATAATTGCATGTCCTTGTACTGACAGGCATATGTGCTGGCGTCAATCTCATAGGTTTCTTCTTGTTTATTGTCAAGGGATTGTGGTTTACCATCAGAAGATTCTAGTTGACCATGAATGAAGCAACGCCACACGCCATCTCCTAGAGCCTCCATGAAACTTTCTTTAGCACACTGAAAATTAAGAAGACACAAAGTTTGCTTTTCCAAATGATTATAAACCGACTACATGAAAATGATTGGAATTTTCCTTTATTTAAACAATAGAGATATAACTGATATTCGTATCTAAGATTTGAAGTCCCACAAAACCTTAAGAAATTATTCAAACCTTAAACTCTCCCCTTTCAAACTGAAGAACCCCAATATTGTTGAGCAGATCCACTGGTACTTCTTCTTTTTGCTTTTTCAGTAGACCATATGCCTGTAATGACACACACAGTCTAAATACCAAATAAAAATTCAAAGGAAAAAGATTATCAAAAACCAAGAAGTTGATTATCCATCAGAAATAAGCAGTTGTTGACAAAATAATGGAGAGCAATTAATAAGGAACATATAGTCTTCAATACAAATATGGTTTCAAGCACATGACCCACAAGACTAAAATGCTTAAAATTGCACAACAATAACACTAACTAGAGCAAAGAAGATAAGAGGTTCTCCAAAGTCCAAAGCAAAACTGTTTAAGATCCTGCAAGTAAATGCCTTTCCATCTTATCAGCCCATAGAGGCCTTATTTTAGCCCAAGGAGGCTAGATCACTGACGCCATCCTTTTTTTGCCCACAAGAGGCTGTTACTTATTCTGTGTGCTTCATTCGATTAATCATATCGAGAAAGTTAACTGGAGATTTCTACTATAGATGACAAAAGAAGAATCAATTCCAGACGAAGTCATAGAGATCTTCTCAAATCACCATGACTTTGAGGGGAAGTGTGGAAGAATAATTGCAGGAGTATCATATTGTTGCGAGACACACAGTGTCAGTGTTAGTGCTCTCACAATGAAGTCAAAGAAATATAAAACATGTGGAAAATATGTATATAAATAGAGGGAAGTGAATATATCATATATGCTTTCTGAAATTATAGAATAATATAAAGGGTTTTTGTATTTAGGTTTGGTCTTTATGTTTACAACCTTTACAGGTTTTTGTGTTCTAACCTATAATTATCAATAAAGCTCCCATCTTATTATATAGATATAGACATAGGGACAAGCACGACTAGAGAAAGCTTGGTTTTAAGGGAAGGTAGGCTGACCAGCAAAAAATGCAATGGGCTCCTAGGAAGCATGGAAACTCTTAGGTTATGTTTGATAACCCAATTAATTTTCATTTTCAGTACCTCTTTTCTTTTTCTTTTTTTTCAGTGTGTTTGAGATAACATACTGATTGGTTGAAAAATTAGCCCAAAAATCTACTGAAAAGAACCACTTAATGTAGTCTATTTTCGTACTTGAAAGTTAAAACATAATTTAAGCATTGCAAATTCAATAGCTTAAAATTTTCAGTGCTAAGAATTAGACTTAATTTTCAGTTTTATCAAGCGAGACCTTAGAAGGGTCGCGTGTCCGTATCCGGCACTCGCCTGTCACTCCTTAACACATGTATGACATACCGAATTTCACTAGTACTCTATTAATTTTTTGCTCAGACAAGCATTGATACTTTAACACTAGGTGTAATCTTTTTAAAACTTCGGAAAACAAAGTAGAAGTTGAGAGGGGTTTGGACCTCTTAATGATGAGAATAAATCGGATTCTTTAAACTCATAATTTGCGTACTTGAAAATAGCAATAAATAGGGTATGTAGAAGCATAATAAGGCTCTTACAAAATTAGAATACCTAGAGCTGTGAGATCAAAATAGAGTTTTAGAAGTTAAAAATATGTCAGGAACATTCAACATTTCAAAACTAAATATAATTAGGCATCTGAGTTTTTCTATAGATCATGTGATTTCCTCATTACACATGATCATAAGTTTTTAAACACATGTTAATTATTTTGTGCCCTCACTGTGTCTGTGTCCTAATTTTTAGAATTTGATGTGTCGCCATATCATATCGTGCCTTTTTCGTGTCCCCATATCTTTACCCATATCTATGCTTCTTGCAATTGGGGTCCCCACTCGTAGTCACTAACTAGTGCTATTTTGTCCTCCTGGATGCTGGACCAATAACTGGACTTTAACCAAACCAAACAAAACCAAGCCTTGTGTCCCAATCAATTGGGGTCGGCTGTATGAATCCTTTTTCAATAACTGGACTTTACGAGCTCAAATGTTAATAAATGGAACTTTTTATTAGTAAATAACCTTCATTCAAGCCAGTACACAGCACAATCACAGATTCACAAGAAAACAAGGGCTTCACATGGAAGCATCATGTACACAGCACGTCATGATGTCATCAAGTAGGATCACAGCCAAGTTTCAAAAAACAAAAGTCCATTAAGTTACAACACCTGGGAGGGGGAGGGGGAGGGGTTGCAATCATCCCCTTGCCAAAGGTCTACCAGATACCCTACCATTCTACACAATATGTAACTTTAATTCTAACAGATTTTCGGCAAAGGAAGACAATATAGTAACTAGAATAGTATTCTAGATTCTGACTTCAAGCAGAGTCATGAATAGCCCCACAAATTATCCAGATAAACATTTCATCTGATACAAATCACAAATTTAAAATCTAGCAAGAAGTAAAAAAGACAGGCCCTTACAGTTTTGAACACATCTAAAGCAGCTCCAGCATCAGTTGAAATTAATAATTCTCCCAGATCCACAAACGCCTGTATTAAGGTTAGATGAGTAAATAGTATTGAGGACTATCAGCAAAGTTTGTGCTTTAGAATGACCTAGAGGTTCTTGTGATCATATTTCACATTGCAAGCGACAAACGTATACCTTTCTAATATCCAAGCAAAAAGGGGAATTTATGAAAAATAACCAAATGGAGATAATTCTAAACAGAGAAGGCAATGAGTAGAAAAAAACTAATCATACAGAGTATTTGCAGCATTATTAAGTTCACACCATATACAGTCAAACATTCAACTGACAATACAGTCACACCAGCAATTCATACACTTCCATCAACAAGAGACAACAAATAAGAGGAAGCAGTAGAGGAAAAGTTGTGCCACTAGTACACATTCTCTCACGAGGCATGGGACATTAATATCGATTCCTATAAAGTACACAATTGGTTCCAGATGGTCGAAAAATGGGGCATATCCGGCAAAGAAATAATCATATAAGGTTATTCAGATGGAATTTAAAAAAATGTTTTTGTTATGGAATTAAAAAAAGTTTTTTTTGTTAAGGGTATTTTATAGGTAGGCATACTCAACAATGACTTTCTTTCAGTGGGAAATAAAATTGTCACTGCTCCAGCCCAAAAAAAATTCAGATAAGCTTACTCAGATTATCATGTTTTTCCAATATTTTACGACTAGGCACTATGTAGTATGTACACTCAATGATGACTTTCTTTCACAGGGAAAGAAAAATGTCACTGCACTGACTGAAGCTGAACCACCAGGCATACAACACACGGAGTCCCAGACTGAGAACTTTATCCTGATAATCTGATCAAAACGCGTACATAATTCGCTAGTTTCTTCAGTGAATGTCTACTACAGTGCTTGTGATATTCAAATCGCCGAAGGAAGATGATACTTAAATCCCCCAGTCTAGCATAGGCATTGACACCTCAACCATATTAGTCCAAAATTAGATCACCGAGTATATCAACAAGATGATTGACCTGGGCATCACGGGGATCAATTTTAGTAGCTTTCCTCACAAACTCCTGGGCCTTCTCTGTCTGCCCAAGCTGAACATAAATGTGGCCAAGAGCCTATTGCAAGGAAAGATAAAGTTCAGACACGGTGAACAAACAATAAACAATATAAAACTAGATTTAGGAAAAATTAGAAACTGCAACAAATTTTTGTTTACTCACTTTCAATGTCTCACAACTTTCAGGGTAGACTTCCAAGACCCTTTCAAAGTTTGTAAGTGAACTCCTAAAATCGCCCAGTTTCAGTTGTACTTGTCCCAAACCTGCTCCAGAATCAGCAAAATAACAGTGAACTAGTATAAGGAAGCTCGCATTCTAACCATTAGTAATGTCGCATGCTGCAAAGGAATCAGAAAACATCATGCTCATTTTAATCCTTTTCCTTTTTTGATTAGTAATAACGGCCTGAATGGTCTTATGCATGTTGCCAGTAGTGTCTAGGGCATAAGAGTCGAGACTAGTAGTTGCATGTTAATGAAGCATAATAAAACATGTTCCGGGGCACAAATCACCAGTCTTTCAGTAGTCTGAAATGCAACTAGTATGCCATCAGAGGCACCTAAGAAAGAAACTATAAGGGGCAATATAGCACCACAAGCAAAAAAGAATTGCAGCAGAAAGCAAGAACATACAAAATAATTGGAAAAACTACAGACCGTAGTAAGGTAATACAAATTCATGAGGCTTATTGCTCTCCTTTACAGATGCCATGTAGTACAGTCCAGCTTTTTCATAATCCCCCTACAGTTAACAAGAAACAGCACCCCGACCATCAGCATAGAAAAGGAGAAGAAGTATTACAAGCACAATTACTCGACATGATGATATAAATACAGGTCAACAATCCAGATTGATTCATGCAAAATCACCACACACACACATGATGATATAAAGGCACATCAACAAGCTGATGTTGTCTACCGTGTACAAATTGTAAATATGACGTTATAAACTGCCATGTCAGTTTTTTGATAAATTATGAACTTCTTTTAGATAATCGATCCTACCAATGGACCATTAAACAAGTTGAGACAAGGCAATAATCCGCACAGAGCAAACTTGCGACATAAGAAGCATGATGGTATATTTACCAGATATGACAAATTTCATGCAGTCAGGTGGCAAGATTGTGCTTGTCACTGAAATTCTTCATTTTTTTATCCTTGCCTAGAGGTTCACTTGGGCAAGGATAGTGACTATGAAGTGGACCTTCTGGAAGACGACAAATTAAGATGGTTGAACTTGAATTACAAGAAGGGAAACTCAAAAGATAAAGAGAGAAGTGGGGCAAATTTGGTGCAATAGTAAGAGCTGGGACAGACAAGCAAGATTACAGATTCAAGTCTGAGAGCAACTACTTTGTGCAAAAAATATGCAAAGATTAGGTTCATCTTGAGTTTACCCCTCCAAGCACCATGGTTAAAGTACAGTGTAATATGGCCCTTTCGCCCAGAGAGAGAGAGTTTTCTTTCTGTCTTGGCCATTCAACGGGAACTGAAATACCTCTAGATATTGTAGGCAAGCAAAAATTGCAGAAAGGAGCTCATAAGAATGCTGAGAACAAAGGTGTAGTTTCAAACCTTACTATGGTATGATCTAGCCAAATTGTAATAAGAATGTGACTTTGTTGGCCCATGATTAGTCACAGCAAGTGCAGTTTCAGTCAGCTGCTCAACTAAAAAATGTTGACCAGTGAAGAAGAAATGATTGGCTAGATAATTCAGCGACATTGCGCAGTAGGGATATATCTCAAAAGCTCTCTGCATTTTCTGTATTCCTCTCCTAATACCACCAGCTGAGCAGATAAATACAGCAGTAAAGTTAGAAAACAATGTGGGATTATATTCTTTTCAAAATTTCAAACACTAGTTCAGACAGACATATAATACTCAAAAAATTCTGAAACAGTATGAGCAATAGAACACATGTATCTAAGGGCACATATGAGAATGTTTCCAGTTTTCTGAATTCTGAAAGCGGAAACTAGTTTTGTTTTCTTTTTATGAGAACAAAACTGAAAGCTGAAATAACTTTTAATTTGTCTTCGTTTGCTGACCTAGTTTCATTGTCATTTTCAATAAAAAAAAAAAAAAAAAAAGAAAATGGAAATGATTACCAAACACATTCTCAGCTTTAGTTTTTCAAAATAATACTCCCACCGTCCCATTTTATGTGTTCATTTTTCCTTTTTGGAATGTCCCAAAATTGTCGTCCACTTTCCTAAATTAGTATGCAAATTTTACTTAGTTTCCCAAACAACCCTTCCTTGCAATCAACACCAAAACAAAACAAAAAAAGAAAGTGTAATGATTATGGGCAATTGTGGAAAGTAGGTGTAGATTCTTTTTGTACCCTTAAATAGTTGGATTCCCCAAGATAGGACACATAAAATGGGACGGAGGGAGTAATAACAGAAACTGAAAACCGCAACGTTACCAAAAGGACCCTAGCTGTGTGTGTGCGTGTTTGTATACATGTACCTTCATCTGTATGCAAATCCAAAATTCCAAGCGCCACAAGAGCCTCAACATTTTCTGGATCTAACTACAGTTATTTAATTAGGAAAGACAGTTGAAGATCAGCATCAATCCATACTTGGACCATGTGCAATAGGGTGACATTATTAATGCACGAACAACATCCAGAAATTACTTACCTGCAATACCCGCCGAAATGCTTGCTTTGCCTTTTCATATTGACCCAATTTGTAGCGACATAGACCAATGCCTAGTCTTACAGCTCCGGGACATTCAGGATATACTTGCAAAGCCCTCTTACCAATCATATATATTACCAGTTAACAGAAAAATCAAGAATAAGTCCATATCTAATATAGTACGTACAGAACTGTATATTCATTAGTAGAAGACAACAAGCCAAAATACTTTTCCTTACACCCCAAAACAATTTATGGGCCAAATAACAAACCTTGTACAACTCAAGTGAATCAGAATATCGTCCACGGTTAAACTGAACACATGCCTGCACAAGTAACCGAAGGCTATCAAATGCAATTAAAGCAAAACAGAATTTCAGGCCTACAATCAGCAAAAAAACATAAAAACTACTTGATAGGAGATGCAGTTCTAGAAAGAGCAGATGAGCCAAAACATAAAGAGAGATACATTAGCTCCGCCACCCAGAAAAGTAGAGATAGAGCTATTAGTTATGTAGAATTGAGTTGAGTCTGACACATCATGCCAATGAAAACAATATACAAATGATAATAGACACTAAAAAACACTACATTAAAGAAGATAAATTGGGGAACCAGCAAACTTCCCATGACACGAGATGATTTCAAAAGCATATTACCCATATGCAATGATTGTGATGTTTGCCAACAATCATAACAACTGGAGATACATGCAAAAGGACCGGGGGGGTTGGGGTGAGGAACTGAAGATACCTGACCAAGAAGAGCAGGGACATTATTTTTATCTTCATCCAACACAATCTTGAACGCAGCAGTTGCCTGCTCTACATCACCCTTAGCCAGTAAAAGTTGACCTGAAATCAAATATATGTTTAAAAGTTACTGAGAGGTCAACAAAGCATAATCAACAATATGTCTTTTAGAGCTGGTAAAGAATTGGAAGGTATTACAGCCAATCCACGAATGGTATTCTTCCTTGCTTTCTAGTTGACCGGTATGTTTTTAACATTGGAAGAAGTTTAGAAATGACTAAACCCCCCACACATGCATTTCAATAGTAGTGTCACTACAGTAACAGAGTGTATACGGAGTGTCTTCTCAACCTTGTTTTTGAGTTTGACCGACAAGGGCAAAGTTTTGAATTACAAAAAGCAGACCAAACAAGTTTTACCTTTTCCAACCCAAGTAGAAGGCTCATGCACGTCAATTCTCGACGCTTTGTTGTAGTATTGTGTTGCCAACATAAAATGTTCTTCCTTTTCCCTTTGTTTTGTCTCGATCTTACCAAGGTAGCTAAAATAGGCCCCTAAAGCATTTAGAATGGCAATCCTCTCGTATCTCACATCAGCATAGTATTCATCAATTTCTGCAACATCCAAAATGTTAGAATATGGTCAATATATGACACTAGTTAACCATAGAGGTAAATGCAATGTGCTCAAAATAAATGCAAATATTAGTGGAAGAAGAAGAATTACCAGGGCTAGAACCTTCCTCCAAAATTTGGCGGAATTGTTCAATTTTCCCTTGTTTGAAGTACTCTCGCTACATCAAAAATATTGAATAGAAAAATAAATAGAAATAGAATTCACAAGAATTTAGAAAATTTGAAAATGGAAGTTGGAACACCGCCGAGTCAATCTGAAATATAAAACCAACCCATATGTGAAGTCCTTTGGAATAAAAAATAGAACTTGTAGATTGTAGACTAAATATAACAAGCAAAAAGATATCTGGAATTCCAAAAGATTCAAATCAATGCAATCATTTCTAAGGTAGAGTGAGGTTACATGCCAACAATTTGCTAATTCAACCTAAAGTTAAAAGTAAAAAAAAAATCCAGAGGGTATATGAGTGAGTGAATTGTTCTTTCTCTGTCAATCAAGCTAATTTGCATACATACATATACATATATATATATATATATACATATACAAGTGGGAACTCACCGCGATAATGAGCCAGAGATCGAGGGGAGCTTGTTCAGCCTTGAGGATGTCGAGGATGTCAGAAGCGTCTCTGGGAAGCTGGTCCAGAGCGACCCTGACCTCTTCTTCGGAGTTCTGCACCGGAATGTAAACACACGCCATTCGATTTTCACAGATTCTACTGGAGAAACCCTAGCTCTGTAACGCTATTGTATTGGGGATCGTTGGTAGTGATGATGATACGTAACGTAGTTGAACTTGAAGCGAACAAAATTGACTATTAAAGGGCTGAGCTTTGGCTTAGGCTGGATTCTGTATTTGTATGTACGACTCTCTCTCTCTCTCTCTCTCTCTCTCTCTATACTCCTGTATTGTCTGTAATGTGGGCGGGTCGGAGTCTTGAGTTCATCTTTTCCTTCTTTCTTTTTTTCTTTTGTCTTCTTTTTTTTTTTTTTTGACAATATAAATTATGGATAAATTAGTGGTGAAAACGATTCGGTTCGATCCAATTTTCAGTCAAATAGATCGATTCGGTTTGGTTTAATATGAATTTTCAATTCGGTTCTATTTTTTACACACATGAAATTTTTGAAAAATGATTGAACTGAATCAGGCGTTCGACCGTCTATTCAGTTTGCTTACACCCCTAGCGTTAAGTCTCTGGTTTTGAATTTAAGAGTTTAGAGTATCATGAAAATTCGCAATTTTGTGAAAAGTCTCTTTTTATGTAAACTTTTGTGAATTTGTGAAATTTCACAAAACTACATATTTTACAAAAAATAGTTTTGTAACTTTGCTAGTTCTAGTTTAATCATTGGGTTAATGATTTTTTTTCCCATTTACAAAAGGTTTATAAATATTTTTAATCTTAACTAATATTTTTCACTATAAATATGAATATCGTGCTTCTACGTGCTTCGCCATGATAGTTAAGCTTAATGATTGAGTACAATTACAGTTAGATTAATTTCTAGAAAGAAAGCTAACTAGGCGTGTAAGAACACCCTACAGATGGAAAGAAAATAATAAGAAAAAAATTGACAACACCAATGAGTATAATCAATGTGTTATTAAATGCGCTATCGTTTCCTAGTTCAACAAGTGAATTTAATGAATCTGAAATAGAATAATAATTTTTATAAGCAAACAAAAAAAAGTGTTTTTCTCGGTAATTTTTTCAAAAGTCCAAGGACCATACAGATCCTTATGATACTATCTAGAGTATTCAATTATATCATGGAGTATTTTTTTCGTGCTTTATTTAAGCACTTTTTACCAAAAAATATTTGGTAATAATAAGTGGTTCTTGAAATAATTACTTTTTTTAGGATGGTCATTCAAAAGGATTCAAGTGCTGCCCGCCAGGTGTAGTCAAAAGAGAATTTCTTCCATGTAACGGTTACTATTATCATTATAAATGTTGGACTGATGTGGGATCCGTCAAATACTTAGATTAAAGTGAAAGTAATGAGCAATGCTAGGTGTACAATGAAATGGACAACTAATTGTACAAACGTGCGTTACTGCACGTTAGTACAATTAGTTGTGCTACACGTTTGTACAATTAATTGTGCATTTCATTGTGCACCTAGCATTGCTCATTACTTTTACTTGCTCTTGGTTTTCATGTTAGGGAAAATTACACTGACACCCCCTGAGATTTGGCACTTTGTCACTCACACCCCCTGAGGTTTTTTAGGTTACACTGACCTCCCTTCAAGTTTATGGTTAGTAACACTAACACCCCCTGCCGTTAACCAACGTTAAAAAATGGCTGACATTAGCTAGCTAATTTTTTAAAATGTCCAAAATGCCTTCTCCTTCCTTCACACGCACACACATACACACATATATATATATACACACACACATATACACCCAAAAAGGAGAGTCTTCTATGAACACCACACTCTCACCACCCAACTCATCTCACTGCTACATCCACACTCTCACACCCAACTCGAAGGCAACGAACACGAAAAACACGGATCAGAACCTTATTTCTGAGCTTCCACTTCAATTGTAGAAATAGCAAATTCTGGGTTCCACCATATGAGTTCAATCTCCATCGAACTCCGCCTCCCACTGTAATTTACAATCTGAAACATTTATGAGTATTTGGGCACAATCCGAATCAACAAATTGGAAAACCCAAATTTCTCTTAAACTCGTTAAGCTTCACAACATTGAGCCTCTGATTTGAACTCATCATCAATAACTTTGCTAATTTCTCCCCAAACTAGAAAAACCCCATGACAATAAAAGATTAGGGCTTTAAAAATCCCAAATTAGAATCCAAATTGGTGTGAAGTTGGATTGGCTTTCACTCCCACTCTTAGTTCGTTGTTGACTCTCAATTGGCCAATCAATACACAGATCTGAGTTTGTGACCTCGAAGGTTCTATCTCGTCAACCATGGCGGCCGCTTATTCTCTGATCACCATGAAAGAGGCCCTTACGGTAATCTTCTCTCTCTCTAACAACAATTTCTCAAAACCCATCCCCTCCCTTGAAGAGCAAGTGATTCAAGAAGAGCAAATTGGGGAGACTTGTATGATTTATTGGAATCTTGTTCCAAAAGTTTTGCAGAACCATTGAAGCCCAATGAGTAAAAGGATTGAATGATTAGTCTCACAAATTCATCTGTCTTTATAAAGCCCTTTTTTACCAAGCAACTCCACATTCAGAGAGAATTGAGAGACCCAGATCACGAACAAGTGATCATTGAATGAGATGCAATCAAAAAGGCTAAGCACCAAGAAGTTAATAATGAGAACCCAAGTAATGAAAATACCAAGAGAGTGAAACCCAATAGCAAAATAACCTAGAAAGATCTGGAGAGAGAGAGAGAGAGCAGGGGTATAATTGTCTTTTTAATGCCAATGTTAACGGTGTTAGCTTGACATCTCTGACTGGGGGTGTGAGTGATATGTCTGAAACCTCAAGGGGTGTGAGTGATAAAGTGTCAAACCTCAGGGGGTGTCAGTGTAATTTTCCCTTCATGTTATTATGTTAGTTAATTATAACCACGATTGGGCTCTTACGGGAATTGTTAGGCTTGTTCAGAAATGAGGATCGCGTTTCTTTGGTTCCTTATTGACTGCTCTTCAGACAGTCTCTCCTTCTCATCAAAGAATTTACATGGGATGGCACCTTCGGGCTACCTGTAATTTGCTTTCTTTTTTTTTTTTTTTTTTGGGAATCATTGAAAATTGTACTTGTATAAATACTTTGTACTTACGCATCCATTTGTATACATGGTCTTTTGTTAAGTCTTTGTATGTTTCATGGTAGTTGGTCTAGCTTTTGCCGCTCGATGAAACTTTTGCTTGTATCCAAATATATTTACTAGTGCTTCAGAGTGGTTTAGTCTCTCTCACCCCAGTAGAAATTTACTATACATGCGTGAACATGACACCTGTAAAAATATGAGCATTTCTCTATTTTCTAACTTTCCTTTTGCTATTGCTAACAACATTGAATGTAAAATTATGAATTTCACTACATTAAATTGCTAACTTCTACAAGTTTATTATCATTCAAAATGGGAAGTTAATTGCCAACTTCTATTCGTATTTATGAAAGGTTTGATTTGCAATTTCATAGTTTTAATTTTATTTGCAGTGTTAGACTCATTGTGGTAGATGTGGAAGTTCTAAATATACTGCACTTCCAATTTCTTTCTATTTCCTTTTTTCTTTTTGGCATAATTTGGTTGGTGCTACTATGCTTTTCTGTTAATTAGGGATATGCCTGTAGAGAAGTTGAGTAATGGTATATCTCCTAAATTTGTATCCTAAATGTGGTTTCCAACACATGTGTCGGTGGACCCACTTGATTTTTCATTAGAGGATGTTGAAGTGGTCCCACCATTATTGAAGGTGATCCCACTACCACATGTGTTGAGATATAAATTTGGGTAGAATTGCTTAAAGAATTTAATACAAAGGTTGGAGCTTTTTTTGGGTTATAAATGAGTAAATACTTGGTTTGGCAGTTGTTGGAATTGGGGGTATGCAATGTACAATTACAGAATCCGGGTACATCTTTATTTCTTTCTTATCTACTCCATTATTGATTCTCCACTTACGGCCCGTTTGGTTCATGGATTCTTAGGGTGGATTTTGATTCCACCCGAAGATTACTAGTAATCTTAAAATATATCTTTGTTTGGTTCATGGAATATTTTAAGAATTGTGGGTCCCACTAGATTTAGAATCCACCCAAAGGTGGAAAATATGGTGGAATCTAAATCCTAGCTTAGAGGTGGTATTCTTAAGGATTACTGGGGTTTTGATTTACAATTTTCATAATACCTAAACTAGCCTTTATTAGACTATTAAACAAACAAATAATGTGATCAGAAGAAATTTATGATTATAATTATTATTATTTTCTAAAATGGAGAGATTGGTAGATGAGATTGTTTATGATGATTTCTTATGCTTGAAATATTATATTTGATGTTAGTTTAATGACTGAATTCAAATTTGGGTTGCTATTTGTTAATGATTGAAAAGTCTATATGATATTACAATAACTACATATTTGGTGTATTGTGATTTGCACGTTAGACCTGTACATGTTTTAAGATTAAAAATATAATATATCTTTTGTTATTATTCAAATATATTTTAACTACATGTAATGGTTTAGACTAATGTTCATGTCTTAATTACTCTATTTATCTCATTTTTTATGTGTCATTGATTTTTAGATTTATACCATTATTTTTTTCAATCACCCTCCATTTTTAGAGGGTTGACAATTTGATTTTAACTCATACATTCTTTTAACCTTCAAGGACAGCTTAGGTATTTAACAATATTTCCATTTCATTTTCCTTGACCCAACCAACCACTGGATTCTAAATCAAGCAAGAATTCTATTGGTGAACCAAACATTCTGCAGGGATTCAGATTTCTGGTAAAGTGATTACTGGTATTATGATTCCTAGTAATCAGAATCTACCTAAAATAATCCGTGAAACAAACGGGCCGTTAAAGAATTCTTCTTACGGAAAATTCTATTTAGTCTTCAATAAGGTATGTAAAATTTGATCGGTTTTCCTTAACTTTTGAATACAATATGTTCTAGCCCGTAAGTATGGTTGAAGATGCTTTAATTTGGGCTGACACTAGACTAGGCAAAAATGATTGATATACATGGATCCATAATTATTGACCTCAGGGGTGACTTTACAATTTGGGGGCCTTAGTCAAATATTTAAAGTGATACCCATAACAAAGGTCGATTTGGAACCATGCAGAGGCTTAGGTGCAGTGCCTTTGAGGCTTAAAATAAAAATAAAGGGTCCATAATACGTATATCCGTGTAGAGAAGTAATTTTTTTTTTTTTATCATTTTGAGAGTTGAGAAGTTTAGTGTTTGTAATCCTATTTGCACCACAAAATAATTTTAAGTTGGGCCCACCCGAATCCGAGGGAAGCCACATGTGGATCAAATTTGGGACCAAAGGCAGATTGGTATGGTCTACCACAGTGCCATAATCTGATATACTTGCCATGTCAGCGGTGAGACGATTAATGGCAGTTATGGGGGAGTACTAGATGTCCAGCACGTGTGGAAATGCAAGTGATATCATGTACAGTCCACAATGTGACCCCATATTCCAAATCATGGGCATAGTAGGTAGTTCCTTAACTGCTAATGGAGGTTATTTGGGTCATGGGCTATTTGAGAAAGACTTATAAATCACAGCGTCTTTTGGAAGGATAACCATAGGCTCAGGGTCAGTTATAGGTGTGATGTGTATGGATGGGTAGTAGTTGATTGGGTCGAGGCTAATTAGGTTGATATTCTGCGATGGTGGCATAGCATGGTAATTTGGTAGTGGTTTTCGAGTAATGTTAGGTTGAGTGGATGGGGGTACAATGACTTTGTTGTCAATAAGATCTTAGATTTCATGACGCAACCTAAGGCAACGTTCTATGGTATGGCCATGACCTTGGTGAAAAGAACAATATTTAGTGGGATCATATTTGGGTGGAAGAGGTTTAGGTGGTGGCCTTGGGTTAAGTGGCTTGAGATGTCCCTTCTCGACTAATCTATCAAGAGCTGGGATTAAGGTCATTCCTAATGATGCAAAAATTCTATGGCCTTTAGGATTGTTTCGAGTGTAACTAGGGTCGGGATTCAAGGTATTTATGTCGGATGCTTTATGGTGTATGGGGTCGGTTGCATTTTCAGACTTACTCTGTGGTTCATCCTTTTTAATCTTTCCATCTCTCAAGGCGTCTTCTATCTTGGTCCCCACATCAAACAACTGCTCAAAAGTAGTAATTGGCATGAAACACATGCGCTCGTTATAGGTGGGTTGCAAGTTCTTTATGATCATATGGACTTGTTCCTTCTCGGTTGGCCTATTTTTCATTTCAGCAGCCTTCTTCCTCCAATGAGTCAAGAACATGGTAAAAGATTACCGATTGTCTTGCCTAGTAGTCTCAAGGTCCCTGATAGTAACGTCAAGCTCTGTATTATAGGCATATTGCTTCACAAACTCGGTCACAATATCCTCCCACAAACGGGTCTTGGAGGATTCAAGAGCTAGGAACCATTGCAAGGCTCCTCCAGAAAGGTAATGTCAGAACAGCTAGGCTAAGAGCTCATTTTCTAACTCCATAGGCCTGAGGGCTGTGACATACATCTTCAAGTGGCTCTTGGGATTCCCTGTCACAGCCCGGTCCCACAATAGCGGAACCGGAGCCCGTGGCACGCCACCGAGGCTAAACCAATTCATTAACGTTCCCAAAAATTAGTTTGAAGAACACACGCAGCGGAATAAATAAGTCATTTTGAAAACCATCCGTTCAGTCGACTGATCCTCGGATCCAGTCGACTGATCCTGGTCCAGCAGAAAGTTGGGTTTTAAAACACCATCCAGTCGACTGCTTTCTACACCCAGTCGACTGGGGGCTTCAAATTTTCAGTCGACTGATACGGTCCAGTCGACTGAAGTCCAGCCTGAACAAAATATATGAATTGAAAACATGATCCAGTCGACTGTGTCGAGGACCCAGTCGACTGATCCTCAAATAAAAGGTGTAGTGAGTTGCTGAAAACAGAGGCTCCAGTCGACTGTTTTCTCAACCAGTCGACTGATTTATGGCAACTTCTCATCTGTAGAGTTTTCTAAGTTTAAAAGCTTTTGAATTCGAACAGCGATCAAACACACACTTCCAAAAGTACTCCAAAGCAATCCTAACTGTATTAACATATTACCAAAGCACAGTTACAACATGTTACTAACTATTACAACATTTTAGATTCGTTCTAACATACCAAGTTAAACATAACTAAAAACCATAAGAATTCTTATTACAACATCCTATTGTCCCAAAACTACAAAGTTAACATTCAAGTTGCCTTCAAAGCGAACTCTAAACCCACGTGCTCACTTCACCGATTCCTCGCCAGCATTAACACCTGAAATGGTTATTTGAATAACCACACATATTTCGATTTGTTTAAGCCAAAACTTAGTGAATAAATCAACATATGCACATGAATGATAAACATGTCCGCATTCACATCTCTACATTTCATACTAGTCGCCGGAGACTCACGTGCCCGTTCATACTCCCAATCCGCGACTCCTCGCCAATAAGTCCACGCGAAAGGGTAAGACCCACGATTCTTCTCTTCAATCGTGCGACCTTAATGCCTATATCGGCTCCACAAAATGGCACGGTGACCACGTGCTCCTTCTGACCCAAATAAGCAACTTAACATGCTCAAATACATATCACCATGCTCGCGGTAATCAAAACATATCACCGTGCTATTGAGCCTACTTATCAATATAAATGCCCAATATGAACTACACAATATATCTCTAAGAATTAATACATGCTATTCACACAAAACATGAATACATGTCAAGAAATCATTCCAAAGACATAGTTGAATCACTCACCTCCGATTAACGCTCTTATACTTCGATCCAAAGAAAACCCGTGTACAAAGAACGTGTAGAAGTCCGTCTAGTACAATTCCTATGGATCAAAATTCCATTTATCAACTTTTATGAAAAATTCTAGAAAACAACGTTTTGGAAAACTTGGCCAAACAAGCCCTAACATATATCAAAACGAAGCTCTTACCTCGAGGAGCTCGAATATGAAATATGGAAGAAAACAGACTGACGGAAGGTCGTCGTTTGGCGTCGCAAAGCTCTAAACTCCTAAAATCTCCCTTGGCCTCCTTCTTGAACTTAGGTTAATAGTTTTGTAAAAATATCTCACTCATCTCTATCTATATATAGGCAAAACTCTCGGGAATTACGTTTACCTCCCCACGAGTTTTCAAAACTCCTAATTAGACTCTGAAACTTTCTATACAGCTTATTCATAGCTTTACAAGTGAAACCTCAAAATTATAAAAGTTTTTGACTAAGTTTCGTTTGGTGGCTAAAACGCGAATTTCTACATGACGTTTCCGAAGTTGCTAATTAGCCTACCAAATTAATAGCGTGTTAATTCGTTCTCACCAGGATACTAAAACTAGCAATAGAAATATATTCTAAAACAGAAAATAATACAGATATTGAAATACACAGGTAAACATTTATTTTCAGATAAACATTTAAAATGTTCCACAGTGACCGTCTCATACTCGGAGAGACTTCACAAACAATAAATCCTCAATCACAACAGTTTCAAAGGGTTCTCTAATACAGACACCAAAATCAACTCGTGAGTCCAAACTCACTCAACTATGTGTCATAAGACACATCACATCACATTATCATGCATGACAATGTAATGCAAATGCAATAACACAAATGTGGGTGTTATATTCCCAGTCCCATCAAATTTTTCGAGGTTAGGCATTTTGAACATGTTGGGCATTTTGATCTTTAAAGGTTCGAAGAAACCCTCAAGGTGTAACAAGTAGTCATCAACTCCGCGGGATTCCCTTACCATGCTTTCTAGTTGGTAGTCGGTCTAACTTATCCTTCATCTTCTTTCCGGGATCCCCACGTACACCGTCATTGAACCAATCCTCCTCCTTAAAAGGATTCGGATCAACAGGGTTCTTAGATGCAATATGTGGCGGAGGTGGTAACGGTGGATCAACAACAAGCAGCCCTTGTCGATCCACAGTGGTTTTCCCAAAACGGTCTATGATGAGCTATACTTGTTGCCCCTGACAGGCCAAGACATCTTTTAACTCTCCCATTCTTTCATGTTCTTTGGCCATTGGTATCCCGGTACGTGTAGCTCGAACTAATCTTCCTAAACCAAGGGGACGAACCCAAGAAGATATGCTTGCGGTCTTCTTTGGATATATGTTCACTTGTCTCTCTACAATTTCAATTTAGAAATCTTGTTTAAAACCCAGAATGATTGTGCCCCCCCCCCCATCCCCTCCTTCTTTTTGGATTTGAAAATATTTTCTTTTTTTGTTTTTCAAAATTTTCTCATGACGTGCAAATGCAAAATAAACGACCTTATTCCTATTTCACATAGCCATATAAGTCCTAATCGTGTCATCAAGAATCCCTTCTTATCCCAGGGTCATCATAATCAATGTCACTCTAGTCATTTCATGCTCAAAATTTCATGTATGATAGGTTTATGATAGCCTAGGTCTAATTAGGGATTACTCTAGCGAATAGAATACAAACAAGGTTATGATTCATTGTCCTATGTACTCGTGACACATACTCCCATTATAACACCTAAGCAAACCATCCACATGTCATGTGGTGATCATTTCATGGGGATAGAATGCCTTGAGTATTAGACAATATTATGTACAACGTGTCGTGTAGACTTCCTTATCATGTCAAATAATCCTGAAGGGCAGGTAAAGCGTGTGTGCGTACGTTCTCATAACAGGTCAAGCCCTAGAGAATTGGGGATCTATGGCTATTATATGCAACAAGGTACAAAGGGTCCCCCAGTGAGATGTCTTATATACTCCCCATTATAGGGTTTGGTAGGGTACAAGGACATACTTTTTATACCCGTTGGTACGTGCTAGGGAAGGGAAGTCTTCCACGGGGGTGGTCTGATGAGTTGCAGTCCCCGACTTTGGTCCTCCCAAGCTTCCTAAAACTAATGCATGTGCGATCTACATAATATAAAGTCAAAGAACCTTGAAAGTTTTGGAGTCTAACCCTCTTAGTTCAGTTCCAACCAAATTTGCACAACCCAATAAGCTGCTTACTCATGACTGCAAGTACATACACAAAATCATAGTAAAACATCTGCTCACTAGAAACTAATGGAAAATACTATTGTGAAATTTCAACCACAACAAAAAATAGTTTCTTAGGAATTTTAATGTCCAATCACATCCACCATAAGAACATACATATATCCACATTAAAAAAACACCATCCTCGCCAAAAACTAAAACATAATACTTTTGTGAAATTTCACAAAATATTCATTTTAATCACCAATGCATAGTTGCTTTAAACATTTTACTGTCCAACCACGACAAGCAAAAAAATGAATGAACGATACAAAAGAACAAAACATCAATAATATAATTAACTATATGTTAAAATCACTTGTAACAAACAATTAAAACACACAATTGTCCTTAAAAAATGCACCTGAAAAATCATAATGAACAAAATAAATTTGTTTCATGCCTAGAGAATGGATTTAGTTGTGTTGTTTGAGATCTCATTCATGTCCACTATGATAATGCAAGCATATCAAAGCACTATGCTAAGTAATTCAAATAAATTGAAAAAAATTTCATTCAAAGGACATGAATATGGACATTCATCTCAGATCAAAGTCATTACATACAGAATGCAAGGATATCAAATCACTATGATAAGTTCATAACGTTCAGATTATGTTTCAAATAAAACAAGCAAATTAAAAGCAAATGCCGACTTCAAAATATCTAAACTATAAATTTCGTAAAACAAAATCTGATAGGATTAGAGTAAATTCATCAACGAAAAACTGAAATCATCAAATTGTATTAAATCCAAAATCTTCAAAAATAATCATATTTGTAAAAACGTATAAATCAGATTCTCCAATTCGAAATCAGCTTCTATAGTTCATAATAATCCACATCGAAGTCCAGCAATAGATCAGTAGTGACCTTTGAACCAGAGTTGCAGAGTTTGTAGACACATTCCTCAATAGAAATAGTACAATTGATTGTTCAAAAAGGAAATCAAATAAGAAAAAAAAAAACAAAATTACAAATCTGGAAAGACTTCAATCAGCGAAAATCTGGATGCATGTGATTAATTCTCACAATCTAAGCTACAATACATCAATCAACAAAACACAAAACAGCTTGTTTATAAGATGATTTTCTCTTTCTCTTTCTCTCTCTCTATATATATATGTGTATACATATCTATCTATATATATATATCAAAAATCACAAAAGAAAATCAAACCTGAAAGGAAACACTTCCAGATCTGCACTATCGGACCTCTCACAGTCTATGAGATGATTTTCGAAATTCCAGATCTATCTATATATTGATTTCTCTTCTTTCTTCTTCTTCTTCTTCTTCTTCTTCTTCTTCTTCTCTCTCTCTCTCTCATTATCTCTCTCAGTCGATGAGATGCTTTCACAGAATTCCAATTTGAAGAGAGTTTCAATAAGCTTCAATCTCTCCCAGAATTTTATACCAATGAAGACTCTAGAATTATAGGGGCAAATATATGGTCTGATTGGATTACTTATGATTACATACATATAACTAGGGACTTTGCACAAAAGTCTCAAATTTCAGGCTCCTTTACACTTTTAAAGCCACTAACCAAGGATTTAACTCCAATTTTTCGTAAAAAATACTCAAAAAAAAATAATAATTTATGATCCTACAAATGTCACATGAGTACTGCCCACAAAGACTGCCGAGAATCCTTACCCTTTTATTTTGTCTTACAATTATTTGTGTGGATGGAAGTATTGCATTTCGTTACTTATTTTAAGTGTGGTCCAAAAATTTAATTGTCTTCGTTATATAGGTAAGAGTACTTGTCAGTACTTGTCAGATTGGAACTTTTGAGGAAAAAATTGAAAATCAAATAATCAATGGCATCACTTCATACCTTCATCCCACAATTGTCACAAGATTTCAACCTGCACATGCATCTACCTACTATATATCAAAGCCTTACATATAAGAGTCTAACAGTTCAAACTTGAGTTAGTTAAATACCATATTGTCCTTTTGTATCTTCTCAATACCATAATACCCCTTCATTATACCTTAATTACGCATACATCGTGATACTAATCATTATGACATATTGATTTGTGTGAAGGTAATTACATCATTTCAGATTATTATTACATTCAGGTCAACTTTTGAAATTTTATTTAATATAATAATAAAGTTTCAATCAACAATCTTGTATCTAGTTATATTTGGGTCAACAATTTTGGGATATTTATTATTCACTTAAAAAAAAGTAAAAAAAAAAGAGGCTGTTTTTGTGGCTATTTACGAATTGGTCATTAATATTTATATTCTGGTCAACTTCTTCCCTCAAATTTAGGATTCATATATTGTGATATGTCTAATTACATTTGGGTCAGCAAGTTCTGGGGTATTTATACTTCACTTCAAAAAAAGTCAAATAAAGTGGCTATTTATGAATTGGTCACTAATATTTATATTCCGGTCAATTTCTTCCCTCAAATTTAGGATTTAAATATTTTAATATGCATAATTGTTGGGGTTATATCAAATGTGGGATAATCCCATTAATTTAGGGATTGTGATTTGGCTAGATTCCTAATGTGATTTGGTTTCCTTTGTGATAGAGTTGTATTACTTATCCAACACGTAATGTGTCATAAACTCTATATATAGGGATGTTGTATAGAAATTTAGAGAGCCCTTGGTGTACCAAGTTGGGGGTCTCCCCTCATGGGGGTGCATGGTCTAGGGTGAGAGAGATATTAATCATTAGGGTTTTTTGTGAGAGTTGTTCACAATGATAGGGATGTGAAGTAGGGATTGGTATTTCTTTGTCTTTATGATTTCTCTATGTATTACAGTGATTATGTCTGGTTCTTTGGGGTATTGAGTGGGGAATGTACAAGGGTCTTGTATTTGGGTTATGGGATTTAATCCATGTAACTTGTACCATGTATATTCTCAATAGTGAAGGAATGGATCTCTCGGGTGTGGACATAGGCAGGTGTTTGGTCGAACCACATAGAAATCTGTGTGTCTTTTCTTTGGTGTGCATGTTTAATTACTGCTCATTTGTGTGTGTTTCTTTGGGGGAATTTGGTTCCGCATTTTTAAATTCCCCACAAGTGGTATCAGAGCTATGGTTATGAGGTCATGGTGACAGTGGAGATTAGCAGCACAGTGGTTAAAAGATAACACAGAACAAAGAAAAAAAAAATTGAAATCAGTGGAGCAGCGTGCCGGCAGTGTAAGGGCCATGGAAGATAACTTTGTAGCATGCCTTGTGGATTTCAAGCCTTGGTTGGGGGAGCAATTCGGTGAGAAAGGTATAACAAGTTAAAGTTTTTTGATTTGTTGGAATTTCAAGTGTTTAGCGGGATTAACTATTTTATTTGGAATTCGGGTCAGAGATGGTTATTAAGGTTTTTGGGCGCTGCGGATTCATTGGTGAGTGTAGTTTTGCGAGATTCTACATGGATTGGAATTTATTTTTCTTGATGATAGATCCTATATATATAGTAGCAGGTTGGGATCTAGGGCCGAAAAATAATTTTGATGCTGCTGTGATTGTAGCAGGTTGCGTATGGTGGAGAGCTCCTCACATTCCTCATACGGGCATTTATCTTGGGTTGTTAGATTCCGGGTACGGTAAGTATGTGCTCCTGAAGAAAATAATTTAATGGGTTCCAAGAAGACGGGGGCAGACACATGCGCAAGTATCCTATAGAGGTAATTGTTAGGATACTGCACGTAGAAACGTTGATCAAATATTTTTTGGAGCAGGTTCGCTTTTGGGTGGTGTGATATTGATCCCAAAGTTGCGGAGGAATCTAACATTATTGCTAAAATCACACACGGCGGTTGAGAGAAGTGTGGATGGTTTATGTCGTTTAGTTGGTAGAGTTGTACTCCCAAGTCTTCGATGAAAAATTCTTATATAAGTGAGTGCATGGATGGCTTGTTCACGGTTCAGACGTCGGTGAGGGGGAATCCTGCTTGGAGAGAAAGAGGAATCGAGGCTCTTCTCTAGTGGAGTTAATGGGTATAATTAACTCGTCGCAGTTGCATATGTATTGGCCGCAGTTTGACAAATTGGAGGTGTTGATACCAAGTTGATTCGGGGTGTGCAAGCTGGAACAGAAGACGGTTAATGGTAAACGGTGGCAAAGCGGTCGACTTTATGGGTGCTCCGGTTGAGGGGATGCTAAACATGTGTGATAGAATGATTGGGCAGTTTCCCCACAAGTGATAGAGGGGGTGATTGTTGGGGTAATATCACATATGGGATAATCTCATTAATTTAGGGATTGTGATTTGGGTAGATTCTTAATGTGATTTGGTTTCCTTTGTGATAGAGTTGTATTACTTATCCAACAAGTAATGTGTCATAAACTCTATATATAGGGATGTTGTATAGAATTTTAGGGAGCCCTTGGTGTACCAATTTGAGGGTCTCACCTCTTGGGGGTGCATGATCTAGGGTGAGAGAGATATTAATCATTGGGGTTCTGTGAGAGTTGTTCACAATGATAGGGATGTGAGGTAAGGATTGGTATTTCTTTGTCTCTATGATTTCTCTATGTATTACAGTAATTATGTCTGGTTCTTTGGGGTATTGAGTGGGGAATGTACAAGGGTCTTGTATTTGGGTCATGTGATTTAATCCATATAACTTGTACCATGTTTATTCTCAACAGTGAAAGAATAGATCTCTCGGGTGTTGACGTAGGCATGTGTTTGGCCGAACCACGCAGAAATCTGTGTGTCTTTTCTTTGGTGTGCATGTTTAATTACTGCTCATGTGTGCGTGTTTATTTGGGGGAATTTGGTTCTGAGTTTTTTTAATTCTCAACAATAATTACATTTACATCAACATTCTGTTGCATCTTTAGGATTCACTTCTTTTGTGGGTTTTTTTTACACATACTATGGCATTTCCCCTTTCTCGAACTTTGAATATATGGAGATTAAATTAACTCATACAAATATGCATACATTTTTGCTTAGTAATCCTACAACCAAATCCCCACCAAATTCATTTTTACTCAAATCTTATACCAAATTAAAACTATAATATTCAAATCTTATACTCAAATGCATAGAAATAATAAACTTATATCCTTCAAGATACCAAATGCAGCTTTTAGTTATTTTAGAACATAGATATAAATTTATTTCACACACATATGCTTCTAAATTTAATTTTATTGAACACGCATATCGTCTGCTATTTCAGAAATAATGTTTATTTAGGAACTTTAAATATATGGAGACGAAAATTAATAAGTCAAAAAAATATTGTATTACTTTCTTCAAAGGAAAACAAAAATGGTTGAAAATGCAAAGATAGACACATAAAATGAGACCACGCAAGGCATTGTGGAAGCATATTTCAGAAGTATGGCTTACTCATATTTCATTTTCTTGACCCTATATTATTAGTTGCAATACTTGAATGCCATAAGATATTGTGTTTCATTTATTTATTAAATTATTGCATAATTGGTAACAAGATTATAAATTGCCAGGAAAAAGGGACAACAAAGCTATAACACAACTCAAAGGAGAAAAAAATACCAATAATCTAGAAGTACTCACATTTTAAAAGTCACTGAAGATAATTCGAGAGAATATAATGTCTTTCATTAGTTTATTAAATTTTTACACCATTGATATCAAGATTAAAAATGGGAAAAAAAGGACAAAGAAGCTAATAAGAGGGGATTGGCACGTGCATCGCATGTGCCGGTACCCTAGTATATATATACACACATATGTACTAACTTCTATATATACTAGGGGCGTAGCCCATGTCCTCATCGGTAAATGCAGATGAAATTTGTGATGTATACACAATTTGTGAAAATTGAGGAAAAGTTAGTGATATATGTGTGACTATTTCAATATTTGAAAATTTAATTATATTAATGTAATCAATTCTGTCACATCATAAACAAAGTAAAAAATAATCAACTAATACACTGACTTTGAAATTGTTCTACTTTCAATTTAAAAAACCCAATATCATACACATAATATACCAGATTGATTTATAAATTTGATATTACTTCAAATAGTACCTTAAAAAACAATTGTTAACTGATACCAAGTTATAATTAAATACTCATTGATACTACAAATTGAATTTATAAATTGATAAATTAAACCTTTTTGAAAAATCTAATTATAATTTTGAGTTTATTAGTTTAGAGTGTAGCAACCTGTATTTTCGCTTCCCCAATAATAAATAAAATGTCAAATTTTATTTCATTACTATACGTTAATTGTAGTTGTGGTATTATTTGAATAATTAAATATTAATACTCATGCTATTAGTTGTTAATACAATGCCATTTTATGTTACTATTATGTAGGGAGTATTATTTTTAGTTGTAGCATTATTTCCATAAAAAGAAAAATTCTTATGTTGATTCATTCTAATAACGTGACATTAACTTTGTGACCCCCTTAGTAATTTTAATTATACTAATTATGCTTAAGACTGCGTCCCTAAGTTATCCTATAATTTGAAATTAAAACTATTAATAAAATATTAATCACATCAATTACATTTTTGGCCCCTATTAATTATTTGAAGTATTTTTCTAGACTATCCGGACCAACCTAACTGATCAAACCAGACTAACTAACTTAAACTAACCAGATACATTATTTGTGAAACTGATTTGACGCCATCAATCAGTTCAAACCCAGCTGTTAATATTCGTTTACTCATCACGTTCTATTATTTGAGTTGTAACTTGCAAACTTATTGAACTCTATATATGAGTGTTCACACAAGGCTTAAGCAATTACTGTCAAACACAACACAATTGATATTTATACACAGACACATACATTGTTGCCAGCATACACTCACTGTGCACATATACTTCAAAAACTCAAAGCTCATCTCCATTAGCTCTCTCTCTCTCTCTCTCTCTCTCTCTCTCTCGGATCATATATATTCACCACCTACGGACAACTCTCTCAATCACAAGCACACACAAGCACATTTCTATATTCTAGAAATCAAGGTCAATAGCAAAGAAGTATAAACATCACACTAAGCTCTAAGAGAAGCCATTGCCATTGAGTTCAAAACTTGAGCTTATATTGTGGAATTTATGTCTTTCTTCGGCAAGTCTCACAGTTCTATCTAACACTTGGTGAGTCTCTCAAACTCACTTATAATGTAGTATAAGTCATTGCGCACAAACCAGGGGTATCAATTTTAGAGATATACGTATAGATTCATATATGTAGTTATGGAGGCTTAAAAATGGTGGTCTCACCAAACTCAACCAAAACGATTTCTGTAAATTGGGAATGAAAGATTACAATCCCAGTAAACTCTGTTTCAAATATTATGTGCTAATTCGTAACGGTTGCGACGTACGGTCAAAATGAAATTTCGGCGACTCTCGAATTTTCATCAATAAGTAGAGATACATTAGGAATTGGAAAACAAGACTTATAAATTCATAATCTACATGAAAAAACGAAGAGAATGGTATATTACACTTGCTGTATTGTTCATCTTTGTAAAAATCGTATATGCTCTCCAACTATATAGTCCTGAGGAAGAAGACGACCAGGACCGGTCGCGAAACATACCCAGGACTGGTCCTGACCATGACCAGTCCCGCATGACTATCAGGACCGGCCCCAACCATGACCGGTCCCGCTAAAAGACCAGGACCGGTCCCGCCCCTCGGTGACAGAATGAACTGTATCACTAGGCAATCTTTCCAATTTCACTGAATAGTGCTTTCACTGCATGTTAATTCCATTCATATAAGTAAATCATTTTCCCTTTCATTTATTATTTTACTTAATTATTAATGTAATTTTTGAAATACCCCCATTTGGATTCAATAAAAATACTTTTAAAAATCAATTCCTTATAGATAATAAGTCAACTTTTCCCCCAAAGGCAAAATTACCAAAATTTGCACAATTTATGACATTGGAGCATTATTTTTACTAGGTTCCCTTCCCTTTAAAATTTCTTAAAAATCATATTTGATATATGGGGATCTAGATGAATTATTCGAGGGACTTTTAAACTCTTGAATCAAAAATCTTATTTTTGACTATACTTAGTCGTTTTGGCCATTCTGGGTCAACGGTTGACTTTTCTAGACTAAGTTGTTTTAATTCGTAATAATCATATTTTTAATTAGCTCTGATACATTTGTATGAGAATAGGAATCCGTCGCTCTGAATACTATGTGTAGTAATCAAAATATAAATAGCTCTGATTCCATATTAAGGAAAAATAGAAACCACTCTGATACCTTCTATAAAGAAAATGCGAAAAGAAAGATTTAAGTCATATTACTCTGATACCTTTATAACAAAATATGTAAAGAGAGAACAAGTCGTACGTCCGCTCTGATACCCTAATATAAACAAGAAAGAGAATAATTTACTCATTTGCATAGTCGAGATGACATGTATGGAAAGGGGTCGTTGGTCAGCATATATGTTGTGAGAATGGGTAAAGAGAGAATGTCTCAGGACGAGTAACCCTAATTATTCTAGGCCGCTTTAGATACGGATGATTGATTAGGAAGGATTGAGTCCAGGCCGCCTTTGATACGGTCAGTCAGAGTCTCGTGATAACCTTAATTATTCCAGGCCACTACAGATACGGTAGATTAATTAAGAGGGCTGAGCCCAGGCCGCTTTTGATACGGTAGGTCAGTCTGGTGGTAGCTTTAAATTATTCCAGGCCGCTTCAAATACGGTAGATTAGTTAAAGTATTCCACAGGTAATTGTAACCTTGAATGTCTAGGTACGTCCAGGCTGCCCTAAATACAGCAGACATATCGACATACCTTCTAAACTAACGGCATTGTGCCGGATGGTTCTAGTTGAACCGAATCAGTTAAGATATTGAGATCGAGATAAAAGAGTCAGTGAGATTAGATGGTTTCATTGATCATGCATGGTCTTAATTATTCATTACTCAAACTATTACTAATTGTTATTATGCGATGACTGGAATAATAGATTAACTGTACTCTAAGGTACTGAACACTAATCATAGCTGCTAATGTACTTTCATATACATTACTTGTGTGTTCATTAAACTCACTCGGCTTTCATTAGCTGATGACTTTATTTTTTCCTGGACATCCAAAATGTTCAGAAAATGGTTATGCAGGACAATATGATTATACCAGCTAGAGAAGCCTGCAGCATTACTTTTATAATTTAATAAAGTTGTAATAAAGATATGGATAATATTTTTAATTTGAATAAGACAGGGTGTGCCTTAAGAATATTTTATTTAAGGACAATGTAATATTATTTGAAGTTGTAATGATGTTTAGTACTTTCTCCCTTGCTTTGTATACTTTGTTTTTCTGGTACATGTTAAGCTAAGTACAAGACGAGCGATCCATCACTTGTCATGAACGGAAATGAAAAATTTTCCTTATTTTGCTACCCTGGGACGTGACATAGAGTAATTGTAAACTTGTGATTGTTGTATCTGGGATATAAATTTTTTTTTAATTGTTTTCTTATATTCTTGTATTTTTAATGTTAGAACATCATCAACAAAGTAAAAAATAATCAACTAATACACTGACTTTGAAATTGCATAGCTTTTAATTTAAGTAAACCAATACCATGGCCAAAATATACCATATTAATTTTAAAATTTGCTACCTTGTTACTACAAATAGCACCTTAAAAAAGTTATTGTTAACTGATACCAAGTTATAATTAAACACTCATTGGCAAATTGGACTTAAAAATTGATTGTACCCAATGACTAAAAGTGGAAAAATGTATTGATGAAGAATTTTCTTATTAATGCATATTTGTGATATTAATAGGAACGGAGATAAATTAAATCTTTTTGAAAAATTTAATTCTAATTTTGAGTTCATTAGTTTAGAGTAATTGTAAATTTGTGATTGTTGTACTTGGGATATGATATTTTTTTCATTGTTTTAATGCACTGGCCATGAAATTGTACAACTTTCTATTAAAAAAAAAACGAATACCATGGCAAAAAACATAGCAGAATGATTTTGAAATTTGTATACAAAAATTCACTGTATTCATAAAAAAGTTGACTGAAATATAAATACCCGCAATAAAGTTGATTGGAATGTAAATAGTTGAAATAAAGTTGACTGAAATATAATGATTTATCAAAACGTTGACTGAAATGTAAATAGTTGCAATAAAGTTGTCTGAAATGTAAATCTTCATTAAAGAGTTCACTGAAATGTAAATAGCCGTAAAAAAATTGACTAAAATTTAAATAGCCACAATAAAGTTGACTGAAATATAAATACTGAAAGCCAAGTTGATTCACTTGTGATTTTGATAATAATTTAATTTTGAAAAACTGACTTTAAGATAAGGGTTAATTTCAAAACACCCCCTGAACTATGACCCGTTTTCGACTCGCCCCCCTAAACTATTTTACTCGACGGGCTGACCCCCTTAAGTATTTGTACTTGACACATTGCCCCCTTCCGTTAGACTGCCATCTATAATACTAACAGATCCAAAAAAAATTGGGCCATTGTGACGATAATACCCCTCCATTTGTTTATAAAATGACCTAGCCTCTTTTAACATTTTCCCTCTCTACCGTCTCTTACTCTCCCTCCCTCTATATATCCAATCTCTCTCTCTCTCTCTCTCTCCCCAGATCTAAGATGGAAGGAAGTGGTTCAACATCAAGCATACATTCATCAACTGGAAATCGTGTCTTGTGCTTCTGTGGCACACAAGCTCCAATGAGGACATCTTATACTGAAGAAAATGCAGGAATAAGGTTTTTTGGGTGCCAACAATATACAACCAACATGAATTGTGGATTTTTTAGCTGGGTTGATCCTCTTGTATGTCCAAGGGGAGAGCAATTTGGACGTAAAATGGTAAGGAAGCTGAATGAAATGAAGTCAAAGAGTGAAGAGTTGGAGAGAAAGAATGAGAAGCTTCGGAGGAAAAATGAAAAGCTAGTGAGCATGAATGAAAAGCTTAGAAAAGAAAATGACTTCATCAAAGCGAAGGAGAAAAATCTAAAGTTTGTGTTTGTAGTAGTTGTGATTGTAGCAATTGTGATTTCATGGTTTATGGGACACAACAACGGAGAAAGCAAAATGATGTGTTTATCTTGATATTTGAATGAAATGAAGTTTATGTTTCAATGAAATCTGAATGGACTTGTATTGCCACAAAAATAGCCACTAAACACAGCCACCAGATTACACAAAATAGGCACAATTTCAAGTATCAAACACAAAATCAGTCACCATATTAACATCAAAATCAACCACCATATTAACATCAGCCACCATATTAACAACCCACCATATTAACACAAAATCAGCCACCACATTCCATGTGGACAAAAAAGAAAGCTAGTGTCATTTCCTACTCCTGACCTTGTGAGGATTGTGTACTTGGTGCACCTTGAGATGAGTTGATGATAAAAGCTGTGGCATCACCCAATCTAGTAGACTTTCTGCACACCAAATTTGGCACGGATGGAATCAATAGAGGGATTTTGGGTATGCCACTTCCACCCATTGGTGTGCTCCTTCCAGCCATTGCTGTGCCTCTTCCAGCCATTGTTGTGCCCCTTCCAGCCTTTGATGTGCCCCTACCAGCCATGAGTATGCTTCTTCCAGCCATTGGTGTGCCCCTACCAGCCATTGGTGTGCCCTTACCAACCATTACTAGCCATTGGTATGCCCCTACCAGCCATTGGTGTGTCTCTTCTAGCTATGGGAATGCCTCTTCCTCTTCCAGCCATTGGTGTGCCCCTTCCAGCCATTGGTGTACCTCTTCCTCCATTTGGATTGCCACCCTAATGAAATTAATCCATGTTATCCACCTTATATTGAACAAATTACAAAAAATAGGAAATGACAATAATATGGAAAGAATAAATGAACCTCGGCTTGAGTAGATGGATTTATAGGTCCCTTGTAAGTTCTGGAATTATGACCATGAGTGCCACATTTGGTGCATGTTAAGGATGCATGGTACTTCTTTACACGGCATGGATTTTGAATCTCATCAGGTCATTTCTTCCTTAACTTCTTGGGTCTACCAGGAGGTCTACGCCACTCTGGGGGCATAATAGGATCATATTCTGTTCGAACCCACATAGTCATATCTGGCATTGGTGTGATAATTGGCTCATATACTTTTACATAAGTCTCTCTCCTATGGCATTCATGCACAAAATCCTCAGGTTCTCTTTTATCAGTGATGATAGCAGCAATTGCGTGAATACAAGGAATCCCTGTAATATCCCAAACATTGCATGTGCATATGCGATCAGGTAGGTTAACAATGTCTATCCTACTAACATTTTGCACCTCATAAATACCATCACCTGCATATGTGACATCACACTGCCTAGCATCAACCTTGGACGTCTCCACCGATTTGTGTATTGCTAGACATAATGGTCCTTTGTGCTTAGCAATCCATTTCCTCCTCTCCTCATACCTACTCGTCAATTGCCTCCTAATCATCTCCATCATGGTAATTATAGGCTTGTCTCTAGCATCCTTGATCATGTGGTTAAATGACTCACACATATTATTACTAGTCACTCCACACTTACTTTTAGGACTATACATGTACCTTGCCCATAGTTTTGGAGATTCTGTCATCAGCCAAGCATGTGCACCAGAATTAATGTCCTTTAAATTGCTCATTTTCATCTCAAACTCTTGTGCAGTGTGTGCACTTGCAGCAGCCCACATGAGATCTTGAAGTTCTTTTCCTTTGTATTTTTTCATAAAGTTGGCATACATATGCCTCACACAATACCTATGGTCAATCTCTGGCATCAATACTTTGAAAGTCTCCACTAACCCCTGTAGATAGAAGCACAAAAAAAATGAAATTAGTAAATGTAGAATGACAAATCAAAACACTATAAAATTCATTAAATGTCAAAATATTACCTTTTGTCTATCAGAAATGAATGTCCAGCCCATTTCCTCAGACCTCCCAATCATATCAAGCAAATTATATAAAAACCAGGTCCAGCTACTCTTACATTCAGCCTCCACAACATCAATTGCCAATGGATACATCTGATTATTAGGATCACTCCCAATAGCAGCCATAATTGTCCTCCAAATGGGCCTTTCAAGTGACATGCATCAAGCCCCATGATGGGTCTACAACCAGCAATAAAACCTCTTCTCTGACCCTCATACATTACAAATAGCCTCTGAAATGTGGGTGAAACATCAAGAGATAACCTTTCTAAATTGAGCTTTGCTGTACTACCTGGATTTTGCTTTCTAATCATCTCACAATAATCCCAAAGTCTTAAATATTGTTCTCTATGGTTTTCTTCAATAACTTCCAGAGCTCTTTTCTTTGCTCTATACACTTGGGTGTCAGAAACATTGACCATCAGTCCCTCCTAACAGCTTTTCTCATTGCAGTAACTTTCCAATCAGAATCATCTTGTAATTTTTCCAAATACTTCTTAGAAATCCACCCAGATGAAGCTTGCTTATTGTAGTATGTCCTAGGACAACTATGAGTTTCTCTCAAACTCTTGATTTGAAAGGTACTAGTTCGTTGGAATAGTGAGGCATGAACTCTCCAACCACACTCTTGCTTGCATATAACTGTTACCCTAGTACCTTCATTTTTAGTAAACTTAAAATCATACCAATTTCTCACAGCATGCTCTCTTAGAGCAGCCCTAAACACTTTTACAAAAGCAAACTTCATTCCCAATTTTAGCTCAGGGTTGTTCATGTCTCTATCCTCATAAAATTCTAGAAAGTCATTAGCATGTTCATCATCTGAAGAGTTGTATGGAATCCTCAAATCATCACCAATAGTTTCTAGTTGAAAGTCCACTACTATTTTTCCCTTAAGATCAACCCTAGGTAGTGGTGCCTTTGATGACCCTTCTCCATGTACATTGTCCACTATTCATATTCATAATCATAATCATCATCGGGGTCATCAGAAAGTTTATCAACCTCAGCAAAATAATCAAAGTTTGGGGTCATAATCACTATCACTCTCCATTTCACTCTCACTATCTACCCCAACTTCCCCAATTTCATCATTTGCTCCATCTACATATACACTAATGGTGTCCCTCCCATCACCACAAGCAAACATATCCAACACTTCTCCATCACCCTTAATATAGCTTAACCCACCATTTAAGTAACAACCTGGGAAGTTATAGCAAATCCTACATGTCTTTGGATCCAAACCCAAATTTTTCATAAATTCTAACATTTCAATATGTGAGATCTGATCTGGGTCTACCCTAATTGTTGAAACCTTTTCTTCCATATATTGTGGTTCATGTTCAAATATGAAGAAACCACCATAATGAATCTCTAAGTTGATAACCAAGTCCCTTGTGGTCGAGTGGTAAGCTTCTTGGGTGTACTACCCAAGAGGTTTAGTGTTCGAGTCATGGGGGGCGTGGCCACTGGAGTATTCACCCGGCGCCTCCAGGCCTCGGGGGATTAGTTGAGGTACGCGCAAGCTGGCCCGGACACTCCCGATTACCAAAAAAAAAAAAAAGAATCTCTAAGTTGACCATCTCTTCATCCATAACTCACTGATACCAACAAAAATTGAACTTTTATTAGGTTTATACACCCATGCATAAAGAGTCATACACTAAAAGACATAAAATATGTACAATATCTATATATAACATGCATTAATGGAATAAGTGTGTGTATATGTGTAAAATACAAGAAAACATTGGGGACCACATGACTTTTGTCAAACCCATTTCAAATACCATTCTATTCTGCACTTTTTCAGACCAAAAAAAAAAAAAACCCTAAAGAAATACCTAATTTATTCATCAAAAGGAGTGTAAACAAACAATGTCATGTGTTTTGATATGAGGGAACTAAATTAGGGCACAAATCTGACCTAATTTGGTCTTGATCTCTCACAAATTTCAATTGATTTTGCTTCTTCGATGCCTTTCGTTGCTGTGATTTTGCTTCTTTGATTCCTTTCTTCACTTCTCCATTGATCGCAGAAACCCAGGGGTAGATATGACTTTTAACATTCTTTGTTAACAGCGTTTGGCCTAAAATGAGATTAGATAGATGAGGGGGTGTAGTTGTTCAGTTTTTTAGTTCAGAGGGTGTACTCCCAAATGGGTCATAGTTTAGGGGGTGTTTTTGAAATTAACCCTTAAGATAATTATTCGTCTGAAAGCTAACTTAAAGATAATTATTCGTCTGAAATGAACAAATTACCCTCACACAAAACTAGTTATATCCTTATGATGAGTATATTATACGGAGTAAAGGGTAATAGAAAACAAGGGGAAATTGGTTGAAAGGTCATTAAGATGAGCTTTATTGGGATTAAGGACAACTTAAAGTAGACATTGGGGATAAGTCCTCCCAATGTCTATAGACCAAAATATCCTCATCTTCATCCTCTAACCCTAGCCAAACCCTAGCCACCATTACCACCACCCACGCCAACTTCGGCCACCACCTTCGGTGAACTTCGGCAACCAGCTCTGCTCCCTCCGGCGACCTCCCCCTTGCGTCACTGGACCTTCGGCCACCTTCCCTTGCCTCTACCACCGTAGCCCCCGCCCTTTCTCTCTCTTATATTAGCTTCAATTTCTTTCTCCAAATCGTGAGACTGGGATATATTAGTCAGTATATATCGATTAGTTATGCAGAAAGAGAAAGAAAAATACAGTGAATGATTTGGAGCAACAATCCTAAGTGAAGTCAGAAATCAAAAATCCTAAGTCAAAACTTAGAATATATCCTAAGTAAAATTCAACCTAGGATATCCTAAGTGAATTTTCACTTATGCTGAAGGCTAGTCAACGTGTAAAATGCTCATTCAATGATTGTTTGCATCTTGGTGAACCGTGATGTGTTGTGAAAAGGGGATTGGGACATATATCCACACTATTTTCAACTGCTTGATGATATTAAAATCAGAGAGTATTTTTAGTTGAGGACATTAGGAAATCTTAAGGAAAATTTATCTTACGATTAAAATCTTAAAAGAAATTTCTCTTAAGATTTCAAAATGTACCAAGCCTAGATCAATGGTGGTGGATTGTTCAAAACAATATAATGATGATGGCGTTGAACAAATCAGATCATAGAAGACCAATCATAACAATCAAATGGTGAATATCTGACATAGAGCCTAATCATAGTAGTTGAATGGTGATGATCTATTTGAACAATTAAATGGTAATGATCTATTTTGAAAAATCAAATCAGATCCAGATTTGGTTTAATTGTTGAATGGTGTTGGTGGCGGTGGTGATGTTGATGGCGGTGGTGATCTAGGTTTGTTTTGGTGGTGGTGGCTGGCGATGGTAGTGGCGATGGTGTTAGTCGCCAGTAGTGGTCGCCTGAGGTCGTCGGAGTTGGTGGATGGAGGTTAGGTAGGGATGATGGTAATGGTGGCCATGGGAGGATGAGAGAGAGAGGTCACTGTTCTTTTTTTTTTTTTTCATGGGAAAGATGAAGTGGGGTAGTTTGATAAGATAAAACTAGTGAAATGGACTTGAAGAGTGAAATGTTGATGTTATGGATTAAGGCAAAAAAATAGGCGTGAGCTTTTATCCTAGTAGAGGTTATTGTTAATGGCTATCCTTTAAATCAACGTTACCAAATCTTAGGGACCTTATGCCAAGCCTCTGAAACTAGAAACAATTTCAAGGGTACGTATGACTAGCTGTAAAGTGAAAAGTACAATAATAATGAACAACACAAATTAACAAATGCCAAAATTGGGAAAATTAATTGGAAATTGGCACGCTTCCATAGGTGACTTATATACTCTCTTTTACAAGATTGATATATATATATATACACATACAGGGAGTCTCTAAAGAGGGCGTCCTCCCTTTATGTGTGTATATATATCAACCTTGTGTGTATATATATTCTCCCTTTATTGAGTTTTGTGTTTTTAAGAGAAGTGTCATCTTTCAGAGAAATATTTTGAATCTTTTTGGTTAAAAGATCAATAAAATCATCTTCCTCCTTTTTACTTTGAGTTCTATAATTTTGTGGAATAATAGGAGGTTTAAAAGTAGTAACTTCAAAAGAAGAACCACTGCTAGTAGCATTACTATTAACAGGATTTTTAATATTTTTTTATCAATTTTTCCTGTTCATCTAATTTATTTTCAATTCTTATTAATTGGCTTTCCATAGATTCTATGGATTTGTTTGTCCAATTATTCTGGTGAGCAAGGTGTTGATTTAGAATAAAATCACTACCTCCCTCGGCTTTTCCAATAAAAGCCACAGCTTCCAGCTCTTTATCATTAGATCTGAAATTTATGTGTAATGGAGGAGGATGAAGGCTTTCCACTATTCCTTTGTCCCCATGTAGTCTCCATTTGGAAGAACTAATGGTATTCAAAACCTTTTGGTTAGGAAACCATTGGTTAAACCAATCAACAAACCATACAATTGTTTGCCGCCGATCTAGATCTGTATAATATAAATTTTTTATAAGATCTAAATCTTTTTTATTGAAAATTTTAAAATATTCTTGTCGGAACCCAAGGTTTTTCTCCAACATGAAATCTCTATTAATAGCCTGTCTTAAAAAAGAGTTTGGACTGAAATCCATCAAACATAGACAGACGAAGTATCATGAGAATAGGAAGGATCAAAAGGATCTCTTTTTTCCCTATTTTCACTAGTTTCTTCTTCTGGACCATAAACTCCTTGAGGAATTTGATTTTCTGAGTTTATAAATCCCTTTAAAACATTTTCTTTCTCCATCTTGTGAAGATGTTCAAGATCCATGTTTGGTCTGGGTTGATCAGACATGGAGTGTCTTGAGGAAGAAGGATAAGAAACAGTGTAGGGAAGTTTTGAAGGAGCAGTATTAAAACTTCTTACTGAATTACTCCTTGATAAGTATAATCTACTAAATTTATGAGGAGTAAAAGAAACTTCAATATCACCATCTTTAGATTGGGTGATTTGATCTAATTGTGAAGGAAGGACTGGTGATGGTGGAACAGCATTAGGTAAAGTCCAATCCTCTGGGAAGTTTATCTCATCCCATTTTATTAATCTGGGAGTAGCAATATTAGTAGTAAGACAGTTACTGTCTATTGCTACTGTTTTCCCTGGAACACTCTTTAATATAGCATTAGGACACAAAGTATTCATGACTTTGTAATATATCCTATATGTAGTATTAACAGTACTAATACCTGGTAGGTAATTGTACCCATTTGTTTGAATTTTTAAAGTAGAAGCTTCAAACATGTTTTTATCTTTTAAAGAAAGTGTCAGGTTTGGATAAACATCAAAATAAACTGGACCATGACACAAACTTGTTTGTATAATACCCATAAGAGATGGTACAAAGTCTGTACATCTAGCATCTCTTAAATATGCTAATATGGATGCATTAAGACCTAAAAGTGTAAGAGGTTTGAATGCAATTTGTATACATCCGATGTGGATGTAATTATATTTTTCTAAACTTTTTTCAATATCTTTTAGACATAGAAGTCTAAGAGTCTGTTCATTATTATCAAGAACAATATCCTGTTCAACAGTTTTGATATGATCTTGAATTATAAGAGAGAAAGTACCACTCTTATATATCTGTTTAGTAGAAATCGATGGGATTGTCCATTGATTTAATTGTTCCGTTTGGTCAAACGCAACAAGTTTTGTATTAATTACATTAGATCTGGATCTTGAGGTAGATCCAGGTCCAGACTTGGTTGTTCTTTTGAACATGACCAAGATGAGGCTACCTTGGTATATATTGTTTCTCTTATTATGAATCATTTAATAAATTTTTATGATACTTCTTATAGAGTCAAACAGAACATCGACCAAACACAGCCACTCCTTGGCATAAACAGGCCATTCAGTCTGCATCATGACCCCCAAAGAATTCTCATAATAATTTACTTCAATTATTCATAATAATTTCAATAATATATACCATGGTGGCCTCAGAGAATTAGCCAATCATGGCTCTGATACCAATTATAAACAGGACCAAATATACAGAAATCAAGAGATGAATTTTATTACTTACTTGTTACTGGAAGTCACTATTACAGAGAAGGAGGGAGAATATCAGAAGGGATGGGAAAGAGAAAGAGAGAGAGAGAGAGCTGCGAGATTATGAAGAAAATGAGGAAAAGAAATTTTGGATAAATTTTCAAGATATGGAAGATAATTTTAAACAAAACTCTCTTCCACAAATGAATTTCATGAAACATGAAACAATTCCTCATTATTATGATAGACCAACCCCTCAGGATCTCCTTTTTGAAGAAAGCAATTGGAGACTCCAAACTTCCTATACTGGGAAAGAGGTAGTTGAGTGGAACATAGATGGTTTTACAGAATACCAAATTCTGGAAACTATACATAAAATGCTCATGTGGTCTTCCATGAGTATTAGTTGTGGCAATACAAACAAAGACACCGCAACTCTTCTTTCTTGTGGTTTCTCAAGCTGCCTCAAAGGTTGGTGGGATAACCTTCTCACTAATCAACAAAGAACTGATATATTAGACAAAGTAAAAGTAGAAACGGCTAATGGACAACCTATTATGGTTCCAGATGCCATTGTTACTTTAATTCAGACCATTATTACTCATTTTATTGGTACTCATCCTCAAAGGTCTGAAAGAAGTAGAGAACTTCTTATGAATCTTAGATGTCCATCTTTAACTCACTACAGATGGTATAAGGATGTGTTTATTTGTAGAGTCATGGAAAGACATGATGCAAATGATGATTTTTGGAAAGCCAAGTTTATTGATGGGCTTCCATCTTTATTTGCAGAAAAAGTCAGACAAAGACTTAGAGATCTCAATGATGGTCATACTATTCCATATAGCAATTTGCATTATGGACAGATCATAGGTGCCTGCACTCAAGTAGGTCTTAATATCTGTAATGATATGAAATTACAATACCAGATGAAGAAACAAAATCTTACTGGTAGACAAGAAATAGGAGATTTCTGCAAACAATGGGGTTTTGATATGCCTATTAATATGGTCAAAAAGCAGAAAAGGCAAATAAATCAAAATCCAAGGCAGAATAGGAGAAAGAATACTAATCCTAATCCTAGACCTAGGCCACCTCCTAGAAAAGGAAATCCAGCAAGAAAAGGCCCAGTCAAGGGATCTACCTCTAAGGATCCAAGGACTTGTTGGAAATGTGGTAAAATAGGACATTTAGCAAATAAATGTACTACACAAAAGAAATTAGCAGAATTACAGGTTGATGAAGGCCTGAGGGCTCAACTCTGTAAAATTTTATTAAATAATTCTCCAGAAAATTCTGAAGAAGATCTAGTCTATGATGAAGAAGATGATGGTTTTTATTCTGATCAAGAAGAAGAACAACCATCTAATTCTCATGGATGTATTAATGGCTGTAAGGATGCAGATTATTGGAAGTCCATTGCCACCATGAATGGCCTTACAATTAATGTTCTTACCGCTGAACATAGTGAAATGTTAGACATAATTGAGAAAATTACTGATCCAGAACTTAAGGTGAAAGTAATACAATTATGTATTGATCATACTAGAAAACCTCCTGAGAGGAAAGAATACAAGCGTATGCAATTTAGTATTCAGGAAGTTTTTGATAGAATGGAAAAAGTTGAAAAACCCATTACTATCACAGATCTTAAACAAGAAATAAATTTGGTAAAGTCTGACATAAGAGACCTCCAAATTGCATTTTCAAAAATGGAAGAAAAAATTGATAACATTAATATCTCTACTTCCTCTATTAGTATTGGTGATAATATTCCTGAAACAGGAGACACCTCTACTCCTTTGGATATGGCAGGAGATCAATACCTGCATATATTAAATAAAATAACATTTCAAAAATGGTACATAAGGATAAATCTTGTAATCCAAGAAGAATATCCTATAAGTGCTATTGCTTTAGTAGATAGTGGTGCAGATTTAAACTGCATTCAAGAAGGCATAGTTCCCACAAAATATTTTGAAAAAACTATGCAATCTTTAACATCAGCAAGTGGAAGCAGAATGAAAATACAGTTTAAGCTTTCTGATGTTTATATTTGTAATGAAGGAGTCTGTATCCCATCTTCATTTTTACTTGTTAAAGACTTACAACAACAAGTAATTCTGGGAACTCCTTTTTTAAAACTTATTATGCCAATCCAAGTTGACCAAACTGGCATATATGCAAAATTTCAAGATTTTGATCTGGTTTATACTTTTCTCAAAGAACCAGAAACAATGATTGTCAATGAATTAAATCTTTTGGATTTAAAAGGAAGACACCTTGATTTTTTACAAGAAGATGTTAGAATTATGCAAATTGAGCATCAATTAAAGATGCCAAAAATTTCTAACAAAATTATGAAATTAAAAGAGGAATTTCAAAATAAAGTTTGTAATGAAATTCCTAATGCTTTTTGGATAAGAAAGAAACATGTTGTTTCTCTCCCTTATAGGCAAGATTTTGATGAAAGATCACAGATTCATACTAAAGCTAGACCAAGCCAAATGAATTCTGAACTTTTAGAACTCTGTAAAAAAGAGATACAGGGTCTTTTAGATAAAAAGCTCATAAGGAAAAGCTATTCACCTTGGAGCTGCACAGCTTTTTATGTTAATAAAAATGCTGAAAAAGAAAGAGGCAGACCCAGATTAGTGGTTAATTATAAACCATTAAATGATGCCTTACAATGGATTAGATATCCTATCCCAAATAAAAAGGATCTTTTGGATAGACTTTATAATGCTTCTATCTTTTCAAAATTTGATTTAAAGTCTGGATATTGGCAAATCCAGGTCAAAGAAGAAGATAGATACAAGACAGCATTCACAGTTCCCTTTGGACACTTTGAATGGAATGTCATGCCCTTTGGATTAAAAAATGCTCCATCAGAATTCCAAAATATTATGAATGACATTTTTATCCCTTTTTCTGAATTCTGTTTGGTTTACATAGATGATATTTTAGTTTTTTCATCATCTATTGATCAGCATTTCAAACATCTTAGAACCTTACAAGACATTATTATCCATAATGGTCTTGTACTTTCAGCTCAAAAAATGGAACTTTTCAAATTACAAATAAGGTTCCTTGGCTTTAATATACATAAAGGGAAAGTTATTCCTATTGACAGAAGCATTGAATTTGCTTCTAAATTACCTGATGAATTAAAAGAAAAGACCCAATTGCAAAGATTTTTGGGAAGCCTTAATTATATTGGGGATCATTATAATAAAATGGCTCAGGATTGTGCTCTTTTACATCAAAGACTCGAAAAGAATCCTATGCCATGAACATATGAACATACTAAGGCAGTTCAGAAAATTAAACTTAGAGTTAAACAATTACCTTGTTTAGGATTAGCAAATCCTAAATGGGACAAAATTGTTGAAACGGCTAATGGATTTGCTAATTGTACAAGGGTGTATTAGGAATATGAAAGTTTAATTAAAATGTGGGTGTAGAGACTAATTGAGGCGTGTGTAGATAGAACCACTCATATATATATCAACCTTATAAAAGATATATTGTCAGTATTCGGTCAAAACATAGATCCTCCCTTTATTAAATTTATTAAAGGGGCCGCCCTCTTTAGAGATTCCCCGAAAAAAAAAATATATATATATATATATATATATACACACACAACTTTTACATATGATACGTGGTGAAGTGGTTACAAACTGGAGCTAGTCACCTGAACATTAACCGCCTATATTTAATAATTAATACTAACCATTGATGACTGCAAGCAGTAAATGGAACAATTTATTGGCGAACATGCTTTAAATTCGTTTTGATATGGTCAGTCAGTACTGACTAGTTCAGTACTCATGATCCTCAGAAAATTCTAGAAGAGAGGCAAATGCATTGAGTTCCACAGATTGATCATTTGGTTGAAGAGGGTGATCATTGGGCCTCCAATTTTCTAGCAATGCCTCATCATCCAATGAATTGTTCAACAAGGCTTCCAATTCATAATCCAAATACATGTTCGTGCCATTACCGTAATCTCCATTGCCATTTTCTTTGTTACCTTCTTTCCCTAATTCATGAAATTCCGAGTTTAGATTAACATCCGATAGGAAAAGGTCAGTGAAGTCGAAATCTATCAAGATTCCAGACCCGAGTGGGGACGAAGAGGACTCATGATCTTTCTTGATTATCATCTGATTGTCAAGTTGTTGTTGTTGTTGTTGTTGCTGCTGCGGAATATTTATAGCCTTTGTGATTCTTATGGCCTTGGTTCGTATCACCGGGTGTGATTTCACTATAATTTCCTTCTTTTTCAAAATTTTAAGTTGTTTGTCAGGGCTTTGACTATTCTGTCCTTGCAATTTCTTGCACAATTTTGTGTTCCAGTAATTTTTTATTTCATTGTCTGTTCGCCCCGGTAGTCTTCCTGCGATGAGTGACCATCTGCACCAACCACGTATCACACTTTAATTTAAGAATAATTATATATACACATTGGAAAATACTTTTGTGTAGTTTGCACAGTACTGGCAAACTGTGCCTTTCACAATATACACAGTATTTTACCCAAAACCGTTTCTGTTATTTTGAAAATTATGCAAATACTGTGTAAACTGTGAGAGGCACAGTTTGCACAACACTGTGCTAACTGCACAGAAGTGCTGTCCTATACACATGTAATAATAATAATGTGATATATATATATATATATATATATTGCACGAAATTTAGATCGTTCCACCAATCTTAGCATATATAGCATTGAAATCATGAATACATTTAATATATACATATATATTATACAGAAAATGGTGGCATTTTTACATTGGCCTTGTTCATTAGGACACGCATAAATCTAAAACTAAAAACTTGTTAGGGTAAATTTTTGGGACGGTTGGCCATCGGTCTTAATTTGGTCCATAATATATAGGCAATCAGTTCAAACGTTTTTTTTTTTTTTTTTTTTTAAATTATTTAAAGCCAAAAGTCCTTTGGCCTTTGGCTTTAAATAATTTAAAAAAAAAAAAAAAAAAAACAAAATGATCTTCAAAGGCTATCACGTGTCTCCCCTTATTTTCAGCCAATTACCTGCACACTTCTCTAAACATTTTTTTTTCAATCTTTAAAATACCATAACTTTCAAACTACAAATCAGTTTTTGATAAAATTTACATATTTGTGATCTACAAAACAAGATGCATATTGACTTTTAAATTTTTTTATAAAAATGTTCAAAATTTTGCAACTCAAAAACGGAGATAAAAAATACATTCTCTATTATTATTATTATTATTATTATTATTATTATTATTATTATTATTTATTTATTTATTTATTAGTTATTTATTATTATTATAATTTTTTTTTATAAAATTGACATTTCAATTGCATAGATCTCGAAAAATTAGCCCTAAAAAATTTAAAAAATAATCGTCCAAAATGGCCAAAGAATCACAAAATTATGGCCATGACCATTTTAGCATATGATATTGTCTTTAATGTGCTATTCTCAGGTAAAGACAGTGACATAATACTGTCTTTACAATATGCATATGCATGTTATTAGATACCGTCAAATACATAACATGGTAATCCGTAAAAGATAGTAACATGTTGTCAAAGACAGTAACATTTCTTCAAGTCAATAAAAAAATTACAAAATTTTAGCCACTAGGATATGTTACTGTCTTTAAATATTGTCCACATGTGAAAAACAGTAATATATCGTCAAAAAATATTATGGTCAATTGGCAGAAGTGATTAGCAGTTTTTATAAAAACTAGTTTGTGATTTTCTTTTTGTTCAAAATAACAACAAAATTGGGGCAAAAATTGAAAATAAAAAAAAGTGATTTTCAATTTTTGTTTTTATAAAAAGAAAAAAAAACTATTTTCTTTTTTCATAATTTAGAAAACTAGAACGTTACCATACGGGGCCCTAAGTAAGGGTGGATGCATAGCCAAGGGTGAGGGGGCTTAAGCCCACCCCAACTTTTTGAAAAATTGTACATTAGTACTAATACATATATATATATACATATATATATATATATATATATTTTGCAGTTAAGCCCCCTTGAAAATTATAAAACCTTCTCTCACATTATAAATTTGTCATATTAGGTCTAAAATATACACAAAATTTGTATAAATAGGTCCAAAAGCCCCCTTGACATTATAAATTTTGTTATATTATGTCTGAAATATACACAAAATATGTATAAATAGGTCTAAAATCCCCCTCTAACATTATAAATTTGTTGTATTAGGTCTAAAATATACACAAAATATGTATAATTGGGTCTAATTTTTTTTTTTTTTTTCGGAAAATTCCCGTATCAACCCTCTAGATCGAATGATTTTCTAAATTCGCACCTGGACTAGAGGAGCTGAGAAAGACAATTGAATGAGAGAAGAGAGTAGGATTTACCTGTTTCCAAGGAGCTTATGGAGTCTAATAATGAGCTCTTCTTCCTCCACAGAAATGTTGCCTCTCCTAATATCTGGTCTAAGATAGTTGAGCCATCTTAGTCTGCAACTCTTCCCACATCGCTTCAACCCTATACAAATCCACCATATATTAATCATTGTAATTTGTAGAATGTCATGTACGTTAGTAGATTTAAAAAAAAAAGAAAAGAAAAGAAAATAGTTAGGTACAAATTTTAAAGAAATTAAGTGAGTTAATTTGAATGCAAATGTTGGACAAGGGAAAGGGTAGCAAACTGGGTCTTTAAGGATATATATACTTAATGGCAGCAAAGGGAGAAGATTAAGGCAAGGAACACTGGGTGGGAAGGGGGAAAAAATGTAGATAGTAAAGCTCAGCTTGGGAGCTTTCTCTGTCTAGAATCTAGAAAGAGAAGCTCCCGTCCACAACTATGGAAGAATCATGAATTGTTAATTTGTATGTATATATTATACGAAGAAAATGGAAATAGTACTATTAATTTCATTACCAGCTTTTTGAGGAAGGTCTCTCCATTTGCCTTCTCCGTGGATTGTAACGTAATTACTTAGAATTCTGTCTTCCCTGGCAGTCCATGCTCCTCGGTTCAGTCCCACTTTGGCACAGCATGGTCTCCTTCCCATCTCTCTCTCCCTCTCTCTCAATGTGTGTGTGTGTGTGTGTGTGTGTGTGACACTTACTTTAGTGGCTGTCTTTACCTCCGACTCCGAGGAATACCTTGTTAAGGTCTTTAGGTAGTTAATTGGGTTTATAAAGACCACCGAAGCATGTGCTTAATCAACTTATTTCTTCTTCTTTTTTTTTTTTTTTTTTTTTTTTTTTTGTTACAATATTTTCTTTTGTCTACTATATAAACACTAGTACCACAATAATTTTATGGAGAATTATATAATACGACCAAGTGGTTTTTACGACCAAAACAGAACATAACTATATTTTGTTTTCAAATCGTGTTTTTGTTATCACAAGTACAATATACATATATATTTTGGAATGGTTTCTATAGTGGTTCTACTTAGGAAACAAAACATAAATGGTTTCTATAGTGGCTTGCTTAGGTAATAAATTATGAAGTACGGATACGGATACGCCGACACGACACGACACCGGTATGCCGACACGTAAATACTAAAAAAATATGACACGACATGCCGGGGATATACAATTTTGATTTACTTTTAAGTTCATTTTTTGCGTTTTTCAGAAAAATTATTCAAACATTATCTACAAGATGTTCACTTCATATTTTTCTAACGTTATTGTTTAATATTAAGAAAATGAAGAGAGGGAGACAGTCAAAGAAAAGAGAGAGAAATGAGATCGGACAAAGAAGGTCTTGAGAGACTAATGTCGGGAGAACATGAGGAGATAAGTGATGTAATGCTTGACATATTCGATCAACTCCGTTTTGGTTTTAAAAATGTTGAAAAAAAACTAACAAAAACAACTTTTTGGTCAAAAAAATGCTGCTCTCTATATCCCTTGAAGTGTTTTGCCGAGTGTCGGTGATGTGTCCGCCTCTAAAAATTACATAACAAAAACAAGACACGTATTTATCGCGTCCAATACATATCGAATACGAATACGGAGCTCATTTCAAAGTATTATGTCAACCGTTGACCTTATTTATTTATTTTTTTCGTCGAATAGCAAAACGTAATAGTAGATGGAAGTTGCAGGTTCGTTTATGTCATGATAGAATGAATGTATAATTCGAGAATGTACAAAAAAAAAAGTTAAAATTTTATTACATTATTTTACTGATTTGAGGCCAAAAATGGGTAGGTAAGTATATTTTGCATATGGTTATTTATAAATTATGCTAATCAATTCTTATCACATGCGTTGAGTGAGAGTGAGAGAGATGAAAAAATGACGTCTACACTTTTGGGCCAGACTATAATACACCTTCTTAAAAATAGTAGATGTCAACTCCCAATAATATTTGTCAAAATTGATTCATAATAATGAGTAACATTTGTCATAACTGAACCACATTTGTCATAACTAAATATTTTTCTTGGGTAATGTGACTCAACCTGAGTCACACGATGGACGTTGACATTCATCCCCTTTTGAGGGGGTGTATGCTAGATTTTCCCCACTTACGAAGGCTGCGATACACTCCTATATATCTAACATTCCTGGGAATTAATTAGGCAGAGTCTTCCCACTGACAGTCCAATAATCCTATACCCATACCAAAAAACTCACACACACTACACCCAATCTTACACTACTCCCAAAAACTTACAAACACTCACAATCACTTTTTGTAGACTCTATAGTGCCAGTGGATCCCATAATACCACTCACGAACAATTGTAAGTTTTTGTTTGCTAGAAGAGTAACTGTAAGTGTTAGTGAGTTTTGAGTGTGAAGTGATGTTAGTGTAGCATTACTCTAGACATGGCCTGCCCAAAGAGGGGGCAAAAGGGTAACTGCTCCGGGCCACCAAAGTTTACAAAACTTTGAGGGCTCTCATGAAATTTTCATAATTACATTTTTTACTTTCAGATTTTTAGTATTTTACGTTTAAGCCTCCCACAAGGCCCAATTTAGTATCATCAACTATATATATATATATATATATATATTATTATTCATGTATATAAAACTCAAAAGCAAAAATCCTAGAATTTTGAAAATTACACTTTTAGTGTAAGAATTTTTTGAGTTTTAAAAATAGACCCCTCTAAAATTTTGAAAGATACCATACAATATTTATGTTTCACAAATAAACTCATGTTATAGTTGTACATTTGCTCAGTACGCTCAATACATGTAACATGTCATATAGCTACCGTGTGCTGTGACACCTTACGTCATTTCTTGAATTAATTTCTATGTTGTCCCTGAGTGATAGAAATGTGGAGTGAATGCGATAAGTTGATTTTTTGAGGAGTATTTTGGTAATTTAAATACTTCATCTGTCCCATAATAAGTATTCATATTTCTTTTTTTGAATGTCCCAAAATACGTGTCCATTTTTAAAGTACAAAATTTAATAAACTTCTGATAATACCCTTGTAAAAAAAACAAAGAAGCATTAAAGTGTGGCCTCAAAATATGAAGGACGTCAAACACTCATCGCATTGAAGGATAAAATACGAAAATGACTATGTAATGGACCAATAAAATTAATATAATACATATTTCTTAAATATCGTGCAAACTTGAAGTGAATACTTATTTTAGGACAAAAAGAGTACTTAATATTGATAATCCTTATTTCGTGTTATACAAGAGCAGCTATCTACGTACTACTAGGGGTGGGCATTCGGTCGGTTCGGTTCGGTTTGGACAAATTCGGTTCGGTTTGGAGAAATGGAAACTGAAACTGAACTGAATTATATTTCGGTTCGGTTCGGTTTTGGTCAATTCGGTTCGGTTTGAAAATTTGGTTAGCTGAATTTTAAAAAAACTATACTTTCTTTTTATTTTCATTAATTTCACAACTTTTTTATATGTTTTTTTTCCCATTTTACTTTCATATTACAAAGAAAACATATATTTATATTTACTTATATATAATTTACTTTTAAATTTGTAATATATAGAGTTATATATAAAAATATATTAAATAATATATAAACTAAAAAAAATATTCGGTTTTTCGGTTTCGGTTCGGTTTGGGACAGTGCAACTGAAAACCGAACTGAAAAAAAAAAAATAGTTCGGTTTGAAACTGAACTGAAATTTTTAACTGAATTAACTGAACTGAAATGAAAATTTTAGTTCGATTTGGTTCGAATTTCGGTTAACTGAACTATTTGCTCACCCCTACGTACTACCTTTTGAGCATATCATTTTGAGCATATTGAGAAGCTAGCTCTTGAGCAACTTTCAACCATGTAAAATTTGATGTTTTTATTTATTTCTTTATTTTGGTTAATGCTAATATCAAAACAGAAAGTATCGTTAAAAGTTTTTGTAGCAGTTATCTTTTGTCGCTAAAACTTCTAGTCACATTTTCTGCTTTGGCATTAGTGTTTCCTTTTAATTTTCCATTCCTGTTTCAGTACAACAAAGATTTCAAGACACATTGTACATTATTGGCATTGAAAAGTGATCAAATTCATAGCAAGGATAAAACATCAAATTTATGATTATCAAGTGCTTAAATGTCCATATTAATTTCAAACTGCATCTGGTTTCTACTAGGGGTGCAATTTGGAACGAAAATTACGTTTCTGACTCGAAAAATTCTGATGTTGTCAACATAAAAGTAATTCCGAATTTCAAAAATTTCAAAAAAAAAAAAAAATTCGGATTGGAATCGGAATAGTTTTGGAATTTTCGAGAAATCCGAATTTCTGATCAGAAAATATTATGAATATTTTTCGATAAATTTTTGAAATATTCTTACTTTTTTAGTAGTATATATAAAAGTACATGTATATCCTATCAAAATAGGGGTTTGACTACAATTTTAAAAAAATTTGTCCTAAATCAATGTACAAAAAATCTACTAATCAAAATTTGAAACAATAACATGATTTTTTAATTTTCGCATCAAAATTTAAAAAATTTCTGAAAATTTCCGAAAAAAATCCGAAATTTTCTGATTCAAAATTTCGTAAAATTTTGAAAATTCGAAATCGGAACATAGAATCAAAATTCCAAAATTTTGGAATTGGAATTGGTAAGGGTTTTTACATTCTGAAATTTTATTATTATTATTATTATTATTATTATTATTATTTTCATAAACAGTCATTTTTGATCCGTTTCATCGGAAACATACCCATAGTTTCCACAAGTGGGGGAAAAAAACAAGTAGTCAACAACGAAATGACGAAGAACAGTCCATATAAATATATATGTATATATATATATATGTATATTTTTTTTCCGAACATAAAGCATATACATGCATGTATATGGTAGATCATAGGATTGTTCACAATCAATTTTTTAGTAATTTTAAAATCGAACATTCGATTTTGGTAGATCGGTTTTAGGCGGTGCCGGTCGGTTTCGACGGTTTAAGTTTGTACACTTCTTTAAAAAAAATTGATCAATTGGTGTTTGGTCAGTTTAATTTCGATCGATTTTGGATTTTTTGGCTTTTATGAATACTCTAGTAGAACATATAAATTAAAGTTTATTGAGTGAGCATTAATATAATGGTGCAAACACATGCTTCAAATATAGTATGGAATTAGAAATGGTTATCATAGAGAAGGAAAAAAATTCTTTTATACCCAGTGTTGATACTTGATAGTTGTGTTTAATAGAAGAGCAGCGTCTTAATTCAGTAATGTTAGCACTAGTAGTCTAGAACTAGAAGTTGCTTTCAGAAATTTCTTCTATCTATCTTTCAAGAAACCACATGATTTTCACCTACTTACTTGCTGTCCATGCGTTTAATTTCAGCTACCTAATGTGTCAACTTTCAATCTTTGTTATATCTGCCAGTGTTAATTATACATATTGGTCATGTGTAGTACAATGATGACATTTTTTGCATGGTATCTAATCACTTACCAGTGACGGGCTGAGCCGGCACTGAAAGAGGGGCTTATAAATAACGGGTTGTCTCAAAGTAAAATTTTTTTGGGTTTATTAATATTTATTTTTGGATATATTTACATGCTATAGTTTGATTTGTGAGTTCGTTTTTTTTTGGGATATTTTTGAGAATTCAATGTGTTTGTGATTTTCATAAAATAATTTTTTTTAAAAAAGTTATGTAGTGAATTCAAAACTTTTATTATCTTTTTGTTGATAATAAAAGTCTCTCATGAGAAAAGAAGTATTGGGTTAAATATTTAAGGTGGACTGTATTACGATGGAGCGTATATGTTACATACGTTTATTAATTTAAAAATATTTGCATGGACTGCATAACAATTGAATCAACATATTATGTATAAAAATTTTATTTTGTGTTAACAACTAAAGGCTCTAAAATGGGCTTTGATTTTTTTTTTTTAGGTGCTTGGACTTTGAAGTTAACATGCCATAAAATTGGACATTTTATTAGATTAGTCATACAGCACGTGCGTTGGACGTGGATGATGTCCTTTTATTTTATGAGAGCATTTTTGCTCAACCCATTTTTGGACACCATTGCTCATCAATGCCTCTATTAGATGACATGCATTCCAGTAATTATGTTGATGATACAAGATCAAAATGGGACACATGTCACCTTGCGCCGCCATTAAAAAAAGAGTAATACTTGGGGCACAACCAAAGCCACAACCTTTTTTACACAACCTTCATTTTGTGTCTATCTCTCTCTTGATGGGCCCTACAGTGCCAGTGGCCCCACAGTGCCCACTAGGAGAGAGATAGACACAAAATAGAGGTTGTGCAAAAAAAGTTGTGACTTTGGTTGTGCCCCAATTATTACCCTTAAAAAAAACCCCAATTCTGTAAGGTTTACCCCCCCCCCCCCCCCCCCCCCCCCCCCCCCCCCCCCCACCCACACACACACACACACACACACACACACACACTACAAATACTACATAGTCTATGTAGATATTAAAGGTCCAATTCTATCAAAGCTCAACCACCTATTAAAAAAAAAAAAAATCAATGTCCAACCTAAACCCCAATTGGTTGGGGCACAAGGTTTGCTTTGGTTTGGCAATATGTTAATTCAATTGTTATGAAGTTGCAAATATTTCATAAAAAATAAACGTATGTAATGTATACATCCCATTGTACTAAAGACCACAAAATTATTTTACGTTAGCCAAACTTTATAAATTATACTCCAGGACTTTTTTTTATCAATTAAAAGATAATGTAAACACATGTGAAACCTTCAAATTCTCAAAAATGACCAAAAAAAAGCTTACAAATCAAACTATATAATATGTAAATATACCAGTAAAGAGAGGGTTAATTACAAACACGTGGAAAAGTGAGAATTTAGCGGGGAGGAGTGGATTAGGCTAAGCGATGAGAATTTAACTAGGAAAAAAAATTAAGATATGTTTACCTTAAAGTAGAAGAAGAAAAAATTGGCTTAGGGCAATTGTTAAAATAAAACTTTCTGTGCTCAGAAAGATAGAAACAATTCACTTATCTAATAAGATGTCCTATAAGGAAAGGACTATTGGTGAAAATTTCAATTTGATTAAGAGTAATGCTTATGCTTCTCAAATTCATATCTCAAATGATATGGTAGTGGACTCACTGAATTTTGATTAGATAATGTTAAAGTGGTCTCTTCATTATTAAAGGTGGTCCCACTACTACATCATAAAATGTAAATTTGAGCTTAGAATTTAGAATGCATAACATTACTCTTTGATTAAACTACTACAACTTCCTAAAGCAAAGAGGACACGTGACCTACTGGAGTCTAATTCTTGAGGACTTTCACTCATGCACTATCGGAAAAGTATAACTAATGGAGTATATATTCAAAGAAGTAATCTCTAAATTATAGGAATAGAGCCATGCATTTTTTGCATTATCCGGAAAGTCAAACTAATGGAGTATTCGAAGAAGTAATCTCTTTTTTTTTATTTTTTATTTTTTGATAATACGAAGAAGTAATCTCTAAATTTTAGAAACAGGGTTGTGAATTTTTTTCCCCTTAAAATAGAGTTATAAAGGAACAAGACTGTTTTGGGCATAATCCGGTAGGAATCAAACTTGTAATACAATAGTAGTGTATGAATAACATTAAACCGTGTATATGACTAAAACATATTAATGTGGTATATTTGAAATATAAAAAAAAATGTAGGACTTTAGTAGACGGACCAAAAAAAAAAAAATGGCATACCAAATTTATAAAAACTCTTAAGAAAAATAGTTAAGTAAAAGTGCACTGATTGATAAAAGTGTAAAACACTTATGGGCATCGGTGCACTTATATATATATATATGTATATATATATATATATATAAAATAGATATAACCAAATCAAACCAAACCAAGCCAAGGCTTGTGTTAAAATCAATTGTGGTCGCAGCTATATAAATCACTTTTCTCTATTCCACTCACGAAAATTATGTATAATATGTAATTTTTTTTTTTTGGTTGGGGCCTTATAGAATTGAATTTTTTTTTTGGGTCCTAAAAAATTGGGAGCCCAAGGTAGTACTGTGCGCCTTGGATGCCTGGCCCCACGGTTGGCCCTGTCACTTATTTTTTGCTGACTTATAATAAGTATTTATATATATATACACACTTATGTGTGTATGTGTGTGTATATGTGTGTATGCAATGGGTAGACCAGGAGTTTGTTTTTGGGAGGTCAAGTTTATTGGATATGTGTCTGTTGATAAACAAGTTCCATGTGAGTTCTGAGGCGAAAGCTTTTGAGTATTTAATATACGCACTTTTAGAATGAGACGTAAAGTGAAAAGAGTACGTATTATTATTGTGTTCTTAGATTTAGGCCTCGCTCCTCACAAGAATTGGACAAGGAGTGATAATACTCTTTTCCTTCACTATTGTGAGGGATTATTAATGTCACATCCCTTACATTAAATCTTCTTTCAAATATGGGAACTATTAAGTTCATATTACCAATTTCTAGATTAATATAAAGCTTTGAAATTACCCATATCCACCAAAATTTTCACAAATACATAAGGTACACCACGTGTATATTTATTTGTTTGTTTTTTCTTCCCTTATATATGTGTACCGATTGCTACCCACCTGATTTTGCCATCTAATTCTAACCTTTGTCTTCCTAGCAAAAAAGAAAAAAATTCTGACCTTTGTCTTGTCGTTTTAAACAAGTGGGGCGGTGACATATGCAATAGTGACACTCTATTTACGGACTTTTTTTTTCTTCTTCCTCTTTTTTTTTCTTATTTTATTATTATTATTTTTAAAATTTTTATTTTTCCTAAGTATTTGGAAGATATTTTAGTCTGACAGCTTTTTCGACCTCACATTTTTTTCGACCTCACATTTAAGGAAAAGGATTCAGTGCAGTTAGCACAGTGCAGTTCGCACTGTACTACTCACAGTTTGCACAGTTTTTAAAAATTGGGTAGTTTTACTGTGCAAACTGTGAGTAGCACAGTGCGAACTGCACTGTGCTAACTGCAGTGAATCATTTTCCCACATTTAATTACATGCTAGTAGTGTCTTCTCTATGATACAGCCGTCGGGGACTTACATTAGGGATGTCAACGGGGCGAGTATGGGACGGGGCCCCCATACCCCCCCCCCCCCCCCCCGCCCCGCTTCAGTAAACCCTCCCCCCGCCCCGCATAGTGCTCTCCCCGCCCCCGGGGTCCCCGACCCCGCCCCGCCCCGCCCCGCTCCGATTATGTCTTTTTTTTTTTTTTTTTGGGTACACAAAATAAAAAAGTAATTTTTTTAATGCATTTTTTCCTCTAATAGTGCAGTTTTTTTTTAACTTACCCAATTAGTTCCCTAATAGTGCAGTTTTTTTTTTTAAATGGTAATACACATAACTATTGAGGGGTAAAAATATAAATACAAGTATATTCGGGGCGGGGCGGGTTTTTTGACCCTACCCCGACCCCGACCCCGACCCCGACCCGACCCGACCCGGGTTTTGAAAATCTCCCCCATACCCGCCCCTAACCCTATTAAGCCCCCCCCCCCATACCCTACCTATTAGGGGCGGGGCGGGGCGGGGCGGGGCGGGGCGGGGAACCCGAAAAACCCACCCCATTGCCATCCCTAACTTACATACATGACTAGGCAGAGTTTTCAACCTCACATTAATTACATGCTGACTCTTCAACTATGATTGAACCGTCGGATTTACATACGTTTGAAGAGTATCATTTGGAATGAAAATTTTGATTTCGATTCAAAATATTCCAATTTTGTCACAAAAAATTGAATTTTGAAATTCCGAAAACTCTAAAAAAAAATTCAAAATTCCAAAAATTTCAAAAATACGTTTTCCAAAAAATTTCCTTAAAAATCCAAATATTTTTTGAAAATTTGGAAGAATATGGACTTATTTGTCCTACATCGAATAAGAAGAGAAATGAGAGAGTAGGAGACTCTCTATAAAAGTATGACTTATTTTTTCAATAGTATTTGTGTCACATCCCAACCCGCCCCCGCGGGCTAGGATACGTGTAACAAAGCCAAGGACCAAACAATTATTTTTTTAACGTTCCAAAAATACCATTTTTGACTGAAATGTCAGGGGTTAAATATCATTTTATCAAATAAATTAATAAAAATGAATAAAATAAAATTTTAAAACCGTCAAATGGTACTTGGGCAAAGTTTCCTCTATTACAGTACCATTTACCCTGTTTTCATAAATTAAAACATTTTTAACCCCTGCTACACTCATTTATTTAAATATTCCAAAACATATCAAAATTCAACTAAATATATAGATATTACAAACTCATTCTAACATTTATTTCTAAACATATTTAAAAGTATAAACTTTAAGTTTATTACAACCTTATTCAAATCCTCACATAAAAACATATAAGCAAGCTAGACCCAGCCCCGTAGTCTCGATCATTTCTCACTGTGGTATTCATCTGAACCTGCGTGGTCATTAGCCACAAAATTGAATAAGCTTTCACTTAGTGAGTACATGGTACTAATCATGCAATTGGAGTACTTAATGAATCATAACACCAATTAAGCATCACAACAATAAATGGTCGCTGGCGTGTCAAGCAATCAATCACCATCGTTCTGGACCCCTGATTCCGGGCCAATCTCACTTTTTCCGTCGCATATAGCGAAATCACTCTCATTCACTCTGACCGTAGTCAATTCGCTGTGGTCGTCACCACTATCCCCTTTTCTCTGAGGATTTCATCATCATCATCCCCCCTTTCTTTAAGGAATGGGCGTCCCTTATATACGGGCTAAATAATGATGATTATCAATTGACACCCTTTGACCCAAATAAGCACATAAGCATCTCAACATGTCAACATGACAATTTCAGCATTTTTGAATATGTTAAATAATAATTAATCACATGCTTTTCTACTTAATCACAATTAAGCAATTTAAGCATTCATTAACAAATAAACAATATTAAATATCCAATTTTGGGATTAGGACACTCACCTCACAAATAGGTCCAAAATAAGCCCAAAATTCTCAAATTCCTTCACAAATTAGCTACTAATGATTCCAATGATGATCCTATACAATTTTGGTAAACTAAATATTACCAACTCATTCGGGACACGAAAAATCTATCGATTAAATTGAAAATAAATTATACCAAAAGGTTAGACTTACCCCCACGAGTCCAAATATGACTTCGTATCGTGATTTGGACAACAAACAACGAAACTGTGGCGTCAAAAAGACGAAACCCTCACTTTCTCTCCTTCCTTTCTCGCGTCTGACTCTCACCCTGGTTTTGACACTTTTTCTTCTTCTTTTTTTGATTGATTTGTACGGCCGTCGCCGCCTAACACTAATCATACACACTTACGTTTTACCTTCTTTTTTTTTTTTTTTTTTTTTTTAAATAATGAAAATGGGAGATGCTATGGTGCATCTCAATGTATCTAAACTTACCACTATTTACACTTACACTCTCACACGTTTCTAAACTCCTATTATCACACCCAAACTAATTATATTACTATCCCAATATCTAAGTGGATCTATATCTATACCAAGTATGAGCCCCAAATGTAGTCCCAAATATTAAATGAAGGCACTAATTAGCCTACTAATTATGTCATGTGTCCAATTACGCTCTCATAAGGGTACCCAAACTCGTCTCATAAATAATCATGAACTATAATAGAATATTAAAACACTAAATATTTTATCAATTAAATAATCATATGGCATCAGCATGTATCATAATGTACACATTAACATTTACATGTCTACCATTTAATCACATAAATGCACATTTATGCAATTTATATTATCCAAACCTCTCTTGGGTCACACTTTCATATCTGTCTCACCTCTAGTAGAACTTTCAACTGTGCCCTTTATCAAGCACTTATCAGGTCGGGTAACTGGATCTTACCCAAATCATCACATGCAATTAATTATACTAATTAATGCATGCAAAATAAATATTACTACCTTTTTCCGGGTACGGGTATTACAATTTGTATTCCGAAAATTCAAAAAATTATGAAAATTTCCGATTCAAATTCTGAAAATTCCAAAAATTTCTGAATAATACCGATTTTGTAAATTTCCGAAATTCCAAAATCGGAAAGGAAATTGAAATTCCCAAAAAAATCGGAACAAAAATTGGAACACCTATTTAATTTCTGAAATTTTCGGAATTTTTTCCGAAAGAGGGAATTCTGATCCGTTCTGTCCGAAACACATCCCTGCATACACCGTACACGAGTGCATTTTTTGTTACACAAATTTTGTTGAGTAATGCTACTACACCCACACCAAATTTCACACTAAATTCCACACCCAACAATTATGGCCGTTGATTCCAGTAGACCCCATACGAGTCCCATATAAGTTCTACACGAGACCTACATGAATTAAGAATCAAGATGTGTTTGGTGTGGTAGTTGGTGTGGAATTTAATGCTGGTGTAGCATTTTTTGAATTTTGTTCACTCATTACTCACCCAAGCACCCTATTAGGTAAACATATGGGACACACCAATTTTCATCTGTTATTTATCCTTATGTTATCCTTAAAAAGTGGTGGGTTCTACATTATCACCCAATAGGGTGCTTGAATCAAGAATGAGTGAGCTAAAATCCAATCCCTACTCAAAAGTCCAGGGATACTTGTCCCCTCAACTTTTTAAAATGGAATATTTATATTTTAGTCAACTTTTTTGTATAAAAAAGTTAGTCTGGTACTTTTTAAAAATTAAAAAATTATCAATAATAATTAAAAAAAAATTAAAAAGTCATCAACAAAATTAAAAAAAACATCAACTTTTAAATATTTATTTTGTGTTTTAATCTACTTTATATTTTCAATATTGTAAACTTGTACCAAAACATTATGATGATTGTTCCCAACGTTGTGAAGACTTGCTGCCAACTTTGTGAAGAGTTACACTCGACTTTGAAAAGAGTTGCTCCCTGCATTCTAAAGAGTTGCTCCCAACGTTTCAAAGTGTCCTTCCCAATACTATAAAGAGTTGCTTCAAAACGTCAAGTAATTAAATTTGATGGCATTTTATTTTTACAAAAAAAGTTGATATTCTTTTAATTTTGAAAGAGCAACATATTTGACTTTTAAATTCTATACAGAAAGTAAAGTGAAAGTTAATTACCCCTTTTAAAATTTATTTTCTTAGGGTTAATTACACAAACCTCCCTTGAGGTTTGGATTAATTACATGGATCTCCCTTGTATTTTGAGAAATTACACGGACCTCTTTTGAGGTTTAGATTGTGTTACATACTCACCTCCCCTTCGTTAGTGGAACATCTACCCTTGACAAAAATTGATGATGTATGTGATTAATTACCTAGAGATAAAACTTCACACACAACTTTTTGTTCACAACCCACAAAAGTGTCTAACTCTCTCCTGTGTCACTGTAGGGTCCACTGACAACACATGATGACACAGGAAAGAGATGTACACACTTCTATGAGTTGTGAATAAAAAAGTGTGAAGTATTACTCATTACCTAATGTCAAAATTACACTTGCTTTACCTGATAAAAAATAGGAATAATTACACAAACCTTCTTTGAGATATGACCTAATTATATGGACCTCCCTCAGTACAAAAAAGGCTTTTTTGTTATTTTTTTCCTCACTTCTTCTCTTCCCTTGTTCCGACTCTCACCAAAAAATTAAATTTTTCCAAAATTTAGAATCATCTCTTTTATTTTTCAAAATGACTATATTATCCTTACCATTTTTCACAGTCCCTTCAATTTTTTATGAAGCAGATAAAATTCTTCCCAACAAACCACTGCCCAGATTCTTTTGACCTATTATGTCCGTCATATTTATTCCATTCACAGGACAAACTAAAAAGTTGAAGAAATAAAAAGTCCAAACCCAAGAAATTTAAGGTAAATACATTTTATCCCCTGTGGTTAAAGCCGTTTTTACTTTACCGCCCGTGCTTTAAAAGTGGACACTTAACAATCCCTGTGATTTTGGACTAAAGTGAAACTGTTAAGAATTCCCTCAAATTAAACTGATAAGATTTCTAAAATTTGCCAAAAATATTAACATTTAACCCCCTTTGTGAGGTTAATTTTAGGGTTAATCCCCTATGTCACGACCCATCCCGCTACGGGCGGAAATAGGACACGTGACATGCCACCAAGGCTTATCCAATTCATTTAAAAGAGTATAGCAGTGGAAAAGAAACTTAAAAGTAACAATGAGTACTCAACTCTTTGGAAAACAATACACTCTAAGTTGTAAAATCCGTATAAATTTGAAAACGTAATTATATTTCAAAATGAGAATAGGTATATTAAAGGGGGTCCCAAAGATACCGTAAGAACCAATTAGAACATTAAATATTTTTTAAAAGGGGTATAAAAAGAACACATGCAGCAGTATTTTCAATCGGTCGAACTGCCCTGTTCGACCGGTCGACTGACCCTTTAACAGAATTCTTCCTGTGCTGCGAAAATTGCCTAATGATCAAACAACCCAACCATTTCAAAACTATAAGAACATACATAATCATTGCCAAACATTGAAAAGGAAACGGAAATGAAACAAGTTATGCTTGTTTGTGTCACAACCCATCCCCCTACGTACGAAAATAGGACACGCGGTACGCCACCAAGGCTCATCCAATTCATAAAATAACTGTACGCAGCGGAAAAGAACTTAAAAACAACCTTGAATATTTAGAACTTTTGGAAACATTATTCTCTAGGTTGTAAAATCCGTATAAAATTGAAAATGTAATTATATTTCGAACCGAGTGAATTCATGTTAAGATGGGTTCCAAAGGTACCCTAAGAACCAAAAAAATATTTAAATAATTTTCGGAAGGGGATCGAAAAAGGTTTCATGCAGGGGGTATTTCGACCTGTCGAACGACCCCCTTCGACTGGTCGAAAGACCCTTCAACAGAATTCTCCCCAAAATTGCAGAATTTTGCTTAAGGTATCAAACAACCTTTACTCCTTTCCTTCCTCTAACCATGTTTACATTATTCTACACTTCACAAACTATATTAAGCTTTCAAGAACATTGTGGGAACATACTAATCCACGAAAAGAAACAATGACGGAACAAGCTAAGGCTTGTTTGGATCAAAACATAGAAGTACTAATCCCACCTTCTAAAATTTGGATTCGATAAGTAAAACATACAAAACGTGAATCCACGAGTTCCGATTCATACGACATAACCAAAAAGATTTTTAATACTTATTACAACATCATATAACCATACTACACCTTCCAAATCAATTACATAGTCCTAGCTATTCGAAAAGCTCACTATTACATGATTTGAAAGGAAAGCAAAAACATATACAAGAGGATCCCCGGCATTCCCATCGGCCTTAGTCTTCTCACTTCTTTTTCCTTTTCTTCTTTTCACATGCAATGAAGTAAATCTCCACTGCTAAGCTATATGTTGAGTGCACAATTTCTAACATATGCATATATGATAATTCATGCTTCAATGTCATAATTCACATCAAATAGTCTCTAGGGAGGAAATACACATTCATCCGACAGAGGCAAGTCTAAGCCTTAAACCGCGATGCCCACGGCTAGTCCAAGCCTACAACGGTTGCATCCCCAAGTGCCATGGCAAGTCCAAGTCTTAAACCATGCACAGTAGCCATCGCTATTACAATTCTCCAACATCGAGAAGCTTACCCTGGCAAAAATTTGTATAAACTCCCCCATTTGACCAACATAATCAACTCAACGTGCTCGCGTAAAAGTAGACATGCTTTTCATATTTAAGCACGTGCATAATTAACGGGCCTAAGATTAACACATGAATTTTGCCCGGATCACAATTTCGTCGTCGAAAATCAAAACATGTAATTTCCCTATATCTCATAAGCTAGAAATTCATACCTCGAGCTATCGTCGTATAACTTGGAGGGAACGACTACAAGCCCGATTAAACGTCAGATCTCCGATCCTACGCAAAACCTACAAGTTTACACGCATTTTTCCAAATTTCTAGATCTAGAGATTTATAAAAACTTAGCCAAACGTGGCCTAAAGACTATCAAAATGTAGCTATTACCTCGGGGAGTCCGAATATGAAATTTGGTTGAAAACAAACGGGCACAAGTCCGTCGATTTGCGCCTTGAATCTCTAAGCACTAAAATCCCCTTTTGATTTCAATTTTAGAAAAGTTGTCAAATGAAAATATCTTGGCTTGCTATATATAGACAAAATTCTCGAAAATTACGTGTATCTCCCCACGAGTTTTCAAAACTCCTATTTATCCCTCAAAACGTCTTACATGTCTAATTCATTACTTCACGAGTGAAAGCTATAATTTATAAAAACTTTTCGTCTAAGTTCCGTTTGTCGACGAAAATTACGTTCCGAAAACTAATTTTGTGGAATTTCTAGATAACCTACCTTTTATGTAACGTATTACATTGGTTATCTCTAAATAATCAAAATGATCTTAAATAATATCAAAACTAACATAAATTACACTACACAGGTATATTGTACTATTCACATATACTAGGTAAAATCAAATAATATTTAAATCATATAAATGTCATTTAGTCAATCCAATGCCTCATGATTTTCCATGTTCCCGTGTCCTCGATTGACACTCACCGTTGACCCACTGTCAATTCCATCTCTATTATTAATCAACATTAATAAAATCCAGAAATTCACTTATGCATTTAAAATGAATACATTTCCCTGGGACGGGTGTGACAACTCTCCCCTCCAAAAAGGAAGTTTATTCCCAAACTTATACCATTTCATCAATTCATAGCGACTTCACATAAATACTTCCAATATTTGTCTCATCACAAACTAGACATCTCTATTGAGATGTCACAAGAGATGTCACAATCTTACGAGGAAAATAAATCCTCAAGCTCTGAAGGAAAATAAATCCTTAGAGTCCTCGTCTCAATCCGATTGTAGATTCAAACTGAATCCCAGCAAGACATCAAAGCAACTTGGTAAGTAAGAACATTAATATATGAGTAGAACATACTCAATGGTCAAATCTGACATTAAATCACATCACGATGTCACAACATCAACCCACATATCTGTTCGTGGTATTTATCACCTATACTTTCCCAAAACCTAAAGGTTTTATCTCAATCACTGAAACAAAGGAAATAACTCATCTCTCATTCACCTATCTTGCTTTTCGACTAAAAATCGTTGACAACACATCTCAAGTGGGTAACAACCTTAAACAATTCTTCATCTCGAAGTGAACCAAAACTAAGTACTATCATACATACATACCTCGTCGATAAGCGAATGCTTTAACCAACTTTTCATATACTATAAATTTAATGCCTTATCTTGTTAATCACGAAATACTTGTAGAATGATAACACGTTTCAACTACTTTCATTCCTTATCAAGTTCCATTTCGGTTTAATCCAACCTCGTATTATACTTCCAATCATACATGCCTCGTAAGATACTATCCAGATTCCCAACTGGCAATTTCATATCATTCTACTTCTTCGAGTCATCCGATGTCTTGAATAGTTAAACACTTATCATTATTTCTCCAATTCTGTACTCGAACTACCGTCGATTAACATAGAAGATTACACCTTAAATTTTAATTTAAAACTTTTAAAAAAGTCAATTTCATTTCTCATTCATGTTTTAAAACAAATTATTTTGAAATCTCACATAGCACTTTCATCTCTTTCACAACATATTTACCTCAATATCCCTCGTAACAAATAACATTGTGAACCAAAATTGACTCAATCATACACGTACCACAACATTCCTCATGACACATTCCCATACTCGGACCATACTTTATTTCTGTCTCAATTCTTTGACCATTCACAATCTATTCTTATTCACGTAGTGTACACATACCCTGCGTCAATTACTTTTCTGTCTGGGAACTCAATTATAATATAATCCATTCTCATCTCATATATACTCTACTTGTCTACTATCTTTTAGTCTCTCTGTCCAGGTACATTCACTACTGTTTACGTCATTATATGACTCTATAAGTCTCTGGTGTTTCACTTTCACTTTTACACAAGCCCATACCAATCGTACTCATGTATCTCAACTCTTACTGAGTTCCTGACAACCCTTTACACTAAACGTAAACTCTTCGTATAACATCTCAAGGCACTATACTTATTCAACATTTTATTATTTCATAACTCTGGTCAGCCTGACTTAACTCCAATTTAGATTCTCTAATCCTTTATCTTCACTATTATGATCTCAAATTCATTATTCTCGAAGAACCTGTTGCTAAAGTATTCATACTATTGCTATTACCATTTGAAGACAACTCAGTAATTTGATCTTTCCGATCATGTACCATAGTCTCACTGTGTTCGATAAATTCCCTATCGACTTCCAATTCACATACCTTTCATGACAATACTCAAGGTCACCCATTCTTACTTCAGGTACTAATGTCAACCCATTCATAACTATTATCTTTAAATGTTTCACATTTTACGGATCTCATCAAGTTCCTAATTGTTCAAAACTTTAAATCATTCATAACCTTGGGTTACTCTAATACTTAAACTAAGATCAAGTTCCCTTTAGAACAATACTCAAGTCAACTCATTTAGTGGTACTACCTCCAGCTTACTAAATCCAAGTGTACAACATTTCACTAACCCCTTACTTGAAAATTTCCAAGTTCATAATCTGCTCACGTAGAACTCATTCGTTTGACAAACACCGTTGTGTCCTAAGCACAAAGCATACCATATCCTTCCACGATACTCGTCTTCCAAAGTCTACTTGATACCTTATTACTCAAACAAAAGTTTTATTTTAAAACATTTTAAACACTTTAAAATTTTCTTGGGGTGAAATTCAACATTCTCAAAACTCTCCAACCTCATTGGAATTTAGGACAACCGAGATAGTATTCCACTTCATTCACCATTGTCCTCTGACCATTTTACATTCTGATGATGCCTTAAATTGGTAAGAAGGGTTTGGAGAGAGAAAAAGACAAGAACAATTTGTATGTGGTTCGGTCCCGTTAATTAGGTGACCTACGTCCACGATTGCGTCTGGGCGCGTTCACTAGCAGATCACCGGCGGGCCTGGTGAGCCAACAAAGAGGGGCGGCACTACCAGTAATACCGGTCGGGTATATGCGTATTATGGTGAGTTCTTTGTTGTATGCTTGTTAGCTAGAGAATTAATAGGACCGGATCCCTGTAGACAGGGTAGGTGGGCTCTTTTATAGATGCAAGAGTCCACCTTTACATGGTAAGTTAATAGGATTAGGAAACCTAATCTAATTACAATTGATTTGCATAATTTGGGGAGAGTTTCCTAAGTGGTTTAGGAAACTGCAGGTCCTCGGGACACCGCAGTCTTTCATGCCCGGCCTGTTGGTACGAACTGCACGGTCCTGACGAACACCTCGGGATTGCTCAGTTATTGGCGCCTTGACTGAAGTAATCTGCACCTCTCGGTGACTTGGTAGACTGACTTCATGGCTGGATCATTTTGGACATATCAGTTGCCCCCCATTTTCGGAACTGACTGGATGCTTCATCGGGTGAGGATCAAAAATCAGTATTGCCTTGGAAACCGTCCAGATATCCTCCAGGAATACTGCTCAGGATGGGGTTCGCCTTCCAGATCACCCGGTGGAATAATCGACCGGTACAGGAATAGGCCCGGGCGATGATATTGCCACGTGTCAGGGAGTAATTGGCCTGGTCAAGATCCAGCGAAGTCAATTCGGATGTAACCGAACAGCCGTGTGGTAACTGGACCGTCATGTCACGCATTTAATGCTTGCGCATTTTGAGGCGACCTTTCACGATCCCGAGGCGACAGCTGTCTGGCGACTCTTGGTGGGAAAACTCCTGAGCCATTGGATCTAATTGATCTGGACTGCCCGTTATTCCTATATAAGGAACACTTACTCATTTCTTCAATTCCTGCTTCCAAGTAAGAGAGTTTACCGAGCGGTTTGAGAGCAAACAAGATCCCGAGCAAGATTCCCGACCTCTTATCTGCGCTAAACCTTGTAAGTCCTTCCTTCATGTCTTCAGTTCTTCATTCTCTTCTCCTTTTCTGAATAAAACTGGAGGGAGCGAACCCACTTAGGTTAGAACGAGCGTGGGATTTCGTCTTTTTTAGGTTTTGTTATTTCTTCCAATCCAGAGGTGCATTAGAGCAGTTGAACCGAACGGGTGTTCCCGGGAGAGTCTTGAGAGAGTGTTACCTTTCCTCTAGAGTCTTGTATGACCTGCCCTTTAGGTTGTTAGATCTACCTCCTTGGTATATTAGGCTTGGAGTTCTTGACCCATTTTTAGGCCGTCTGCCTCCTAGGTCCATTGCTGATGTAGACATGTGCCACTCAGACTTCAACTTGTCATCCCGCTCAGAAGACGAGCAATCACGATCAGGGACCTTGAGCACAAGTCTAGATCCTCTTTCTTCATCCCCCTTTGACCAGCATAGTGAGGGAAGGATACCTGCCCGAGCGTCTCACGAGGAAACACACCGGGATTCTCCTGTAGCCTCGATGTCTCGGGGGTCGGGCGATGAAGGGTCTATACCGAACAGTCCTGGCGTCGTCTTTGCGTGCGAGTCAATAACCAGCACACTGTGAGGTCCTGACTTGGGTTGGATCAGGGAGATATATGACATTCCTGGCCCCTTCTCCCTTTTTATCCACGATGGCGGGGCCCATTTTCACGAGTCGGGCTTCGTCACTTTGTACAAAGATGCCTTTATGGCAGGCCTTCGCCTACCGCTCCATCCCGAGGTAGATGAGCCCATTGCCTGGGACGCCCTCATCTACCTCGGGATCTCCCCCGGGCAACTCGCCCTGAACGGTTGGCGGTATCTGATGGGGTACATCTCTTTGTGGCCTCAAGTTCTAGGGTATGAGCTCACCCTACAAGAGTTCTTTTGGACCCATCGGCCTTTCCAAGTTCACGGGGAGTTTGGTTTTTTCTCGTTCGGGGCTAGGCAGGGGCGGAAGATAATAGTAAATTGCCCGAGCAATAATAAAGAATGGAAGAAGAAATTCTTCCAAGTGTCCACCCTGGGGCTGTGTGAAAAGGCGCCGGGTGCACAGTTGAGGACCTCATGGGCGGGGAAGCTGAGGAGTAAGCCCGATCACTTTTCTTTCCTGATTAGTCTTTCTGTTTTGCCGTGACTAACCCGTTTATATGTTTACTTTGCAGTGGGATCAGTTGACTTGCCAAGTCTTCCCGACGAGTTCCAAGCGAGGATCTTGTCCTTGGTGGAGGGCCCAACTGACATCAATCAAGTGTTGACTCGGTCCGGAAGCCCGAAGATCTCCTACGAGCCCCAGCACCACTTCACCGCTCCCATCTTCCCGACGATCATTCCTGGTAAATCCCATCTCTTGACCATCTGGTTTTCTTTTTATTTGGTACTTTGTTGAATTCTCATGTGCTCTTCTATGGTTTTTCAGAAATGGCCCCCAAGAGCGTGGTGGCTTTGAAGGAGAAAGAGGCGGCCTTGATGGCCCGGGCTGGCCAGAAGAGAAAGAAGCCAGACCCCGCCGAGGGCCAGCCCCTCAAGAGGATCTCCTGGGGAATCTCTATCCGGGCAGAGAAGGAGGCTGCTGCGATCTCAACACCTGGCGTAACCATCGCCGCGCCTTCATCACTTCCCCCGGTAGCCAAACCGTCCGAGGTCTCCTTCTCGAGCATGGAGGAAACTTGTGCGAGCCCCTCTTCAAGGCCGGTAGTTGAGACAGCGGACGACATCCGCGAAAGGGTACGTCCCGGGCAGCTGCAGAGTCAAATCGACAAGTGCACCCAGCTCATCCCCGATGCCATCATCGGTTGGCTATACAGCATCAACCACATGGTAAGTCACTTTGCAATGTGAACATTAACTTTTCTTCCATGCATATACTGACGTTGTCTTGTTCTTGCAGATTAGCTGTATTGCGGCCGGGGCTGAAGCCACCCTTCCAGGCGTTACTGAGAGGTTGGCCACTACAGAGGATGACCTGTCCGTGGAGCGGGCTGCCTGGGAGTCCACAGATTTTGCTCTCTCCATGGAGGAGGAAAAATCCCGGGCAGCGGCCTTGGAGCTGGGGGAGACCCGCGACTCTCTTTCAACTGAGCGGGCTGCCCAGAAGGTTGAGGAGTTGAAAGTTGCAGCCGTGGAGGCCGGGAGGATCACTGCCGAGAAGGACTTGGCAGCCATGACAGCCACGCTTTTGGAGCTCACTGCCGCTCAGGAGGCTGAAGCCAAGGATGCTGAGGAAGAGTTTGAGGCAGGGTTCCTCACGGGCTACGCTGACCTGGCGAAGCGGGCCGCTGCTAACCACCCTGACTGGGACCTGTCCGGCTACTCTTGGGCAGAATCCAGTTACTAGAAGGAGGGCCAAGCTGACTCCGAGGTCGCTACTGAAGCTGCACCAATCGGGGACCCCTCTGTGGAAGAGCAGGTTGCCGAGGAGGGAGTGGTGGTGGTTGTGGACAACTAGTTTTTTTTTTTGTTGTAGTTTTTTTCTTTTTTGGGGAGGCTACTACAACTGCCCCCCAGGCTTTGTATAGTTTTTTTTACTATTAATGAAAAGGCCCTCGAGGTCAAACTTTCTATCCATTTTCTACTGACTTTTCATTAACAGTTTACTTTTATCTGTACTGTGCCTGTTTGCGATTGCTAGTGTCCGACCGGTTTTTAGCCGACCTAACCCCTGCCTTAGAAAATGGTTTAGGAACTTGTAACCAATAGAACACCTAGTCTTCCTGACTTGTTTAAAAGGTAATAGCCCAGTATGCCATAGGAACTTGTCCTGTTTAGCGTCCGGGATCACCCAGTGTATTATAGGAGTACCCTATATTACCGTCCGGGAGGTCCTGATGTATTATAGGTGTATCCTGTTTTACCGTTCGGGATATTATCTCTGATCATTGTAAGTACTTAGGAATATCTTCTAAGTTCTTGTAGTGACCGGTGTGATTTCCTGTTTTGGCCAACTATTCTCCTGCCCCCCCAAGCATTTTGCTAAGGCGGGAGTGCAGGAGTGAGTGGTCGTAGGAAACCGACCTAGAACATGGGTGGTTGCAGGGTCCTTTGAAGCTCGCCATCGTCGGCCACCTAGGGGTTTGTCCTCGTCGTCGGTTGGACCTAAGCGAAGCTTTAAGTAATTTCCTATTTAGGTCTAATATCCCCTTGCCCCCCGAGTGTCCTGTGAAGGCGAGAGCATGGTGAGGAGCGACCGTAGGAAACTGACCTGGAACATGTGTGGTTGCAGGGTCCTTTTGTGCCTAGGTTTGGAGCCTGAGGTCTTTTGGTGCCTGGGTTCGGAGCCCGAGGTCTTTTGGTGCCTGGGTTCGGAGCCCGAGGTCTTTGTATGCCTCGGGGTTAGGCCCGAGGACTTTTATGCATTGCACAGGGTACTGACAGGAGTGAATTTGCAAAGTAAACTATTCAATTTTATTTAAAAAGAAAAATTCATAGCGGTTGCTCAATTAGAGCTTACAAAAAGAAATTTCTCTACCAATACTAAATTCTCATGGCAAAGTGCTACTGATAATACTTGCGGAGGTGTTGCACATTCCAAGGATGAGAGAGATCGTGCCCGTCCATGCTCTGTAGCCAGTAAGTTCCCGGTCGGTTGAACCGGGTTACTTTATACGGGCCTTCCCAGTTTGCCCCTAATTTCCCATGGCTCGGGATCTGGGTAGACTGGTTCACTGCCTTAAGGACGAAGTCTCCGACTTGAAAACTGCGGTGCTTCACCTTGCTGTTGTAGTACTGTGAGACCCATTGCTTGTAGGCTGCCACCTTTAGATAAGCTCGGTCTCTCCTTTCCTCCACCAGATCCAGTTCTGACCTGAGAGCTTCTTCATTATCTGACGCATTGAAGTTAGCCACCTGATATGTAGGCAACCCGAGCTCTGTGGGGACCACCGCCTCAAATTTGTAAGTCAAAGAGAACGGTGTCTCACTTGTTGCCACTCGGGGTGTAGTGCGGTAGGCCTACAGGAGGGTTGGTAGTTCTTCAGTACACAGCCCTTTGGCGACTTCAAGCCTTGTTTTGATTGACTACAAGATTGTCCGGTTGGTTACCTCGGCTCGACCGTTGGCTTGTGGGTGCTCAGGGGAGGAGTAATGATTTAGTATCCCGTAGCCCGAGCAGAACTGCCTGAATAGAGGGGTGTCGAATTGTCTGTCGTTATTGCTGACCAGGACCCGGGGAATGCCGAACCTACTAAGAATATTCCTTTCTACGAAGCTTTCCATTTTTCGTTTGGTTATTATCGCCAAGGGCTCGGCCTCTGTCCATTTGGTGAAGTAATCAGCAGTGATGACGGCGAACTTGACCCGGCGGGCTTCTTCCTTTTTGTCTGGTAGCGCCCTCGTTGTCAAGAATGTCACGATTGGGTCCATCCAGCTGGGTCCCAGGGTGATCGGATCTACCTCCATGCCTTCTGAGTTGATCACACTTGACTCAGGTAGATGTTCTATCCGTATCCCGGGCAAGTCTGACTCAGAGGATGAGGCAAGGCGAACCAACCGGTCAGCCCTGGTGTTTTCTTATCTGGGTATCTGCGTGATGGAAAATCCCCGGAGCTTCTTGGAAACCGCTCGAACAAGGGCCAGTTAGGCTACCATGTTGTCTTTCCGCGCTTCGTACTCTTGGTTAACCTGGTTGACCACGAGCTGGGAGTCGCTATATCCCTGGACTTGTTGTGCACTTATAGAGATGGCCAACTGTAATCCGACCAAGAGGGCTTTATATTCGGCCTCGTTATTGAAGGCACAGAACCCAAACCTTAGCGCGTATTCGAGTTGGATACCGTTGGGGGTAGTTAGGATGATTCCTGCCCCACTGCCTTGCTGATTGGATGAACCATCCATATGTAGTACCTAGGTAGGGATATCAGAGTGTAACCCGGGCGGTAGGGCTGGTGGCTCAGACTCTTCAACCGGGTCTTCTGGATACGTAAATTCAACCAAAAAGTCTACCACGACTTGTCCCTTGATGGCTGTCCGGGGTTGGTAAATCACTTCAAACTCTTCCAACTCCAAGGCCCACTTGACGAGCCTCCCGGACGTGTCTGGACGACTGAGGATTCTACGGAGAGGTTGATCTGTGAGGACCACAATGACATGGGCCTGAAAGTACGGACGGAGCCTTCGGGCCGAGGTGATGAGGACGAATGCCAATTTTTCGATACGAGAGTATCTACTCTCTGCGCCCTGTAATGCCCGGCTGGTATAGTACACTGGGAACTGTATCCCGTGCTCTTCCTGAATGAGTGCCGAGCTAACCACTGACGGTGACACTGCCAAGTATAAAAACAATTCTTCCCCCGACACGGGTGTTGACAGTAGAGGAGGGGACGCCAAGTACTTCTTGAGTTCCTGGAACGCCTCTTCGCACTCTTCTGACCACTGGAACGCTTTGCGGAGGATTTTAAAGAATGGCAGACACCGGTTGGTTGCTCGAGAGACAAACTTGTTCAGTGCGACCACCCGTCCGGCTAGGCTCTGAACCTCCTTCGTCGATTTGGGCGACCGCATGTTAATGATGGCTTTGATCTTTTCGGGGTTTGCCTCAATTCCCCGTCTGCTGACTAGATGGCCCAAAAATTTCCCGGATGAGACGCCGAAGGTGCATTTAGCCGGGTTCAACCTCATCCTAAATTTTCTCAAAATGCTGAAGTCCCCGGCCAGATACTCAAGGTGGTCGAACTAGTCTCGGCTCTTGACCAGCAGGTCATCCACATATACTTCCATAGACTTCCCAATCAGGTCCTTGAACATGTAGTTGACCAGGCATTGGTAGGTGGCCCCGGCATTCTTGAGACCGAATGGCATAACCTTGTAACAATACGTACCCTGGTCAGTGATGAATGCAGTCTTCTCTTCGTCCCTAGGGTACATGCTGATTTGGTTGTACCCCGAGTAGGCATCCATAAACGAGAGGAGTGAGTGACCGGTCGTGGAGTCCACAAGGAGGTCTATCTTGGGCAATGGATAGCAATCCTTGGGGCAAGCTTTGTTGAGGTTGGTGAAGTCCACGCACATCCTCCACTTCCCACTACTTTTCTTGACAAGTACCACGTTGGCTAGCCAGTCGGGATAGTGGACTTCTCGTATGGAACGGACTTTGAGGAGCTTTTCGACCTCCTCGCTCACTGCTTTCTACCTCTCGGGGGCTATGCCTTTCCTTTTTCTGCTTCACCGGTCGACAATCTGGACTGACATTGAGTCGATGGGACATTACCCGGGGGTCAATCCCGGGCATATCCTCATGACTCCAAGCAAAGACGTCCTGATTTTGCTTCAGGAACTGAGTCAGTTTTTCCTTCAGGCTAGGCTCCAGCAGGGTACCGATGCTGACTGTGTAGTCTGGTACTCGGTATTTAACGTCACACTTTCCAATTCTTCCACCGGACCTACCGCGTCACTCTGGTCCCGGGGGTCCATCTCTTAAACGTTTAATATTTCAGTGATAGTCCCCCGGCGTAACGAGCTGACATAGCAACTCCGGGCGGTAGTCTGATCTCCACGCAAGCATCCAGGTCCCCGAGGAGTGGGAACTTCACTGTTAAGCTGTTGGTGGAGACGATCGCCCTGGCCTTGTTGAGGGTCGGCCTCCCAAGAATGACATTATAGGCCACGGGGCTTCTAAGATCACAAAATTGGTCAACACAGAAGCCTACTGAGGGTAGGTTCCCATGAGAACTGGAAGCTCGATTGTTCTGAGCGATTATATGCTGGAACCATTAAATCCAACCAGGGGGGTAGCAACCGGCCGGAGCCAATCCCTGGCAATCTCGAGTTGATTGAATGCTAACGTGAACATAATGTCAGACGAGCTGCTTGTGTCCACTAGCACCCTCTTGACCATATAGTTGGCTATAAAAAGCATCACAACTAGCGGGTCATCATGGGGATAGTGGACACCCTACAAGTCATCGAATGTGAATGTTAGAACATTAGTTGGGGAGGAGCCGGTGGATTGGACCTGCCAGACATCCGCCCGGGATGCCCGAGCATGCCTCTTCCGTGTCGACTGTGAATCCCCTCTGCTTGACGTTCCTCTGGAGATCACGTGGATGTGGCCAAGTGGTGGTGGCTGATCGGGATCGGGTGTCCTGCCGGGGTCGTCTATCTACTGTGACGAACTCCGCAAGGTGTCCCTGCTCGATCAGCTTCTCTATTTCTATCTTTAATTTAAAATAATCCTTCATTTCATGGCCGTGGTCCCTGTGGTAGCGGCAGAACTTGTCCCGATTCCTCTTACCGGGCGGGGCTCTGAGTTTAGCTGGCTGCTGAAGCAACCTCTGCGCCTCTGCGGCAGCCATGACTTCTTGTATGGGCCGGGAAAGGGGTGTGAAAGCAATCGGGGGCTGACCCCGGACATCCTTCTGATCTTGCTTTGGCTTCTTTCCCGAGCTCTTCTCAATTCCTTCACGCTTGCGCATGGCCTTCGGGGATTCGTCCCCCGCCTGGCCGGCGCGCTTCGCCTTCTGGAACTCCTTAGTGTTTATGTATTTTCCGACCCTCTCCGAGAGCTCCACCAGGGTTGCTGGTCGGTCACGATGAAACGACATGGCGACCTTGGTGTGTTGAACTCCTAAACAGAAGGCCATAATGGCGGCCGTTTCATTTTGATTGCGAATCTGGAGCCTTTGCTGGTTGAAACGGTCCACATACTCCCTCAAGGACTCCCCTTTGTGCTGCTTGACGGTCAATAGCTGAGTGTCCGATTGTGACCGATCGAGCATCCCGACAAACTGGCTGATGAACAGCTTACTGAGGGCTTTGAAATCATCGACCGTCCAGGGCTTTAAAGCATGGAACCACTGTGCGGCTGGCCCCTTGAGGGTACTAGGAAAGGCCAGGCACAGTAGCTCATCCACCGTGGCTACCAGTGCCATCTAAGCCTTGTAGGTGCGGATGTGGTCCACCGGGCTCCCTGTGCCGTCATAGGAGCTGAGGTGAGGGGGTTTGAACTTCTGTGGAATAGGAAACTGTGATACCCGAGCGGTATAGGGTGATTCCGTCTCTGTGTTGGTGAGGTCGTGGCCGAACTTGCGTGTCAACCTTTCAATCTACTGTTGCAGTTCCTCGACCTGGGCCTTTACATCATCCCGCCCGGTTCTCCTCTCTATATCCGAGCGGTAGGTCGGATTGGATGATGAGGCCTCTTCCTCAAAGCACGTTGACCTCGGAGATAGGACCGGGCTCCTGGTCCGGGAAATCGTGTGCCTAAGATCCCCCTGGCTCAGGGCCGGAGGGTCTTTGGTTGATTCCTGGGCCTTCCGTCCTGGCTCTTCCCCTCTGGCCATGCGCCGTCGGTTGATGATGGTTCTGGCATCCTCCACCCGGCGAGGATTGGGCCGAGCTCGCCTCTGTGAACACCTAGTTGCCTGGCTGCGCTTACCATCACCGAGGTGTTCCCAGTCCGGTGGGGACACCGGGGTAGAACGGGCTCGCCTTCGCGCCCGAGTGGTATCCTGAACGGGAGCGCTTTTCTCAGGCTGATCCTCTGGCGCAGGGCGCTTTTCCTGTCAGGCCAAAAGCGCCTCCATTTGTTCCTGTGTTCGCCGCTGGCCCTCCAAGAGTTGCGCCAGCACTGTCGGTATCTGTTCAGTGGTCATGGAGGCAGCCGGTTGCCCGGGCTGTGAATCCTCCTGACCGGGCTGAGTAGTGGCCTTCTTATTCCTTCTAGGCGGCATGTTGATCAGTCAAGAATTTGTTGGTGAAAAACTCTGTCTCGTTCCCACAGACGACGATAAACTGATGATGCCTTAAATTGGTAAGAAGGGTTTGGAGAGAGAAAAAGACAAGAAAAATTTGCATGTGGTTAGGTCCCGTTAAGTAGGTGACCTACGTCCACGGTTGCGTCTGGGCGCGTTCACTATCAGATCACCGGCGGGCCTGGTGAACCAATAAAGAGGGGCGACACTACCAGTAATACCGGCCGGGTATATGCGTATTATGGTGAGTTCTTTGTTTTATGCTTGTTAGCTAGAGAATTTTTAGGATCGGATCCCTGTAGACAGGGTAGGTGGGCTCTTTTATAGATGCAAGAGTCCACCCTTACATGGTAAGTTAATAGGATTAGGAAACCTAATCTGATTACAATTGATTTGCATAATTTGGGGAGAGTTTCCTAAGTGGTTTAGGAAACTGCCAGTTAGACCAGGTCTTCGGGACGTCGCGATCTTTCATACCCGGCCTAATGGTACGAACCGCGCAGTCCTAACGAACACCTCGGGATTGCTCGGCTATTGGCGCCTTGACTGAAGTAATCTGCACCTCTCGGTGACTTGACAGACTGACTTCATGGCTGGATCATTTTGGACATATCACATTCCTTCTATCATATCCGATAATATATTCGATGTACTACCAAGTCTTCATCCCACTCGTACCATTCATGCTCACTTACTCATTGAAGCCTCATCTTCTCAACTTGACTTACCCAAAGTCTCTTTATTCCTCTATCTATCCATTTTCACCACCGTTCAGTATCGTAATACATATCGTACTCCAATTTCCCGTTGACCACAACTTGCTTCAAACACTCAACGATGTTTTAAAAGCATTAAAAGATTTCTATTTTAGTTGAAATACACCAATTAGCAATGAAAGCATGGATTAGACATCTTAAAAGAACTTTACGGTGACAAAACAGCCAAGGGTAAAATGGCCATTTAGAAAATATGATTAAATTTTATATCAAAAGATAGCTTTTTCAGTCCCGGTTCCAATGCAAAAAAATGGCGCGTGAATCTGAATTTTCTAGAAAGAGTTATGACTGTTTCCGTAAAAGCCGTCAAAAAATGTTTTTGAAAACACTGTTTTGGGCAAAGGTGTGTTCAATCGGTCGGACTGCCCCTTTCAACCGGTCCAAGTACCCCCTGGACCATATTTTCCTCCATTTAACATCCTTAAAAGTCCTCAAACTCACAAGGCATTTGGGGCTACTTCCCAACCATTTTAGAACCACCAAAAAGTGCTCAAAAACGTCAAAAACTCATCGAATCATACAATGGTTTGAATTTAGTTCCCTACTCTTACTTCCTTCATTCTATTTCCGTTGACAACCCACCTCACAACACAAAAAAATTCTTATTCCTAGTCATTTCCATTCCTTTATTGTCCATCACAAAGTTCCACCATTTCTCCTGCGATCTATGTCGTCCCTATCGTTACATTCGTACGTGAATAACCATCAAGTCTAAGAAGCTGAAGTCTATGCTCAATTGAGCTTCCATCAACTGTAGTTTCAACTATCCAAGCATACTCTATCGTTTCCATTCTTAACCCCTCTGTTGGCTTTATGGGGGCCAACGATCACCCTAAGGACTCGCTGCCACATGTATGCATAGCATCGGTGCTTGACAACCCATCCCGTTGGCGCTTTAACCGGCGCAGCCCCTCATGCCCACCTGGCACTCAGTACAGAGCTCTATGCTATCATGCGTATAAGGAAATAAAGTTGCGCCTTGACTAACAGCAATTGCTTTTGGCCTAGTGGTAAGTGCTTGATCCTAACAAGTGGTATCAGAGCAAGGTCACAGGTTCGAGTTCCCTGAATGTCGCTGGGGGGGGGGGGGGGGGGGGGGGGGGAGATTGTTGGCTTTATGGGGGCCAGCAATCACCCTATGGCCTCGCTGCCATGTGTATGCGTGGCATCGGTGCTTGACAGCTAATCCCGTTGGTGCTTTAACCCGCCCAGCCCCCCACTTGGAACTCAGTACAGGGCTCTGCGCTATCATGCGAATAAGGAAATAAAGTTGCGCCTTGACTAGCAGCAATTACTTTTGGCCTAGTAGTAAGCGCTTGATCCTAATACCCTCGTCTTAGGTTAATCCTTAAATACCACTTTCCACTTACACAATCAATCTGGTACCTTTTGTTACTAATCCTTATACTATATCTTAATCTGCTATGGTACCACGACCACTTGAAACCAGGTTTAGTTGAGAGATTCCTCAACAACCATAATATTCATAATCCGTTGAGATATTCCTCAACCCCCAAGACATACCGTAAGATAGGTTGAGAGATTCCTCAACCATCCAATACATACCGTAAGATACGTTGAGAGATTCCATAACCATCCAATCATTCCAATACCATACAATAGGTTGAAAGATGCTTCAACTACCTGACATATGCTGTATATATCATAAGGTAACACCATAAGATAACCCATACGATCACACCATAGGTTAACACCGTAAGATAGGGTGAGAGATTCCTCACCTACCCCATACACGAGCAATACATGTTGTTAGACTATCTTTCTGTCATAACACCCAATTGTACGTCTCTAGTTTCTCACGTTCCGACATCTAATCCATGTCTAAAGCAGAACTCTTACCAATCGACCCCCAAACCCCAAAACTCAATTACGAACAATCACTTTTGCCTTCCATGTGAACCCCTAATGAAATCTCCTCTATAGTTCACTACTCAGACCTCGTTCTTGGTTAATACCCTCAAAGAGCACTCATTACCATCATTTACAACATTCACCGATTCGATCAAAAATGATTTTATTTTCGTTTAAAAATTCAACTGTTCGTCGCTACCAGGATATCACCTCTCCCTCGTATCACCACACAAGGTCTATGATGACCATAGAAAACTTCATCTCACCACACGATGCTACGTTTGAATGATTCCATCGGTTCATTAACACAATACATATGACAATGTACATCATGGCGTGCTATACAATATGCATGCAAATCATTATGCTATGCAATTCATTTGAATTATCATATCGTGACATGCACTTACATGCCATGTTCCTCATATATATGCATCTCTGTAAGTGATCTCACACTGTATTATCTCAAGACGTTGTCTCTCGTCCTCCAAGGTTCTATACTTATTCATATATCACATTCCATAAACTTCTTTTTAAAACCTATTGCTCTGATACCAATATATGTCACGACCCATCCCGCTACGTGCGGAAATAGGACACGTGGCATGCCACTAAGGCTCATTCAATTCATAAAATAACTGTACGTAGCAGAAAAGAACTTAAAACAACCTTGAATATTCAAAACTTTTGGAAACAATACTCTCTGGGTTGTAAAATCCGTATAAAATTGAAAACGTTATTATATTTCCAACCGAATGAATTCATGTTAAAAGGGCTCCCAAAGGTGCCCTAAGAACCAAGCAAAACATTTAAATAATTTCTGGAAGGGGTAGAAAAATGTTTCCTGCAGGGGGTATTTTGACCGGTCAAACGACCCCCTTTGACCGGTCGAATGACCTTTCAGCAGAATTCTCCCCAAAATTGCAGAATTTTGCTTAAGGTATCAAACAACCTTTACTCCTTTCCTTCCTCTAACCATGTTTACATTATTCTACACTTCGCAAACTATATTAAGCTTTCAAGAACATTATGAGAACATACTAATCCACAAAAAGAAACAATGACGGAACAAGCTAAGGCTTGTTTGGATCAAAACATAGAAGTACTAATCCATCCTTTCAAAATTCGGATTCTGTAAGTGAAACATACAAAATGCGAATCCACGAGTTCAGATTCATACGACATAGCCAAAAAGAGTTTTAATACTTATCACAACATCATAAAACCATACTACACCTTCCAAATCAATTACATAGTCCTAGCTATTCGAAAAGATCACAATTACATGATTTGAAAGGAAAGCAAAAACATATACAAGAGGATCCCTGGCATTCCCATCGGCCTCACTCTTCTCGCTTCTTTTTCCCTTTCTTCTTTTCACCTGCAATAGAGTAAATCTCCACTACTCAGCTATCTGCTAAGTGCACAATTTCTAACATATGCATATATGATAATTCATGCTTTAATCTCATAATTCACATCAAATAGTCTCTAGGGAGGAAATTTTCATTCATCAGGTAGCGGCAAGTCCAAGCCTTAAATCGCGATGCCCATGACTAGTCCAAGCCTATAACCGTTGTATCCTCAAGTGTCATGGCAAGTCCAAGTCTTAAACCATGCATAGTAGCCGTCGCTAATACAATTCTTCAACATCGAGAAGCTTACCCTGGCATGAATTTATATAAACTCCCCTTTGACTCACATAATCAACTTAACGTACTCGCGTAAAAGTAGACATGTTTTTCATATTTAAGCGCGTGCATAATTAACGGGCCTAAGATTAACACATAAATTTTTTGTTCGGATCACAATTTCGTCGTCGAAAATCAAAACATGTAATTTCCCTATATGTCATAGGCTAGAAATTCATATGTCGAGCTATCATCGTATAACTTGGAGGGAACGACTAGAAGCCCGATTAAACGTTAAATCCCCGATCCTATGCAAAACCTACAAGTTTACACACATTTTACCCAAATTTCTAGATTTAGAGATTTATAAAAACTTAGCCAAATATGGCCTAAAGACTATCACAATGTAGCTATTACCTCGGGGAGTCCGAATATGAAATTTGGTTGAAAACAAACTGGCAAAAGTCCATCGATTTGCGCCTTCAAGCTCTAAGCACTAAAACCCCCCTTTTGATTTCAATTTTAGAAAAGTTGTCATATGAAAATATCTTGGCTTGTTATATATAGACAAAATTCTCAAAAATTACGTCTACCTCTGCACGAGTTTTCAAAACTCTTAGTTATCGCTCGAAACATCTTACACGTCTAATTCATTACTTCAAGAGTGAAAACTATAATTTATAAAACTTTTCGTCTAAGTTCCGTTTGTCGATGAAAATAACGTTCTGAAAACTAATTTTGTGGAATTTTTAGATAACATACCTTTTATGTAACGTATTACATTGATTATCTCTAAACAATCAAAATGATCTTAAGCAAGATCAAAACTAACAGAAATTACACTACACAGGTATATTGCACTATTCACATATACCAAGTAAAATCAAATAACATTTAAATCATAAAAATGTCATTAAGTCAATCAAATGCCTCATGATTTTCCATGTTCCCCATGTCTTCGATTGACACTCACCGTTGACCCACAGTCAACTCCATCTCTATTATTAATCAACATTAATAATATCTAGAAATTTGCTTATGCGTTTAAAATGAATATATTTTTCCAGGACGGATGTGACAGTTTGGCTCAATTCACAAAAACAAGAACAACATCCATTCAAAACTCAAATTCAACAAGTACTAAAGCTTTAAAACATGAATCCATGACTTCAGATTCATTCTCAGCATACCCAAAAGGAGTTTTAATATTTGTTACAACATTACTAAGCCATTCCATAGGTTCCAAGTTAAGTACATTGTTCTAGTTATCCGAAAATCCCATTATTACAACGTTGGAATAGGAAAACAAAAACATATACAAGGGTGATCCTCGGCATCCCCATCGGCCTCACTCTTCTCACTTCTTCTTTCCTTTCTTCTTATCACTTGTAATGGAGTAAAACTCCACTGCTCAGCTATATGCTGAGTGCACAAATCTAAACATATGCTTATATAACAATTCATGCTTTACGATATCAAAACACGTCAAAATAGGCTCTAGGGAGAGGTACGCATTTATTCGGTAAATAGGACTAATGTCATGGAAGGCCTTCTCCTTATCACTCATCCAGTGCCCTGACAGGGCCTTCTCCCAGACCATGCATAGTAGTCGTCACTACATAATCCTCAAACATTGAGGAGCTTACCCTGGATGGATTTGCACCAAACTCCCCTTTGACCCACATAGACATATAGTATGCTCACATAATCACATATACATGCTTTTTATGTACTTTCATGTGCATAATTACTGGGCCTAATTAATACATGAATTTTGCCCGGATCCAAAATATCAAACCGGATATTTAAAACATGTAATTTTCCTATAAAACATAGGTCTAGAATAAATACCTTAAGCTACGCCCTTAAGATTTTAGGAAAAGTACTAGGATACTGATAGCAAGATAAATCTCCAATTATAAGCAAAACCTACGAGTATTTACACATTTTCCAGAAAACTCAATATTATAATTTTTTTTCAAAAAACTAGGCCTAAGAGGTATCAAAATGAAACTCTTACCTCAAGGAGTCTGAATATGAAATTTGGTCAAACACTGACGGACGAACGATTGTCGTTTGGCGTCTGGAAGGTCGAAACACCAAAATCTCTAAAATTCCCTAATCTGCCCAAGGTTTTGATTGTGTGATATTTGTGAAAAATCTCCACCTCATCTATTTATAGGCACGAGTCTAAGAAATTACATTTACCTCCTCACGAGTTCTCAAAACTTCTAATTATTCCTCAAAACATCTTACACGTGTAATTCATTGCTTCATGAGTGAAAACTATAAATTATGAAAGTTTTCGCCTAAGTTCCGTTTGGGCCGTAATTACGTTCCGAAAATAATTTTTGTGAAATTTCTAGATAGCCTACCTTTTATGCAATGTATCACCTATGTTCTCCCTATAACGTTCAAAACGACCTTAAACAATACCAATACTATCAGAATTTACATTACACAGGTAAAATCACTATTCATATATACCAGATAATTCAAATAACATTTAATCCACATAAATGCCATTTAATCAACTCAATGCCTTATGATTATCCAAAGTCTCGTGTCTTCGATTGACACCCATCGTTGACCCACGGTCAACCTCATCCACAATTATTAAACCACGTTAATAATTCTCAATAAAACAATTTTTGCATTTAAAATAAATAGATTTCCGGGACGGGTGTCACAAGTCTCCCCTCCAAAAAGGAAGTTTGTCCCCAAACTTATACCATTTCATTAAGTCACAAGACTTCTCATAAGTACTTCAACATTTGTCTTATTACAAACTACACATCCCTGCTGAGATATCACAAGTTCACGAGGAAAATAAATCCTCAAGCTCTGAAGGAAAATAAATCCTCAAAGTCCCCGTCTCAATCCAATTGAAGATTCAATCCGAATGCTAGCAATACCTCGAAGCATCTTGATAAGTAAGAACATCCATACCTGAGTAGAACATACTCAATAGTCAAACCTAACATTAAGTCACATCACAATGGCACAACGTCAACCCACATATCCTTTCATCGTACTTATCACATACACTTTTCGGAACCCAAAGGTTTTATCTCAATCATGAAAACAGAGGAAATAACTCATCTCCCATTCACCTATCCTTCTTATTGACCAAAAGTCGTTGACAACACGTCTCAACTGGTTAACATCCATATACGATTCTTCATCTCGAAGTGAACCACAACTGAGTACTATAATACATACATACCATGTCGATAAGCCAATGCTTCAACCAACTATTTCATATACTATAGATTCAAACCCTTATCCTGTTAATCGCGAAATACTTGTAGAACAAAAACACATTTAAATTACTCTCACTTCCTATTCAAATGCTATTTTGGTTTAACCATCTTTGTACTATACTTCTAATCATACATGCCCCGTAAGTACCATTCAGATCCTTAATTGAAAATTTCATACTACTCCACTTTTTCTAAACCACATAATGCCCCAAATTACCCTTGGTGAGATCAAACACATTCGTCGTTTATCTCTCCAAAGTCCATAATCGAACAACCGTCGATTGACATAGAAGATTATACAATTTCGATTTAAAACTTTTAACAAAGTCAAACACATATTCTCCTTTTTATTTTTAAAACAATTATTTTAAAATTTCGTATAATACTTTCACTTCTTTTTCAACCCAATTACCCCAATATCCATCGTAACGAATAACATTGTTAATCAAAATTGACTTAGTCAATCATACACGTACCACAGAGTTCATTAGGACATATTCCCATGATCAGAACATACTTTGTTTCTGTCTCAAACCTTTGACCATTCACAATCCATTCTATTCACCTAGTGTACACACACCCCGAGTCAATTACTTTTCTGTTGGAGATCTCACTACAATGTAACCCATTCTCATCTCATACCTTACTCGTCTACTATCCTTTGGTCTATCAGTCCAGGTAGATCTACTACCTTTTTACGTAGTTATACGACTCCATAAGTCTCTGGTGTTTCACTCTTATCATTACACAAGCCCATACCAATTGTATTCATGTATCTTAACTCTTACTGAGTCCATGACAACCCTTTACACTAAATGTATACTCTTTGTATAACATCTCAAGGTACCATACCTTATTCAACAATTCAATATTTCATAGCTCTAATCAACCAGACTTAACTCTAATTCAGACTCTCAAATCCTTAATTTTTTGCTATTTGGATCTCAAATCTGAATTACTTGTTGCTCAAGCATTCGTACTATTCCTGTAACTATCTGAAGATAATCCGGTAATTAAATCTTTCCATGATGTACTATAGTCTCATTGTGTTCGATAACTTTCTTATCAACTTCCAATTCACATACCTTTCATGACAATACCCAAGGTCACCTATTCTCACTTTGGTTACTAATGTCTACCGATTCATAACTGTTGTCTTTCAAGTACTTCACACTTTACGGATCTCATCAAGTTCCTGATCATTCAAAACTTCAAATCGTTCATAACCTCAGGTTATTCCCATACTTAAACCAGAATCAAGTTCCCTTTGGAACAATACTCAAGTCAACTCCATTAATGGCACTACCTCCAACTCACTAAGTCTACGTGTACAACATTTCACCAACTCCTTACTTTTGAAGTTCTAAGTTCACAATCTTCTTATGCAGAACTTAATCGTTTAACAACCACTGTTGCATCCCAATCACTAAACATACCAGATCATTCCACGACACCAGAAGCTTTAAAATTTTCTTGGGATGAAATATGACATTCTCGTAACCCTCCAACCTCGTTACAATCCAGGACGACTGAGATATCATTCCATTATATCCACCATTGTCCTCTAACTGTTTTACATTCCTACTATCATATCCGCTAATGTACTCAACGTACTACCAAGTCTTCATCCCACTCTTGCTGTTTCCGTTCACTTTCTCATCAAAACTTCTTCTTTCCAAATTTTTTTCCACCTCTCTAACTTGACTTACCCAAAGTCTCTCTTTACTCCTCTATCCATTTCCACAACTGCTCTTGTTTAGTATCATAATACTTATCGTACTCCAACTTTCTGTTGACAATAACTTGCTTCAAACACTAAACAATGTTTTAAAAGCATTACAAGATTTTCATTTTATTTGAAATACACTAATTATCTAGGAAAGCATGGATTAGACATCTTAAAAGAACTTTACTATGATAAACAACCCCAAGGGAAAAATGGTAATTTAGAAAATATGGTTAAATTTTACATCAAAATATATCTCTTTGAGTCCCAGTTCTAATGCAAAAAATGGCGCACGAATCCGAATTTTCTAGAAAGAGTTATGTTTGTTTCTGTAAAAGTCGAAAAATGTTATCGAAATCACTGTTTTGGGCAGAGGGGTATTCGACTAGTTGAACTACCCTTTTCGACAGTTCCAAGTACCCTATAGACCATATTTTTTCCCATTTAACATCCTTAAAAGTCCCCAAACTCATAAGGCATTTGAGGCTACTTCTCAACCATTTTAGAACTACCAAAAATTGCTCGAAAACATCAAAAACTCATCGAACCATAGAACGGTAGGCATTCAGGTTCAGGGTTATCTGCACTACAACTCTCTGTAATATCAACCTTCTCTACAGGATATCCTATCAAGATCCTCTTATATCTATGATACCCAAATAACAACTTGATTCCTCTGAATCTCTTATCACGTTCAATCGATCACACTTATCCTTTACTGCTAGTCTCATATTCTTACTTCCTTCATTCTATTTCCCTTGATAAACCACCTCAAAACACCAAGGAATTCTTATTCCTATTCAATTGCATTCATTTACTCTCCATCAAGAAGTTCTACAGTTTCTCCTCCGACCTATGTCGTCCTTATCGTTACATTCATACGTAAATAATCATCAAGTCTAAGCAACAGCTCCAGAAGTCCATCCTCGACTAAGCTTGCACTAACTGTAGTTTCAACTATCCAAGCATCCACTATCAATCCTATTCTCAGCCAATTATCTAAAGTCAATCCTCAAATACCAACTTTTCTACTATGCAACCCATCCAGTAACATTCACTATCGATCTCGTACCATATCTAAATATACTATGGTACCATGACCATTCGAACCCAGGTTCTATTGAGAGACTCCTCAACAACCACAATACTTACCACCTATTGAGATATTAATCAATCCCCAATACATACCATAAGATAGGTTGAGAGATTCCTTAACCGTCCAATATATACCGTAAGATAGGTTGAGAGATTCCTCAACCATCCAATCGTCTCAATACCGCATAATAAGTTGAAAGATTCTTCAACTACTCGACATACACCATATGTACCATAAGGTAACACCGTAAGACAATCCCGTACGATCACACTGTAGATTAACACCGTAAGATAAGGTGAGAGATTCCTTACCTATCCTATTCCCGAGCAATACGTGCTACTCGACTTTCTTTCTATCATAACACTCCATTGTACATCTCTATTCCCTCACGTCACGAAGTTTTACCCTTGTCTGAAACATCAATCAATCCCAATTTCAAAAGTCAACTACGAACAATCACTTTCATTTTCTTTACGAACTGTAAGGAAATCTCCTCTAACATTCACTACTCAACTCCATTCTTGGGTAGATCCCTCAATGGACACTCGTCACTATCATTTAAAACATTTACCGGTACGATCTAAAAAGAAATCATTTTATTTTTGTTTAGAAAATCTCACTGTTCATTACAATTAAGATACCATCTCTCCCTCGTATCACCATACAAGGTTCATGATAACACATAGTAACCCTCATCACATCATACAACTCTACATCTATATGATTCCATTCATTCACGAATGCATAAATACTATGCATGTAAGACAATAACGTAATCATGAATGTATAACAACACACCATATGCATCAAACATCTCTACTATGTGTGGATGCATTCTAGAATATACGCCATATCACTCAACACTCCACTCGACGTCGCATGTTCCCAAATTTTTGTTACCTATTGCTCTGATACCAATAAATGTCACGACCCATCCTGCTATGGGCGAATATAGGACACGTAGCATGCCACCAAGGCTCATCTAATTCATTTAAAAGAGTATAGCAGCAGAAAAGAAACTTAAAAGTAACAATGAGTACTCAACCCTTTTGAAAACAATACACTCTAAGTTGTAAAATCCATATAAATTTGAAACGTAATTATATTTCAAAATGAGAATAAATATGTTAAAGGGGGTACCAAAGGTACCCTAAGAACCAATTAGAACATTTAAAAATTTTCCAGAAGAGGTATAAAAAGAACACATGCAGCAACATTTTTGACCGGTAGAACTGTCCCGTTCGACCGGTCGAATGACCCTTTAGTAGAATTCCTCCTATGCTGCGGAAATTGCCTAAGGTTCAAATAACCCTACACGTCACAACATTCATTCTTGATTTCAATCTTTTCCATTCTTTTCAAAAATATAAGAACATATATAATCCTTGCAAAACATTGAAAAGAAAACGGAAATGAAACAAGTTATGACTTGTTTGGCTCAATTCACAAAAACATGAACAACATCCATTCAAAACTCAAATTCAACAATTAAAGCTTCAAAACATGAATGAATTAAAAGTAAAATTGTTAAGAGTTTCCTCAAATTAAACTAATAAGAATTCTAAAATTGGCCAAAAATATTAACATTTAACCCCCTTTGTGAGGTTAATTTTAGGGTTAACCCCCTATGTCACGACCCATCCCGCTACGGGCGGAAATATGACACATGGCATGCTACCGAGGGTCATCCAATTCATTTAAAAGAGTATAGCAGCGGAAAAGAAACTTAAAAGTAACAATAAGTACTCAACCCTTTTGAAAACAATACACTCTAAGTTGTAAAATCCGTATAAATTTGAAAACGTAATTACATTTCAAAATGAGAATAAATATATTAAAGGGAGTCCCAAAGGTACCCTAAGAACCAATTAGAACATTTAAATATTTTCTGGAAGGGGCATAAAAAGAACACATGCAACAACATTTTCGACCGGTCAAACTGCCCCGTTCAACTAGTCTAATGACACTTTAGCAGAATTCCTCCTATGTTGCAGAAATTGCCTAAGGATCAAGCAACCCAACCATTTCAAAACTATAAGAACATACATAATCCTTGCCAAACAGTGAAAAGGAAACAAAAATGAAACAAGTTTGTGACTTGTTTGGCTCAATTCACAAAAACATGAACAACATCCATTCAAAACTCAAATTCAACAAGTAAAGCTTCAAAACATGAATCCATGAGTTTAGATTCATTCCCAACATACCCAAAAGGAGTTTTAATATTTGTTACAACATTACTAAGCCATTCCATAGGTTCCAAGTTAAGTACATTGTTCTAGTTATCCAAAAATCCCATTATTACAACGTTGGAATAGGAAAACAAAAACATATACAAGGGTGATCCCCAGCATCCCCATCGGCCTCACTATTCTCTCTTCTTCTTTCCTTTCTTCTTATCACTTGTAATGGAGTAAAGCTCCACTACTCAGCTATATGGTGAGTACGCAATTCTAAACATATGCTTATATGACAATTAATGCATTAAGATATCAAAATACGTCAAATAGTCTCTAGGGAGAGTAGTACGCATTCATCCGGGAAATAGAACTAATGCCGTGGAAGGCCTTCTCCATACCACGCATTTGGTTCCCTGGTTGAGCCTTCTCCCAAACCATGCATAGTAGCCATCACTATAGAATCCTCAAACATTGAGGAGCGTACCCTGAATGGATTTGCACCAAACTCCCCTTTGACCTACATAGACATATAACATGCTCATATTATCACATATACATGCTTTTTATACACTTGCGTATGTATAATTAACGGGCCTAATTAATACATGAATTTTGCCTACATCCAAATTATCAAACCGGATATTTAAAGTATGTAAATTTTCTATAAAACATAGGTCTAGAATTCATACCTTAAGCTACGCCCTTAAGATTTTAGGAGACGTACTAGCATAGTGATAGCAAGGTAAATCTCCGATTACAAGCAAAATCTACGAGTATTTACACATTTTACAAGAAAACTCAATATTAGAATTTTCAAAAAAACTTAGCCAAATTAGGCCTAAGAGGTTTTAAAATGAAGCTCTTACCTCAAGGAGTCCGAATATGAAATTTGGTCAAAAACTGACTGATGAACAATCGTCATTTGGCATCGGGAAGTCGAAATCCCAAAATCTCCAAAATCCCCTAAGCTCCCCAAGGTTTTGATTATGAGATATTTGTGAAATTTCTCCACCTCATCTATTTATAGGCACGAGTCTCAAAAATTACATTTACCTCCCCATGAGTTCTCAAAACTTCTAATTATTCCTCGAAACATCTTACACGTCTAATTCATTGCTTTATGAGTGAAAACTATAAATTATGAAAGTTTTTGCCTAAGTTCCGTTTGGGCCTGTAATTACGTTTCGAAAACTATTTTCGTTGAATTCTAGATACCCTACCTTTATGCAATGTATTAGCTACATTCTCACTATAATGTTCAAAACGATCTTAAACAAGATCAACACTATCATAATTTATACTACAAAGGAAAAATAACTATTCACATATACCAGATAATTCAAATAACATTTAATCCACATAAATGCCATTTAATCATCTCAATGCCTCATGATTATCTAAAGTCTCGTGTCCTCGATTGACACCCACCGTTGACCCACGTTCAACCTCATCCACAATTATCAAACCATGTTAATAATTCTCAATAAAACAATTTTTGCATTTAAAATAAATAGATTTTTCGGGATGGGTGTGACACCCTATGTTAGGATAATGCTGTCATTTAACCCACCTACATGGTGCTAATTTTTAACACTTAATTCCTTCAGGGGCTAATTTTGGGATTAACTACCTATGTGGTTAATTTTGACAATTAACACTCTCCTATGTGGGGGCTAATTATAACACATAATCCCCGTGTGGAGCTAATTTAAGATAAATCTCGGTAGTTTTGCTTTAGTCCAAAACCACAAGGGGGTCAAGTGTCCACTTTTGAATCACAATGGGGTAAAGTGAAAATGAGTCTAGCCACAGAGGGCAAAATATGATTAACCCAAATTTAAATTATGAATTTGAAGAAATGCTTGAAGAAATTTCAAATTTTGGAACATAAAGGAATTTCAAAAAAATCATTGAAAGATACACTTCTTAGTGATATGAAAAGTTTAATCCAAACCCTTTCTTATTGCAAAAGCAAATTTTAATTGCGGATAAAATAATACATTTTCACAAACTATAAATTTAGTTATTTTGTGGGTGATAAGGGAGGTCCATGTAATTAGACCATAGTTTAGGGGAGTTTTGTGTTGGGATTGTGCCCTCAAACCTATTATTTTATGAGTTATATTTTTTTGACTATTATATTTATGGATGTTGGTTTACATTTTATTATGTATGATTCATGAGATGAATATTCATTGGTTTGTAAATCCTTAAACATCAACGTAAGAATTCGTATGTATACATGGGAGATATGAATTCCTTGATATTTAGAATTATCGCAGTGGATGATGAGATTGGATACCTCATCGTTTTTAAATTTTAATATAATTGACTACGTACTATGGGATGGAGTGATGTATCTAATTCACTAGAGTATGCGACTTTTAGTTAATATGCTGATGCATGCAGGGGCGGTCCTAAAGAAGGGCAAGCCCCCCTTCCCCCCTAGGTTTTCAATTTTTTTTTACATTTGCATTAAAAAAATTACAATTAGCCCCCCTGACATTTTGAAATTGTCATACTAAGCCTCATTTCTCTTATGTTTTTTGTGCTAATTTTAAAAGCCCTCATTCCTCTTATGTTGGGATAAATTTTTTAGCATTAGTGTATATCATCTACACAAAATATGTATAAATAGGTCAAATTTTTTTTTGTCAACCCCCATGTGTTGATTTTCTAGATTCCGCCCCTGGATGCATGTCATGCATTGACGGACCATGAGATTTCCTATTGACACTCAATCACTAACCAAACCAAACCATGCCTTGCCTTGTTTCCCATTCAATTGGGGTGACACTCAATCACTATCAATAGTTAATAGGAACTCATGAATTGTATACGATACATGTTCTCAATCTTGAGACAATTATGAACACAAGCCATGTGTATGATTGTTTTGACTTCCCAATCAGTGAGGTCTTCAAGATCAACACCTAGGTATCTTGGGTAATCATAGCTGATGTTGTGGACATATATTGTCAAGACAGAATCTACCCTCTATTAAAGAGTAAACATTCTCTTGAGAATGTCACCAAGTGGTTACTGAGAACTGTAGTCTTATTGATAAGTAGTTATCAACATATTTTGTAATCATGAGAGGTGAATACCACTCGAGGAATATAAGATGTATTCACAATTCAATTTGATAGTAATTTTTATCCGACTACCTAAATATGATTACGAATGCTAAAGGTGGATGAGCATTAGTATCACATTATAAGTCTAGTTATCGCTTTGAATATGTTCTTATGTATTGGACTGTAGTTATCGTTATTTAGTGGGACTAATCAGTTAGTTAATTCACTAATTAAGGAGTCAAATCACACATGAATTAATAACTGATCTGAGCCAATAATTGAAAACCTAGGAGGTCCCATTCTTAGCTCCAAAAGTAAGCTAGGAAGGCAAAAGAGATTGACCAATCGATTTCTAGTCATAGCAATCGATTAGTAGAAGTAATCAATTGCCACTTCAGGAAATCAATTGCCACTTATGTCAGTTTAAAAACTTATAAATAGAGGACTTGTCGGGCAGAAATAGAATAACATCATTTTGAGCTCTCCCAAAGTTCCAGATCTATCCAGAAGTACTCTAGACCTTCATTCTTTCTCTAGTACGGTTCCCACAAGCCCTAGCCTTCCGGAACTATTCCAGGAGTCATGAGATTGAAGATTTTTTTTTTGGAGAAAGTTGCTGGAATTCTCTGCATCAATCCAAGTCATTGAATCTAGCACCCAAATGGTATGACCTCTAGTCTACGCATCACATCTAATAAGTAATAGCTCCTGTAATACCGAAAAGTTTTTTCGTGTATTTTTTCGTTGCAAATTAAGTTTTTCGAGAATTAAAACCAATCATTGGTTTCAGAGCCACTCTTATTTGAATCTAATAATGCGTTATGGAACCCTAGTTTGATTTACATGTTGATTTTAGTCTTTTTCTAAAATTGTGTCAACATTGATCTATTTTTGTAGTAGTTTTATAGCAGAGAATAGATCTGGATAATGTTGGATGAAAAAGTGGAACCAATCGATTGCCTCTGTTGGCAATTGATTGGTGGTTCTTTTTCTATTTTGTGTTCTCTGTGTTTTGAAAAGTTTTTCTATATTTATTTTAAAACTATTCTGAAAAACTTTAATATGTTTTTGATAAACAATAATCTGTTTATGATATTTTGGACCAATTGATTGTCTCTTTGGCAATTGATTGGGTGAAACAATCAATTGCTTGGACGACGATCGACTAGTATGGACAAAAAACACAAGATACTATTACTAACACCTTCATTAAGAGTTTATAAAGTATGTGGATCAATTGGGGGTTCCATTGGATATACTATGTTGCTATATGTGAGGATATGTGTGGCTTATCTCCTGTAGGGTGCCTTATCTCTCATGGCAAACTTAATTTTAGTTTGTTTTTAAATTTGGTTTGTTTAATGGCATTGTAAAGGGCATTGCGACTTCAATCCTGCGAATGTGAAAGTTGGAATGGTTTCCCTGGCCTATTTTTTATTTCCTTTTCTTAGATCAATTGTAAACCTTGAAAGAGGTATAGGTTAGAATAAGAATATCAATGAAGATGGAGCAGCTGACCAGTCACCATGGAGATAGATCCAGTGGCAAGGAACCAAGAAGATGGATCTATGGAAGATAGAGCCATGAGAGATAAAGGCACTTTATGTGTCGTTTTGTTTTATTTTTTCTATGTTTTTCGTTGTGCATGTTTTTATCCTATGAGATATAATAACTGCTACACACTAGTAAATATTTGATATTTATGGGTAATGTGAAAAATTAATTTTTAAAAAGTAAAATCCTTATTTACAAAAATCTAGTGGAAGGATTGTATAACTCCCACGACCTTCCATTACCAGTTCATTATAAAATGAATAGAATACTCTGTCTCATTCATTATGAATGATCGTTCCATTCGGAGGGTAGACTATTCATTAGTTACTAGATATGAGCTTCTTTTGGATAGAATCAATGAGACGTGTTAGAGGGTGAAAGACATTCAGAGGCACTACTTGAGGCGGTTGTCATTGGATTCTAGTTAATGGTGAACACTAGCTAAGATATGGGTAAGAGACTTCACTCGAAGTTTTATCCAGAAACTTAGAGACCAAATGGTTAGGAGTCATTACTTGTTTTGCAAGTGTTGCATAACGGACAGTCATGATGGGATTCCCAATCAAAAGATAAAATGATGACCTACATTCGAAGGCTTCGTTTTATTGTTTTAATATTTTGACGACTTTGTTTATAAGATAAAAGTTTTAAGGATGCTTCTATTTTATATATTGTCAAATTTATGATATCCATATTTATGTTTTCTTTCATTTTATTTCAGTTTCATTATGTTTGCATCTAGTCCACTTGCAACAATCTTATTTTGGAATAAGCTAGTTGGAAATAATTTTGTCGAATGGATGATTGACTTGGATGACTTATTAATTACTGAGGGATATAAGAAAGTTCTTACCATTCCCTATCCATTACCTATAGAATGTGACACCCCAATAGTCTTTGTGGATCAATATTGGCGATGGTTAAAAGATGATGAAAAGGCTCACTGGTACATATTGGACTCTATGTCTGATCTGTTGAAGCACCAACGTCAGTCTTTTAGCACTGCCGGTGCCATTGTGTTGAACTTCAATGAAATGTTTGGGGAATTGAGCCGAACTGCAAGGTTGAGAGCCTTACAGTTAGTCATGGATACTAGAATGTCGAAAGGAACTTCAATTAAAGAGCATGCTTTTAAAATGATTTCTTTTTAAAGTATTGGAAGTTCTGGGTACCGATATCGATGGTGAGACTCAAGTTAACATGATCTTGTATCGTTTCCTATATCATTCACTCAATTCAAATTAGATTTCAAAATAAATAAAATCATTTTTTCAACAAGTGAATTGATGAGCTCTCCTGAGATAACGAAGGAGAGAGTCAAAATGGAGTCAAATCTTGAGAACATTGAAAAGGATTCATCTTATAAGACTAAGCCTGGGTGGTGCATAGGTTTAAAGAAGAGGAAGCAAGGCTTTGAGAAAGGTGACCTTACGCCAACAATTTGTAAGAAGGCAAGAAAAGGAAAGGAAAAGGTTGATATTGGGCCCAAAGGAAAGTGTTTCCATTGTGGCGTGAAGGGGATTTGGAAGAGGAATTGTTTAGAATACTTGGCTACTTAAATCCAAGGTATGATCGAATCACTAGTAATTAAAATAAGTTGTCAAATGGATACTTCAAATACTTGATGTATTGATTCTGTAATTTTTGACTAGTCCTGTAAGGCGTTCAAATAAATCAGATTATGCAGTGATTAGAAGATCTTGATTATTTTTGGGATCTGATGCAAGAGTTGCGATTAGATTAGTAGTTTTATTTGGAATAAAACTTTGGAGTTGTCAGTTTTGATTTCAGTTTTGAATTATTGAATAATAGTTATTCCTTGGACTTTGGTACTGAAATCGCTAGTGAAAGAAGTTATTTATGTGTTTCTGATAACTTGTCAAGGAAGTATGTTATTGTTTATTCCTATTTCTCCTAAATTATCTGATGTAGTGTTTAAATAACTAGGTGGTATTTTTCCATCTAAAAGATAGAACCTTTAACTAATCCTATAAGCCTTTGGCAAGATAGAACATATTTAGTATGCATGTTTATATAAATGAAATTTTGTATTATTTCCTTGATTTGTTGTATTTTGACTTTACCAATCATTTGCTCTAGTTGATGTCCTAATCGATTAGATCTTAACTCAATCAATTGGACTGTGACCACCTCAACCCAATCGATTAGACTTATACTTATTGATTGGAGTAATAAATACCTACCCCCAATCGATTGGTACACATGTACCTATCACCAATCGATTGGAACCTAGACCAATCGATTGGACTCAGCAGAACTGGAGCTTCAAGTTTGACTGGGGTATTGACTCCTGTCCACTCCTAATTTGCCTATAGATATTGAATGAAAATTTAGTATTCTATTTGGTTGAAAGATTTTGAGAGAGAGAGAGAGATGAATTGTGTTTTATATATACACTTATACATATACACTCACACACATACACACACACACGTACACACACACATACACTGTGAAGAGAAGAGGAAGAAAAGAACCAGAAGAAGAAGAAGAAGAAGAAAAAGAAGAAGAAGAAGAAAAATAAGGAGAAGAAGATGAGAAGAACGAAGTGACAGAAAGAAGGAAAAGAGAGATAGGCCATTAAAGCTTGGACCCAAGCTTTCTCAACACCCATACACATTCACAAACATCTAGGTGAGTTCTAAGCTCACTTGGTTGCATTTTAAAGACGTTTTGCATGTTTTAAAAGAAGAAAAGACACAGCATATGTCTTTCCAGAAAATCTATTTCTGGACTACATGATTCTGGGAAGAAGACGTAGTCCCAATCGATTAAACTTTTTCCCAATCGATTAGTACTGCTTTTACCGCAATCGATTGTCTTTTTGTACAATCGATTACATTATTAGAGACCTAATTATTGGAATTTTTCCAATCGATTGTTACTCCTTTTACCTCAATCGATTGGTAGTTACAGAATGTGGATATTTTCTGTTTCTTTATATTATGAACTGCTTAGCTATTTAAATGTTGCCTTGTAGTTCTTATATGCGATATTGTAGTAATAAAGAGATACTGAAGCGCCGTAAGGTAGTAACATTAAGAATAACGTGTTATCTTGAATAACATTTGTCAGCATATCAGCCATGAATCAAATCAGTCATTGTTCATTTTATCTAATATAGTCAGGTCACATGGCAAATGTCATATATCGGTGTTAGTGCAAAATTGAGTAGGTCTGCTAGGATTTGAGAATCTTGCATGGGCGGGCATTGGTCATTAATGTGTTCTTAAAAGCGATGGACTGTGCATATATCCTTAAAAGCAGTGGGCCAGACCAACTAGCCCTAAGATAGGCTAGTGATCCATTAATATGTTCTTAAAAATGGTGGACTGTGCAAATGCCCTTAAAAGTGGTGGATCGAGGTCACTGGTAGATTCCGAGAAAGTCTTGGCGATAGAAAGATATGTCTTGCTCATTGATATGTCCTTAAAAGTGGTGGACCGAAGCAGTAGTGTATCCATAGAAAGTTTTACTATCAAGTATGTTCATCATTCAATAGAGTGCTGTAGGTCTTCGTGTAATAAGACATTAGAAATCGGTTAATGATGACTTTGAATAAGAGATTATAAATTAGTAGAACTAAATCCTATATTATCATAACTTGTAATCACCTCATAACTATGCTACCCTATTAGTGTTTTACTCACCCAACTTTCATTAACTGACGATGTTTTATGCCCTGGACATTTCCCACGTCCAGCATATCATGTTTATGATAATGGAGGGGAAGGACCCGACTATGAAGGCTTCTACCCAGAAGGAGATTATGTAGAGGGTGGCCCCACTGAAGATGGTTATGCCGGGGAAGACTACTATGCTGATGACTATGACTACGCCAGTTGAAGACTAGGATAGACCGCAGCCCTTTCTATTTCTGTTACTATCAGACTTTATTATATGTTTTGTAATCAAGCATATATTGCCTTAAGACCTTAGTTCTATTTATTATTCTAGACTCTGATGTAATAGATTAGTAACCTTATGTTATATCAAATGCTGAACGTAGGCTTTATATTACCGTCATTATTCTATTGTTAGAACTGTGTAGTGGACAATCTTGTAAAATTTACCAGTCATGGCCTACGAACCCAAAAAGAATTGTGTTCTCTATTTTTGCTGCTCCAGGACGTGACAGAAGGATAAGATCCTGAAGTCCTTTGGTTGTAGAAACCACTGCTTATATGTCAGTCCTATTTAGAGGGTAATATAATCATGAGATATTTTCTTTAAAAGATCACAAGGCCAAAGACTTGTTAGAATTAAGACATATTAATGTATGTCAATAATCATTAGATTAAAAGTAGTTATAACTATTTTAGATACTGATATGGATTTACCTATTGCATCGTAAACCTCAATCCTTTTGGAGAAATTAAAAGATTTTGGAATAAGGAGCTCTTGGTAAAGAATATCATTACCTTTTGATTTGATCAAAATGGTGAATATATATCTAATGAGTTTATTATCCATATGAGATAAGAATAAGATTCTTTCTTAGGTATCTGCATAAAGTATGAATTCATGGGATGGTGTAGCGGAAAGAAGGAACTGGTTTTCTCTTAGATATGACTGGGTCATGAGATGAGTTGTTTAAAGTTAGTACTATTTTTGGTTTTCTCTCTTTGGAAACTACAATGTACATACTAAATCTAATTCAAATCAAATCTATCCTTTAATTTAGACATCCCCAAAGTTGTAGAATGGATGCAAGTCCTATCTCATGGTAACTTTGGATAACATTGTCTGGCACTTGTGCGCAAGGGAAAGATGAGTGGTTTGAAATCAAGATTGGAAGTATGATACTTTTGTAGGATACCCAAAAGGAAAGATAATTCTTAAGAAAGAAGGAGTAAAGCCATTAGTCTCTCAAAGCAATCTATAAATTATCTAGACTATAATTTACTACGCTTTATCTACCCCTGCACTGGTACCTCAACATTGTGAGAGGATTGTCAGCAATGCTGACATTGCTGATAGATTCGAAAGAATATGATTCTCTAATTACAAAGAGGCAATGTCCGATGAAGATTCAGAGCATTGAACCATAGATGTTGAAGTTAGAAAAGTTATACTCCAATCAGGACTGAATATTTGTACACGTTTTTGGCTATTGGTTGTAGAAGTGTCTACTAAGGATACAAGAGGGCAAGAATGGAAGGTAATCAAGACTATTCTAGCTATGCATGGTTCTATTAAATCCACCTATCATTGCTGTGAATCTCAATTCTGAGATTTTTATGGATAGATGTTAAGACTACTTTCATGAAAAATAATCTTGACGAGGATGTCTACATCTAGCAACTGATATTTTCATGGTTGATGGTA